>OZ020612.1:38060359-39260359 GCA_963971575.1 Liopterus haemorrhoidalis | reverse complement strand
TTATTTTGGAATTTATTATTATTTTTTCTTAAAAGTTTATATTTTTTGGTTATATGTAATTTATAGTTTTGTCCAAGAGTTTATAAAGTGAAATTATTGAAAGAAAAATATGCATTGTTTAATTTTATGTGAAATTCGCTTAATTGGGGCAGCCGCTTAATTGGGCCAAAATGCCTAAGTCCAGATGTGTCCAAATTAAGCGGAATAGACTGTATATAAATATTTTTTTTTTTAAATAACTAAAGAAAAAAATACAAACTACAAATCAACAACTTTTATTTGCTTTCAATAACTTAAACTAAATATTAATATTTGTAACGTGTAGATACTAGCCAAAAGACGAGATGATACTTATACGCGTCTGGTAATTTTTCAGAACCGCCTCTGCGAACTGGTCTAATATCTAAAAATTCTGTTTATACTTATACACGTTCGATAGTCGCTAATTTTGTCAGAATCGTATTGATGTCTTAATTTTTTTATATATATATTTTGTTTTTGTTTTTATTTTTTTAAATTAATTTATACTTTTAATTCTTTAGTTATTAATATAATATATTAGTTTAACGAATAAATCGACACACTATTGGCAAATCTAAATAGGAACTAATAGACGATTAAAAACTTTTACTGTCCGGGTTCTAGTATAAATGTTTGTCGAGAAGATATGGAGAATTATAATAACTAATTCTCAATCAATAAATGCATCTAAAAGTGATTGTGCCATAGTCAGGCATCCGTATAATGCAGCAGTGTTGCAAGGTCGTTGAGGCAGACCTGTATTTTTTACCGATCCGTGAACTTTGAGATCTCGCTCGGTAAGAGAGTGTTTATATTTTATATGAGATGTTGGAATGGCGTTAATGTAACCGCTGGGCGTTCACAGACATTTTAAAAGGTTCTCAGCTGCAATCTTTCCATAATTTACAGCATACACTTCGTTCTTTCGAAACAAGTGATTTACTAAGAATGAAAGTGATTCGAATTAAGTTCTTTGAAGGATGATTCAATGGGAAATTGGTGCAATAAAAGATTATACGACCCATTAAAAATGACTGTTAAAATGATATCATTTAAAATAGAGCCACTTTAATTCTTTAAAAATTATACTACTTTTAAAACGTGTATTTCGGAAAGTTTTTTCGTTTTTATTATTAGTGCAATATGCGAACTAGTCACGACTTATTCGCTGAATTAAACAGACGTCTTTTGCGTTTTGCTTAAACTCTGTAATCTTGAGTACCTAATTATTGTTTTCCTTTCATTTGAAAACCCTTGCATTTTAAAATGGCGGAAGAATTTTCATCAAAACATTTTTTATGCTGTTTAATGTTCTATGAGTACCATACAAAAAAATCTGCTACAGTTGCTATATAAAACATTTGCACTGTTTATGGTGATAAACCAAATGTACGCACATATCAACAGTGTTTTAAAAAAATTTAAATCAGGAAATTTATGCTTGGATGATGAACTTCGATCTGGAAAGCCCTATAAAGAAATAATTTATTATGAGATGTTAAAACCGGGGCAAAATATTAATTCTGATCTCTACTGTGAATAATTGGATCGACTGAATCATAACTTGACCAGAAATCGGTCAGAAATTGTGAATAGAAGAGAAGTTATTCTTCAAGGCGACAATGCCTGACCTCATTCATCAAAAAAAGACACGTGAAAAAAATTCCGAATTTGATTGGGAGGTTCTAACACACCCACCCTACTCGCCAGACATTTCACCCTCCGACTATCACTTATTTCGGTCACTAGAACACTTTTTAAGACACTCAGAGATATGAACCATGTTTTAAAATGAGCCTTGAACAATTTTTTCCTTAAAAAAATCAAGAATTTTATAAATCGGGAATATTTTCTCTTCCTGATAAATGGCAGAGTGTTATAGATCACAATAGTAACTGTTTTACTCAATAAAGTACATTTTTTTCTTTCGATTTGTTTCTATTTTAATAATACCAAATAAACGGAAAAACTTTCCGCTACACCTAATATTTTATTTAGGTCCTGCGTCCAAATTTCAAACTCTTGTTCTCTACATCAAGAACCATAGATTTACTTGAGTGTGTTAATTTTTAAAGTTCTTGATGTGGCGGAACTGAAGTGCAATACCATATAATCATTTCAATACGATGATCTAATAAAAAAACTTTCGCTATTTAACCAATAACGTGAACTAAATAATAAAAGACAAACAATTACGCTCTTATTACGATGTACACAGTCATACGTGAAAGTGGGAAGTAAGACGTACTGTCAAGTGACAGCCATTTCGAATGAGGATCACACGTTTATGTTAAAGTCAAGTAAAGTAAAAACATGATTCAATTATTACGAAATCAACAAATCGCTTTGTTTCGCTACATTGCTATAAACGAAAGTTGTTTTTGTATTCAAATTTTTTATATGGAAGGGGCATAAATGCGGATGTCAAGAATGTGAATTAGTTTTCATAATTTAAACAGCAAAATAAGGAATGTCACATTTGAATTTACAGAATTAAAGGTTAGTCTCTTAATATAAAATAGCATAGCAATGTTTTTAGATCTAACCAAAGCGTTTCACACAATTTATTTTTTACTAAATTATCCTGTTATATTATAATGTTGGGCCTGATAGCACTAATTTATTAAAATCCTACCTGTCTAATAGAAAACAACACGTATGGGCTAATGGTACAAATCAAATGAGCTGGAAATACATTCTGGGGTGCCAAAAGGTTCAATTTTAAGAACACTACTTTTCATAATTTATATAAATCTGCCATCATATATGAATAAAGTCAAAACTATATTATATGCAGATGACACTACATTTTTAAACATTGACTCAAATTATGAACAGCTTATTAGATCAGATCCAGTTATTCGACCAATTTGGCAATTGCAATTGCGGGCGAGGGAACTCATGCATTGGAGGAACAGAGCATTTTTATTCGTCGAACGGGGTAACTTTTCTTTCGTATCAATTCACGTGTAATCGATCCAATAAAGTGGCATATTATCCTGGGACCGTTTTACCTTTTCCAGATAGTCGATGAAAATTATGCGAATCCCGAAATATCATCCGCCAAGACCTTTCTGGCCGAAGGAACCCTTTTTTACTTCTTCAGAGCCCGTTCGCTACAAGGCCCACAATTTTGACTGTTCTTTCATTTTTAATGTGATGGATCCACATTTCATCAATGGTTATAAAACGCTAAAACCCCCTTGAATTGTACTTGCATATGTCCAAACATTGCTTCGAAATGGTTACACGATTCCGTTTTTGATCCACTGTGAGCAGACACCCTCTCAGTAGATTTTAATCGATTGAATAGCATGAGTAAAATCTCTCTAATTATTAAATATGATATAAAACCTAGCTTTTGCAATTTCTGTCCACACTACGCATTGAACAAAATATACGTAATGATAATTTGTTGCTTCTATTGTAATATTTTTCTTTTAATTCGTTCATGAATTATTTACAAATAAAATGATATTATTAAGTATACAGCGTAGGATTTTCTTAATGGCTTTTAAGCAAAAAGTAGTGCTTTATAAACACACTGTATCCAATTTTTTCCATTGTAGCAAATATATACTGTTAAAAATGTACTTTTTCAAAAATCTACTTGAAGTTGAAACTTAAGGCAAATGTCAGAAATAATATCAAAATTACGATCTGCGCGTTATCTCTTATCAAAACACTCCTTGTAGTCACTCTATCAATGGAATCTCCAGAATGGAGACGCGACATCCACACTTTGAATCTCGCATTTAAATTATTTAATAATAAACTAGATGCCCCAGAACTTCTTCAAAATTTAAATATTCGAGGCCCTGACATAAGATTGAGAGTTAAATATGATCACTTTTTCAAAATTTCCGAATCTATGTCACCACTGAAGAAAATGCTCAGTCTAGTAAACAAGCAAGTCTGATAGAGATGTAGATATCTTTTACGACAACCACAGAAAGTTTGTTAATATAAAAATAAATTAGACTAGTTATATTGTATCTTATTGTTTTTTATTCTTTATTTTATTCATTATTAGTATTTCTATATTATTGTGTAACGAACCGTTTAGACCGCCAGAATAACAAAGGCCAAATTTTCACAAATCACCCGTCGCGAGAATTTCTCTGAAAGGCATTTTTTGGGATTTTTAAAAAGGGTATATTTTTGAGAATTTATTTAATAAAATTTTAGAAATTTTACGTTTACAAACCGTAACTTTAAAATATTTTTGGAAAGTTTATTGTTCAAGGAGACTTTTGTTCAAAGTTATTATCTAATAACTTTGACAATTCCTTGAACAACCTTTTTACCCTTTTTCCACGAAATGCCTAAAAATGACTTATAAAAAGACGTCTCTCTGAAGAGGAGAGCAGACAGTACTCGGTCCGGTTAGAGTAAAGTATTTTGTTGAATTCTTACAGGCACTGTGTCGACATTTCTGGCGGGCTATTCGATTCTGTTTGTTTTATTTGATTCATTATTTTAAATGTTAATCTTTCAAACTTAAACATTTTTGTAAATATTACTATTAATAAATTCAATTCATTAATTTTAAACCGTCTTAATGTGTGAAAACCTTCACCTTTAAGAACTGAAGTGAACATTTAAGTCAAGACTAATTACAAGATGCCTGATCAGTCGGTTGGTAAGCACAACAATACATATCATTTAATTCACATATTATAATGTTGAACCCTGGATAACACTCACGCCTACTACCCTTTAGTCAGGAGTCTCATTTCAGTTTGAGATTAGACGTAATATTATACCACAGGCTCGCTACCTAGTGGACAATAAATGGTACGATATTAAAGAAACGTATCGGGTTCGCTACAATTGTTATGATAATTGTATTGTATCCCCCCCCCCCCCCCCCCAGTACTATGTAACTGGACTTGTGTACTACTGTACAAATCTGTATAGTCACTGGTTAAATAAATAAATAAATAAATCAATACTGCCTTTACACGATTAATATTGACAGTATTATTGATAGTTTCCGTTTATTAAGAAACATGGTGGATGAATTTAGCTGGTAGATAATGTTAATGATAAGTGGGGGATGACATAGAACAAAATCGTGGATAAAATTGTATTTTATTAAGCAATTTGTAGTCCATTAGCAATTTAACAAAAATATTTTTTTATTTTACGTAACTGTTACTTTCGCGACAATCTTAAGCATTAGCAATATTAAACAAAAAAATGCATATTCCGACAAAATCTCTCAATAAATATAACATTATATCTTGGCTGTTAAGAACTTTCAAGAACATTGTGAAACACTATTCTCCCATTAAGAATTCTTCCGTATACCTCCCAAGAGCAAACTATAGTAAAGATAACGAAACCTGAGCAATGAAAGTAATGCCTTGCGCTCAATAAAAAACTTAACCGGGGCAATACCCACTGCTCCCACCGCGATATTAAAAAAACTTAACAATACACTTTTAACATGAGATAAGAGGCTGTAAATATAGTTGGGTAAGCAGTTAGATAACACTTTGAATACTAAATCATACTATTTATTTAAAGATCTTGTTTAGATAATAACAATAAAAATTTTATTAAATGTGTTTAGTTTACACACCTATTTTGAAATATAAATTAACGAGAATCTAAATAAAGAAATTAAAGATAACAACCACAAATATAAAGTTTCTAATTTTATTTCAGTTGGGTAACATTATGTTTTGTAAACAGAAAACTCCCCAAAATATTCGTGAAAACAAAATGTCATCATCTTGAATTACCTGATCCAAATTCGGATCAGTAGAGTATGATTGAAATAGCATTCATTCAATATCAAATAGTTTCCTAACAATGTTAAAAGTAACTTTAATCTCTTGGGTTTATACGTACGAGGTCTGTTCAACCGAACATTTTGAATTACGCGCCAAGGGGTATATTTAGTGATATGCAGTTGGCAGCATTGCGTTGCGCATAACCTCCTCTGTAACCACATGTTCTTTGATTGTTGTTATCTCATTTAGTTTTCTGGATATTGTTACTTGAGTGCAAGTTGTTGTGGCAAATTGTATTTTCTGGATCAACGATGCAACGCAAAATTTTGCGTGGAGCTGGGGAATACTTTCACAGAAACGTTACAACTTTTGAAACAAGCTTACGGAGAGGATGCTCTGGGTGGTACGCAATGTTACGAATGGTTTTCACGATTTAAAAGATGATCCTCGACCAGGAAGGCCTTCGTCTTAAACTGATGACTCCCACGTTCAGAAAATCAACGATCTGGTGCGTGCAAATCGCCGATTGATTGTCAGAGAAATTGCAGAAGAAGTTAGCATCTCAACTGGGTCATGCCATGTAATTTTGACTGAAAAATTGAACATGCATCGAGTTACAGCAAAATTTGTTCCTCGTTTGGTGTCCAAAGAACAGAAAAACAATCGAGTGGATATTTGTCGGCAACTCCTTGAACAAGCCAATGACGATGAAACATTCCAAAGTTTTCCCCAGTTTCACGCAAAATTTTACGTTGCATCGTTGATCCAGAAAATCGCACATTTCAAAAATCGCCACTAACACTTAAATAACAATCATGAAAACTAAATGAGATATCAACAATCCAAGATGTGGTTACAGAGGAGGTTATGCGCAACGCAATGCTGCCAACCGCTAAATATCCCCGTTGGTGCGTAATTCAAAATGTTCGGTTAATTTCTGAATAGTCCTCGTAGCGTTAAGCTAAAATACATAAATTTTTCACCATAAATTTATAATTAAAACTCTTACAGGGACTTTACTACGGTTTTAAACTGCAACTTTTCTGCATTGAATATTGAAAAATGTCTCGCGTAGGAAAAGAAAAAGATGGCGCTAAACATAGTACGTAGGTACTGGAAAATATTTTTATAAAAACTTTATCACGTGGGTTTATAATGTGATGATTATTAAGCACAATTAGCAAGTTTTCATTACTCCTACAATGCAACCAATAATCACGACATGATGATATATTTTATGTTTATTGTCTACACGAATCATATGATTTACATAATGATATAACAATTGAAACGTACTATAAATCACTCGTGTCATATCTGGAAGACGAAGAGGTGTCAGTTTTAAGGGCGCCAAAAGATGCAAAAATAATTTGCATAAAAATGTACTATTGTCATCGATGAAGGTCGTCTGGGTAATTTTTTGGAGGAAATCGAAAAAATATAAAATTAATTGTAGCCTCCAGCAATTTAAATTTACTGTAATGTTATTAGAAATATATTAACAGAAAAATGAAGAGTTGTAAAAACTATCATCTCTAAAAGAGTATTAACTGATGTAGCTGTTGCCTTTGTACATTGAAAAAAGTTTTTGAAAACGGTCTAAGAACTGAAATACATTTTTTGTCTCGAGTTTCTTGAAGCTAGTACGTAAAAGTACGTTTTAGGTCATCAGTCTAGCGAGTGGGCGGTCTTCGTCAGCTATGTTCAGCCATGGTCTCCACTGAGAATCCACTTGGTCCACCCGTCGTCTGTTGGTCTAGCTCAGTGTTTCCCAATCTTTTTACACTCGTGGCACATTAGCCAAAGAAGAATAATTTCGCGGCACACCTACGTAGTGATAGAGCTCGTTCAACTTAACTTCATCACAGGCAGATGTTACCCACTCTGTTGTGCAGAAACCAAATTTCGTCCATTACGTCATCAACAGTTAGTTTAACACATTTCAGTGGCGTCACTTACTTTTATTTGTTTTTGACTACGCGTATTGTGCGATGTTGTTTGTTTATTTTCGTTATTATTATTTATTTTTCGTACGTTTCAATGTATACCGTGTACTAAAATGAGTAAAAATGTATTTGAAATATATGATTTTGTGTGATTGGTTTCCACAACAATTGTTTAAAACCCGTATGTACGTCAATGTGATCAGCTGTTTTCTTGCGCAGAAACGACGTTGACGACGTTGATGTTATCTTGATGACGTAATCTATGATACCCTGTGATGAAGTTAAGTTGAACGAGCTCTACAAGAAGAAATTTTGAATGCAGACGCCCCTGTATTCAGGATATGTCAATTTCAACGCGTCATAAAAAGATCATGTGTGTACTTTATTCTTATTAATGATATTGTACGTATATTTGGACAATGATGTTAAAATAAAAACGACGCTTTTTTTACATATTGTGGCACATTTGGAAATTTTTGCGGCACACCATTTGGGAAACACTGGTCTAGCTAGATGGTCTGTACGTTTCCATTTCATTCCAGTTACTTTTAAAAAGATGTCGGTTAGTTTCGTCTGTTGACGATTAAGCATTTGGTATTTTATCCCTCAGCGTTATATCGAGCATAGTTCGTTCCATGGCCCTTTGGGTTACTTGCAGCTTTCTAGCAGAAGCTTTAATCAGTGTTAGACTTACAGCCCTGTAGGTTATGATGGACATAACACATAGTTCGAAAGCTTTCTATTTAAGGCACATTGGGATATCATCTTTAAAAATATTTCTTAGTTTCTTAAATGCTGCTCATTCTCGTGATATTCTCCTAAAGATTTCGCACGTTTGATTATCTCTGTCAATTCGTATTTTGTGCCCAAGATATTTGTAAATGCTTTTTATGCTGCCAAACCCCCTTAATTTAATGTACCATACATAATAATTATTATTATTTTACTGGCTACTGTATGCAACATTCTCTTCTCGCCTGTCGTATGAGTTCAAAAGACGCTTGTAAAGATCCGACAAATCAAAAAATATTAATTATAACAAGAATATTATTATTTGGTTTTGTCAAAGTATTGACAAGCATCCACTGATCCTTTTACTTTAGGCTTCTAAAAAACACTTCAAAGAAGAAGCTAAATATACACCACTAAATCCCCCATCCTGGATACATGTGATGGTGGAGACTGTGCCAGGCATAAAGCCCAAACAATGCAGACAGACCCTAGTATTACTGCTTTCTGAATTCTGCAAATCAAAGAATTGACAGAAGATTTGCAGGCCGGAATGATATCGGTTTCTGTTATTACTATTGTTATTATTAATGGAACAACAGTTGATTATAATCTCAAACTCATTGCAACATATTTAATTATAACAAATGACACATAATATCTAATAAAAAAAAATTCAAGATGCAAGCACTTGTAAAAGTAGATTTCTGTTATCGATTCTATGTCGCAAAACATGATAGTATTGTCTGATGATATGATAAAATAGATAATAAGAATATTTTTTCCTTCCATTAAAGCTAAATAAATATATCAAAAATATAATTATTTTTTAACTAGGGCTGCAAATATCACAAAATTTGGATTTTCCTAGACGTGCCACCTGAGTTAAGCTAGTTTTTTTCCGAATTTTGACACACCGAGCTCAAAAGGCTCGCCATCACTGGCCTATCACGACATATATGTTGAACTATATTCGACAAAAACTAAGTTTTTAAATTGTTTGAGACATGGTCGATATAGTAATTGCAGTTCAGATTTCAAAATAGATACAATCCCGCAAATGTCAAAAACAAAAACCAATTAAACAAACGTTAATAGTACAGTTTTGTACATTTCGTTTTTAACACCATCTCATAACCAGCTAACGAACTAACTGTATATTAAGAAAAAGTAAAAATATGAAACTTCCGTATAAAATTTACTCTGGTTCATTAAGAAGCAATAGCGGTCCGTAATACACACGCAAACTCAAGGTTAAACAAAAAAAATATAAAATATTAACATTTTTTTTTTAATGTGACATATAAAGTTTTTAACGATGTATCTTGAATGAGGAAGAGGTAAGAGGTGATAGGCTGAGAGGTAGCTGGCACGTACTTATTTAAATTATTCGCAACACTCTGCTTATTAAATATGTACTAAGTGTATTTTCATAAACATGGAACAAAAAATATTCATTACACGCATGATACCTTATAAGGATACGTTTAAAATGAAATAAAATTATTTTACCACTATTTAGATGCAAGTTTTGCATTTAGCCAAAAAAAGAAAATAGAAAGAAAAGCGCGTCTACTTTTATCTATTATTTATTAAACATAGGAAACACAGTGTTAACATTTTTATTTATTAATTCTTCACATACTAATTTTAGACCCAAAAGTACAAAAAATTTATGTGAAGTGTGAATTTTCACACATTTCAAAGTTTTGTAGGTATTTAATAAGTGTAAGAAGAGAACATAATACTGGATGTCTAGGTATATTTATCACATTAAAATCGACAGTTTTTTGATAATCACTTTTATTCGTTATTTGAGAACTAAGAGCTTCCATTTAATTTTTTTTTAACAAAATTTAAATTATTTGCCAAATATCCCATCGTTTTTTTCTGCATTTGCTTCGTATTCAAATCTTCATTAGATTAATTAGAAATAATTTACAGTGTAGAGTTTAGAGTGTGGTCTGGTGTGAGTAACTCAGTTCGCAACTATTATAAATACAAAAAATCCATAACATTATTAGCCATAATTTAAGCATGAATTAAAAAAATAATCAAATTTGTCAAAAACACAAAGACTGCCATATTTTTCAAAAACAAAATCTGATCAAAAATTCCTCTCGTATGTTTCCGGCTCAGATCAATATACATTACTTATAATTTTTTCAGATTTTTCAGATAAGAACTTTTGCACATTTTTGGCTAAATTCATGCTAAAAGAAACGAATTTCCAAAAACTATCCATCGTTCCTTAATACATTTTTTTTTTAATTATTTTTTTATGAACGACAAAAAAAACGACATTTTTCGAAAGACTTATCTGATCAAAAATTCCTGTTTAACTATTCCGGTTCCCATCCATGTTCATTACGGAGATTTTTTTCAGATTTTTAGATCAATCCCTTTGGGAGATAGGGCGAGAGACAAAGTTTTTGTCCCATTTTTGGCAAAAATCCAATAAAAAATAAGAGGTTTCATTTGATACCCCACTCGAAAATTGAAACAAATATTTATTTTTTTCGTTAGATACATATTTGTTTATATTTATCTCGAGAAGTGTTTTTTGAATTCTCTCTATTCTTCCTCTATGTGGGTCAAAGAGTTGTACTAGTATGCCAAATTTTTACTTTCTATGCTCAGTTGTTTTACTACAATTTCTACCGCAAAAACCTTAAAAATACGAATCGTCAAAAAAACCCTTGAAAATTAAAAAAAATTGATAAAATCGATAATTGAGGTAGACGTTAAAAAATTAGATTTTTGAACAAAATCGTCATACCTATAGATGAGATATCTCATGCACTCATTGTGGCTGTTGATGTCTCAAATAAAAAAATTAAAAATTAAAATAAATAATAAATCTGAATAGTTTGCATAGGACCATCATCATATCCAGAGACATCAAAAACTAATATTTAATATTTTAGATGTCTCTCAGAATTATCATTATTGTTGACGATCAGTGGCTTCTCTCATCCATAGCTGTCCAGTTCTCTTTAACGATTTCAGTCGCTTTCATCGATTTCTTGGTCTTTTGATGGATCTTTTACTCAGATGTCAATCCGCTACTTCCTTGCCCCAAAAGCCATTATCTCGGCGTATTATGTGGCTCGCTCACTGCCATTTTAGTTTAGCCAAATGCTATCCAACATCTACCACCAATCGTCTAGTCACTTCCTCACTATAGAGGAAGGATGCCATTTGAGGAATATCCTACGTATTATATCACCACAGTTTTGATTGTTAAACTTAAAATTGTAATAATAATGAAAATATTGCGTTGTTATTAAGACGAACAGAAATACTGTATTGAAAAGGTTACTTATTGTGCTGATAAGATAAAATCCATGACTATAACCGTAAAGTAAGAATATTACAACTTGAAAGTAAATAATTTCGCAATCAAATCTGACATTTACAGCACAATTCTAAAATATTATTACCAGTTTTAAATACTTCCGAGGTACTTGAAAGGCTCGCCATTTGCATATCCATAAAATTCGACAATATATCGCAAAGTTTTAAGACGAAAACAAATGATTTTCAATCAAACATTCCATTTTATTTCCTGTTCCTGTATAGGGGAATACAATTGTGTTCAATACGTCACAAAATGCACCATCAATTAAGATTTTTATCGTTTGTGAATGTCCTTGCGACAAGGTCGTACGACTGTTTTATCTAACTCATACATTTCATTATCTTTAAGTTGGCTGACTGCTGTTCACAACTCACGTGGTAACATTTATATTTTTTTTATACGGTTTGCTAGCGTGATGTAATTGTTCCGTAAAAAGTAAATATTTCTAAAGCTACCGTTGGTTCTTTCACTATAAATGTTAAATATAAAAATCTTTAAGTAGTTGTTTGCGCATTTGCATTTATTGTTATAGGTCGCTTTAAATGTTACGTTATAGTTTATGAGTTTTAAATAGAGATAATAGTAAATGTTTATAAAGGCTTGGCCAGATTTTGCAATGTATTGTTGCTGTTTGTTAGTATTATTTAACTTTTTTATAAATTCAAGTCGTATCGTGTCTTGGCTCAGTAAGACACTGTCATGTTAAAAATTTACGAAATGTTCTAAATTTTCTGCAATAGTAAAAGTGGCTTAAGTATGTGTTTGTTACACATTTTTGAGAAGGAATTTTTTAATGCGTTTACAAAACGTGTTTTTGGATCATGTTAATACTTTTTACTTTCCAATTAAGAAGTAAGGAAAGTATTAGGTCGTCAAGGATGAAATTTGTAGAAAAAAAGGCAAAGTTGGTTGATAACTTACAAATATAAGGAATTATTTTATTCATCAAAGTATGCACCCATATTGTCTATACACTTTTGCCATTTAAGCGGCAGATTCAGGCCAGTTGTATAAAACCTTGGCGGACGAGAGTCAATGAATTCCTGGAAGGCTAGTTTTATAGCATTGTCGGAATTAAACAGTTTTCCTATTAAAAGTTGTCCAAATTGCGGAAGAAGTGGTAGTCAGTGGAGGCTAGGTCTGGTGAGTATGGAGGATAATGAAGAAGTTCCAACTCCAACTCCTGTAGATTTGCCAGTCAATTGCACAGTGTGTGGTCTAGCGTTACCATGCAATAGGGAAAAATTGCTAAGCGATATGACATCTGGTGGGATTTTCGGAACTACAGAAATAGACATTCTATCGCGCTTTTTTTTATAAAAAATGTTTGCATAAAAATATAATTGCATAAAAACAAGTATTAATATTATAGCAAAATTACAAAAACCACCAGTAAACATTAAAATTCACGTTGTTTATATGTAACGAATGTCTATTTTGAAGGTTCCAAGTATGCCACAATAGCGCTGCGATCTTAAAATACTTCCCCTATAAGATAGGAGTCTATCATTTCGTCCAGTTGGTTGCAGTATATTTCTGCTGTGATCGATGGGCCAGGTTTTTTTATTTATTTATTTTTTTTAAGTTACCTTTACGAAATTTGGCGAACCAGTTTGATATTGTCTGTTACGTAGTAACACTAGAGCCAAATACACTATTAAGGTTTCGCGCGGTCCTCGATGCCGTAGTTCCATCTAAGAACTCATACTTCATAATAGTGCGAATTTCCGACCGTGACATTTTCAACAAAATTAATTTAAAAAAAAAGTTTTTGATATTTTTAATATCATACAATGATTTCTTTAAACAGGCGAAATGTGTAACTTTCCAACAAAAAAACAGAACGGTAAAATATTAAGCCAATGTAAAATAATAAGATGTTAAAGTTGACAATATTATTAACTACAAATTTCAACCTTGACGACCAGATATATCTTGTTAAGAATTACTAAAAGCTACAGCAGGAGTTGAGAACCAACGGCACCACAACCTCATGATACTCTTGGTCCTTAAAAAAGTGTCTCTTTTATTTCGAATAGAAACAAATAGAAATTCTTACATTTTTCTGTAATTTCTTACAATTTGTATTAACACAAAAAGCATTATACTCTTGGATGGAAAATATGTTTCTTACAATTTTCTGTAATTTATTTATATTTAAAAATTAAAAAAAAAAAACAGATATAGCCTTTACATTTATTAATTTAGATGTTAGATAAGAAGTATAGTCTCGGTTTCTTTGCTTTAAGCGGAACTAGATTTGCAAATCTAGTAACTTTCAACGGTTGATTGAAGCTTTTGATCATTTTGTTCAGCAAAAGCCCACTTCAATATATAAAAAGTTTGCTAGTAACAACTTAAGAAAGCTAAAATTACATTTTGTTCCGCATAAAGGTTTGGAATAGCCTATAAGTATAAGTTTATATAGTTTAAAAAATAGAGCAGGCTAACATTTCTTCAGCTCTAAGCTTTTTGTAGACTCCTTTTTTTACTTTTTTGTCACAAATGTCAAAATTTTAGACCGTTACTCAAAAGTGAACATATATTTATGATCCAAAGCTGAAAATGTATAAGTGTACAATTTTTCCAACAAAATTTTCAAAAAGATTTTTTGTTTCATAATACGTTTACAAGTCAATCTGGACCTGAAGATTTCAAAAATTTCAACCGCAGGTCTTTATTTTATTTCGTTTTTGAGATACATCCATGCGAAGATGAAAATTTCAATGAATCACGGCATATTAAAATGTCATATTTTTAAAATACGCAAAACGAATAAGGCCTCAAATTTTAACTAGACTAAATAAACTACGAGGAATCCAAACATTCTAACCACATATCGTTATCTCTAACAGTTTTCTATTTGTTAAGTGTCTTTTGTACCAATGGTTGTTAAATCTTCTTCGATCGGATTTAAATAAAGCAAATATATTTTACGTTTGATTAAAATGTTAAAAGTTGTTGTGAAAGTGCATTTGTGTTATGATTAACGTTTAAGGCATGTTTTGAAGCATCGACACGGAGCTTAAACGTTATCGTAATTTCACCGAACGTGACTGCATGACGACGCGTTTCTTTTCGTTCATTCTCTCGATCTGATGTTTTGGTGACATCATTATGTGTTTAATATATTGTACATTTTATCGCACGAGCTCCCAAGGCAACGTTTTCTCTTCAAAAAAAATAAATAATAGTTTCAAGCATCGAGTTGTCGTTACATGCCTGACCTATTCACCTCGCAAGAATTAATTGCAAAATTTCGGTGAAATGTTTCTTCAGTATTCTCGATTTCAAATGTTTGACTTGCATTGATTCCGGTTTTGATAAAGCTTGACGTAGACTACAAATAGAAATGAGACAGCATTTTTAAGATTTCGTAGGTAAAACATATCGCGATCTTTTGATGCGAAAGTCTTTTTTTCGGCATGATGGGCAGCGATAAACGGAATAAGATTTGGGATGTTTTTCCCTACAACTTCAGAACTTTTTTTTATCTTCTGGGGGATCGCGATTTTTATATTAATTATTAAGGTTTTCATTCAGTATGGACTCATTTTCTCATACCTGTAATGTAGCTGAACCACTGCATCAAAAAAATTACATTTCGCAGTCTTTCAAAATGACCCCAAATATAAACGTGCTAAATTTTCTCTTGCCACATCTAAATATTGCGATTACCGTCTGGTTCCTTGTTTCTTCTACCAGGTATCTGGGTAATCCGATAGTGGTTATATTTTTGTAGATTTCGTTATATGTAGATTCTTGTATTCTGTTATTGCAACTGCAATTGTTTGTCTCTTTCTACTTTGTTATATATAGATTCTTGTATTCTGTTATACTGTTTTTGTAACTGAACTTCTTTGTCTCTTTCTACTATTATGTTTATCGTCTGTTGACCTTTTCTTCTTCTTTTTGCGACCTCTTCTATGGAAAAACCGTTCCGTTCGTAATATTTTTCTCACGTTTCATTCCCCATTTGGTATCGGTTTTCATCTTGACTCACTTTAAACTTGGCGCGCCCTCTGGCATCAAGCGCCCTAATGCCTTTCATACCCTGCAGACTGCGTTCCTCCGGACCTGTTTGTCTCTCTCTCTTTCCAGCACTCATCTAATAATCAGACCAATTCTGTAACTCAGTTACTATGATTTTAGTAACTAAATTGGTCACTATGAGCAAGGTCAGTTACTATCATGACTGAAAGTCATTATACTTTTTATAATATTTTATCTTGTAGTAACGTTACTACACAGTAATTTTTTGCAGAATTGATCTGATTGTGTTTTCTGTAAATATGACTCGCTCTTCATATTTCATGGTTCTCCTGTTAGTATTCTTATTTTCTCCCTCTTGGTTTATTCTAGCATGAATGACCTGTCAGTTGCTTTAGCTGACGACAGAGTAGTCATGGACAGGCTGATACTCTTCCTGAGAGAATCGAACTTACTGTTTTGTGTGAAGTCTTGCACCTTATTTTAATGTGTTCTATTTCTAAACTGTGATATTCGGTGGTAATTGGCCCTTTTGCAGCCTCTTACTATCACCCTGAGTCTGTTCAAATTTTCGAACATACTTTTTACCTTATTTATTTGTGTTTGTCTGTGCGAGATTTCTTTTATTTTATTATATGTAATTTTATTGATTTTATCTATTTATTGTTTAATTTATTGTTTTTTAATATGTAGTCTAGTCATTTAGATGGGCTGCGTTAGGCGCAAATAGCCTTTGTTGCTGTGCGCCAAAAATTTTAACTAACTAACTAACTATTCTAGCATGACCAGTTGGTGTTTGTCAGTTTAATCCCAGGACCCATTTTAGGTATTTTCCGTGTACTTTTTTAATTTCTTCTTGTTCTTTCCACCCCCATATTTCCATATTTCAAGTGCTGAAAATATCTTACTACTGCACAACGGTCACAGCTATCACCTTTTGTTTTGCATAACACACTGTGAAATGTCAACATTTCAAATGTATCTTTCGGACTGCAATATGGTAAAATCTGCTTTGAGGTAAATTTTTGATGGAGTTACAGATTATTTTGTCGAATGACAAAAATTGCTAAAAAACTGCTTAGAAAAAAACTTAAGCCAATTTAAGGCATGTTAAGGCATGATGAACTGGGAAGATTGTCTTAGGCTGTCTTGGGGGATCATAAAAATCATAATATTGGAGGACGGGATGATATTCATTAACAAGGTAAATCAAATTGGATTATAAGTTCCGAAAATCTCAAGGAACGAATTCAGATTTATATTGTATATTAATCTATAAAAAATGGTAGTTTTACGATGTTTAATTTTGTAGATTCAAGTCGCATGGGAAGGGGGGCACATTCATTAAATATGATGTGCTATAACACAGTCATATTCATTGACGTTACACTTCATAGAATTTTAATATAATTTATATTCATTCATTAAAATTATAATTCTCAGAATTTACTTGGAACTAATCACATAAATATTTTTGTATTCTATTCTAAAATTTCGCAATATAAAACACGGATACAATATTAGAAATATTTATACTTATTATTTATATTATATTTATAGCAGTTTAAACATTGGAATATTACGCGGTATTAAACTAAAATATTAAAACCACGTGATTTGTGCCAGCAGTGCTAATATAATAGTTCAAACAGTTTAAGAATGCTGTCACATCTAAGGGGTACACGAGAGTGAAAAAATTATCTATAAAACCTGTCTTCTAAATCTACGATATGTAGTCTCATGCCTTTACTCCCTAGAAAATATAGATTTTATACTACCTACTCCGTAAATGAGTATTATTATAGTCCGTTCCAAGTAATACCTTTTTCACACTCGAACTTTAAGACGAGTGAACGTAAAGTTCACCGATGTTTAACATCGGTATGCTTTCACACTTGATATTTAAGTCTCCGGTGCTGTCATCAGCTACAGTAATTTTGTCCTTAAGTTACCGTCATGAAATTACCAGTTTTGAACTGTCTGCGCAGACGCACATTTTGAATTATTATAAACAAATATGGATATTTCATTTCATTCTACAATAAAGACACTACAATAAAAAATATATTACACCTGTATTAACATGTATGTAAGTCGATACATTTTATCTCAATTATTGTAGCTCTGTATTTTATTAAACACATTATTAAAATAAATTATTTTATTATAACAATAAGTATAAACTTCTTATAACGTCGATATAATACAGTATTCTTGTTTATGATAATATAAAATGTTGACAGCACAAATTCAAGGAGTATTTTTTTATAATATAAATTAAGTTGGCAATGCGGACGATGTTTAAGACGCAGATCTCTGTCTTAAACATCGCTCGTATTTAGACGAGGCCATACGGTTTCACATTAGCGTTTAAATATACATTCACGTTAACATCCGATCTTAAAGTTCTAGTGTGAAAAGGGTATTAGTTTTGAAGATCGCAATAAAATAATAAAAGTTAGGGAACTCATAAAATTACAATAGAAGTGATATAACTAGGCGTGTCAACCCATAGCCGTAGGGGTTAGTTTTTCACATTACGCATCTTACTTAAAGGATTAACAAAAACAAGTATACTTATTTATAGTTAGTACTCAAACGTATGTATGCGCCACTGATCGTTGACTGCTTATAACGTGGTTGTAAACATGAACCCTAGTTCTTTTGTAGTTTAACAATGTGAGTTATACGGGATAATTATTTTATGCCGATTTTCAAAAATAATATGGTATGTTCTATACCCCAGCAACGCGCATGTAAACGTAAGTGAATGTTTGAGGTCTACGGTTGCTAAGCGCATAAGTAACACTTACACGACTAACACAAAAAATAATAAACATCATTTTGAAGGATAAAATATTAAACAACTAGGTATTTATTTATATTAAAAGTAATTGTACAATTTGAACAATTTGATATATTAATTGAAGAATAATTTTAATTTTTTTGATAGTTATATCATCCCTAGTTTCAAGTAGATTGATATCTTTTGTAAATATCTTAAGATTTTTTAGGTTCGTATCCATCGTTCTTTCTTTTTACACAGTCAGCTACTTAAATTTTGAAATATCTTGATTTCTATTTATTGAAATTGTAAACTTCAGCATTGAATATTCACACCACAGACTTGCTGGCCACTTTAAAATTGTAGATCGCTCTTGAAAATATGCCAATGTAACATTTTCAGTAATTACGACAACATTTTTTCCATAATAACATTTCGAAAACTGTTCAAATGTTTTGTTGTATCTAATTTTTTATTTACCAAGTAACAAAGAAGCACAAGCAATATTGTCGCCTCTTTAATTTCAATTTCCGCAATTTTTAACATTTTTTTCCTGATTTATACAATATATGCACAACAAAGTTGACAATTTAATGCATGTAAACAATATAACACTTTTATTTATACTTGCTATCATACTGATTGACATATTTCATTTATTTGAAAATTAAATAAATATAAATATGGTAGTATAAAAAATATAATACAATGCACGATGCGCAGCTATTTTTTGTCCTCAGAGACTTTACGGGCCTTGGTCAAAAAAATTCACTTGCGCATCTAGCAATGTAAATAAGTATTTCAATCTCTTTTTAGAAGTGGTTCGATAAACCTAACATTTCTGATATGTTTTTATAAACAAATAATAAATGGCAACACGGCGGATTTTTCAAATGAACGTCATTTCATAGTTAACTTGAATATATTTTAGTACGTATATATGCTACGCTGCAAAATAGCGTCCAACTTAACGATGTCACGTCTACAACGATATGTTTCGTGTAGAAAAGACCTAAGATCCTATATAATATATCTAGTTCGATGACATAAATCTGTCGATTGCCCTTTAAATCAAAATGTAGTGACATTAAATCAGTTGAAGAATGTTGGTACCAATATGTTAGTTCATGTAATGTCATACTATTAACATATGAATGTTGCTAGCCGGACATAGCTGGGACCATAAATAACTTTAAAGAACAATATAGGTAGTGGATACCTACAATAAGTCTGTCAGTGAGAGCAAGGACGTGAAATTGTTCATTGTCTTTGCCTAGAGCTTGTTTTAGATCTGCACTGAATACTTGCCAGAACTGTATATGTATATGCATTCCAATAATTTTATAACCAATATAATGGATCAGATTAGATTAGTAACGTATAATTTACTCTGGGTTACTGTATCCAACTTTTAAAATATTACTGAGATAAGCATCACTATTAGTTGGTTAAAAGTTTCGGTACATATTATGTCTGGCTTTAGGTATCACAATCTATTTAAATATTGGGTTCATGCAAAATTAACGACGATATTTTATTTTTTGTTGAAAAATGGCGCTTGCTTTATGCAATAATTATAAAAATATTCTTCATTTTTTAGGTGAAAAAAAAAAAAAAAATGCGTGACGAAAATCATATTCATATAATGGCTCTACCACTTCGAGAAATAATGGAGCTTTTCGGCAAAGTCAAAAACAAGATGAAAGATGGTGCCACAAGTTCAAATCGGGTGACACAAGTCTTTAGGATGATGATAGAAGAGGATGGCCATCGGATTTCGACGATCAGCCACGTATTATTCTCTCTTTGTATTATTCTCTTTTTTGTTGTTATACAGTATCTATGTAAACTATTTTTGTAATCTGTGGAAGCCAGTCATTGGTTTTTACTCTTGACTTTCCTTAATGAAAAAAAAAAAAAAAAAAATAAATAAATAAATAACAAAGTCGATCTTGTTCGAATTTTCACCGAATTGCTGCAGAGAAACAATCAATCGTAATTTTTGAAGAATCTTGTCACTGGAAATGTGTTTGATGAATTGTGGTTGCTCTTCAAAAAAGTCAAAAGAAAGAAAGTTTAAGTATCTCCGGGTGAAACACCAAAAGAAATTTGTAAAAGGTGCCCACAGCAAGAAGGCAATGTGGTGGGACGTATGGTGGGAACGAAGAGGAATAATCCATTGGGAGATCATTGAAAACGGCATTTGCCTTTGGTGGAATGAAGATGAAGAGCATCAACAGTGGCGAATTCCGGACAAAAACGGCAATTCAACATCAACAGCGACGTCTATTTGGCTCAGCTCGATCGTCTCCACACAGCAATAGATCGTCTCTATACAGCTTTTTTTTTATTAAATAAGCTCATATATAAAAAAAATCGTCCTTAATTTTAATCAACCCACTAATTTTTATTGGGATTATGGTAAGAACGTAAGATAACAGGAAGCCGGTCTGGTCTAATAGTCCATACCCGAGTATATTAACCATTATACCAGGGTGGCTCGGGTTTGAATCCCCGTGATGGCATGGATGTTTGTATTTCTATGTGTAGTATTAAAGTTTAAAAAAGTATCATTTATGGCGACTGTTGGTTTATGACCCATCTAATATACATTTTTTATGACTATTTCCTTCGGGTTTAATTTATTTAAGTATTTTTACAATTCCATTTATTTCACAAGTTTTGTATTTTACAAATAGTCACGAACGTTTTCTTCCTTTAAGAGATTATTTTTAGCCCAAAGAGGTCATCATCTGGTCAATATGTTAACTAACTAACGTTGCTTACATAGAGGACAGTCATAGAGAACGGCTGCTAGGAAGGGGGATCGTAAAAAATGTCTCTCAATGTTATTCTCTTATATTGCGAGCTAAAACTTGTGATCCGGAATATTTGCAAAATGTCATACAAAATCAAGCCCAATTAAAATATCAGTCCAAACACTGAATGTAATTTTTTGCGATGTTATCCATATAGTGTAGTTATCTACATATATTATTATGAAAAAAAACAATACTGTACTGTTGATATAATAGATAAACTGTTTCATATTTTGCCCCGTCACTCAAATTTTTTATATAACACAATAACAAATAAGATATAAGTAATTTTCAACGGCTTGTTTAACACGACAGTAACAAGCTTTCATTTTTATTCATTCTAACTAATAAGAAACATAGAAAAAAATACCATTTCTACTCATTGTTTCCTTACATTTATCTTAATAGCCTATTATTCATAAAATCCCACGCAAAAAAATGCATTTTTATGCGATTTTAGATAATGGGTAATGTATACCAGTACTACAGACTGACATGGTTGAATATTTTCAAAATGTATTAAAAGTGACTCACGGTTAACGTAATAATTCATTTGTTAGTCATAGGTTAACAATTAAATAATTATTCTATATTTGTTATATACGTTTTATGCAACAGAAATGTAGATAAAGTAACAATTACCCATACGTGATACAAAAGAACTAAGCTTCTAATCTACACTTCTAACTTGTCCAAACTTGTTCCCCGAACACTGCGAGACCAAATCTTTCAAACTTTAAGCCAAGTACTAATATCGTCAATCATATTTCTTTCGATCACAGCGCCGCCACTGGTAATGTCAATTTTAAATAGCTACAAAAAGTGGATTTTATTTTGGATATCTTTGGCCTCGTAGTATATATTCTTGTTAATTTATTGTTGTAATTAATTATCAGAATGGGTGCAATATGATTTGTAATCCGTAAAATTAGTTCATGCATCACTTATTACCTTTAACCTGAAGGCAGTAGCACATTAGTTGTTACAATAGTGAAGTCCAGTGATTATGGTAGACGTGTGGCAGGCCGGTATGTTGCAACGGCCCACATATCACAACACAAGGCCACACTGCACAATTAAAACACATACACACACACATACATACACGGCGTTATTCTATAGAGTACATTTCCTCTACATACCTATTGTCAATGGTACCCTTCTTTTGAAGTAGATTACTGTAATTATAAGTTAATTTAATTAAAGTGAACCTTGCTTCAAAGAAAGACCATGATGACTTAATGGTTAGGAAATTATGTCTCTAAAAATGATGTTTTCATTGCTAGGAAAATTAGTCAAAAGTTTTAACTACGGATAAGTATTGATGTTTCACATTTTTTAGATATCAATGTTTTTAACCAATTATCTATGATTTTGACATCAATATTGCGAGACCAATGTTATCAGACTATCGATGTTTTGGTCCAATTTCTTTTTTCCTCGATTTTTCCACTGAATAAATAAAAATAAAATCTATATGCACAAAAATTATTATATTTGAAATTGGTTTGTTTCATTTTTGTATATTTCTACTTTTATGACACGCACGTAGTCTTACGACTACGTGCGTTTGTTTCAGACCTGCGACTCCATACCAGCAGGCTCTGATTTTTGTACGTACGACGCACGACATTTTTTTTTAAAATTTTTTTGTGACGTAATCATGGACATGTTTAATTAATTGTTTTAATTCAAGAGAGTGATTACCATTCCAAAGATGTGTTTCGTCAGCTTTTTGAGATTTTCCAGAATATGTCCAAACTCATATGGAAGTAGTCAAAGAATTTCTTGGGATCTTGCTTCAAATCGTCCATTAAATGGTGAAATTCGTTATGCTCTTTTCTCTTCAGGAATAACTGGTTAATCCATTCCATTCTTCTTGAACGTCTTCTTCTTCGCCTCATCAACAAACTACTACTTTCAACCAGGGAAAACAATCCATTCATCTTTTCAAATTATTCGAATACGAATAAAACCTACAAATACGAAAAAACTTAATCCAAATTCACGGCAACCACAACACAACAACCACCTGTGAAGGACAAACGACTACGTGAAGTATGCTCCAATGTGAGAGCTCAAGTCGTCCATAGTCGGCAGTCGTACGTAGTCGGTTCCAGACCGGCCTTAGGAATAAGGCGATTTTGATACAAATTTTATGGAATATAACGAATCCGATGTGGATAGCGTATTTTGGCTTATCTTTTATACGAGGTAAGTCAGTAATTAAGTCACAAAGGGCTATTCAAAAAATACTCAGCCGAAAGAAATGCTTAGCCGAAAACAAGTTTTATTTTTCAACAAAGTCGCCACCAGCATTAATACACTTATCCCATCGCTTTATCAATGCCCAAATGCCTGCTGCATAAAACTCTTTGGGCTGCAGTCTCAGTCACATGTGTACTTCTTGTTCAACATCGTTCAACCCGCGAAACGTTTGACGCCAAGATGCTTCTTTGTATGTGTGTCTATTGGAACCCGCCTGTTAGCTCCAACCATCTCGTTCGCTCGTCGAATTGTTGCATCATTCGCCATTTGAACGGAGCGCCCAGTTCGGTGTGCGTCAACAACTTTTAAGCGCCCTGGAGAGAATTTCTCGAGCCAGTTGTACACTGCTTTACGCGACAAACACTCTTCACTGTAAACAAGATACATTTCCTTTTGGATATCCTTTGCAGGAAGTCCTTTTGCCCACTAAAAACGCACAACAGCACGCTGCTCTTCCGCAGTATACTCTTCGAGCACGATCGCCATTTTCACTCTGCCTGCGCATGACCACGGCAACTGTCACTTAAGTGTTATCAAGCTGGATTGTGCTGCCACCTAATGACACTTTTGGAAATAGCTCACTGCTATTTTCAGCTTTCCAACATCAGTTTGTAACCTAATTACTGACTTACCTTCGTAGTTCGCGAGACTTTATATGCCGATTGATCAACAGAGAACCGATAAACAAATATATATCTATTTCACACACTTCTATGTAAAACTCAAAGACGTCTGTGAGCTTCTTATGTCCAACGTACGTCCGTAGTTTTTATCTTCGTTTGTTAATATTCAAATAAAGGTGTTTTTGTATATGAAACGCTTTTATTGCAGTTTTTACTAGATCGAGTCAAACAAGACTTCTATCTCTCCGAGTATGCTTTGAAATAATTCATTCAGCACTAGGTAAAATGTCCCCATATAGGTAAAGATGAATTATAATTTAAGCCTTTCGTAATTTGTTCAGTTTCTTACGTTGTTTGATAGATTTCTTCCAATATTCCCACAGTTTATAAAATGCTCCATTACATAATCGTAGTTTTTTCGTTCCAATAATCAATTATGAAAGTAATCTAAAAATCAACGACCGTTTTCTCTGATATTTTAATTAAAATTGTTCTGTAACAAACAATCTAATCGATCACCAAATATTGCCATCCCAATTTGTACTGAATTCGTGTAATTGCTTTTGCAATATCCTGAGCAGTTATCGTTAAATTTCCTTATTAATAAATGATCGAGCGATCGGTTATTTGCGGAATGCAGCAGTAATAAGGTGTGCTGGTGGGAAAAGTAGGTTGCTGTCAATCGAGATGTACGCACATATACAACTTATGTTGATCGTAAAACGGGTCTTAAAATGAGAAACGTAAAAATGATTAAGCAATCTTTAAATGAGATTATTTTTAGCGAAGAATTTTAAGAAAAAGAAATAGAAATCTATATTCAGAACACTTCTAAAGTGTTAGAAAATAACACAAACATCTCATAGTTAATATACAAAGTTATGGAGAGACAAATTGTCTCTTTGGGTTAAGCAGAACTAGATTTTCAAAACTAGTAATTTTATCGGTTAAATGAAGTTTTTGATCGTTTTTTTTAGCAAACAACCTCTTCAATCATTTGAGCTCGTGACAATATTACAGTGATTTAGTTTCAAAAATTGGAGGCACTTAATCACAAACTAAAGGAAAAACGTCCAAATTTATTTAATCAAAAAGGAATAAATTTTCATGACAATGCATGTCCTCACATAACTCGCAAAAAAGTGTCATAACTCCAAGTGTCATATTCATCTGAACCTATCGACTTTCTCGCTCGGACTATATCTGTATCTTTATAACTTTGATACAATTGTTCATCGACATCATTATTCACGTTCTCAGATGCCCATTTGAAAGGGTTTGGCCATTCAAAGGACAAGAGTGCTTATAAAATATTGACATACATATTTATTTGTATTGAAAATGCTCTGGGCGTAAGTTATATAACACAGCTATAAATGTATGAGCTAAAATATATAATACGCACCAATAAATTTAGTTCTTAGAATAATTTAGAGCTAACAATACTTCCTGACAGATGTAATATATAACCTTAAAGTAAAAAGTGCATAAGAATATGAGTGGCGCCTTGCCAATGGACACACCAAAACATATAGATCATTTGTTTGAAGTTTCTTCTTTTGTTTTTCAATTGGATTACATTACATGAACACTAAATCGAGCTATTGGCAATTCCGACCACCAACCTACTTTAACAATTACTAAATAAGTACTGACTAAGTTGTTAAGTTGGTAATGATTAAAATTGTTGGCACAAAATTGGAAAAGAATATAAAAGTGTAGTTTTTATTATTTATCAACTATATTTATCGGGAAAAGAAAACATTTTGAGATGTTGATCTCCCGGAGAGGTGACATAAATTGGCCTCCACGCAGTCCAGATTTAACCCCTATGGACTTTTTCCTATGGGGTTATCTTAAATCTAAATTTTACGCCAATAAACCGACTTCACTGGCGCATTTGAAAGAAAATATCCGTCACGAAATGGCAGCCATTCCTGAGTCCACCTGCCGAGACGTCATAAGTAATTTTACTGTTTGATTAAATGAGTGCCGAGAACGCGAGGGTCTACATTTAGACGATATTATTTTTAAGAAATAAATCCCCAAAAAGTGTATTTTAATAATTAATAAACATTTTTTCTATATACGGCTTACTTTTTTTTTAATCGATCCACTAAATATAAAATTTCTTTTGAGACACCGTATATGTTGGCGGTCGGTAAAAAAGGACAGAAAATGACCATAGTTCAAAAAATACATATAAGAGGGCGCTTTAAATATATTTTGCAGACTCTCTACCCTAAAATTGGTTTGTATACAAATTTTAGAAAAAGAGCTGTGTTAATACTTAAATATTTTGATTGTTTTTAGTCAGTAAGTAATTATAACTAATGACGTAGTAGTACGTCATTAAATTCTGCGGTTTAATGTAAACAATCTATATTAAACAAATCTAATACATTATTACTAATGTTGACTTCATTATTTCATAATAAATATAATTAGTCCATGGATATTTTGGCGATGAAGTGCTCACAAGAATACGTAACATCGTCCGTTCCGATTCCCCGAATGCAACGGATATCCAGCGGAAACGAAGAAAACCACACAGGAAATACTCGCATACATACAGAAATACGTACATCTCCGATATATCTTTCGATACATCGTCCTTCAATTATTAATCATAAGTATGCAAATGTGTATAAAGAATATGATCGAACATATATGGACATACAAACATCAAATGAAATATTGCTCAGGCCGACAAAAATTCAACTGAGAAAAAAAATAATAATAATTAATAAAAAATTGAAATTATTACTGCCGTAAACGTAAGTGTAAATCAAAGATATTTAGCCGGATGCTATTTATTATATTATTTTTATTGTTGAAATAGAAATTAATTTTCATTGTAGACTTTTAAAGTGTCAACTACATTTACTGCAAAAGGTTATAAAGCTTGATTAATACTTGTGTACATTGTATTATCAATTACAATTAATAACACTCTATTAATTAGGATTTAGCAGCAAGATCCGATCTTGACAAGTTTATAATTTAGCCTATGAATCAATTAAGCTTGATGAACTATTGATCATAGTTGATTAAGATTTTTGGCACACAGCAACGATGGCTACTTGCGCCTACGATTGAGAAGACACCATAGAGATAATAGAGTCATCATGGTATGACCTTGTCTCTTAAACGTATTGGGTGTTATACATCTGATTCACTGGGCGTTATTTTGCTCTTGGTCAAACATTACGTATTTTCTATACGATTCTTATGTAGTGTGTAGGAGGAAGCCGGGGCATAACGGACACCTTAAGGATTATCTTTAATAAAATCTTAAGTAATATCGTAAAAAATTTCGAAATACTTTTATTCGTAAGATGATTTATTGTTTAATTATAACAGTAAAAAAAATACAAAAAGTTATGACGATAAAAACTTCAGATTTTTTGAAATTTCATATTTAAGCTTTTGACAACAATGGTACGAGTTGATCAACTTTTGGTAAAAATCTGTTAACTAGAAATGGGAGTTTACTCGTGTCGAATTTTTGCAAATATTTCACAACAGAGAAATATTTCGAAAAAAATTATTTAACAAAAGTTGCTATAAAAGCAATAGCAAACAACTTTTATTTGAGATATTTTTTGATAAAACAGCATAAATTAAACAAGTACTTTGTGATAGCGGTCGGTCCTGTGGTAGCCACAGCTGATTTTTTACATTGTCCGCAGTTTCGGCTCAAGCAATTTTGTTGTTATTCTGGAACATGTCGGTGATTGGCAAAAGTATTTTATAATAGCGTGCAACGTGGTAGCGTTAAACGAATTCTTACTGAAATAAATTACAAATAATGTATATTATAGTAATGACTCGAAAAAGAAACCCTGATTTCGTGTAAAAAATAAAATTATTAAGAGAAAACTGATTTTATATACCATAAACATGCAGATTGGACGATCCGTTATCAGCTTATTCTAATAAAAATTATCATAAAATCCAAATTTCACACGAAAATCTAACACTGACCCCATCTTTCTAACCTTGAAAAGATGTAAAAGTCTTCATTAACCTTAGAAAAAAACTAAAAACTATAATGTTCTATACATGGCTCGAAGGAACTTTCTCCACGCGAGAAAAAAAAAAAAAAAAAAAATACAAAAAAAATCTAATTCACTACGCTAGATACCCTGTTATATACATATAATATCACCAAAAGAGGAACTAATTCGTGACAATAAACTAAATTTGATAGCGTTTTATGTAAGCCGCTCGAGTAACAGAAGGCAGATTCATCTATTGCATGGGGGAATTCTAAGTGGTAACAGGAGATGACAGTCTATGTTTGCGGGCAAAAACATGAGTGTAATCGTTTAGGGTAGAAGGGACACACGCCCTAATGTTAAGTTTTTATAAACCGGAAGAAAAATGATGTGTCACCCTCAAATTTGGACCAGTCTCACTTTTTATAAACATAAAAACTTAGTGTAAAAATATATATAAATACGCCGCTAATGGGGATATGGTCTATAAAAGAGATTCCCAATCTTTTTAAGATGTTGTACCGGTATGTAGTAGACAATGTGGTGGTGTACCGGTAGGTAAATATTTTAAGAAAAACTAATTCTAAAAAAATGTTTTCCTAAATTCTCTAGGGAAGACCCTTTTTTTAGTGGCTACTCTCTCTCAAAAATTTTGTCGAGCAAATAAAAAACGACTAGCCCTACGCTCTACATACAAGAAAACTTTCCGACCTTTGATGACCTTTTTTTTAGGTCAATAGGGTTTAGAGATGTATTGTATAAAAAAAACACATTATTTTACGCAAAATATTTTCATTATTGCATAGAAAATTGTTTAACGTCCAAATAATTAGATAGAAAGAAAAAGAATCACTCAGCTTTTTGGACAATACGTATATTTTAGAAACACAACGTTTCGCTAAACCCTTGTTAAGGGCGTATTACACTAGAACGCTATCCAAGTTTTATTTTGTAAGTCTTTTTCGAGTATTCAAGTCTTCACGTCTTCAGCTATCACACGCGAAACAGGGAAAAGTGACTTGCTTCTGCTTACATAACGTTAATAATAGACCCATCTCACTTGATCTGACTGAGAGGGCGAGGCTGCACACGCGCATTTGACGACTTGGATTTCGTCTGTCTTCTAGAGACAGGGGAAATATATCTTGATGTATTTGCCCAGACTTAAAGACCTAGGTTTTTTGTCATGCTATTACACAAACAAGACTTCGATTCGAATGCAAAGACTTTAATTTTTCAAGTTTAGACTTGAATAATAACTCTAGTGTGATAAGGCCTTTAGCTTCCTCAGGTGCTATAAACAGTAACAATAACTAAAGTAATATTAAATCATAAAATGACATGTTATACTATTACTTAATCTAATGTTACGTTAAACTAACATCATCAAACATCATCCATCAACAATAGTAGGGCGGGTGTAATGACTGACAAGTTATTAAGAAATTGACAATGTTCTAAGACAGTGTTTCTCAACAGGTGGTCCGCGGGTCAGATCTTGGTGGTTCGCGCACACAAAATGTCATTAGTATTAATAATGGGCCTTTACGTAAAAAAATGTTTTTCTTGATGTTGGTGGTTCGCGATTAGTGTGGAATTCTGAAAGTGGTCCGCAACTGTCGAAGGTGTTTCTCAACACTGCTCTAGGAGTGACATTTCGGCTACACGTTTTCAGGAATATTATCAATATCGGCACCACTCGATATTGATGTCCCTTCATCAATACTGTCTTTTTTCTTCTTATTCTTCTTCTCTTGCCTTATCCGTTCCGAACATTGTAAATCATATCAGTCTGTAATAAGACCTCAATCTCTTTGCAAGGATGTCACATCGAACCATTTCCTCAATATTGATAGTGTTATTGACCGTTTAAGATCCCAAAAGTCCCAATAAACTCAAATAAAAATATCTAATGATATAATACATAGAGAAATCACAAATATTACATTTCAATATACAGGAATTTTTGTGCTGCAAAAATATCTGCCAAACAATTAAAGGAATATAACTGTATAAAAACTTTAACGACTTTTTCTGGCCGTTAAAAGATTTCACAAATGCATTCAAGGTAAATCGTTTCATCCGTGATGAATAGGTGTTTTAGGGCATGTGAAACAGGAAACCGACTTCCCTTTAAGGTCACCTTAGTCTCGTCAGACCCCTCAGCATTCTACAACGCCATCTCACAGTAAGGATACAAATAAAAATAATTAACACTGATTTAATGAAAGTAATAATTAATATAACAAAATCATATTTAATTTGTGTTGATTATAAAAACCGGATGTTATTTCTGACCGGAAAAAGAATATCAATTCTTCAAATGGTTAGTACTGAATGGTTAGAGGGATGGCTTTTGAATATAAACAGAAATTAATACAACATTTTACCGTGAAATATACGAAAACATCTCTTTATTATTACTATTTTCAATATAATTCCAACAACTGCCACCATCTCAGCATAGTAAATATTGATCATGACCCTTCTGAAATAATAATAAAAAGAAAAATACACGTTAGTCTTCTTGTTCACTGTCTTTTTCTTGATCTTGTTTTTCTGGTACAGTGTCAAATTTTATTGGAGTCCGGATTCATTTCTTTCTATCAAATCTATCGTATACTTTTATGTCTCTCTTCCTGGGCATTGTCAATCATGCTGATTTTTTGCCTCATTCACATAAGACCTCCATTTAAATCTAGTGTCAGTGTTATATTTTAAAAGACTTTTTGTTGCTCATTTATTTTCATAAGTATTAATTACGATAAGAAATTGTGCCCTCCTCAAATATCCCCCCCCCCCAGATTTTAAAAGCTGGTGCCCCTACTGATGGCACCGAAGGCGGATCATGAATTTCCTTTATTTTCAGCTTGCTGATTTTTCGAACTGACGCCAAATTTGATCGCGGCGGCAACAAATATACGAGATGTGAAAACTAAATAAGCGGCCTGATTTTTTAATTTTTTTTTATTCGAATAGAATTACAATTCATTATTGTCTCCTTCAAAATAACTTCCTTGGGAAGCCACTACAGGGCTGGAGACGGGTCTTCCAATCCTCATAGTAGTGTTGGAACTCGGATACTAGAATAGCTTTCAGCTGGTCGGTTACGGACGTTTGAATCTTTTCGAGTATCCCAAAATGACGTCCCTTGAGGTGATTTTTCAATCTTGGGAAGAGAAAAAGTCACAAGGACTCAAGTCAGGCGAATAAGGAGGCTGTGGAGCCACAGGAATGTTTTTACAGGCCAAAAACTCGTTTATTGAAATTGCTGTGTGACAAGGCGCATTTTTCTCATCCCCAATAGTTGGTCAAAATCTGATGAACGGTAAGTGTGAATCAAATTCAACTCTTCCTCGATCTTATGACTGTCAACCGACGATCTGAACGCACAAGATCCCGGATTCTGTCGACATTTTCATCGGTTCTTGAAGATGAAGGCCTTCTGCTGCGTGATTCATTTTCAAACAACTCTCTTCCTTCTGCAAATGCCTTAAACCACCAAAAAATCTGGGTCCTCGACAAAACACTGTCTCCGTAGGCCTGCTGAAGTTTTGCACTGTGCCTAATGGTTGGTTTATAGACGGAACAAGAATAAGGAATAGGAAATAAGAATAGTACACAAGAATAAAAAATATTAAACCGTTTATATAGGACATAACATTTCGTCGCTGCGCCTGCGTACTTGCGTTGGCCTGTGTTTAACGTTTGTCACTTGAGAGGTTCTTAAAACTTACAAGAAGAATAAATAAAAATAATAAAAACATTTTATTGTTGTTTACAACCCTCTGATCACAACTGAAAAACATCTGTTGAACAAACTTTATTACGGCAGACATTTTGATTTCTGTGCGCAGGCTTATCGTGTCTTATTCTTGAAATAAGAATAGAAATTGAATGTTACCAACTATTCTTATGTTTAAGTTAAATTTCATTCCTACATAAACCGATATACGGCGCAGCCATGTTTTAACATCTTGTGTACTATTCTTATTTCCTATTCCTTATTCTTGTTCCTTATATAAACCAAGCATAAGTCTAAAGCAAAACCTGATAGCACAACGTTGCTCGAAATGAATGTCACTCATTTTTAGAACTTACTAGAAAAAGTGTTTCACGAAAAAAATCGCTACGGACAACAAAATTACTCTAGCTTGTTCAAACTCGTACTGGCGGCGTATCACATTTTCACCTGCCGCCCCAAAAAGTCTCGTGTCCCAAATGTTAACAGATCAAACGTTATTTTGCCAGGCCGGTTACTAAATTTACACACCTCTTAGGATATAGGCTCTTTTTTCACAATGCTTCCTACAGGCGCCAAAATATCACCGCATGGCCCTAGATTGAATAAATATTATACAACTTCAAAGGAAATTTATTGCGAGAACAAAAGTAGTTTTGTATTTTGCATAATATGTACGAAATATGTTGTATTTAAACATTATACACATAATTTTAGAAACAAAGATGTCATCTCCTTTAAATTATAATCTTAAACTATTCAGATTATGACAACTAAAATAATTGTCAAAATGCTTTGCAGCTATTCGTTTTTCAAATAACAATTTCTACAGCGGGCCTCAAGCCAACAATCTCCGTAAATCAGCTACTGTCTGCATGAGTGGCGCCACAGACGCAGGAACAAGGAATAACACGCGGCATTATTTTATCTCCTTATCTCTATCGCCCTAACCCCTGTTTTTACTACCCTTGTAAATCTGTTCGGATCTCATTACTGGGGTGTGAAGAAAGTGCCATGCTATGAACAGCAGAAATTGTGGGGTACCACAAAAAAAAAAGATTTATGACAAAAATTTGTTTCGCATGTTTTTACTCTGTATTTAGGGTTACCACAAGTTCAAAGAATAAGCTACAGACATTTCAAGAATAAAGCTGCTTTAAGAGGTCTTTAAATTAATTGACTATGCATTGTGCGCTATGGGTAAGTTTAGTAGATAGTTTTTACATTCATTTAAAGCTAAGGACATTAGTGCGTTACGAATAGTGCCGACATCTGTTGAACCAACTACGGTGGCTTCGTAAAATATTTATTATCTATTATCGTTTTCCTAATTCTGCTGTCCTAGATTTTTACTATAGGGCAGTTGGTGAATCAGTGCAGTTGCGTCACTGGAAACGTCATATGTTTTAGTGACGTCATGTTTAGTACGTCTACATAGCATCCATTTAACGAATATAATATTCGTACGTTGTCACTTGTATCGCAATGAAATGAAAATATAAGAATAAGAACAGCATAGAAACAAATAAACTATTCTAATAGGCTAAGTAGTCCTAAAAAGGGCTGATGTGATCCAAAAATATGATCAAAGAAAATAGAAACACGTTGAATTTAACCTAAAAAGCTATGCACTATACCACAATATCAAATGAAAAGCTATAAGATATCTCTAAGATAATATATAACTAAACACAAAACTGCTAAATAAACAACAAATTAAATAAAAAAGGTTTTTAGAAATTACTATAAGTTAGATATGTGAATACAAGTATCAAAACACATCAGAGATTAAAATTTGTAAATCTTCAAAATGACTATCGAACATAAACTAAATATGACTTCAAAAGGTATATTTTAGTAAAATAAAAGAATGAAGAGCAATATTAGTTTATAATTCACATGAAAAAAAATCGATTTAGTTATTTTTTCGCCACTAAGTTTGTCATTGAAGTTATGACGCAAAATGACCAACTGCGTTTATTAAACGATTGACCTATAACTAAACCTAACCTAATAACCTAAATTAATCATATTTACTGTTCGTCTTTTTTGGTCGCGATTTGTTGTAAACGGCACGATGACATTTTGTTAGGTTATGTTAAGGCATACAATTTCAACGTTCTCTCCGATGTAGACTGATATAGCCAATGTGTTTATATGTCTGTCTCATTAAAACAACTCACTAACTACAAGTTTGGAAAACTATCGACAATCGACAACGTACAACGTATTAAATTTAGAGCCCTGAACAACAGCTCGCGTTACCGTATGACAAACTTGTAGTGACAATCAACAGTGCACAAGTCATAGCCCACATTCGACTAATTTAAGAGCTCGGAACGCAGCGTAATGTACCTCTCACACGTTAAAAAAAAATTCTTCCTTATTTTTGACATATTAATTGATATTTATCATTAATTTTTTGTTGTCCAAGATATGTAAATTGTTTTGATTGTCAGGTAGCTGTCTTGTTACTAAAGGTTAGTCTTGATTAATACGGTAACTTTCAATAATGTATTGTATTTAATTTTATTGCAAATTGCAACAAATCAACAAGTTGTCTTTATATGTAGCACTGTCACTTGAATTAAGCGAAACTTGCGAAAGATAAAAGGTCAGCTAAATGACAGTAAAATAAATAGTATATCTTTCCTAATCACTGACTCTAAATTGCTGTAATGGATAACAATAAACTGTTGGAATTTGGATTAATAATACTACAGATTAGCAACCAAGATGAACACAGAAAAAATATATTTAAAAAAAAAATGTTTATAATAAGAAAACAAATATTAAAAATACGTTAAACAAGAAGTTTAACGTATTTTTTCAATTAGATGAAAATTTAGGGAGTTACGGGGGACACCCTAAAACTACTATCTACATATATCTTTTCCATATTTATTGACTTAACAGCAAAATAATATATGCCGAAAATAGTTTATAATGAGGAAACGAATCTTTTATTTCTATGAATGTTCTCATTTAGATGAACATTTGGGGTTACGGGGATCACTGTAAAGCTAAACTTCTGAAATATCTCCCTATTTGTTTATAAAAAGATTTTTGTCCTATAAACTTTTTTTAATGGCATAATTTACAATATTTGTGATAATTATGAATTTAAAACAAGCACAACTTAAAAACGGTCAGAGATAGCGACCTACGGATGAAAATTTTGGATTCTCCGTAGTTTATTTAGTCTAGAAATAAATTGGGGCCTTAATCGTTTAACGCCTTTTGAAATTATGACAATTTTTTTAATGGTATAATTTACATTATTTGTGATAATTGTGAATTTAAAAAAAGCACAACTCAAAAACGGTTACAGATAGCGACCTGCGGTTAAAATTTCTGGATTCTCCGTAGTTTATTTAGTCTAGAAAAAATGGAGGCCTTATTCGTTTTTGCGCATTTTAAAATTATGACAAATTTTAATATGACGTGATTTATAGAAATTTTCATCTTCGCATGGATGTTTCTCAAAAACGAAATGCGATAAAGACCTGCGGTTGAAATTTTTTTAATTTTGAGATCCTAATTGACTTGTAACCATATATTGGAACAAAAATATTTTTTTTAAATTAAAAAAAAAAATCTTAACAAAAAAATGGTTAGGGATAGAAATCTGCGGTTTGAATTTTTAAGATTCTCCTACATTTTTGGTCATAGATCAACAAAATTTGGCCCATTTTGAAGTTTGGGCAAAACTTCGTTATAGGCAAAAAACTGTACCCAAATCGGCTCTAACTCAAAAACTAGGAAAGCATTTTTTAAAATATTTTCTACATAATCCTCATTCCAAAATTAGCTTGAAACTATATTTTGGCTATAATCGAAGTCAAAAAAATTTATAACCAAAATTTTCAGAGAAAAAAATTTTGAATCACAAATATAGATCAAAAATATATTGGCAGTTTTGAGTTACGGTCTAAAATTTTGACACTTAGATTTGAGGAGCGAGGACCTTTTTTTTGCTCATCACTTGTATTTGTAGTGCAAGTACCTGTTTTGTTTTTGCTCATCACTTGTATTTGTGGAGCGAGGACCTTTTTTTTGCTCATCACTTGTATTTGTAGAGCAAGTACCTGTTTTGTTTTTGCTCATCACTTGTATTTGTGGAGCGAGGACCTTTTTTTTGCTCATCAATTTACGTTATTTGCCAAGGGCGCCAAAAACATTGCTACGGCTCTGCCTGTAGCCCAGCAGCGGTGCTCAGTTTGGGAATCGCTGATTTCTATTAACAAAATATCCTACTGCAGCATTTTGTTGGTTTCTTACACTTCTTAAATACCTACAAAACCCTCAAATATGTTTTTTTTTATATGTACTTAAGCGAGATGGATTCGGACATTGACTCTAATCTTAAGAATTTGTTTCTATACCGAGAATACCTGTATTACAAAACATAACCGAGTATTATATTCTAGCAAACAAATCTCTATATTTATTCAGCAGAATCAACAAATATATCTAACCTAATTTCCGTTGTCACATTAAAAACACATTACGAAAACCTTTGAAATATAATCTTTATAAGAGTTTATTATTCGTGGCATTAGAAAATATGCAGTTATTCTTTTATGTAAACAAGAACACACTTAAAATATTTCACCTATATTCAATGTGGACTCGAAGTAGATAGACAGTGTTGCAAACCCGGAAGAAAAAGACACATCAGTTATTTGGATAGGTACCAACTTAATTAACGAATGTTGAGCCAAATACCGGGCATAATTATAATATTTTGGTACTGTTAATATGACAAATCTTAAGTAGTGCGGACCAACGACGCACAGTAGTAACACACGTGCCCTGCGTTGCTAAGGTCCTGGATTAAAATCCTGTTCAGGTATGGAATTTTCAACAAGAAAAATTATAATTGTTCTGGCTAATTGCTTTAGCACCAAAGGCCAAAGGCCAAAAACGTGAAATAATAGTTATTAAATCATTAAGGGAGGTAAATATTAATTTCTAATATTTTTTCCACTCTCAAATTTATTTTTAATTGCATAGTTTCTTCTTGATTAATTTATTTTAGATATTTGAATAACAGTATGTCTGTGGCCGGTTGCTATAGTTTTCATCAAACAAAGCGTGAATATTAAAATCGTTGTGTCAAAAGTTTGTAAAATGAATTTGAACAAAAGTGAAAGAGAAATGGGAATTGATGAGGCTGCAAAAGCTGCGTGATCCTTCCTCCTACCGGAGAAATCGAAGGGACGTTACCAGAAGGCATAAAAATTTAGGTTTTGTTTAAATTTTTTCACTTGCTTCCCCAGGGGAGGTAATTTTTACTTACATCCCGTTGTTAATAGTAACCAAAGCTTCCTCGGTAATGTGTATCTACTTCCATCAAATCAATGTCATAAAAATGTACTTACTATGTAGAGCAGTGTTTCCCAAAGGGTGTGCCGTAGCATATTGCCACAAAATTTTTCAAACGTGCCGTGTATTCTTAAAATAAAAACTAGCGTCGTGATTATTTTAACATCACTGTCCGAATATACGTACAATACCATTAATAAGAATAAAGTACACGAAGCATCTTTTTATAACGAATTGAAATTGACATATTCTGAATACAGGGGAGTATGCATTCAAAATGTCTTCTTCTGTAACTGCGTTTTTTCTTCTTTTGAAAATGTGCCACGAGAGTAAAAAGATTGGGAAACACTGATGTAGAGAGTGAAAAAAAAGTTGTATTCGGTAGTAACAATATATGTAATATAAGACGAATTTTGTTATTATATGCAGGGAGTAACAAGTGTACTCGAGTTGGCTCTACTAATTTCTATATTATCAAACCGAACCAAACCAACGTAGTTTCATTCGATAGCTGAGAGAACAAAGAGCTTGTTAATGACCTTGACTTCGTGCGCCGTGATATGCGTGTGGAGTGCTAAGGTCTGCGTTTTGGGGCCTTTCTGCTACAAACTTCAAATCAATATAACTCGAGATTGCGAAACCCTACGACGTCAAAATTGGTCTCAAACTAAAGCAAACATTGAGATCTGTCGATTTAAGACATTAGAAGTGAAATCGAATACAGCGTTGGTTATAAAACTTTGAATCAGTGTTGAAAAATGTTTAATGCTGGTACATACTCGTCGAAACGTCAAGTAGAAATCGATCTAACGATCAAAATCGAATAGATAAGATCCTAAGAAATCTAAAAATATGCCACACATCAATCCGGAAAGGCGAAGGACTTACAGAAAACGCATGAGAGTTAAAGTCGCAAAGCCGAAAATGGAGCGCAGTATAACAAAAGGACCACGCTGACGTATTCATGTAAATTCTAGCGATTGTGTCCCCGAACACATCCCCATTTTTTTTTTTTTTTTGTTTCTCTATGCTCATTAGAGAAAAATCAATTTTATGAATTTTTTCTAGTAGCCTTCTAGTATTCTAAGGCAATGCAAATATTGCTTTACCAGTAGGTCTTATTTCCAATATGCCACGTACCAGTACCATATTTGTGCCATATTTTATAGTATTGTTTCTTTCTTTTCGTGAAACTCGCCGAGTATTGGCATTCGATTACTTGCATACCGGCAATAGTACGCGTATTTTTAGCAGCACTGCTCTAAGGGAATCGCAAAAAGCTAAAGGAAATGACAATAGAGTTTCATTCATTTTGATTTTAAAATAATGCATAATGTATTTACATTATGAATATCTTTAATAGCAAATAAGAATAAATCTAAACGTCCATTATTTCGAATGAAAAGTAAAAAGAGTGATCTGCATGCAATATTTTTTTACCTTACATCAAGCACAATGAACTGATCTGAACAGGATACAAACCTGAAACAAAAAATAAATTTATAAAAAAAAACAGGAAATAACAGATATAGAAACTTATAAAATCAAAGTAAATATATTGACAATAAGTGTTGAACAAACGTAACCTTTACCTTACGATGAAGGCCAAAATAATTCGACAATATGTTAAATATATTCAATACCAAAAACAGACAGTCAAACTGATAAGAACAGGCGCCATAATAACATTAACAATATTCGCGTTTTATTTTAAGGCTGTTTAGTTATTGATTAAAGAATAGCTTATAGATTTTTCACTTGACTAGTGCCAGTATTCACCAAGAGCCAATAAGAGTTATGGAACCCATAAATGAACCAACAGGGTAGATTTGTATTCACCAACCCTCAATAGCGCTATTGCTTCCATAAATCTCTCTTTAAGTTATAGATTCGAAAAACACACAATATCTTTCAAACAGATTGTATAATTTCTTCAAAGTTAAATATTTAATCATTTATTAGTTAATAAAAGGTATAAAACAGTTTGAAACAATTTAGTGAAAAGATAAGTTATTTAAATGTTAATAGCAAGTATTAGGTAGATCAGTGTTACTCAATAGGTGGTCCGTAGAAAAATTTTAGTGGTCCGCTTAAGTTTCTCGCAGTTTTTTTTTTTGTTATTTTTAAATGCACATTTTTTATGTAAATAATTTTGTTTATTTTCTGTAAACTTCTGATTTTCTACAAATAAAATAAATGTATTTAGTAATACATTAAACATATTTGTTTTCTTGCAAAAAATGAACCAACAATTATTATTAGTGGTCCGCGTTAGAAAATTATATATTTTACTGGTCCGCCGTGCGTTTTTGGTTGATAAACACTGATGTAGATAACCTAACATTTTTTTTATATTATTATGTCAAATGTACGATATATTTATTATTTATTTCGACTTAACTTCCTCCTTAAAATTCTTACTTCTTTTTCTTTTAAATTTTTTTTCAATATTAATGATTTCCATTTTAAATAAAAATTACAAATTCTGTCACCACTAAACACGTCAAATACGAAACAAACTTTTTAGGTTGCATTGACCAGTTTCGCGCTAAATTTTAACAAAGTTACAACCTAAACATGAAAAATAACTATGGCAACTTATTAAATCTCTCTATAGTTATTTATCGAAAGATTTGGGTTGGTGAATACCAAACTGTATTATGGAACTCATAGCTTTTATGGCTCCCATAATTATTGGACCAATAATAAGGTGTTGGTGAATACGGCCATAGGACTCTCATTATGACTGAACTGAATTGATTCTTTTAAAAATAAATATTGAACTCTGAAATATATCCACAATCGTTTTTATGTTCGTGTGCCTGAACTGTTTTCCAATTAACAGAAGCTGTACCAAATTGAAAATGAACAACTACTGAAATGAAAAGTTAAAATTTTTTGTACCACGCTTCCAAATTACTATCATAAGCATTAAATACCACAAATTAATAACAAATTTCATTTAAACGAAGCCATCTCTATAGATTTTCATTATAGCCAACTATCATTAATAATTCGTAACGGTCAAAATAATCAATCAGCAATTAGATTTAGGTTTTAAAGGTGTGTCAACAGTTTAAAATATGTCAGAGTCCATATTTGTGAAACCAGGTTATGTAGTGTGTTTTCTTGCAGTGTGGTAGCACTGTTGTTTTCACTTTTACATCGTTACCTGCACTGGAAGGTGTTTAGGTTTCCCCAAGATTAAGAAAGCAACTTCCTTTCAAACTTAATTCTCTGTCGCATGAGAGGAAGTTGGCCCAAATTAAAAACAAACAATTTTAAGATTCTATGCAGCGCTCTGTTATTACAAGAATTATATTAAAATTGGAATTTATTGGTGAAGAAGATACGCAATTAAAAGACTTTTAACTATTGTAATTTTAGATAATTTGTAATAAATAAGAAGTTATCGTGTGAAAACAATTTTAATTACATCCTATGGAGAAAGCAAAAGTGTGGAAGGGAGAGATAAACACGAGAGAAGAAATTTTAATAGGGTAAAATCGTAAAGACACTTAGCAGAAAATTACCAGCATAATATCTATGGCCATTTGAAACCTAAATGATATTAAAAACTAAAAATTAAAATGATTTATGCAATAGAGAGTTCAAAAATTATAGAGAAAATAAAACAAAAACATTCATTTTTAATTCTGGAGGATACAATTGTTTAATACATTGCATGCAAGTTCCAAGGTACCTGGCAGAGCCCAACAAACAGCAAAAAATTATTGCTAGATTTAGATGCGGAAATGAAGAGAGGACAAACTGCAGTTTTGCAGAACATGCGGTACAGAGAAAGACACTCTTAACCACTGCGATGCTGTGACGGACTGGAGTTAGAAAGCAGGGGTCCTTTATAACTTTTGGGAGACCATGGAATAGGAGAGGATTGGATGAGAGCAGTGCTGAAGGCCAGAAGAAATAATATAAACAATAATTAAACACAGTAATAAATGTTACAATTTATAAAGATTTTAAGCCGAAAGGCAATAAATAAACAATGTTACTACAATTGTTTATAGTATATTATGCAACGAGCATGAATTGACTATTCCATGCAAGTTTCATACTATGCTTTTTCCACGACTATAACTTAATTGCTTATTTAAATTTTATTCAGTTCCCTGTAAAAGCTAACAATAATTTGACATATGCTTTCAACTTATTTATTACGTTGCCTAGTAAAGGTCATGTACGTGTCATACGGAATGTAAATTCAGTTAAAATAACAATACCTGCATCAGCTAAATTAACTGACTGACCAATACCAACTCTATAAATAAATATATTTGCAAAATTCTACAACTTTCACTATATTATTTAATTTTAATTTGGTTTCCTTTACAATCTAATAATAATTTGACATATGCTTTTAACCTATTTATTACGTTGCCTAGCAACAGTCATGTACGTGTCATACGGAATGTAAATTCAGTTAAAATAACAATACCTGCATCAGCTAAATTAACTGACTGACCAATACCAACTCTATAAATAAATATATTTGCAAAATTCGACAACTTTCACTATATTATTTAATTTTAATTTGGTTTCCTTTACAATCTAATAATAATTTGACATATGCTTTTAACCTATTTATTACGTTGCCTAGCAACGGTCATGTACGTGTCATACGGAATGTAAATTCAGTTAAAATAACAATACCTGCATCAGCTAAATTAACTGACTGACCAATACCAACTCTATAAAAAAATATATTTGCAAAATTCGACAACTAACTACATTATTTAATTTTAATCCGGTTTCTTTTACAAACTAACCATAATTTGACATATGCTTTCAACCTATTTATTAAGTTGCCTAGCAACGGTCGGCCGAGGACGCTTGAACCTGTTACGTAATGAGCTCATTACGTAACAGGTCAGTGTGTGATAAAAAGGAGTGGGGAACGTGCTACATTTACTAATCACTGACACGCCTGTAATTAACGTATATCTATATAGTCGTGAAAAAAGTTTTTGAAACACGAACACAAATTAAATGTAGAAAATCACTAAATATTTAGTTTGACAAGCACAAAACGATTCTTATTCATAGGCAGAAATATCGATGTGTCATCACCAAAAAATTTGATTAACCTGATATAATCTGGTTAAAATTCCTTTTGTTTAATGATCAGTGCTACACACGTCTAATTATTTGTATTCATCAATGGACCGTATCTTAAATCTAACACGTCAACGGGTTTCTCAGTAGATGTGAATTCTTAGAAAGGTTTTTCGAAAAATTTATGACATGAATATCCTATATGATGGCCTCGATTTCAACCCTCGGGAAAGAATATCCGGGTAATTGAGCTTCAACACCGTTGGTGTATAATGGAATATTGAGAACCTGGATAATACGAGGTGCGTAAATTAAGTAACCGGACTAGCAACATAGCGTTTGATCTGGCAACATTTGGGACGCGGGACTTGGAGGGGCAGCAGGTGAACATGCGATACGCCTTCAATACGAGTTTGAACTCCCTAGAGTAATTTTGTTGTCCGTAGCGATTTTTTTCGTGAAACAGTTTTTTCTAGTGCGTTCTAAAAATGAGTGACATTCACTTCGAGCAACGGTGTGCTATCAGGTTTTGTTTCAGACTTGGGCGCAGTGCGACGGAAACTTTTGCAAAACTTTAGCAGGCCTACGGAGACAGTGTTTAGGGCCCAGGCTTTCTTGGTGGTTTAAGGCATTTTCAGAAGGAAGATTCCTTCATCTTCAAGAACCGATGAAAATGTGAACAGAATCCGGGATCTTGTGCATTCAGATCGTCGGTTGACAGTCACAATGATCGGGGAAGATTTGAATTTGACCCCCACTTACCGTTCACCAGATTTTGACCAATGAATTGGGGATAAGAAAAATCTGAAATTTCAATAAACGAGTTTTTGGCCAGTAAAAACATTCCTGTGGTTCCTCAGCCTCATTATTCGCCTGACTTGAGTCCTTGTGATTTTTTCTCTTCCCAAAATTGAAAAATCACGTCAAGGGACGTCATTTTGGGACACTCGAAAACATTCAAACGTCCGTAATCGACCAGCTGAAAGCTATTCTAGTATCCGAGTTCCAGCACTGCTATGAGGATTGAAAGAACCGTATCCAGCGCTAAGTAGCTTGTTATTATGAGTTATGAAGTTATTATGAGGGAGAAAATATTGAATTATAATTCTATTCGAATAAAAAAAATTAAAAAAACAGTCCGGTTACTTAATTTACACACCTTGCATAACGAAAATTTTAGGAAAAGAAATAGTAAAAAGATAAAGGTCTAGGTCTGGTCAGGTAATCACGCAGTCAGTTAACGACATTGTCAAATATTCGACATGTCATCATGAAAAACAATTGATTATGTACTTAGCAATGCTTTAAGCCAGCGTTTCCCAACCTTTTTTCATGGCGGAGCGGCAAGTTTAGAAAGTAATGTGTATCGCAAAAGTTTAATATATTTTTTAAAAATCAAATATAATTAGTGAAAAAAGAAACAAATTATTACTTAAGTAAATAACTGATTAAGGACCGAGTTTTTAACAGCACATAAAAATAATTCTGCGGACCGGCAAAAAATCTCGCGAACCGGTGCCGATCCGAGGACCGGCGGTGGGGAGACACTGCTTTAAGCAGCACTTGAGGACACGAACAATAGTTAACTACATTGTTGCTTTATGCAACTGGGCATTGGTTATAATTTCTTGTTGACACTGTTACTTAGACATCTATGAATAATTCAAGCAAAAATAAGTGTGAACAAATGATAAAAGTATATGCATGTGTCTGTCCTCTTATCTTAACAATGGTTTTTACTAGGTGTGATAGTCCAATAGCTATGTAAAAAGCTGAATCATTCCGCAGGTAAAATTCTTAGCCTATGATTATTTGTTTATTTTTAAATAATACCTAAATTGTGGTTACGAAGCATCACGTCAAAATATTTACCGTTTAATCAACATAATTCTCTCATAAGTTGGAAAGTTCGAAATCTGATAATAAAAGGCTGTATTTTTCTTTTTGAAATTATTTTGTCAATATAATCTGAACTTTAACGCTTTATCCAGAGAGTTTCTATTGCCATTATATTAAATTCGGACGTTTCAGAAACTGTTCAACAATCTGTTTCCATCTTCAGCGATCACAAGAGTGATGTCTAAGACATCACTTCTGTAGAAGGCTTATTTGTATAATAACTTATATTCAACATGAAGTATTTAATATAGCAACATATAACCTAAAATGAGTTAATATTAGGTGTACAGAAAAGATTTTCGTTTATTTGGTATTATTAAAATAGAAACAAACCGAAAGAAAAAAATGTACTTTATTGAGAAAAATAGTTACGATTGTGATCTATAACACCTGCCATTTATCAGGAAGAGAAAATATTCCCGATTTATAAAATTCTTGATTTTTTTAAGGAAAAAATTGTTCAAGGCTCATTTTGACATGGTTTATATCTCTAAGCGTCTTGTTTCTTAAAAAGTGTTCCAGTGACCGAAATAAGTGATAGTCGGAGGGTGAAATGTCTGGTGAATAGGGTAGGTGTGCTAGATCCTCCCAATCAAATTCGGAATTTTTTTCACGTGTCTTTTTTTGATGAATGAGTTCAGGCATTGTCGCCTTAAAGAATAACTCCTCTTCTATTCACAATTTCTGACCGATTTCTGGTCAAGTTCTAATTCAGTCGATCCAATCGTTCACAATAGAGACCAGAATTAACATTTTGCCCCGGTTTTAACATCGCATAATAAATTATTCCTTTATAGAGCCTTCCAGATCGAAGTTCATCATCTAAGCATAAATTTCCTGATTTAAATTTTTTAAACCACTGTTGACATGTGAGTACACTTAGTTTATCACCATAAACAGTGCAAATGTTTTATGTAGAAACTGTAGCAGATTTTTTTTTATGGCACTCATACAACATTAAACAGCATAAAAAATGTTTTGATGAAAATTCTTCCGCTATTTTAAAATGCAAGGGTTTAAAATTAAACGAAAACAATAATTAAGTACTCAAGATTACAGAGTTTAATCAAAACGCAAAAGACGTCTGTTTAATTCAGCGAATAAGTCCTGACTAGTTCGCGTACTTTACTAATAATAAAAACGAAAAAACTTTCCGGTACACCTAATATTTCAATTTCCATTGAAAAACTGTACAATAGTACCGACTTGTATTCATCAGGTCGCAAAGTTTTAAATTATTCTCGTATTTTAATTTTGTAAAAAATTCCAAAATATTTTATAACCTTTCGTTCGCCAGGCAACCGAATATTAGATTTGTTATATAGTTTTCTAAACATTCCTTGAATGTTTTTCATTGCAATGACGTAATATTTTGTGTAAAAATGCATCACGCTAATGGCAGAACCTTTGTTTAAAATGACCGCTGTTGCAGTGGATGCTGTGATGTAAGCAACATGAACGGCACGCTCGAGTGAACATTGCGCTATACGAGTCGCGGACCGTGATATACCGTCTCGGTTGTTGGTCTACCACCGAGTGTTTGATTTATTGCCTACCCTACATGTGGATATTTGCACAAACATCAACAAACTTTGTTCTCCTTAGTTTATTTTCAGGTTATGCAACGGCAAAGTTGGTATTACACAGAAAATGTAATAGATTACACGAGGGTAGTCGTATAAAGAATATCTGGTTGTTACAAACATGATGGCTAATATATTTCAATGAAAACTGTATTTATTGTTAATGCATCACTTGTTTTTCTACATAGTCACCGCAGAGATCTACTTGCGTAGAATTTATAACCAATTGGATGCAGTTACAAAAGGCATAATTCCTGAACAGTTTGGATTTCGGAACTTTACTACGAGCCAACTAGCCAGATTAATAGACAGGACGGACGACCCACGGATTTAACCAAAACAAATACACCGGAATGATAGTATTAGATATCGAAAAGGATTTCATACTATCCGGCACGAAGGTCTAATTTTTAAATTAGTGAATCTAAAATTCCCACCATACATTATGCATTTATTAAAATTCTACACCTAAGACCGATATTTCATTATTCTGTCTGTTTCACTGCACATGTTAAATAGTAGCAGGCTTCCCGCAAGGCTCAATCCTAGGTCCAGTTCTATTCTGCATTTATATAAACGACCTTCCACGCGTATATAATGTCTCTTATTCTCTATATGCTGATGATACCGCCTTTTCTTAGTCCTGGCGAATAAGACATCATAAAAAAGCTCCAAAATGCAACAGAAATCATCTTAAAATATATGCAAAGATGGAAACTGAAAATAAATTGAAGCAATTCTGTTCACCAAAAGAAGACCCGTTTAATATCGGAACATAAGCATACAGGGAGACGACTTCCACAGTTAAATGCTTATGTGTCCATCTAGATCATAGACTGAATTTTACAAATCACTACAAACAACGTTGCCAACAACTGCGTGCATGGTTGGATAACTAATTCCCACTCTTAAACAAGAGATCAGGACATACAGAAATAAAATACTTCTATATAAAATAATAATTACGTTAGTTACGCTACTCTTACTAAGCGCTCTTATATTTCCCATTCAAACCTATGCTTCTGAAACATAGACAGTTAGGGCAAGGGAACGGCAAAAATCAATTTCTTTGAAATGTGGCGCTATCGAAAGGTATTATTGATGATCCCCTAAACAGAGCATAGGACAAATGATTCCGTACTTGAAGAGTTAAGTATCAGAAAATAAAAAAAAAATGACTACCATCATTCAGAAGTGATTGCTTCATTATTTCGATCCCTTGGCTCGAAGCATTGACGATCTGCAGTTTTTAGTTGTGGAAGGTAAAGTGAACGGCGAGAGACCACGTACGCCTCGAAGATGGAAGGACCAAGTGCGCGAGCTAACGGGTGGAACAGTAAACAAGGTCAATCATTCCACCAGAAATCGTTCCCGGAGGAAAAATATTGAGACTAGGGCGGTCACCACTTCAGAGGTTCAGATTAAAAAAGAAGAATATCGGCATGCTCAGTCTGGAGTACCACGTCCAATATCAACAACATTCATCCTTTGTTTACTATTCAAAATCCGTTTATACAAATTAATAACTTTAATTGTTACAACAAATTAAAGTAATTTTATCTGTATTAGGCAATAATGATACTTAATAGTTTCTATTCAATATTAATAAACTGTCCATTACTTATCTTTTCTATTAATTATTTATTACATGTTTACCTGTATTAATTCAGTAACCCACACTGAAAATTGTTTAAACCTTTTCCATACAACATCAAGGCTGGATTAATGATAGGTATTTAAATAAAACTAAATTCAGGAATTCTCTATGGAAAATGGTAATTAATCTACTTTTTGTTTCGCTAAAAAATATGTGCGTAAATGTTTTTATCGGTAAAGTTATCACATAAATAAATTTTAACAATGTCTGATAAAACAGCTCGATATTGCACAAATCTAACTTGGTTTAGAATTTTTATGTCATCCATATTAACCAGATACTTTATGACAAGTTCGACGTTACCACCACGACATGTCGGCAAAACTTATTAGTTTGTTTTATTGCCAAGTTCTGTGCCTTTTTAATGTAGTTACTTTAATTATATCAAATCCAAAATAGTATGTGTATATCCAGTTTTGTCGCGAAAATTTGCGTTAATGTAAGGAAACAACATTTTTCAAACAAAACCTTGGTAGTTTCTTTAAAACGTTTCAACTTTTACTTTCCGTTTTTGAGTTCTGTTTTTATCGTAATCAATAGTGGGCGATATTATGTTTAATTATAACTAAATTAAGAAACATTAAGACTTTGTGTAATTACTTCCAGGTGCTAAATATGTAGCTCGTTTAAAGGATACTTTCCAGTAGATGACGCGACCTTCTGGTCCAGATAAACGCGTTAATTACTGATAATTACATGTTTGTAATTGTTGGTATTTTATGCATAAATATCGTTCTCACGAATTGGTGATAATAAGCAATTTGTCCCGGATCACACTTTCTACTTGTTCTCTTATTTATGCATTCTGTGAATACTTGATTTCGCGTCAAGTTTGGGCTTAAAAAATAGAGCAAATAAAATTATAATAAAAACGCAATTACGTTCAACATGGATATGATGCGTACAATAATAATAATTACACACAGAAGCAAAGTAAGTAAGGCTACCAATCAATCACCATAAAACTAAACCAATGTGTGTAAATACCATTATTTGGTTCTTTTTTATGAGTTCCACAGGGCTCTATTCCAGGACCTCTCTTGTTTATTATATACATTAATGACATACCTTCATCCAATTCCACAAATTTGAAATATATTTTATATGCAGAGGACTCTAATTTTGAGATCAGATTAGCTATTAGCTGACCGGTATCACTGTTTCGAGAAAGCTAGATTCTGGTTTATAATTTTCAATGACTGACGACAAAACTGAAAATATGTTCATCACCTGTAGAAATCACATCTATGAAATTAAAGCAACTGTAAAATTTCTTGGTATTTACGTAGATCCGAAACTAACGTGGGATCAACACATTAATCATTTAATTAATACTTTGTGTAAGTCAATTTACTTACTAAATTATCTGATATATAGTTTCTTTTGAGTGGAGTTCCACAGGGATCGATTCTAAGACCTCTCATATTTATTATATATATTAATGACTTGCCATCATCCAAGTCAATTTAATTAATAAGGCAACTGGATAATTCTGTTTCTAAATCAATTCTTCCGATGGAATATTTTGGATTGTTTTAGTCACATTTCTTATGGTTTACTAGCCTGGGGACTTGTATCATTGTCAAATAGAGTTTTTAGTCTACAACGACGCGAATTACGAATAATTGCACGCATTTCCTATAGCGCTGATTGTTGCCTACATTTTATGGATCTTAATATTATGAAGCTTTCTTTGTACATTTTTCAAAGTATGTACACCAAAAAAAGTCTATCTACATAAGAAGAAACTCATAATTATAACACTATAAATAAAGTTAATATCTAAACGAAATTTTTACGTCTAGATAGGTCAAAAAACAGTGCAAGTTACTATGGTATTAAATTTTATAATACGAGGGGAAGTCAGTAATTAGGTCACAAGCTGATGTTGGAAAGCTAAAAATAGCAGTGAACTACTTCCAAAAGTGTCATTAGGTGGCAGCATAATCCAGCTTGATAACGCTTAAGTGACAGTTGCCGTGTGCGTGCGCAGGCAGAGTGAAAATTGCGATCGTGCTCGAAGAGTATACTACGGAAGAGCAACGTGCTGTTGTGCTTTTTTTTTGTGGGAAAAGGTCTTCCTGCAAAGGATATCCATAAGGAAATGTATCTTGTTTACAGTAAAGAGTGTTTGTCGCGTAAAGAAGTGTACAACTGGCTCGAGAAATTCTCTCAAGGGCGCTTAAAGTTGTTGACGAACACCGAACTGGGCGCCCCATTCAGATGGCGAATGATGCAACAATTCGACGGGTGGATGAGATGGTTCGAGCTAACAGGCGGGTTAGAATAGACAGTATAGCAACTGCAATAGGATGTTCTCATAGTTTGGTCTACAAATATGCATCTTGGCGTCAAACGTTTCGTAGGTGATAACAATGTTGAATGAGAGGTACGCATGTGACTGAGCCTGCAGCCCAAAGACTTTTATACAGCAGGCATTGGGGCATTGATAAAGCGATAGGATAAGTGTATTAATGTTGGTGGCAACTTTGTTGAAAAATAAAACTTGTTTTCGGCAAAGTATTTCTTTGAGTATTTTTTAATAGCTTTTGTGACTTAATCACTGAATTTCCCTCGTATATTACTTAACATCCTCAAAAGTATAAATTTTGTATTATTTTAAAAAAGTACTAATATATATTTTAACCAAAAACCCAATGTATTCGACAAGTGAGTTGTTAGAGTATTTTAAATAACAATGATATTTTATCAATTTGACTATCGTTTTATATCTTTCTGCACATTTAATGTTTATTTCATACTTATATTCAGTGGCGAATTAAGTTGCTTGGGGGCCCTGGGCGGTAAAATTAAAATGGGCCCTCTATTATTTTAAATAGAACGGAAATATTTCTATATAGGCTTCGGTAGGCCCCTCGGTTTCGTGGGCCCCGGTCGGCCGCCCAGTCCGCCCACCGTTTATTAATTCGCCTCTGCTTATATTTTTATCTATGCCACTCATTTATGTATTTATATAATCTTGATCAACTATAAACAGTCTTTCTATTGTTATTTGGTCAATAAATATATTATTATTATTAACAAATACATGCGCAGTATCCTGAAAATAAGTTGGACGAACACGGTCACTAATCAAGAGGTGTTAACATGCTGCAACCAAATTCCTATAAACAAAGAAATCAGGACGCGCAAGTGGAATTGGATTGGTCATGTATTAAGGAGAGTTTCAAGCAATCTAGCAAGAATGGTGTAAATCCACAGGAAAAATCGATCTCCCAAAATTTACCTTTTGGGGAAGTATCACCGGAGATTAAATAAATAAAAAAGAACTATAAGAAGTGGTCCAAAGTAAAAATACTAATCAGAGTCCAATGAAAGCAATTTGTAGAATCCCAATGCTTTAACTAGAAGTGATTAAACTATATACATACATATATAAATTTGCTTAGCAACACCGGTAAATTAAGTTTAATATCTCACCCACTGGCGTATTTTTTTAATAATAGTATATTTTCACATAATTCAAACTCATAATAAACACATGTAGTTCAGGTCTTAACAAGTGATTTATTAAAGCGGCTGATAGTTTTGAATACAATAGCCTCATACAAACTAAAACAATCTTAACGGTGATTATTATATTTTAAGTTACATAATTAAGAGTGTTTTGGAAATGTTATCAGAGAACTGTTCGTCTGGCTGACAGAACCGCGTGGGAAATACATTCAACAACTCCTCGAGACGTCCATATTTATAATTCATCACCTTAGTAATTAGTTATTTTCTTTTGGTTTAATTAGTTCAAATAATTCATCACTGATTATAGAGAGGATGTGGTTTTATTTAAATTAATCATAATTATAAATATGGATGTGTGTGTGTGTGTGTATATATATATACTTAGAAATAGAAGAAAGCACAAAAAAGGTAGTGAAAAAGAATTACATTAATTCGCCAACTCTTTCTCTCTTACTTGTAACTTGGGCATTGCCAAACGGCTTGACTTTTGGCCTTATAAAAATTCTATATCTCATTTTCCAGATATGTTACATATCAATACTTCTATATGGACTATAGCTGTGTTCTAATTTGGTCCAAGATAGTATATAATATCGTGTCTACATTATAAGATATGTTTCAATAGCTATTATGCACAATATTACTCGTTTCGAAAAACAATTTGTAAAACTCAAAGGCCGCATTCAAGCGTAGAACCAGGCTTTAAATGCAAGCTAGTTATAATTTAAAAATTATGAGAATTGTAATATAAAATTAACACATATAATAGAAATAAATAAAATAAAAAAAATGAAAAACTTTTTAACATCTATTTCATATTAATAAAATAAATAGCTATGAAACAGGTTGGTCCTTCGAGCCGGATATCGATGGATCAGAGGAGTGGACTGCAAAAAACACGTTCAAACTCAAGATACTTTAGCTTCGATTCTTCGAGAAACCGTCTATATAATTTTCAAGTATTCCTGTTCCGAATACCTCTTTTTTTGCTCATCATTTCGATTTGACGGGTAATCTTCACGCATCATTAAACAGCCCTTGATAACCAACCAATATGGCGACTACTTCGTACATACATACTTTATCTTGTCAAAAAATCATTAATTAATTTCATTTATTTACTCATCTAAATTTTTAACCTTCGAACCACTTGAAAAGGCAATTGGTATCAAGCAATTGTATTGAGCTTCTAATTTAATACTGATAAACATCAACGTCAACACATTTATTTAAAGTAAAGTGTCACCTCAACACAATAAAAAAGATAGTCATATCTAACAGTAATTGTTCATAGATTATACTGAAATATAAAGATTTCCAAGAAGGATTTATATTACTTGATAGAAGAATATTAACTGCTGTTTATTGCTCATATCTGCTTTATAAAGTGTTTAAAATTTATTAAAATCTGTTTTATTAACAATTATTTAACTATAAACTATTTCTAAGAATATTTCTAAATAGAATTTGTTCATTCATCATGTATTCAATGTAGGTAAAATGTAGTTACAATGTATTATAGGTACTACTAAATATATGCGTCCAAGAATAATTTCTTATTGAAGCTCTGGAAAAACAAACATGTCGAACTAAGTATATCCCACTTAACAAAGAACTGAAAAACGAAAAACTTTACGTAGGGCAATAAAAGAAGATTGAGGATGCCGAACCTGAATGCATTTTAAGGTGTTATACACAGAACCTGATATAATAGGAACCATCAACAGTTCCAGGATTCAGAAGAGGATATAAATAATTGTACAATAATAAATAAATAAATAATATGTTCCCAACGCCTAGATTGGCATTTAGGGGCAGAGAAGGTAAGTTCTCAGTTTCTAGACCACCGACATAAATATGAAAGCCACGTAGTCAGTGTGATGTTTCGACCGATCCACAGATCAAAAGGTACTCATTTTAAGTATTAAATACTTGAGACTGAGTCTGAGCTGACTGAACAATATTGGAAGATAAAAATCCGAAGGAGGTTGGAGGATCTTACCACGGAGCCACGGCAACTCATTAATAATAATATAATCAATTGTTTGTAGTATGCAATAAATGACATACCTATTTCTGTTCATGGCCTCCTTAATTTTTTTTGTTTTCTAATGGTCACTATTATTGTATTTTAAATGGACGTCATATTGTCAACAAAAATTAATTTATTGTTAAAATGAATTACCCGTTATAAAATTTTATAAATAATTGATTTTTAATTTTGTAAAACTATTCTTATGTGGGAAAAGAACGTGCTGAAATATCATCCATGTAAGCTGAATAAAAATCATTTAAAATTTCTTGTACGATATGTTCGACTGCACGTCGAAAGATAGCGGGAACATTTTTAAGACCGAATGGCATTCTGAAGTATTCGCAATGAAGTTTAGGATGTTGAAGGAATAGCCTATACGTCAAAAGGTAGTTGGTGCATTTTAAAGACCGAATGGCATTCTCAAGTATTCGTAATGACCATTCATGCGGCAATTCTGCGGCAAATCTGTAAGCTATCGTATCTAAGGAGTTGTTATATGTGTTGTTGTGGACAGTTTCTTATAGATTTGGTCTGTAAGCTTATAGGTTTGCCAAAGAATTGCCGCATATGGCTGTTTTCTGGGTATTTTTCAGAATCACCCCATATGTACCCCAGTTAAACGAATCGTATATACAATGGAAGATCTGTTGTAGCTAGTAAAAAGACTTGACTTCAGAGCGGGTTATCTACGAAAAATTAATCCAAAATGCTAAAACCAGCTTTCAGTGCCCACCAATAAACGGCAGATAGTGGTTTCTCACGGCCACTGAGTAGTTTCTTTGGTTTGTTCATATAGACTTAGTTCTTTCTGAATGTAGTTCACAAATCAAGGTCTAGGTTTCCCAGTTGATGTTTTTCCTAGTGGTTGTCAAATGACAACACTACCACATCCTCGTAGTTCGATTAACTTCTATCATTATCTCAATAAAACCAACTCACTTAAAATCAATCTAATCTCAAACTAAATAAAATAATTTTTGTATTCATCATTAAAAATAATTTAAATATTCTTCAATTAGTTCAACACATAAAAGCTATTAAATGATTAACATATCGTGTTGCTAATATCAAACAGAACTAATACCATAGAATTAGTATATCTAGATATTTCATTATTGCAAAGGTCTTTGCTACCATTAAATACCGTATTCATACTAATAAATAATTTAAATATAACCTTTTTGTAATTTTATGTCGCCAATTTATGTATCGCAATATGATATAGCATTATACTTCGATTACGTTGCCTATTTTCATTAAATATTGGGACGTCTGGTTCTAACTAACTAATAACTATATGCAAATCAATGGTATTATTCATTCTGTTTTTAGAAACGCAGATTTAGATCATAGGTATTGTGAGCAGAGCTACCAACACTTATTAGTAAGTATACTTTCATAGCAATATCGACCGGCAGCTTCTGTGATAGTTTGGTCACAACTTGGTCAATTTCAAATCACAGAGTAAATAAGCCGTTGCGGCAGAAATATCATCCATGCAAACTAAATAATGATCATTTAAAATTCCGTGTAAAATATGTTCGATTCTATAGTCTGTAACTTTGATTTAAGCGGAACTAGGTTCTCAGAACTAGTAAATTTTAACATTTAAATGAAACTTTTGATCATTTTGTTTAGCAAAAGCCCAATTGATTAAAAGTGAACTCGAAAAATTCCATTTAGTTTCGTTTAAACGTTTGGAATAGCCTATATTTCAAAAGGTAGCTGGTCCATTTTTAAGACCGAATGGCATCTTAAGTATTCGTACCGGTCATTTAGGGTATTAAAAGCTATTTTCTGGGTATCTGTCTCGCTTATCTCAATTTACCTCTCTCTAACTATATCTGTAAAAATATCGAAAAGTCTAAATTGGTTTGATTACAATACTTCGTTCTCTATGTGACGATCGGCAAAAGCTATCAAAGAAACAAACCAAATTGTAAATTTTAAATTACCGTGAAATGCAACAGGCTGTAAATCATGTTAAAAATTATTTGAAGGAAGTTTTTAAAAAAAACCTTTACGACACAATTATAAAGTTACAAACTCTATCATTCAATTAACTTTATTTTTATCTTGCAACTAAATAACAATTTTCCAGAACAATTTTGACGAATGTCGATTAGAAGTGTACAACTTACCAATACTGAAACGGATAAGGTCAGGTCTACCCACCACTTGTACATGTCGAAACAAGAGTTTTACAGAAAATCTACAACTCATTGAACTGTTACCAAGCATGTATTTGTAATAGATATATTAGAGATCACTTTGAATTTATAATTAAATTGTTACGTTATTGTTTTTACCTTGAACAAGTGCCTTAACATCTTAAATTGTAAACAATGGAGGCGAATAAAAATAAACAATTACAAAGCAGAATTTGATGGAAAACAGAAGAGTTTTCTAATCTTCGAAAGATACACAGAACGATGATATGAATTGGGACCAAGGCCAGCACTACTAGCAAGTTTAATGTTTTGGCGCACAGCATCTATGGCTATTAACGCCAATCGTACTTACGCATCAAGGTTTAAAATAAATACTATTAAACTTGCAGGAATAAAATTTAGAATAACATGTTTTTCCAATTTTTATCGGTTTTTAGGGTATTTTGGGTGGGAGAAGTTGGGAAAAAGCTATGTAAGCAACACTTAAAAAATTTGTAAAATTTGCAGAACAAGACTAAGTCGAGTTCTGTAATGGGTATCTTTCTACGTGTTTGTACACTAAGATAATCACCCATTTTTCCTGTTGTATACAATACTTTTTACGGTCGTTCAAAAGGTTGCGAAAAACAAGTGAGAATAACTCAAGTGAGAGTAAATTTTCTGTGACAAAATATAATGATAATAAAAAATCAAGTTTTTTTTGTGCCATTTTCATGGGTTTTGTATGAAAGTTAATTTAAATAAATACTATAAGTAGTTTCTTTTTTATGTTAATTTAACTAAGTACAAAAATACACATAAACTCAAATTGTGTTTAGGCGTAGGGGAAGCTGGGGCATAACGAGCACCTTCAGGATTATCTTTAATAGAATCTTAAGGAATATCGTAAAAAATTTCGAAATACTTTTATTCGTAAGATGATTTATTGTTTAATTATTACAGACAGTAAAAAAACTTAGAAAATTACAAAAAAAAATGTTATGACGATATAAAAAAAAGCTTCCTTGCGCTCATTTTGCCCTGGTGTCGGGGCCGAATGAGCACGGGCAGGGTAACTGGACATCAGCTAAAATCTGGCGCAGAATGAACACACGTGAATGCAGTCCTCATCGTTATCATATTCACCAATGCAAGAACAATGTGCCCAATTGGCACATGCTCTGCACTGGAGCAATCAACGTCTAGATATGTGTGAAAAATATATCAACACGGCAAAAAAACACGTCTCACCAATTTATAAAATGTAAACGCCAGCTCTCAATCATACAACCACTCTTGGAAGACACTAGCGAAGTACTGAACGTGATTGGAATGCAGCCAAACATGGCGGCATGTTTTAACAGCCAAAAACAGGGGAGCCCGTTATGCCCCGGCTTCCCCTAAAAAGGATTTAATACCCCAAAATTTTTCAAGACTAAAAAACTATAAGATTTCCAATAATTCGAACTGCAAATCGTTATCTATTATCATTTACAAATTAGAAATTATTAATTTTATTGTTTTAAGCAATAATTCCCAACACCTATCTCTGGTTTTTCCACTAAAAATGTAATAAAAAATAAACAGTTTATTTTCATATAATTAAAAATTCCAACCACAATAATTTTTTTGCGACATCAATCCTAGTTAAATACATTTGGACCTGCATACCATTTGATGTAGTGACCTCTCTTGTACCGATTAAAAACTAACAAGTCCACCTTCAAAATAGATTTAAGAAACAATAACAAACTTAATATCTCAACCCATTAAATATTGCCCAATAGTGTTCCAGAACAAGCGTTGTAACAGATCTATCGATATTGATCTCCTGGTTAAGTTCGTAAGTAGGTAATGCTTTGTCTGAAAACGTTCTTGTCGCGACACAAAAATGAACTCCCCGAGACAGATTTACAGTTATATGTGCAGTCCGGCACTGGTGTTCGGTCAGACGGTCAAACCCTGAGGCTATGAGTCAACAAGCCTAGTGTGTCTCGTCTAAACGTTCTGAAAACCCTTCTCTTCCATCGTTCTCGGCTACCAGAGCATATTGCTTCAGGGTCCAGAATGGCCCGGTTCGCAAGACGCAACCCACGCGGCAGTTAGTGCGTATAGACTTACGCAACATGCGTAGTTGTGAATGGTTTCAAAACTAAATGAATGAGATATTAAAATATCTCGTAAAGATTTTACTTAGTCGATAATATGGTTGTAAATTCTTCATTTAGTTAAATATTGCGAAAAGTTTAAGTGGTATTAGGTAGTTTTCAACTTCCTTCCGCGTTGAGAAATAATTCTATTTAAAGTTTTTAACTTCCCCGATTCAGGACAAAAACTTAAATATTAAGATTCGTAGAAATAACATTTCAAAGAAATTCTATCTCTAAATCACGTTGAAGAAGATTTGTTCTAATCCTAAACTACATATATATTTTCAATAAAGTAAAAGACGAAACTTTCATAGATATCAACTGGATTTAAAATTTGATTTTAGAATAATTTGGGGGTATCCAATGGGCCAGTAGACGGAGCTAACACACATGAATTCGATTTTCAGGTGTTAAATTTTGTTATTACATTTTTAATTTCGGAAGAACACATACACTGCCTTAGCTAGCCGCATTCGGCTCTTTGAGGATATTCGTGTGGCTCTTCAAATTAAGTTGATAAGGAATAAAATTTAGAAAATATTCAAAAAGTCATGTATTAAAACACTAGTATGGCTCTTTAAAATGTTTCCAGATGCCGTAAAGGGTGAATTTGGATCTTTAGCCTGTTAAATTTGCTGACCCCTACCTTACCCATAACTACAAAAAATCCCTAACATTATTAACCATAACTTAGCCATGAATTAAAAATATAATTAGTTTTTTCAGATTATTAGCTTAAAGACTTTGGTATAAAACGTGCGGAATAGTTTTTTTTTTTTTTTTGTAATTTTTAGAAAAAATTGTTTTAAAATGCAGAAATTTTAAAAACTATTTTCAATTCTTAATCTCCGTCTTCAGAGCTTTCTTTGGTCACAAATATATATAAAAAAAAAAAAAATACATAAAATTCGATATATTTCGAAAAACTAATCTGATCAAAAATCCCTCTCAAACTATTCTGGTTCCCATGATTGTAAATTATCGAGATTTTTTCAGATTTTTAGATCAACCGGGCTGGGAATATTTTTATTGACATATTTATGGAGAAAGTGCCATAAAAAAAGATTATTCAAAAATAAAAATTTCCCCTATATTAAGAGGATAACTTTGATATAAGCTGTTCACTTTTGTAAAAACACACAGATCTGGTTATTTTGGTTACTTTTATGGTGTGTTACTGACTTTAAATGTCAACTAAAAATATTCCTTACGCTGTAAAACCGACTTTAGGTTGATAAGGTTATGATCGTTATTATTAAGATATAATTTTTCATTATGACATTTGTCAAATGGATCGACATTTTAAAAAAGTGAAATTTTTTAATACCAACCAGACATACAGCTTCAAAGGTGCAAACTATTGAAATCAAAATCCCCTCTTAGTTTGTTATTACAAAAGTGAACAGCTTAGGTATATCCCACTAAAAATTTAAAAAATATTTATTTTTCCATTAAATACATATTTTTGCCGCGATTTGATTTTGTGAATTTTCTATAGTTTTCCCATATGGAGGTCAAAGAATTGAACAAGCATGCCAAATTTCAACTTTATATGTTCAGCCGTTTGGCTACAATGTTTACCATACAGACAAACAGACAGACAGAAAGGCAGACAGACAGAAAGGCAGAAAGACAGACATACAAAAAGGCAGACAGACAGAAAGGCAGATAAACAGAAAGGCAGACAGATAGACACAAAGACAGATAGACAGAAAGACAGAAAGTCAAACAGACACATGTGTAACGGTTATAAGTGTTTTTTGGTGGTCATACCTACAAAACCCTAAAAAGAACCAGAGTGCAAATAACCATTGTTGCTGTGCGCCAAAAATTTTCCTAACCAAAAGTCACATGCAGAATAGTATATTGTGCAACTAGCACGGAATATGCATTCTGCGCGTGTTGCTCACTATGCTTTTCCTCCGATTACCATTTTTCAATAAATAAATAAATAATCAAGAAAATATAATATAATTATGGTTAACAGCCAATAATGCCCGCGCAGCCAGTACGGGAATGAAAATTCTCGGAACTGCATATGCACATTGCAGCGAATTTATTCTTTCCCGCACACTGCACATGCGCATTGGGGCGCATTTATCATTCCCGTGAAAGAGGAAGAAGGAACATGTAGAATGTGCAGGGAAGGTAAGGAGACAATGGCACATTTGTTGGAAGAGTGTGAAGAAATACGACACAGAACGGAAACGAGAAAGGAAATTTTGGATGAAACAGGAAAGGGGTATGAATGGATGAAAGAAGTAAAAAACAGAAGGGAGGAAATAAAGGAAAGGAGTCAACGAAGATATTAACTAGAGGAGAAGGAGAGTAGATTTTAAGCCGTAAGGCCAAAATTACAATTATTATTAAGTGTAGTTAATTGCTGTAAGATAAAATGTAGTACATAATATTTAATAATAAAAATATCTATCTATTTATCATTCCCATATCGCCTGCGCACTCATGATGGTAACATGCGAAATTAGGCTAATTTCCTGTTAACAACTAACAGTATCGAAATGAGACAGTTCCATAGTGATCGTTGGAAAAACTAATTTTACCATCGATACATAAAAAAAAAAATGGGTGCTACTGTTCAACAACAATCTAACGTTTTCTTTTCAACTAAGATTTTCAGTTTTTCCGAATTTTAAATTTAAAAACTTCATCATAAATAATTATTTTGTAATATGTAGTGTAGTTATTTAGATGGGCTGCGTTAGGCGCAAATAGCCATTGTTGCTGTGCGCTAAAATTTTTAACTAACTAACATAAATAATCATTTATAATTAATATTATTTAACAGTGCCATACCTAAAAGGCAAATATTTCATATACACTGTCTACTGGTAGAGAATGCGGCCACTGTTAATTGGCCAACGCGAAAAAGACTCGTATTAGATTGGCTGTGAATTACCTGAGAAGAGAGACCTAGATACCGGTCACTCGAATAACACAAGGGCGAGGATGGAATGTTGCCCGATGATTTCTTCCTGGTTAACAAACGGTCAATGCGTGATCTATTAGAACATCAGATTTAGACCTTTGTGATAGATGTTCACAGAAAATGGGATAGGTTTAAAGGTGCAGAAGGTCAAGTTCTGCTGTAATAGTTTATGGCAATTTAATAGTTTTATATTTGATTTATTTGTTCATGGATCGTTTAATTCTTTTGTTTTTGAGGCGTTTAAAATGCGTTCTATTGTTTAAATAATACGCAATTGAGATTTAACAACAGTATTTTGATTCGTTTTATAATATAATATAAATCGAAATATTTGCTTCTTAATATTAATAGACTTAAAGTTATCTTTCTAATTAAAAGATTGCAGTATAAAACCTATTTTTGTATAATTTTTAACGCTTCTATAGCAAGATATGAGGTTTCGCGTTGTGGTAGAACTTAAAGGTCTTCCTTGTAGATTAATTCCGGAAGATGCCGACCGACGTAGCGTAGTAATAACAAAGATGCCTTGCGTTTCAAAGATCTCGGGTTCGAATCCCGTAGAAGCATGGAATTTTCAAAAAAAAAATAATTGTCCTGGCTAATTGCCTTAGTAGCAAAGGCTACTAAAATAAAAAAAAGAAGTTTTTCTTCGACGTTGCCTTCATTATTGCAACTTGCTCGAATATTTTACTCCATCTGCCGTATTCAATTAACTTGTAGCCTCAGATTATTATTTATTTCGCCCCATCTTAAAGGCACGAATTTCAAACCGTAGGGGAAAATACCGAGAAAAAAATGCAGTGAAGTGTGAATTTTCACATATTTCAGGGATTTGCAGCTATTTAATAGGTGTAAGAATTCAACATAATACTGGATGTATAGGTATATTTATCACATCAAAATCAACAGTTTTTTTGATAATCACTTTATTCGTTATTTGAGAACTAAGAACTTCCATTTAATTTTTTTAAATAAAATTTAAATAATTTGCCAAATATGCCAGCTTTTTTTCTGCATTTGCTTCGTATTCAAGTCTTCATTAGATTAATAAGAAATAATTTACAGTGTAGAGTGTAGTGTGGTGTGAGTAACTCAGTTCGCAATTATAAACCAGTGGCGAAGGAAGACCTCCGCTAGACTTGCCCTCCAATAAAAAAAAATAATAATAAAAAAAATACATATTTTTTTTTAATTTAAAAAAATATTTATGTAAATCTTCAAAAATACATCAAATTATGTCGAATACAATTTTTTGTCCAAGACTTGGTTTACTAGTTACGAATTTTTTTAGATTTTAATGTTTAATAACTTCCGTTTCCCGTTTCGGATTTTAATAAAAAACAATAGGGTCCTTCCCAGTTATTAGGAGAATTTTTTAGTACCAGAACGAACTCTTTAAGTTAAACCGTTTTTGAGTTATCGTGTATACACACAGACACACAGGCACACAGACACACACACATACGGACGGCACTTCGAAAATAGGTTTTTTGGATTCCCTGGACCATGAAACGTGGTCATCAGTCAAAATCTCGACATCGAAAATTTTCGCGATTACAATACTTGCCCTTTATATATTAAGGTCGGGCAAGTAAAAAAATATATTATTTTTTTAAAATATTTTTTATTCCATTAAATACACGCACTATCTTAGCTATAAATACAAAAAATCCATAAAATTATTAGCCATAATTTAACCATGAATTAAAAAATAATGAATTTTTTCAAAAACACAAAAACTGCCATATTTTCCAAAAACACAATCGTTCCGTAATCTACGTCTTACGAGATTTCTTTTGATACCACACAATAATTTCTTTAAATATTTTATTTTTATCAACGACACAAAAAAATCAACATTTTTCGAAAAATTTATCTGATCAAAAATTTCTGTTGAACTATTTCGGTTCCCATCAATGTTCATTACGGAGACCAAATTTCAACTTTCTATGTTCAGCCGTTTTGCTACAATTTCTACCGTACAGACAGACACATGAGTGACGTTATAAGGTTTTTTTGGTGGTTATACTGAACCCGAACCTGAAGCTAAATAAATTCAACTCCAACCCCTTCTTATCTATTAAAACTAGAGTAATAGAGTGGATATGTTGAAGATGTGGCTTTTATATTGTGCCAAAGGTGTAGAAACAGAAACTTATCTACCTTTGCCCAACTTAGGCGTTGGGAACCTATTGTTATAATAAATAACTAGTTATAATAATATTAATTTAAATTAACAATAGCCTCAAGATCCGGGTTTGTTCCGAATTCCTCCAACCGGTCAACCAGTGTTTAGCACAAACCTTTCGCTTAGGAAAAATCTCTGGTATGCAGTCTAATTTAACAATTCTTTATATAATGAATTAACATACTCCTTTTATGAACACGGTTCACACGTTATCATCTCTAACCGGGTTTTCTTATTGTTTACTCTTTACTCACAGTAAATTATTTGAGTAACGGATCGGCTGTTACCTCTCTCCATCTTACAATGCTGTAAAAATCTCAACTATCATGCTAGTTTAATAGGTGACTAGGCTAAATGTGATGGTTTATATGCAAAACTTAATTATGAATATTTGTTAGTAATTAATAAGGAATTTTCTAACAAGATCACACATGAGCGTCTATGCAGTTATAGAAAACTACAGCATCAACTTTTTTATTCATCATCATAGTTACGATATTGGGTGCGTTTTGTTGGTGGTCAGTTAGAAATACTAGAACTGATGCGCAAGAAAACAATTTTGATCGTGAAGTAAACATAAGAATGACATTTGCATAGAGGTTAAGTCATATGATTGTAGAACATCCTGAACTCTGGCTGTAAGTGTTGAATCCCCGCTGGAGAGCAATTTTCTACATTATGGTGGACAGTTAGCTAAAGCAAATAGATTCGTCCAAATAATCAGTTGTTCTAAACTAAAATTCTTTTTACAATATTTTGGCTAAGAAAACTTGTTCGTTCTTGGAAGCGAATTCACTTACATTTTAAATAATTGTTCGTACTGAATCCTAGCGAACTCGATTTTATTTGAAGTACTGGCCACTGCTCGATACTTCGAACAACGGCCAACGAATTCGATCACTCCTTTTCATTTACAGTTTATATATATTTAATTCGCTGTTCATTTAAGTTGTTTCGCTGTTGTTCAATGTATGCAAGCCCGGAATTAAATAAATGTTTACTTTATTAATTAAACTAGAACTCTAATAAGACAAAAAATAAAAAAGTCAATCCTAAATATTTCATTTTCTTAACAATTTCAATATTTACATTACAATTGTTTAGAATAAGAAGACAAATCTTTTATCTAAATACATTTTTTTGATTGGATAAATATTTGGAGAGTTATGGCGGGACTACTCAAAAAATTTTAATTTTTAAAAACCTCCCTTACTAATGAATTAACAGCAAAAAGTTACTAATGTACGAAAGTAACTAATATAGTGCTGGTGTTTTTGGTAGTTGTAATATATGAGTCACTAGGCTGGAGTTCAAAGGGTTAAATTATTTACAGAAATAGGTAGAAGAGTATCGTCGGCATACAATTTTACTAAATTGCAGTTTAATATTTAGTTTGTATCATTCATATCAATTATAAATAGTACAGGCTCTATTACACTCTCCTGAGGTACGCCGGCTCTACAAAATGCGCCTCGTTAGCAATACTTTGGCCATATGTGTTATATAGTAAGAGAACAAGACAAAGCAGCGGTTCTTAAACTTGTAGAACTCGAGTCTCACAGGACCCCTTTAGATACATTTTTGTCTTGGCGGACCCGTAGTTTTTATACGTTCCTCTGTGACTGATGCAATTTCCGAAATATGGAGGATTTTTACATGTACCAATTTGATCATATAACTTTACTATAATTATTTAAATGTCATTAGAATTTTATTTCTTTTTTAATACCGAGATGGGCGTTTACCCATACGCCTACGGATCTTAGGCCTTCACTCACGGACCCGTAGGGTTCAGCGGACCACAGCTACTGAGATATAGAATTTTGCAAGAGAACACAAATCAAAAATAATAAGAAAGAACAGTATAACATGGCTATTTAAGATAGATAATATTGAAATTATAAAAAAAACTTACATTCTTTTGGAAGCATTAAAATTACTGGATATATCCTGGTACATACCTGAAACAAAGAATATAAAATAGTTAGTAAAATAATTAAAAATAATACATGGTCAAAAAATAAAATTTAAAAATTTGAGCGAACTACTCCGAAACAGCTCAACGTGGAGAGATAATTCTTTGCTCTATGGACAGGTGGTGAGATACAGATATGCAACATCTGGTTACTGTTTTTGTAAATTGCTCAAAGGTTAACAAATATTACTATAAAAAAGTGACAACAGTCACCTTTGACTAATTTCATAGTTTTACTCTGATAGGCGCTCAGGTTACACATCTACATCTCATTGCTTTGATGAGATGTAGATATGTAACGTTTTGTTACGGTCTGGACAAAATAATCAGGTCAGGAGTCAAATATAATTGGCAATAAGATATGCCATATATGCGCCAAGGTACCCTAATATGAAATAATACCTAAAATTGTTACTAAATTTATTGTAACCTAATCTAATCTAGATCAATATTTCATCAATTTGATTATCAAATGACAATATCTATCATTTGAGCTCTTAATTAACAGATATATTATCTAATCTAAAAGGTAAAAATTGTATTTTTTTTTATATAAAATGGTATTCAACAAGAACTGCGATAAAAATACAGAAAGATATATTAATTTAATACAATTAAATAACTTTTAAGTTAGAGTTAAGTTAAACAGTTCATTGATCTGTTATAATTTTCATCTAAAGTATAGTATTAATACTATTAATAAGTTTTTATTCTGATGCATTTCCGTTCAAAAAAAGGCTGGTCATGTAAAATAGTAATTTTAAATTAATGAATTTATGCATTTTAATTTTAAGTTAATGGCGACTTTTTAAGTTAGTAAATAAGTAGAAAGAAATATTGATGTAAGAGATATTTGGAACGCCAAGAAAAAAACACCCTAAAGCTTAACTTTTGAATTATCTTCCTATTGAATTAACAGCAAAAACGTATATGACAAAAATTGTTTATAATAAGAAAACAAATCTTTTTTGTTTTATATACTTTTTCGCACCCTAGAATTAATATCTTGAAATATCTCACTTATTATTATTATTATCTACTTTGCATCAAAAATGTAAATGAGGAAACAATTTTCCTCTTCAATGTAGTTTTTAATAAGTCGATTATTTAGGGGGCAAAGACAGTGTTACCTACAAGGCGGAATCATCTCATTTACTTAACAAAATAAAATCTTTGTAGTTCTGAAGAGTCGTAAAGAAAGATTCTAAGATAACTAAAGTTGAGTCTAAGCGAACGCATTCATGAAACAGGGTAAGGAAATCGACAAATATGATAATAATAGCGCAATGGAATTCAGCTATTATCTGTTATATATCTGAATTATATAGTTCAAACACAAGGCCGCTAGCTCAGGTTGGGTTAATGAGATTAGCAGGGGATTCCACACAAATATTAACACCCTAAAGCAAAATTTTATTTACGCATTATACAGGGTGGTGAATTGACCTGTCGTCCATAGCGATTTAACATGTGAAATGATAAATATGCTCTTTCCTGCTTCCCTAATTGTTATAGAGAAAAAGTGCAAGAGATAAAATTTATTTAGAATTAAAGACTCTACATGCTAGGTAAGTAAACTATCGTCCAACTACTTCCGAGAAAATTTAAACATTATAAATTTTATAAAGCATATTTGTCAAGTATAAGTATAATCAAATAATAAATTCAATTTATTTATTTTTTTCAATTTATTGTATATTCAATATAGTAATTTTGTTACTAAATAAATAATTATATTTAATAGCAAATGTTCAAATATGCCATTCAATGCTAAGCAGAAACCAAGTATGTCGTAAAATTTCTCGGCACATTGATAATTTTACGTCTTAGGGCAGTAGTTTCCAAACTATGGGGCGCGCCCCCCTAGGGGGGGCTCGATACTATTGCAAGGAAGTCGCGGCTCAAGTCACGCCTTCGGCGTTCGATAACAAGCTGTGTTGAAGACGAAGTATCGATCATGTTTAGTGATTGAAAAGGAACTGAGAACAGCGATATCTACAATGATACCCCGGTTTGAGAAAATGTGTGCTGAAAAACAAGCCCAACCATCATATAATTAATATATAATTTTGTTTTATTAATTATGTATTCTAGATTTGTATTTTTGTAAGATTTGTTTTTCTTCCATTTAAAATTATTATTACTTATAATAAATATTTGATGTATATTTATACATAATATGGTATATTATCTTGTAGCCCATTAAATAAATTAAAATATCAGGTGTGTATTTGTGAAATTAGATTGTTGCGAAAATTGAGGGTAGCCCAATAATTTTTTCATAATAAAGGGGGGCGGAGGGAGGTACAGAAAGGTAGGAAACCACTGACTTACGGAATCAATATCTGGATGCCTTGCCCGTATACTTTGCTTTTTAAATTTCCCCATAAGAAAAAATCATGTGGTGATAGATCAGGGATAATTTTTAAATTTCCTTGAAAGGAGTTGGAAGGTTTACTTACCTATCATGTAGAGTTTTTAATTCTAAATAAAGTTAATCTTGCACTTTTTCTTTAAAATAATTAGGGAAGTACGAAATAGCATATGTATTATTTTACATGTTAATTATCGCTATGGCCGACAGGTCAATTAACCACCCTGTATATTTGACCCGCGGTTTGAATCTACAAAATTTCAAATTCGATTTTTACCCGTCCGGGGAAAAAGGTTAGCACTTATCTAGTAGATACTTGGAAGAGCTGAACAGTACCCAAGAACAAAACAAAAATAGTATAAGAAAAGTAAGTGTGGTTTACTAATTATAGTATTTAGATACATTTCAACAGGTCGAGAATACGTATTGCGGCGCCGACTGGCAATATAATATCGCGTGAAACGAATACTAATAAAATACAGGTAAATAATTCGCAACACGCAAAATCTTAATATTCCAATTAAATAAAATATAGTCGCTTTATTATTTTTTATGCAATTAATTGCTATCTCTCGGGATTCTTGACAAATCGCATGAAATATTATAACTGATAAAAGAAATTCTCTAGACAGGCGACTTGCTGTATAAACGAGTCTTTTGTATAATCATTTATAACTATAATTAGAAAATGACTGTAAAAATGTGTATTACGAGTCGATTAATCAACTGTCAATTTCACAAGACAAAATATTCATAAATGAAAGTTTTAGCTGGGTTCGTCCGCACAAATAAAAGAACGTGAAGCAGATCGTCCGTCATACCATCAACTATCTACACAAACAATAAGTATATTTTCTCTATGGCTGTGAAACATGGGACACAACCAGTGACATTCTATAAAGAACGTATAAAGTATAAAGGACCTCCCCCACTCCAGAAAAAAATATTTTTATTTTATATTAAAATTTTATAAAGAAATTTCATGTTCTAATATAACCGCACGGATTGTGCGCGTGATCTCGTTTAAAGTAGACAAAAATGTTACACGGCGTGTTACATTACACGGTATATTACAGGATCGGTTCGCTAATCTTTACCCTGTATTAAAAGAAAAAAAAATTATACAAATTTTACTGACTAAAAACTATGATTTTTTTCAAAAATGGTATTCACACCCTTGCATGTCGTTGGCAAAAGATTATTATTATTAATTTATTTATTTTACATCGGCCTATTTCTGCAACGAGGCTAATCGCCGATGCCAGGGAGCGAGCTCCTACACCTGGATGAGGGGTGAATGATTGTGAAAATGGGAGTAATGTAAACATATTATTCTCGCCCGAATAATATCACCAACGGAAAATTGAATGAGCAACCTCACAATTCAGACTGTTTTCATCAGTCCAAACTGCACGGCTTAACGAGTTCGATCACTTCGTCGGCAAAAGAGTATTAAGGAAGTTAGTTAGTTACAAATTTTGGCGCTTAACAATAATGACTATTTGTGCCACAGCATTGCTGAATATGTAAACTATTTTTATTAATAAATTTTTTTCTCACGATCGGGTGTAAAACCGAATTTATGTACTAGTTTTTGACATATAAAGTGTCATTTTAATCCCTAGAGGAATTTTCCCTCAGTAAAGTGACAAAAAAAATCCATAATTATTTGTTATTTATTGTAATACAAATATTACTAAAATTTACAACATTAATATAGTGACCTTCACTTTGCAAATTAGTTTTTTTACTAATTATATTCTTAATTGACTAAAAATTTATGCTTGTTGAAATTGAAGATTAATTTCCAACTAAAATAGTTGTTCTGTGTAATTGCCTACACTCTTCTTATCACACAATTTTCTGAAATCTTTACATGCCTATTCATACAATATCTTTGATTTTGTAGGCATTAATTCGGTAGTTGCCTCCATTGCAACTGTCGCAATATCTGGTGGTGTCTCGATAAAGTTCTCGTCGCCATCTTCACTTTTTATTTCAAATTTTAATTTATCAACGAATACATTTTAACAAAACTTCACAATTTATATTAAATTTAAAACACTTATTTATTGTCACTCAATATTGATGCATTCAACGTGACCCTCTCTCCAATATTGAAATTAATTATATTGTAAAAAGCAGAATTATCAATAGCTGGAAAGAAGAATATTTAGACTCTATTCTTCAGAAGGGCTCATATTATGGACAAATTCATCCTTCTCTACCTCTAAATCAATGGTACAACTCTAGCCAAAGCAGATATTTTATTTCTACTATTTGCCGCCTTAAATTCAATCATAACTTCTCCCCATCCACATAAAATTAATATGCGAAGTAGCCCCTTTTGCATCTGTGAGAATAATGTAATTGGCGATCCCAATCATTTCATTTTTTCCTGTCCACTTTACGACCGATATAGAAAATTTTTTCTACAAAAACTTTTCAACATGAGCATTTAATTCCCTCTTAACGTTTCGACCTTACTGGCAACTCACAATCAAGAAATTCTGGAATCTCTTTGGACTTATATAAAAAATTCTAATGTAAAAATATGAATGTAATTTATAATCTTATGAATATTGTATTGTATATGTAAAAAAAAATAATAATAATTGTCTGGCCAACAGCAACTAAGGCCAAATAATAAATTTAAAAAAAAAAAAAAAACGTGACATAAACAAATTCTATTTTTTATAATATAAACAAACTGTCTCCGTAGCAACATAACAATAACCTAGATCTATTGATTTCTGTTTGAAAATTATATGAAATCAAATTTCAAACTGATTAAATAAATTGTAACTGATCGTCGTGAAAAAGTGTTGTTTGTATCTCGTGAATAAAGTACATTAATCCCTCAAATGAAAATACCTACATTCCCATTACTTACATTCTCGGGATTAAACTATCACTTTACTCCCTAGATACACAAATAACTATTTAAAACTCTGAAATATTAATTTTTCTTTATAAAAGGTGATATTTCATATGCTTCAACCTAACATAATCCAGTTCCATTTGCGACAAGCTATTTCTTGTTGATTTTAATCAAGCACTAACCAGTTTTACACCTACTTATTCTTTGGCCATTTAAGTAGACCTGCTGTCTAATCTTTACGACTAAAGATTACCAAAATCCCGATTATATTCAAGAAAGTCTTTAAAGTAAAGATTAAATTATTAAATCTTAAATACTTCAGAAGATTTAAACTCTTCATTCGGATAATTTTACCTGAAAATTTTCAAATATGAGTCAGATATTTTAAAATAAACAAAACTAAATACATAAAATTATATTATAGTCAAGAAATTAAAACCTTTTTAACTTTTAATTGTGCGTAACATACTTTTAAATATAACAAAAAGATTAATTTATATTTCTTAATAAAATTTCAACACATCGTTTAGCAACAAATTATAACAATTCATGAAAAAGTGATGAAAGAAAATAAAAGTAATGTAATTTCTTACCGGATCTTTTTCAAGAAAGCAAAAACCTTGGACAACTAACGCAATTTCATTCATTTAATTTGGAACTATGTTATTATTACATAACTAAATAAATAACAATACAATTAATAGCATGGTATATATAACAGAAGTAAACAGATATATTTAAGAAATATTTTAGCTGTATATTTTCGCGTATATCAAATAACAATTCTGTCCACATTTTCACACTCTAAATCATCTTGCACAGATTCACTATTTTCACTACAGAAGTTAGGAATTACTTCAAAATCAAATGGTCGCCAAAAAGCCATGTTGTTAATGTATGCACGCTATGAACGTTGAAAATTATCAAACAATAAAGTATAACAACCCCTAAAATTTAAAAACAATAGGATTATAAATTTGGAAAATATCCTTAATGGTTTTTAAGAAACTTCAATTGAACTAGTGTTACATCTATTTGATTTAAATTTAAAATACCTTTATACCTCTTATATTCTTTTTACAGCTATGAGCCTTGGGATTACTGCCATAAACCCATTACCGCGTTGTTAAGCTTCTTAACAAGAGTGGTATTTCATTTTCGAAATACTATAACTATCTGACAGATAAGGTTATGTGATACTTTCTGTGCTGAATAAATGTCATCACGTCTTTCAATACAAAAATTATCTATCGGATAGTTATCTAACGGATAATGAGACTGACGTATTGAATTCACTGATTGGTATTGATATTTGTTCAGCAGATGAAGTTTCAGATAACCTTATCCGTAAAATAGTTACCTAGAGGTTTACTTGAAGGTGTAAAGATCGGGTCTAAAGGTTTGTAAATAACTCACAAAAATCAAATAAAGTATCTAAACACCTATGTACGTGCGTGATACCGTGATACCCGTACGTGATAAACAACGTGTTTGTGTGCCCTATGACGTTTTTAAATATATATATGTTGACCTGCAACTGCTTAAAATGGCCTATAGAAATTTTTTTGAGGTTAAACAATTACATTTTTAAAATATTTGAGCGTACATTTCAAATATTTAACTCCATCCTAAATATATCCCAATGTTATTTTACGAAATAACTTCGTTCATTCATAAAAAAACCAAACACATATGATGAGTTGGAACATAAACAGTTATTTCTCTTCACAGCCAGATAAAAATAATAAAAATACTATGTTAGTGTTCACATACATCTGTATGTATGTGTATGTGTGTGTGTCGGTATGGACGTAGTGAAGATGTTGATATCGCTGACAGCAAGTTGGCACAGACTCCATGGCCAAGTTTACTACAGATAGGACCCAGACCGCCGCCCGCAGGCCGTATGGCATTTTTATCATCAGGCCACTGAACTGGGGAATATTTATCTTAGTATCCGCACGAGACAGGGGCGGCGCCTTAAGATCACACTACAAAAAAACCTAGCAGAAAACAGATTGTATCCTCACGTTTTGCAAAAGATCAGCAGAAAAAAGATGAGCAGACGTTCTCCGGTCGATCAGGTCGTTCCCAGATAAAAACACAGTCCTCTCGAAATCGATATACGAGGTGTGTAAATTAAGTAACCGGACTTAAGTAAGCGTTTGATCTGGCAACATTGGAGACGCGGGAATTGGAGGGGCGGTAGGTGAACACGTGATACGCCTTCAGTACGAGTTTGAACTCGCTAGAGTTATTTTGATGTCCGTAGCATTTTTTTTTTTTTTTTTCGTGAAACAGTTTATGTAGTGCGTTCTAAAAATGACATTCATTTGGAGCAACGGTGTGCTATCAGGTTTTGCTTCAGACTTGGGCACAGTGCAACGGAAAGTTTTGCAAAACTTGAGCAGGTCTACGGAGAGTGTTTTGTCAAGAACCCAGATTTTTTGGTGGTTTAAGGCATTTTCAGAAGGAAGAGAGTTGATTGAAGATGAATCACGCAGCGGAAGGTCTTCATATTCAAGAACCGATGAGAATGTCGACAGAATCAGAGATCTTATGCATTCAGATCGTTGGTTGACAGACAGAATGATCGGGGAAGAGTTGAATTAGACTCACAATACCGTTCACCAGATTTTGACCAATGAATTGGGGATGAGAAAAATCTGCATGCGCCTTATCACACAGTAATTTCAATAAACGAATTTTTGGCCAGTAAAAACATTCCTGTGGCTCCTCAGCCTCCTGATTCGACTTGGGTCCTTGTGACTTTTTTTGAAAAATCACCTGAAGGGACGTCATTTTGGGACACTCGAAAATATTCAAACGTCCGTAACCGACAACTGAAAACTAGTCCAGTATCAGAGTTCCAGCTATGCTATAAGGATTGGAAGAACCGTCTACAGCGCTGTCTGGCTTCCCAAAGCAGTTGTTTTGGAGAAGACAATATTGAACGGTAAACCTATTCGAATAAAAAAAAAAAAATTAAATCAGTCCGGCTACTTAATTTACACACCTCGTATGTGTAAATCGGAAATAAATTCGGAAAAAACCTAGCTTAACTCGGGTGTCGTGTCATGTCTACAAATATCCATAATTTTGTGATATTTGCAACCCTAGTAAAAAAAAAGTTATCTTTTTGATATATTTATTTGTTAAAAAAGCAAATACTAATAATTCTTTACATTAGTGACTTTTTTGTTGCTGAATTGCATTTGCTAAATCTTCAATTGCAGGTTGGTATTTCGTGCACTTCAAGCCCAAGCAAGCGCTACTAACTTCATCTGTCAGTCGGTTTCTTTTATTGGTTTTAATATTATATAACGCCGAGAATAAGGTCTCCTAAAAATACGTGAAGGGAAGAATTGTGAATAAAGCCATCTAGAAGCGCTAAAAATGTTCGGTAATCGGTTCCAAGTACTCCAAATTTCCTGTTCGTAGTGGCATAAATGCGTTAAGTCACATGAATGCATTATTTCGTAATTGGTTTGATTTACGTTAGTTCGATGCATTAACTTTCATAGCTGTGAACGCTATCATTGAACGTTAAAACTGTCCATTAAATTTATCCAAGAGATGCCGTAGCTCCGTGGTAAGACGGTTGCCTACGGAGCACAGGGACGCTGATTCGATACCTTTCACCGCCTTCGGATTTTTATCTTCCGATATTGTGCATACAGCTCTGGGGTCGACTCAGCCTCAAGTATTTAATACTTATAAATGAGTACCTGTTCATTCAGGGATAATAGGACCGGTCGAAACGTCCACGCGGCTTTCATATCTATGACCGGCGGCCTAAAAACGGAGAACTTATCTTATCTGCCTCTTATAGGACTATCTAGGTGTTAGGAACCTATTATTAAATTTATCCACAACGCACAGTGCATAGTCAACTAATTTTAGAGCTATGAAGGCAGCTTTAGGAACATCAATCTTGGTCAGAATCAAAATGGCTCAAAATGCTAAGGTCAAATGAATCCCAAATACAGTCGAATCTCGATGAATCAGGCATCAATAGGTCAAATGAACCCCAAATACAGTCGAATCACGCTGAACCGGGCATCAATATTTCAAACTGTCGGTAATCCGATGTTCACTCGTTGGATGCGTTTTCATGATTTTAAAAACACTATAATCGGGCGTTTACAACCTCTAAAATTCAAATGTTAAACAGGCTCGACTACCACAGAATATGAAAAAAATATGCAATTTAACAATGACAGTGCCCATTAGTATTTTTGAGCAGACGATTGTATGTAAAATATGGTTGTTTTGCGTGTTATATGTTGAGATGACCGCGAGTTGAGACCGGCTGAAGACGTGAAGTGAACAATTAACACAGAGTTCTGAAACACGATCGAGCTCTGGGACCTGTCTCTCAGAGAAAGTAGGCTACAGTTTAACCTCTGCAACATGCAGATACACGCAGAAATATTTCAGAAGATGTTTTACTTTACATGCTTGTTGTACTGAGTTTTTGTTCCTCATTTACAGGGGCGTAACACTCACAAAAAAATTATGGAAAGTACCCGAATTTTAAAATTAACAATGAGATTAGATAAAAAAATATATACACCTCGTATATATTTTCGTATCTGATTTTTTGAAATTTTTTATTCGAATAGAATCACAATTCAATATTGTCTCCCTCAAAATAACTTCCTTGGGAATACACAGCGCTGGAGACAGTTCTTCCAATCCTCATAGCAATGCTGGAACTCGGATACTGGAATAGCTTTCAGCTGATCGGTTTTGTACGTTTGAATGTTTTCGAGTGTCCAAAAATGACGTCCCTTGAGGTGATTTTTCAATCTTGTGAAAAGGAAAAAGTCACAAGGACTCAAGTTAGGCGAATAAGGAGGCTGAGGAGCCACAGGAATGTTTTTACTGGCCAAAAACTAATTGAAATTGCTGTGTGACAAAGCATATTTTTCTCATCCCCAATTCATTGGTCAAAATCTGATGAACGGTAGTGTGAGTCAAATTCAACTCTTCCCCGATCATTCTGATTGTCAACCGACGATCTGAACGCACATGATCCCGGATTCTGTCGACATTTTCATCGATTCTTGAAGGCCTTCCGCTGAGTGATTCATCTTCAATCAACTCTTTTCCTTCTGAAAATGACTTAAACCACCACATAACCTGGGTCCTTGAAAAAACACTGTCTCCGCAGGCCTGCTGAAGTTTTGCAAAAATTTCCGTTGCACTGTGCCCAAGTCTGAAGCAAAACCTGATAGCACAACGTTGCTCGAAATGAATGTCACTCATTTTTAGAACGCACTAGAAAAAACTGTTTCACGAAAAAAATCACTACGGACAACAAAATTACTCTAGCGAGTTCAAACTCGTACTGTATGCGTATCATAAGTTCAGCTGCCGCCCCTCCAAGTCCTGATTCCCAAATGTTGCCAGATCAAACGCTATGTTGCCAGTCCCATTACTTAATTTACACACTTCGTATATTATTAAAAAAGTTACAAAATGTTACTCACTTCTCACTAAAAACCCTGAAATGTGAAAAAATTCACATCAATTTTTCAAGATGTTGGCAAAATTATAACACCATATCGTCGACTTTTTGGCGAACTCCAATACTTCAAAAGCGAAGGGAATTGAATGGTTATAATCGTTTATGTTATGTTTTTCTTATGTTTTATTTCGAAAGCAACTCATAATTTTCAATAGAGTGAAATGACCGTGTTGAACTTCTAACTTTTTTTTTGTAGAACCTTTTACTTTGAAAATAAAATCAATCATTGTTATAAATGCCCGTTTGAAACCTACGCTTTTCTAGGTTATACTGCATTGTAATACCATTACATAATTATATATTATTCTGATATTATGCCAGATAAATTAATAATACATTTTATATAATCATAATAATAAATTACTTTTTGCAATACCGTTGTACATATTTTTTATAATATCTGATATGTTTATTGTTATTATAATATTTTTCTCATTTATTCCCTTCAAGAAAAAAAAATGTGACCTTCTAAATATAACAAATTTTTATCACGAAGTACGGTATTAATTTATTTTATTCTTAATATTATTCATATTAGTCTATGTGTAAAAAATGACCTTAATCCGTACATCTAATTTAATAAAAAAAGCACATTTGTATTTGTCTGTTAAACTGTTACAATTTTGTCTTAAGGGGATTATTTGAAAACCTGATCTAATCAATACGAAAATAATCTGATATTTTTTAAGCTCGTTTTTGGTAGCAATCGTGTCAAAACCAATATTTTTTAAGACGTTTTATCTGTTATTCTATGTTAAACAATACGGTAAAACCCCTTTTAGGTGATAATTGGATATAAAAAAATCAGCTGTGGCCACCACAGAACCGACCGCCATCATAAAGTACTTGTATAAAATACATTCTAGCAGCAGAGTAGAAATAACTTATTATAAATATTTTAATATTTATAATAAGGCCTAATATTTTCTAACAGAGCTATTATTTATCATGACCATAGAAACGTTACATATAAGTATGAAAAAATTGAGAAATTTCGAAAACTTTTTCAAATTTTTTTCGTTTTATCAAAAAATGTCTCAAATAAAAGTTGTTAGTTATTGGTTTTATAGCAACTTTTGTTCAATAAATTTTTTCGAAATATTTTTCTGTTGTGAAATATTCACAAAAATCTTTAAATCGACACGAGTAAACTCCCATTTTTAGTCAACCGATTTTTACCAAAAGTTGATCAACTCGTGCCATTGATGGCAGAAGCTTAAATATGAAGTTTCATAAAAATCCTTTCAGCCGAATTTGCTCTGCACGTGTACACAGACAGACAGACAGACAGACAGACAGACAGACAGACAGACAGACAGACGGACGGACGGACGAACAGACAGACCAACAGACATCATGCTAAAAATAATCAAAACGTTATGTAGGGACCTCAATTCGTGGAGATGCATCAAAATGTCGAAATGTCAAAATCGGTATGATCACAATACCTCCCTTATGGTATCAGGACACTTACCCCCAGGACATTAACCCCCGGGACATTAACCCCCCGTCAATTACCCCCGGGACATTAACCCCCCATGTCAATAACCCCCCGTGCCATTAACCCCCTGGACAATAACCCCCGGGACAGTAACCCCCGGGACATTAACCCCCCGTCAATAACCCCCGGGACTTTAACCCCCCGTACCAATAACCCCCCGACCATTAACCCCCTGGCAATTGATTAATATTTTAAATGTTTATTTTTATTTAAAATTAGAACATTTGAAATTCGAACAAAATTGAACAAATGTAATCGTACATATATAATTATCTAACGTGTGTTAGTGATATGGGTAACATTGTGACGACATTTTTCCTAAGGTTCTCGTGATTGGCTAACTGGGGACTATTCAGGTCTCTTGAATGACAAGTATTTTGCAGATTTGTTCTCTAAGAATCTACAAATATAATTACTTATAGAAATGTGTAGGATTTCGTAGGCATAAACAAAAACTCTAGATACTTATATATCCTTTGACTGATATGAACAATATTTTGCAGTTTTAGTCTCTAACAATCTACCAATATAATTCCATACAGAAATGTCTAGGGTTTCGTAGGAATATCTTAGGTAAGGTTAGGTTAGTAAGGGTTTGGTTAGAAGCCGAGCGAAGAGAGCTACCCATCTTCTAGTTTAATGTCAAAACACTATCTTAGGTTAGGTTAGGTTAGTAAGAGTTTGGTTAGAAGAAGCCGAGCGAAGCGAGCTACTCATCTTCTAGTTTAATGTCAAAACACTATCTTAGGTTAGGTTAGGTTAGTAAGGGTTTGGTTAGAAGAAGCCGAGCGAAGCGAGCTACCTATCTCAAATTTTCAAATTTTAAATAAAAATAAACATTTAAAAATCAATTGCCATTGAATTTTTTATGACCTAGAAACTTGAAAATGGCAACTAAAAAATTACAAACAATTTTCAAATACCACGTATGGCCCAAAATAAAGCACATTTTTCAATAAAAAAAAGTCCTACTGTGAACCCCCCCCATTTTTTTTGGAAATAATTGGGCACATATTATTACTTCAGTTAACCCACATTCACACAAAAAAAAATTAACAAAAACGCTACAGGCATTTTTGAGAAAATTTTATTTTTCTAGTTTGGTCTTCATATGACCTCTATATGTACATCAACTTTAAGGCCTAGAATAATTAAAAAAATACATCTAGATATTCACAAAAAAACTTTAAATGACAGATCAATCAAATCCGTCGAGTAGTTTAGGCCCTAGGCTTGGCGAAACAATTACACTTCAAACCGACAGACATTTTTCCAAAAACGTGTTTTTCGGGTTCCCAGGTATGTGAAACGTGGAGAAACATCAAAATCCCGGGGGGGGGTCAAAATCTGACTCATCACTGTACCCTACTCTATATACATACGAGGAGTAAAAATTATTCTAATATATAAATTATATTAATAATTTCAAATGTTCAAATTTAAAAAAAAAATAAACATTAAAAATATTAATCAATTGCCAGGGGGTTAATGGTCGGGGGGTTATTGGTACGGGGGGTTAATGTCCCGGGGGTTATTGACGGGGGTTAATGTCCCGGGGGTTACTGTCCTGGGGGTTATTGTCCGGGGGGTTAATGGTACGGGGGGTTATTGACATGGGGGGTTAATGTCCCGGGGGTTATTGACGGGGGGTTAATGTCCCGGGGGTTAGTGTCCCGGGGGTAAGTGTCCTAGAATCCTCCCTTATATATGTTAGCGGTCGGTAAAAATTATTGGACGAAGGAAATGGACCAAACATTTTACTACAATCAAACGTCGCCTTAGAAAACCTAACCTAACCTAACCTAACCAACTATTAAACACGGTGGGGTAGTATGATTGTGTGGGGATGTTTCTCGGGTTTCGGTATGGGCCCATTCATAAAAATTAGTGGCATAATGGACAAATTTTGTTATAAAAATATATTGGAATTGGAAAAAGATTGGTTAGGAGTCAATAAAAATTTGTTAAAGTGGCCAGCTCAAAGCCCTGATTTAAATCCCATAGAGAACCTCTGGGATGAAGTGATAGAAAAATAAGAGTAAAAAATACAAAAATAAAGGCTTTTTTTTGCACTAAGGGACACCATAGTGACAATATAGCATCTGATCCTTCCGGATCAGATGCCTTTAACTTTCCGCTCATCGTATTACCGGAAAAAAATAATTTAGCCAAACATCGAACGACAAATGCATCGCTCTCCTTTCTTATTATATAGAAATAAGTCCGTTATTAACATTACCCATAGCTAATATTATTAAACATTCGACATAATATTGTGTTTGTTTAGAAAGGAAAGTAAAAACACTAGAAGTTTAACATTTAGTGTAAAAAGCCTTCTTGCGAGTTAATTCCGCATGTTAGTATCTCATGTTAACATTTTTCATTTGTCCTTACAACATATGTTGTCTAATTACAGCTTATTTGTGCAACATACTCGCATTTCGTATCATTTGATAGCGGCGAAGCGGTTCTTAGTTTACAAGACTAACGTTGACAGCGCTAGTTAACATTGTTCACTTCGCTAATTAAATACCTACTGTTTAATTGATTCTAAAAAGATGATTTAGAACAGTGCCTCTCAAACTCTTATATATATTACACCTTCTATCTAACGCCGTTGTTCTCAACCAAGGTGCTGTAGGAATATGAAATAGCCTATTTATGCACCAAGGGTGTTACTAAGATGATGACGCCCGGAAAGCGGCGTAATACAGCCCGAGGGATGGATGTCGGTCGATGGCGGTAATCACCCAGAATCGCCAATGGTTCATACAAGATTTTATTTTTCACCTCACATAAAATAAAAAGCAAAAATTAACAGATATATATACCTATCTGGTAGCCTATGACAATAAACAGTTTATAGACAAAAAACAAATGATTTTGTTTAATCATTTAGGGCCGGTTTCTGAAAGCTTAGTAAACTATAAGCAAATTCAACTACGGTCACAATATAACAATCCCATAAATAACCATAGCAACCATTTTCTAACTATTTGGTTATAGTTAACTAAGCTTTCAGTAACCGGCATTTAATTGTCAGAATTAATATTACAATCACAATGAATATGCAGGAATTATCCGAATATATCTAGAAAAATGCACAAAAAGCAATAGAAAGTTTGTTACCACTTAAACCTAAACAGAAACATGAAAAATAATACAAAAACTTTAGACTATGGCAATCAAAAAATAAGGTACCAGCCGTAAATGAGACTAATATTTGTTGAGGGCGTAATGAGAGAGCGTTATGGATTCATAATGCTCCGGTTGTTATACATATGTTTAAATATCTCGTATCCTAGGCATTATGGCCATATAACAGCAAAGTGAAAAATAAAAGGTATTGCGAACTTAAACTTAATAAAAAAAAGAATGTAGAGTGCCATGAATTTTTCTTATTTTATACAAGGGTGTTGTCAACTTAAAAAGATTGAGAACCACTAATCTAAGCCTTCCGTTCAAGTTCAAGTCTGCATTTCCATTCAAGTTGAGCTAAAGATGATGATAAAGCAAAATTGAATCAATCTGTGAAAAACCCTAGCAAAAAATGGGGGGAAGGCATAAAACTAGATGCACAAAGGCGCCTTCCATGTCAGCAGCGCCACTGGAAACAGCTAAAAGAAAATCTAAATATATACAAGACAGCTGGAAAGAGTCGACACTTGAAAAGCAAGATAAAGGTTTTTTGAGACAAATGTCAACCACTGCCACAATACCCAAAATGACAAATGAACAATAACCAATTCCGGTAAGTTAACTATTTGTGAGCCACTGGTTTGTATACCACTGTTTAAAAACCACAATTTAAAAAGAACAAACAAAAAAAATAAAATTTAACGATTTCGTTATTAAATGTTATTATTTTGGATTCAGATAATGAGGAGGAATTCATAATTTTTAAATTGTTAAATTAAAAATATTTTAATTGTTAATTTATATAAATTGAGAATTTTGTAATTATAAAATTAAAAATATTTATAAATATATAATTTTAAATTTATACAGTTTTACTGCAATTATATTAATTAGTTTATAAAAAAATACAAAAATAGAAGCAAGATAAACCAGTAAAATATAAACACTTGATAATGTTTAAAACTCATGGGTATTTTGTGCTGATTTGCGGATAACTTACACCAGGGTTTTCCAAACTTTTTGGAAGGGTTCCACATAAAATTTCTTAAATACGAGAGATTCTGTTAATAGTGAAATTCTGTGGCAAATCTGTAAGCTTACAGGCAAAATCTATAAGAAACTGTCCATAACAACACATAAAACAACTCGATACGATACGATAGTCTGTAGCTTACAGATTTGCCACACAATTGCACCATAAGTTTTGCGGTTAACGAGGAAAACAACAAAATTTGTTTATTTAAATATTTTTATTGTTTTTTAAAATATTCACCTTTGTTCTATGCACTTTTCCATCCGGTGAAACCGATTCTGAAAGCACTAGAAAGCATCGTTCAGGTGCCCTCAGAAACGAGATTTTCGTAGGCTTCGATCGCCGCTTCAGAGTTATTAAATTTTAATACCCTTTATAAAAGGGAAGAGGATGAAGTCACCAGCTGTTAGGTCGGAATTGTTAGGCGGATGAGTAATTTCATCCACTCCTGAAGCGACCAATCGGTTGAGAACCACCGGCGTAGACTTTATAGTTTTTTGTTACTTTAAAGTGAACAGGTTATTTAAACATTTTAAATGTTTTAAATAACAAAGTTCAAATTTTTTATTATTCCACATTACATTTAATCGACAGGTTCTCCTACGCTCTTGATAAAAATAATCATTTCGATAGCAAAGTATTCAAACTTCATATTAAACTGATTCCGATACACTTGCAAAAAAATCTTATGTAATATATAGCAACTCGTGCATCTCTAGCATCCGTAAAATTGCTACTGATGAAGGCTGCATGGCTGTTGAAATGTACATCTAGTTGTTAAGGTTTGTAGTTAGCTAGTTAATATTTTTGGCGCACAGCAACGATGCCAACTTATTTTACAAGCAACTTAACACTTACATAATTTTACATACGTATGTATATATGTATACATATTTACCAACGAAATGGCCGAGCGCATTGAGTCGTGTGGTTTAGACTTGTGGAAACAGTCTGGGCGGGCGGTCGGTGGTTCGAGCCTCCTTCGTTGGTGATATTATTCGGGCGAGAATAATATGTTTACATTACTCCCATTTTCACAATCATTCACCCCTCAACCAGCTGTAGGAGCTCGCCCCCTGGCATCGGCGATTAGCCTCGTTGCAGAAATAAGCCGATGTAAAAATAAATAAATAAATAATAAATAATATGTATACATATTTAAATTTTAACAAAAAAAATCATTTTGGTTTTTGTGATTTTCAATTGTCTAAAAGCTTTTTTTCAATAATTGTTTCCAAATGTAATGATGCAAAATCTGTTTTAGCCTCTTTTAAATTTTGATTAAACTTCGAAAAATGCTGCATTCGCTACTCAAACTAACGTTAGCGGCGCTGCGTACGACAGTTGATGGCCGACGAGACGCGTATATGTCAGTTTTTTCTTAATATTTATCTGTTCAAACAATATTTCGGCAAAAAAGCACTGTATTTAAGTCACTATATTTAAAAATACGTCTTAATTCACATAAACTGCAGCACAACACACTACAAATATACGCTTGTTTAATTTACCAAGCCGCCACCAGATGTCTCACTGTTATTTGGAGTCGCGAATTGTTTAAACTGCTGAAAATGCATCCTTTATAGTAGGTGTTTGGAACTCGGTTTATCTTCAATTTCCACTTCGTCGTTGTTTATTTCTGACTCTAAATTCTGATCTGACCCAGGTAAAATTTCATCTTCTATCATATCCTCCTCTGTTTCGACTTCTTCATCAATATTTGAAAAATTTACATTAATGCTTTTAGTTTCGCCATATCGACGATGATGACGTACCAACTCGTAGTTAACCACTGAATGAATATATTTATCTGTCGCGTGTCGCCTTGCCTTTTCTTAACTCGGTAATTCCCCTAGCCAATTCGGTACTTCCGCGGCGTTTTCCCGTTAGGCAATGGTGATCCGTCGTTATAAAAGATAATTTGACCCAAATATCAAGCCATTTTTCGTCGTAATATCCGATGTCGTTATAAGTCTCACGTATAAAAAGTTTTGTTTCAGGCCGGGACTGTGAAATTTCGTCGCAAAAACCGATATGTCTTTATATCAGATGTGGCTATAAACGAAATCCACTGTATGTTTAAAAAAATTCTAAAAGAACTGTTGATTGTGAATTTTGAATATTATTATAATCATTTCCCGAACTTTTTCGAATAGATTGTATTTCACATTAACAAATCCAATGTTCAATGATTTGTCAGAGACATAAATACATAATAAATTATGTTAATGCTATAATAATAAGGGTGTAAATAAAGTGTATCAAGACTGACAACAACATAAATACACCTAGTAATACCAACACAAACATGTGTAAAAATCTAATGGCTACAATTTCAATGGCAGTTAGGCGCCTATCTGTCCGACCCTGATACAAACATACAAAATAAACTTTTAATGGCACAAATTAATTAAAAATTAATTCTAGTCAGCTGATTCTGAAAAGTGCTGAATATATGAATGGAAGTGTGTTAAGAAATTGTATACGATACCCAACAGGAAGACATAGAAGTATTTCACTAAGTAAGCACTTTCTGTATCTATCAACTTTGTAAACTAGACCACGAAACATTGAGAGTTGTTATATTAGAAAACTATTCAGTGATATTTTCACTTTAATCAGAAATTGTTAGACATACTGGCCTTCATCAAACGAAATGGATTTCGCAAAAGTATTTCAAAAATTCGTTATTATATACAACCAAATGCAAAAACAACGATGTAATATAAAACTCGGGCAGGGCTACTGATAGGTTACTTTAAACAAGTGGTTTTTAACCGGAGAAATATTGCTCCGTCAGGTGATTAAAAGCCCATTTATCATCCAAATTAAGCTCTAGTCCATTTTACAATATTTTTATAATTTTCACTATTTTTAAAGCACACAGTAGCGTTCAGATATGTCCGATTCACTTTTGTAAGGATAAACCAGATCTGGTTTATTTTCGTTACTTTTATTGTGTATTACTGACTTCAAATGTCAATTAAAATTATTCCTTCCGCTGTAAAACCCACTTAAGATTTGTTGGTTATGATCATTATAATTAAGATATCATTTTTCATTATGACATATGTCAAATGGATCGACATTTAAAAAAAGTGACATTTTTTATATATATTTTTTTTTCTTCTCAAAACAATCAGCTTTTGGCTCGGCGGCCATCTTGATAACGTAAGTATCTGAAGTTAAACAACTGACACTCAGAATTTCTCGTTTTTAAATTAAATTTACTGTGTTTTTAATACAAACATGACATACAGTTTGTTTCAAACGCTTAGGCGGAACTAAATGGGAATTTCGTTCTTTTAGGTAGTCACGACAAGGGACCTTGCTTGGGTTATTTCATTTTTACTTGCCCGACCTTAATATATAAGGGGCAAGTATTGTAATCGCGAAAATTTTCGATGTCGAGATTTTGACGGATGACCCCGTTTCATGGTCCAGGGAATCCAAAAAACCTATTTTCGAAGTGCCGTCCGTCCGTGTGTGTGTGTGTGTGTGTGTGTGTGTGTGTGTGTGTGTGTGTGTGTGTGTGTGTGTGTGTGTGTGTGTGTGTGTGTGTGTGTGTGTGTGTGTGTGTGTGTGTGTGTGTGTGTGTGTGTGTGTGTGTGTGTGTGTGTGTGTGTGTGTGTGTGTGTGTGTGTGTGTGTGTGTGTGTGTGTGTGTGTGTGTGTGTGTGTGTGTGTGTGTGTGTGTGTGTGTGTGTGTGTGTGTGTGTGTGTGTGTGTGTGTGTGTGTGTGTGTGTGTGTGTGTGTGTGTGTGTGTGTGTGTGTGTGTGTATACACGATAACTCAAAAACGGTTTAACTTAAAGAGTTCGTTCTGGTACTAAAAAATTCTCCTATTAAATGGGAAGAACCCTATTGTTTTTTATGAAAATCGGTTGACTAGAAATGGGAGTTTACTTGTGTCGATTTTAATATTTTTGCGAATATTTAGCAACAGAAAAATATTTCGAAAAAATTTATTGAACAAAAGTTACTATAAATGCAATAACTAATAACTTTTATTTGAGACGTTTTTTGATAAAACGAAAAATTTCGAAAATTTTTTGTAAAATTATTTAAAATTTTTCCAAGTCTCAATTTTTTCATACTCATATGTAACGTTTCCATGGTCATGATAATTAATTCGTAACTAGTAAAGCAAGCCTTGGACAAAAATTTGTATAGAACATAATTTGATGTATTTTTGAAGATTTATCTAAATATTAAATTTTTTTTTTTTTTTTAATTTACATTTTTTTTATGGGAGGGCAAGTCTAGCGGAGGTTTCCTTTCGCCACTGGTTTATGTTGGAATGTCAAAATTTAAAATTACAACAATGAAACCATGGAAACGAATGACCTATGTCAAAATTAAATTATTTTTTTATATATTTTAATGACAAAAAAATTAATAAATGGGAAATTTGTATTAAGAATGACACAAAAAATCAAAATATAAAGAAAATGACATTTTAAAATGATATTAACCTTAACCAAAAATGTTTATTGTAAGTATGATTTACAAAGCTTAAACAAAACGGTCGAAAAGCACGATTTAAACGATGAAAGTAACTAGATTGCAAAATTTAGTTACCGTTTAACCGTTTGGAACAGACTGTACAATTTTGATATGAATGATAAAAATAAAAGAAATTTTTCTGATAAGGTTTTGCCGCGTATTTTGACTCTTATTAATTTTTTTATATTTTTATTTTTATCATCATTTGATCAATTTATATATAAGCGGTTCACTTTTGCAAGAACAAACTAAGAGGGAATTTTGTTTTCGATAGTTTGCACCTTTGAAGCTGTATGTCATGTTGGTATTAAAAAATGTCACTTTTTTAAAATGTCAATCCATTTGACATATGTCATAATGAAAAATGATATCTTAATTATAATGATCATAACCTTATCAACCTAAAGTCGGTTTTACAGCGTAAGGAATATTTTTAATTGACATTTAAAGTCAGTAACACACCATAAAAGTAACCAAAATAACCAGATCTAGTGTGTTCTTACAAAAGTGAACTGCTTATATTCAAAATTATATTTTTCAATTTCAAATTTTTTTTGTAGCTTGGTAATGCTCGAATGAGCGAAACTAGTCGCAGTAACTATAATAAAGATTATACAAAATTAATATTATATTTATTCGGTGGAAATCCAAGAAAAACCCCTACAAAACATGGAAAGGTTATTTCATTTTTCATGTTGGCATATATTATTAACTGACATTTATTAGAAATATAAAAAAATAAATACATTTATTATTATTATTATTTAAAAATGTTTGGAACAGTTTAAAAAATGAGACATTTGTATTAAAAATTACACAAAAAATCAAAATGAAATGACAATAACATTTTATAATGATATTAACTTTAACCTAAACATGTTTATTGTAATTATAATTTAAGCTTAACCGAAATGGTCAAAAGCTCGAATCAAACTATAAAAGTAACTAGATTACAAAATCTAGTTCCGCCTAAAGGTTTGAAATAGCCTATAGTCAAGACTCTTGATAAATAAAATGTACAAATACAGTGATTCCCTTACATGTACAGTGTAGGATCCTCTTAGGACCGATGAACAGTTAATATGTAGGTATTAGAAAAGTGTCTTAATGAAATATTTATTAGAAAATCATAAGAATTTCATTAAAACGTTGCCTATATATGTTGGTTTCTATGAAATTGAAAATTATATCTTTGCAAATTTTCTAATAACAGTTCTAAGGTATTACCTTTCTTGGTTAGGATGGGAAAATTAGTCATAAAGATTAATTATCTTAAAATCCCACACGTGGTACGCATATAAAGCCTACGACATTTTTATAGCATTGCCGTTTTTTTAATAAATTGTCAGCTAATAAAATTTTCCTTTTTATATTCGGACCAAGCTTTCGCTACAGGTATTATTTTCATATTTATTACTTGCTAGATAATAAATTCTTGAAAAATTTTATATTTAAATAAGACAACGAGGACCATCTGGTAAGATTTGCATCTTGTTTGGATTAGTAGATTCTTAGAAATTTTTATTACGGTCCAGTACAACACAATACCGAAAGATTGAAATTTTACTCAAAAAATTAGTTAGTGTTCGAAGTAACTTCTAGTATCGAACTAGTAACGAAGTCGTTCTTCAAAAATGTCATTTAAGGCAAAATTTCGTTTGTTTAATAATTAAATATGGCAACAGATAAAGATATATGTGATGTACCAGCGTTTCCCAAAGCGTGGGTCGCGACTCGGCACCGGGTCGCAGAAAAATTTTGCCGGGTCGCGAAAAAAATTGTAAAAACACAAAAAGATTTTTTTTGTACATATTATTTTTTTACGTCAGTTAATCACTAGAATAGTGTGTATTTGTGCTCTTTTTACTATACTATATTCTTTATTTCTATACTATACTCTTTATTACTATACTATACTCTTTATTACTATTCATCACTCTTTATTACTATAAAGCTACTGCTTTAAAATAAAATTTGTTTTGTAAATAAATGGTTTTTTTTTTCGTAAGGTGGGTCGCGAAATATTTTCAAACTTCGTACCGGGTCGCGGCCACAAAAGGTTTGGGAACCGCTGTAATGTGCCATATTAGAGAAATTACTTCTTAAAGTTAGTAAAAAATATTCAAAATGAAATATTTCTAAAACTCTGATATGTAGATTGTTTTAGATTCTAAATTTTTACCTTTTATAGAATTTTTATATTTTTAATAACAATAATAATAATAATAATAATTTTTATTTGTTAGAATGATTCTTTGTTTAAGATTCCGACCTCTGATCTCGAGCAGTGTTTCTCAACCAGTGGTCTCCGGACTACTGGTGGTCCTTAAAAAAAAAAACTTGCGAAAGCGTTTGCCTTATAAATTGAGATTTTTTGTTCATTCTTTATGATCTTTTTTCCATTTTCTGTGATTTTTGTTAATTTTTCAGTGATATTTTTATTACTGAGATATTATATAGATGTAGAGTACATATACAATAAATTTGTTTAATAGCACATTTATTTCTTGTAGTCCCGCGGTAGAAAATTAAATATTTTACTGGTCCGTGGCACGTTTTCGGTTGAGTAACGCTGATCTAGAGCGAACAGATGATTTTAAAATGAAAAGAAATGGATACATATGACAACCAGTGGCGAAGGAAGCCCTCCGATAGACTTACCCTCCTATGAAAAAAAAAAAAAATTAAATCTTCAAAAATACAGATTATGTTCTATAAAAATATTTGTCGAAAGCTTGGTTTACTAGTTACGAATTTTTTTTTATCTTTTAAAGTTAAACAACTTCCGTGTCCGGTTTCGGATCTTCATAAAAAAAACAATAGGGTTCTTCCCAATTATTAGGAGAATTTTTTAGAACCAGAACGAACTCTTTGAGTTAAACCGTTCTTGAGTTATCGTCTATACACACACACATATGGATGGCACTTCGAAAATAGACTTTTTAGATTCCCTGGACCAAGAAACGTAGTCATAAGTCAAAATCTCGACATCGAAAATTATTGCGATTACAATACCCTTTATATATTAAGGCCGGGCAAGTAAAAATGCTAGGAGAAAGAGGTAATAAAGTGATAAAGGCTTATACTCGATAGACACAAAATTTTGGAAAAAAGATTGGACATCCGTCGGTCAAGAAAATTATGGAGGGATTAGACGATAGAAGAAACAAGTAATGGTATACAAGATTCCTGGAAACTCTACAGTAAACGTACAATGGATGACTTGTTTGAATGAGGTCGAAAGTCAAGCTGACTGTCAGTCAGCTTGACTGACCCCCAGTACAGAAACGGGCGCAAAAAGCGGATTCGGGCCCCGCTAAAACTTTACTTAACAACCTGAACCAACATTTTTATGAACCTACAAGAATAACACAGAGTTAAGTGGAGAATACTTTTGAAGTTTAATTCAAGCCGCCTGGGTTCTTCTGTACTAATTTCTTTAAGTACAGTGAGATCATTAATTCCTGAGCGTTATGTAATACTTAACAGAAACATTGTTATCAAACTTATTTCCAAAGACTTGTACACAGGCGTAGATTCGATTTTTCTTACCTTATACCAATTACTTATTAATTGAACTATGTTTTTCTGTACACGCCAATGAGTTAATCACAAATAGTTCGCAACGGATTATCGTTATTCCTCGGGTGAGCTCGGGTCAACGAAGAAATCTGATTGGTTCTTTGTAAAGTTGACTTCACTCAGGAATTAATGATCTCACTGCACCATTATAACCTAACCTAATGTCCTTATAATATGAAATGGAACTACAAGTTAAAGCTAGTTAAGTAAAGTTAAGCCTAACCCACCCGAAATAAAATTCCGCCCTACTTTCGGGAAACCGATGTTTCTTTTTCTGTAAATAAAATTCTGTTAAAACCTTTCTGTCTTTTATTTTTTCTGTTACACATAACGTTTACACGCGGAAGCTACAGATAAAGCCACAAAGAGGAACAAAATAATAACAGCTAAATACAAAACCAAAGTGCACAGTCAAATCGTAACTGGGATCTGGACGTATAAACACTGTCATCACAATTATTATTACGTATTACAATTACCAACAAAGATTAAACAAAACAAAAAATGTAATAAAATTAATGCTACATAAAAAAAAAAAAAACATCCCGGGCCCCCGGTAATTTGTACCGACTTTCCCAGTCTTTCGACACCTCTAATAATATCATAATTATTATTTTATTTATTTTACATCGGTCTATTTCTGCAAAGACACAGATCTTTTTCTACATTGACCCTATCCACAAATAACACAAAATTTAATTTTCACTATCGCGTTATCAAATGTTTAAACCAAACCATTGCCGGCGAGAAATATCCAAGTTCAAAATTCGAACCCGAGACCTGAGACATAACAATAAGCTACCGTATACGCCACGTCGAGTATTTATATACAAAATATCGGCCATTATGCTAAAGCATATTGGCCCATAGTCGTTTCCATGCGGTACCCAGTCCAATCGTTGGATCATATGAACCAACAAATGTTAGAATATTAAAAATTATTTCTACCTACGAACCGGCATTACGTCCAAAACTACGTCTGTCTATATATTCTGACTGTATATAGTCTGTCAGTATATTCTGACACTACGTCTGACAGTACCTACCGTTTATTAATGAAATAGGGATTAAAAAACGATTTCTTTTTAATATATATATATAACACCTAGGTATAACTAGGGAATAGGTACCTACACCCCTGTGGCATTGTTATGTTAGTGTGAATTTGTTCCGTCATTAAACTAGAAGATAGGTAGCTAGCTTCGCTCGGCTTCTTCTAATCAAACCCTTACTAACCTAACCTAACCTAAGATAGTGTTTTGCCATTAAACTCGCTTCGCTCGGCTTCTAACCAAACCTTTACTAACCTAACCTAAGATAGTGTTTTGTCATTAAACTAGAAGATAGGTAACTCGCTCCGCTCGGTGACAAAGAAATCTTGTAACGGTGTAGGTACCTATTCCCTAGTTTAGCCAACACCTGCGTTTGTTCCAAAGTTTCGGTTATTAAATTTACTGTATTCACCTTTTTTTATAATATCCATACCTTGGTTTGCCATACGAAACGTGGACATTATAAATATTGGCTATAAACATTTATATTATTAATTTAACAAAACAATTCTTTGGAATGTATTTTCAGTACTATTGGATAACTTAACCTAACTAAACTTTCAAAAATTGTTTAATATCATACGCTTCATTTCTATACAACAAAAGGTATGTACTAATAATAAAGAAATGTAACCTCTCCTGTAATTGAAATTGTACCCAAGATAAAATCGAGTTCATACAATCAATGAATATAGGACATGTAGTAGCAATTGTAAATGCAAATTATTTATTAAGATAAATAATCAGCGTGGCAAATTCCATTAAAAATGTTAATCATTTTGAATTAAAATGATGACGATTTATTTTTTCTCTGAAACACGCGTGTGTATAGCTAGATTAGTAAGTGTACCTTGCAAATGGTGTTTGTTCCACATGGTAAACGTCGTAAATAGAGTCCTTGCGTATAAGTCGTTGAAGAAGGTCTTGAGAGACGTTTAAGAGGCCATCTCCGGAACTGGTAATGTCTTTCAATATATCACCACACTGATTCATTTTTAGTTGTATTTTAAATGTTCACAACACGTTAATTACTCTCCAAAAATATGGTAAAATTTTGTTAAACACAAGTCACAAATCACTGTTTTTAAAATGAACCACCAAGTGACTTGGTAGATATGACTTAATAACGTTTCAAAAAAATCACACCTTATTTTATATTCAACACTGACACGATAAAACTCGTAGTCCTGAATGGAACAGCAAAAAATTCTACAAAACACAAGTCTCTCACAGCTGCAAGATCCGTTAAAATTCAAACGTCAAATTTTATAACCTCTTTCAACTGTCTTTTTATAGATAAATACCACGTTTATTTACACACGTTATGAAGATGGATTAATAAAATAGTTATGTATATAATTACGGACAATATTTAATAAATAATAACCGTTTTACGATACAAAACATGGATAACACTTTAGTTCAACCACGCAACCAACATACTCGCCAGGCTGCCGTGATGCAACTGTCGGCTGCCGTTCGGAGTCTTTCGGTAATATTTACTTTTCCGAATGCGATATTCAACACTAGCGACATCTACTTACCATACTTCACACTCGAGATTTTAAATATTTATAACTTTATTTCAGTAAAAATAAACAATTATTGAATTTCATATGTATGAAGCATTGTCTTTTTACATTATATATTATAAAATCCATGTTAATAGCTTATTTAATTACCTAATAAATGAAAGATAAATTCCAATCTTTTCACTAAACAAAATTATTTGACATTGCTTCTATCTCATCAGAAATGTATTTTTTAAAACATTTAAATCAATTTATACATAAAATTTTAAACTGTGCCTTTTGTATAATGCGAAATAGTACAATACTTTATAAATATTTTTAAAAATGTTGAACTTTTTAGTCTTTACACTATTTATCAAAACTTTAAATTAAATTTAGGTTTCTTGACCGAGCATCGAAATTTTTTTGGCAAAGAGTGAAACCAATGTTTACATTTATTGGAAAGACCAACCATGCAAAAATAAGTTTTTTGATTGTATATGCAATAAATGTTACACTAGTGTGTTCTTGTAGCCTACGTTTCAGTTAATAATAGGCGGTGTTGTTTGAGATTATTTAAACTGATGCTGCCATCTTTTGGTAGTAGTATGTACTAAGTGGTACACATATGAACTAATGCAGAAATATTTCACTTTATTTGATTCTTAGGGAATTTTTGAAATCCCGAGGTCCTAAAGAGCCTCAGAACATATTATAACACATCCCCTTTTCATTTTTTTTTTTAATTTAAAAAATTTCGAACTTAGGAACAAAAAAATATAGGGGCCTGTGGTTTGAATTTTTGAAATCTACATACTTTTTTCTTTCCTAGATAAAAAAATAGGGCCCTCCTTTGTTAACGCCTTTTCGATCCCTGTAATTTTGAGAATTTGTAAATATTTCATTTTCAAAAGACCGTATCTCAAAATCTACAACAGATAGAGACCTGCGGGTGGAATTTATGATATCGTGAGGTCGTAAGCAGCCTTAGAACTCATTTTGAAACAAGTCCCAAACAAAAAGTTTTATCGAAATTTTTAATTTCTCAAATTATTTTTTGAAATTTCAAAAAATCCTAATTTAAAAACAATTAAGTATAGAAAACTGCGGTATGAATTTTTGAAATCTTCGTATATTGTTTAGTCTAGAAAAAAATGAGGCCTTAATAATCCAACTTTTATAATAAATACGAATCGTCGAACCAAACCTTGGAAAATGGCCAAAAATTGAAAAAATCGTCCATTTGCAAGAGTTTAGCTTTACCAGTCATATAAATTCAAAAAATTAGGTGTTTAAGGCCTTTTTTTCACTAGATTAAACAAGGCACAAGAGTTTCAAAAATTTAAACCGCAGGTCTCAATCTTTTATGGTTTTCAAAATAGAATTTTTTTAAATTTTGAAAAAAAAAATTACAAAATCAAAATTTTTCACAAAAAAAAATGCTTTCTTAAGTGACTTAAGGCCATTTAGGACATCAGAATTATAAAAATTCCAAGCGTAGGGCTCTACATATTATAGTTTTTAAGATACGGTCACGCGAATGTTAATTTCAAATTTCAAAAAATCAAACCGCAGGTCTTTATCTTGTACCGTTCTCGCGATAGAATATTCGAAAAATAATGTCACAATTTTTTATTCAGGATTTGTCTCAAAATGTCTCTATCGCCATCTAGGACCACAAGATTAAAAAAATGTAAACCATGGGTCTCTACTAGGAATGACGACGGGTACCCGGGTACCCGCTACCCGACCCTTTTAGGTTGTACCCGGTTCCGAATTTGAATACCCGCTACCCGTTATCTACCCATTACCCGTTTACTAACGGGTAATTAACGAGCATCGGGTATTTAGCGAGTAGAAGGTAATTAACGGGTATCAGATTACTAACGGGTAGCGGATAATTAGCGGGTAGCGGGTAATTACCGTGACAATTTTGTTCTCGGTTACAGTAGAAGGAAGAAGGAATTAAGTATGCGTATTTCATAATGCACCTGTGCTTATTTTTAGGGTTTTGTAGGTATGACCACCGAAAAACCCTTATAAATTCACTCATGTGTCTGTCTGTCTGCAGGGCCGGCGGAAGCGGGGATGCAAGGCATGCGGTGCATGCGGGCGCCTCTGCGAGGGGGGCGCTGACGTGAGACTCAAAAGGGTGCCAAAAGCCAAGTGAAGGTAGTCAAATGTAATTTTAGAAGTGAGGACCTTTTTTTTTAGGTCTTCACTTGAAATTTAGAAGTGAGGACCTTTTTTTAGGTCTTCCCCAGGGCTCGAAAAAAGCTAGTTACGCCCTGCCTAGGGGCGCTCAATTAAATCTTGCCTACGGGCGCCGCAGACCTTCGCGCCAGCACTGTCTGTCTATACGGTAGAAATTGTAGCCAAACGGCTTAAGATAGAAAGTTAAAATTTGGCACGCTTATATAACTCTTTGACTCACATACAAGAAAAATACTAAGAGTTCAAAACCCCATCACGAAATAAATATAAACAAATATGTATATAATGAAAAAATAAATATGTTTTATGAGATTTTCACATATATGCCAAAAAACTTTTGTTCCCAACCCTATCTCCCAGAAGGGTTGATTTTCCTGAGGTTTAAAAAGTTGTATTTTAAAATTTGTCTTTTAACACGATTTTGCCCAAAAATCTGAAAAAAATATAGGTAATGTACATTGATCTGAGCCGGAATCGTACGAGAGAAATTAATTATTTTTTTAATTAATGGCTAAATTATGGTTTATTAATTAAAATTAGTTCTAAAAAAATTAAATGGAAGCTCTTAGTACTCAAATAAGGAATAAAAATGTTTATCAAAAAATTATTTTTAGACATCCATTATTCTGTTGGCTTCTTACACTTATTAAATACCTACAAACCTTGAAATGTGTGAAAATTCACACTTCACATCAATTTTGATATACTTACTTTTCATTTTTATATATTAACGGGCCGCGGGTAATTAACGGGTAACGGGTGATTCTCGGATAGCGAGTAATTAACGGGTTACGGGTAATTAACGAGTAGTGGGTAATTAACGGGTTGTGGGTAAAATCCGGGTAATTGTTGCGGGTACCCGGTTCCATAAATTTCTAGTTCTCGTCATTCCTAGTCTCTACCTCTTATAATTTCTGAGATATAGTCACACAAAAATAAAATTTGATCGGTTTTAGCAATAATTAAAACGGTTAAACAGCAACAAAAAAATAATAAAAATAAAAATAAACCTAAATTCTGCGCATTCTCATTTCCACCCACCCAACAGCCACGCGACGTATTCTAGGCCCAAAAGATCTGTAGCCGGGCTTTCAACACAGCCCCCCCCCCTTAGTCCTAAAGGAAAAATAAGGGTAGAATAAAACCAAATATTTAACAACAAATATTATATTTGTCTGGAATGTTACAAAACAGTTCAAATTTGAACTAAATATGTTATTATTTTACTTAAAAAAACATATCCACAATAATAATAATAATAAATTATCTATATACATATGATCCAATAAATATACGTTGTGATAATATAAACACTGTGCTAATATACAGTCAGAAATAATTTGGCAGAATAAATTCTAAGTGTTTAATTCAATATAAAAAATACCATTCAATCACACATTTAAATTATAAACTTGTAAAAGCAAACTCCAATATCAATTTAAATATATTAAACAAAATGGCGTAATCTACCGGCTAACTTGAAAAACCAAACGGTAACCAACCGGCAACCAAAATTTATATAAAATTAAAATAACTATTCAATTATTTATTTCATTTGAATTATATTTAAATGCTAGAGTATTTAAAAGTAAATATTAATCCATCTTAATAAATGTTTGATGAATTAATCCGTGATTAAACGATATTTTAAACAAAGTTTTAGACAAAATTATTCTGAATACGAGACTATATATATTTCTAATGACTAGTTTACTGTGATCACTTGTAGCTAATCTAAGAGGTCATGGTTTTAAAAATGTTATATCTAGCGGTAACTTTATGAAATATGAAAGTCTAAAATCGAAGCATATTTCAGGTGCAAAATTTACTTAAAATATTGTCGAAATTTTGGACCAAGAAATTTTACTAAAAAGAAAATTAACAAATATTAAAAAATGTTGCAAATAGACACAATAAAAAAAAACAGATTTTATAAAAATCGTTTTAATTCATGTTAATATATAGCAATATGTTATATAATAAACATTTAAAGTGTATAAAACTAAGATAAACTAAAAATTTAGTGACGACAGAAGATTAATAAATATGACGTCAGTATCTTTTTAGTTGATCCAAGCCATAGCAACATTAGTTAATATAAAAACAATAACAATTAATAAATTATACAAACATAATTAAGAATAATTCATTATTTTTTTAATATTGGTATTACTGTTTTACTTTTATAAATAATCTCCAGAATCATATCTTTATCATTGTAAACCAGAGATGGCCATTTATGCGTTTTTTTTTTGTTGTATTTGTCTACTTTACATGTAAAGATCGCGTAGACAATGTAATTTATGTAGTCTATGTCGACAATGTAGACAACAAGAGTGGGGTTACATCGCAAAAACAGATAATCTGATTGTCTGAATTCTTATTCAATGAATAAAATTATTTTCGTCTTTGCAATCGGTCATTAAAGAGGCAAATCTCTAATAAGTTAGTTGCATCTTTAATAAATTGTTTTGTACAATAATTATATTTATTTATCAGTAAATAAAGAAACGTGAACTATTATTTTAATTTTATCATCGTAATTCCTTTTAACAATTTAATAAACTTTTTTTTATTTCTGAATTTAATAAGCGATTTATAATTCCAAGATTTGTTTACAAAAAGTGCAATTTAATGGTAGTGGCAATAAAAATACAATTTAATTATAAATTGATAATCAAAAATATTTTTCAAAAAACTACATAACATAGATCGTAGACGAATAGACCATATTAGTGTGTCGTCACATACATGTGCTGCTGTCTGAGAGCGGATTCTTTTGGAAGTTTTTGGCTGGTATAAAATACATGTGACATTACTTTTGTTACCTTAATTTTATGAATATTTTCAATTTTGGATAAAAAAATATGTATTTTTGATAAGTATATACTAATACATACAGTCCAGATACTTTATATTATAAAATAATGATTTTATAACTATATAAATAAGAATTCAAAGATATATTTATAGGTTACATTTTTAAATAATATGAAAATCGAAATATCTTTAGTATTTAATTAAAGCAACACTAAGTAATCATTAATATATTGTTTTAGAATGCATAATGGTGTATTGTTTTGCTCCAAATTGTAACCATTACAGCTACATACTTAATTGCAAATTTTTTCGTTTTTTTGACAGATGAAATTGTAAAACAATAATGGATAAATATATAGGTATTTTCTTGGGTTTCGGTCGATAATTAAAAGCAAATTTAGTCAAATATTTAAAAAGATTTATTTATTTGCTAACTAGTTTCGGTTCTATCTGAACCATTCTCAAAGCTTGCAAATATATTATAAAAAACAGAGTTAAAATTTTATAATATATTTGCAAGCTTTGAGAATGGTTCAGATAGAACCGAAACTAGTTAGCAAATAAATAAATCTTTTTAAATATTTGATTTTAATTATCGACCGAAACCCAAGAAAATACCTATATATTTATCTATAAAATACGGTCAAGAATTCTTTTATTCAAATAATGGATAAAATAAGAACAACATATTGTTCCTTCAAACCGTTTAGATATGGCATACATACTTATTGCTATGTTACTTGCCATAATAACGATTATTAACGTAAATTTTTCAAAATTAACCTGTAAAATAATATTGTTCTGCAAAATAATGACATATTAAATTATAATGTATAAAATAGGAATTTTAATAAATAAATATTGACTTGTACTTTTCATGTGAAGCATTTTCTTACTTTGAAAACTTAATTTATGCTTCCAAAATACAATTTATCAAAAAAACAACATGCTAAATTCAAATAAAAATAATCCAACTGTGAGGCGGCAGCACTGAATCCCATTTTGTGACGTAGTTACTAATATGGTCTATTACTGTTCTCTATGACGTAGACAAACCGACAAACCACATCTATGACGTAGATTATATGTAGAATATACACGTGAATTACATTTCATTCTCTGCGGCACATTGCTGGTCTAAATAATAATTTGCATTTTGATCATACCTAGCGGTGGCCAAAAACATCGTTATACGGCAACAAAAGCGTCGATCGCCGATAGTTGGTAATTTTCCCCGGTCAAATTTTACCAAAATTTTTTATATTATTTAATTTGTATGAAATTATTTTTATACACTAATTTTGGGGTGGGAAGTCTGAAAAAAATTCCCCTTTTTCTAGTTTTTGAGTTGTAGCAAACTCAAGTCAGTTTTTTTTTTTTTTTTTTATTTACTCAAAAACGGTAATGGAGAACTTGAAATCGCTCAAAATACATAAGTATACACATTTTAAAGTAAATCAGAGAGAAAAAAAAATTTGCTTAGAAATCGATTTTTGCACTTTTCAAGGGTTTAGCTTAACCAGTCATATAAATTCAAAAAATTGGGTGTTTAAGGCCTTATTTTTAGTCTAGATTAAACAAGGCACAAGGGTTTCAAAAATTTAAACCGCAGGTCTCTATCTTTTACAGTTTTTAAGATTTATATTTTTTTTATTTAAAAAAAAATAATAATCTTAAAAAATGTGTCCTTAAGCCTTTTAGGACATCAGGATTATAAAAATTCCAACATATTATAGTTTTTAAGGTACGGTCACGAAAATATCAAATTTTTTGTAAAATTCGCCTATTTCAAAACGATTTAAATCAAAAATGGGCACGGAAGGCCCCAATTTTTTCACAAGGTAAAAAAATAATGAGAATTTCAAAAAATCAAACCGCAGTTCTTTATCTTTTACCGTTCTCGAGATAGAATATTCATAAATCTAAAAATTTTCACAAAAATATTTTATTCAGGATTTGTCTCAAAATGTCACCTAACGCCATCTAGGACCACAGGATTCCAAAAATGTAAACCATGGGTCTCTATTTCTCATAGTTTTTGAGATATGGTCATACAAAAATAAAATTTGACCAATTTTAGCAATAATTAAAACGGTCACAGTTGTAATACGCCTAGTTTTTTGGTAAGAAAAACGATATTTTTTTGAAAATATAATCAAAATTTCTTCTTATATAATACTATTTCGGTTAATAACCAATAAACAGATTTCTTGGTTACACCTACGAAACCCTAATAATAATCTACGATTCGTTAAGTATGATAGTATTGAAATTTAAATGACATCGTTATTATTTTAAAGCAGCTGGAGCATATATAAACGCAAAAATCGTTATTAAATATTATTTAAAGTTAAAAAATGTAGAATCTATTTTCCGTAGAATACCAATATTAATATTAAATATGAATTTCAATTCTTTTTAAAGTGAAGATTTTTTTATAAGATCTATCTAATTTGTGCTATGAAAACTTATTCTAGTGACTATAATATCTCACTGAAACATGAAATTTTATATACAAGCCCGTGCATTTGGCAGTTTTCATGTAAAAAAAAACAAACTATTTACAAAAAACATGAAATTTAGCATGAAATCAAAGTAACGACGCATTTACCCTGATTATTTATAACTATTATTAAATTACTATTATAATTTTAACATTAATTGCACAGCATAGCGTTTTTTTTATCTTCATAATTTTAAGTACGAAAGAAAAATACGTAAAACAAATTTTTTAGTTTATACCAAACGTATTTGTTTCTTCAACGGCAAGAAGTAATTTCTCGTACAATATTTCTGGAGTTGGGTATGGTGGAAGATCTAATCGATTGAAACATGTATGCGCTCTTGGTAAACTATTTGGTTTTCCCCATTTTTCTATACAGAATTTTCGTGGACCTGTTGAACCTCTTAAAGCTGCGAATCCTTCATATGGGATACTCGATGTGCCAGTTACAAACTGGAGGAATCGTAACCTCTGTTCATTTGAAAATCTGTAACAATAAAATGTATTTGTAAAAATAATTTTACTACGGAACAGCACAGCGATAATTATAGTAGAGTGCGCAACCTGGGGGCTTTCGCTCTTGAGCCTCCCCCTTCATTATCACACATTTTCACATTTATAAACGCACAAAGACTGAACAAGTTGAACGGTTAATGTGACAAACTTATGGAAAATAAACCATGTTGCTGCTTTGAGTTTAGATGCAGACAAAAAATGTTTTCCTTAATTAAAAGTTACCGATTGTTTTCAGAATGTCGACAATCAAAGGGGGGGACAATTTAGATTTTTTTAAAATTTTTCAGTGGCGGCTCATGGAAACCAGTAATGACGTGCTGCAACCAGAAGTATAATTGAATTTTTTCGGGAAAGAAAATCATTATTAAGATGGACAATTTTTTTCTCTGCAAGTAATTCAGCAGTTGCCTCCATTGCAACTGACGCAATATCTGGTGGTGTCCCGATAAAGTTCTCGTTGCCATCATCACTGTTTATTTCCATTTTTAAATTATTAAAAGTGTTATTTGAATACATTTTAGCAAATCTTCACAATATATATTAAATTTAAAATTAAATTTATTCAATATTGGCACATTCAACGTGGCATAAACCAATTCTATTTTTCATAATATAAACAAACTGTCTCCGTCGCAACATAACAATAACCTAGGTCTATTAATTTCTGTTTGAAAATTATATGAAATCAAATTTTAAATTGGTTAAATAAATTGTAACTGATCGTCGTGAGAAAAGTTTTGTATGCATCTTGGGAATAAAGTGCATTAATCCCTCAAACAAAAATACCCTCAACTCCCTTCAGTCGTCGCGGGCATTACGTACATTCTCGGGATCACTTTACTCCCAAGATACATAACTAACTATTAACTACATATTTACGTCATTCCAAACGTTTAAGCGGAACCAAATGGAATTTTTATTTTTGTAAGTCGTCATGAGCTCACTTTTTAATTATTGAAGAGGGCTTTTGCTAAACAAAATAATCAAAAGTGTAGAGCGGCGCAGCTAAGAACTTTCCAGGGTCGATAAATGTTGCTATAGGTCGTACATTTTCGAAACAACACATTGCGCAGAAACGAGTTTTTGACTGAGAGCTTACTGAGTCTGTGCGCACGCAAAGCAGTAGCGTGGTGTATGAAATATTATTTTATTAGTCAGTTGTTTGATTGGTATCTTGTTTGTATTTCGAACCGCCACTGCTAAAATCGCTGAAGTTCGCGTCGATTTGATGACTCATTGTGTTGTTTCGAAAATGAATGACCTATAGTCCACGCCATATAGTACCGAAGAAACAACTTTTATTTTAGGCGTTGAGAATTTATTATTATAATGTTACCTACCTTTCTATAGCTTGCCAGAACCAGTGTATGACAGGATGCTGATCGTGATAACCAGCTTGATACTCGGTGTTTGTCCTCCAGTCGGCAAGGTCTATTTCGACGGTACCTGCCATTACTAATTCGAGCTCTCTTGCATCGAATACGGAAACAAGTCGAGGGTCCACCACTTCGTAAAAACCACGCACTAGCGCTTCAGTCTGTTCCGCTACTCCCCGCTCTAATCTCCATCTTACTACCCGTTCTAAATATTCCTGAAAATAAAAGATATTATTAAATTATAATCTATGGAGGCATATTTGGAATAAATCTTTAGTCTACACTTTTATTTTAGACAAATAATATATTACTCCCTCTGTCCGAAAATATGATATAAAGGCTATTCCAAACGTTTAGGCGGAACTAAATGGAAATTTCGTTCTTTTAGGTTGTCACGAAAAGGGACCTTGCTTGGGTTATGTCATGTTTCACGTTTGATAAGTGAAAATTTAAAATTCCGGAAATCATGGAAACGAATGACATATGTCAAAAGTTTTACTACATTTTTTCATATTTTGTTGACAAAAAAAGGAAATGTTTTATTAAGAATGACAAAAAATTTAAATTCAATGAAAAGGACATTTTAAAATGACAATCAATTTAATCTAGAATTTGCAAAGTGAGTATGATTTACAAAGCTTAAAACAAAATGACAATAAGTCGGAATTAAATTCAAAATTCACATTTCTTAAATTCTTTAAACCTTAAATTTACTTTGAACATTTTAAAAGCTCAATCAAACACTTACCTTTTTATTTTTCTCGGTAACTGGAATATTTCTTCCCCCCGGTTTTAATTCCCTTTCAAGTACTTGACCAAATAATTCCTCAGTTACGGCGAACGTGAGTTCAAGTTCTCCCTGCGTTGAGACGTCATGTTCCTTGATCCACTGCAGGGACTGATGGAATTCTGAATCTAAACTCTCAAGATCTGAGAGTGCTACCGGTAAGCGTAATAAAGCTTTGTAGAAAGGACGAGTAAAAAAAGCGTCTAACAAATATTGATGTACTAACGCTAAGCCTAATACACGACCACAAAATCTGAACCTGAAAATAAAAGATAAAATTAATCAAACAATAAAATTAGTTAGTTGATTAAAGTAGAGTAACAAAGGTAGCTTTTATGCAGTGGAGGCATAGCTGCAGCACCCCCAAAATAAAATGATTTTAAACATTACAAACGTTTATGATTTTTTTTTGAGTTCTGCGAGGAAACGAATTGTTGCTCAAAGGTCAATGGAGGTCAAAAGGGATCCATGCTTGGGATACGGCTTGCTAATAGAAAAACTAATATATGGGTAAGAGAGCAAACCAGGGTTTAGGATGTAGTTAGTAGAATCGTTCAGCTGGAATGGAACTGGGCCGGTCATGTAACGAGGCCCCAAGATAGTAGGTGGGCTAAGAAAATTTTAGAGTGGAGATCGAAGGACACTGGCAGAAGCAAAGACAGACAACCTACTAGGTGAACAGATAATTTGAGAAAAAGTGCTGGAAACTAGCAGCATACGGCACTAGATCTAATAAATGGAAACAAACAAGGGAGGCCTACGTACAGCAGAGAACAAGAGAGGCTGGATGATGTTGATAATTTTTTTCGATGTCTCTTTCTAAATTTACCAAACTTTGAATTAAAAACCCGTTACTATTGTCGCGCGTAGTACATAAAAGAAATATTTCGTCTACAAGTCAGGATATACAATGACAATGTGCTGCATGTATTGATAGCTCCAATAGCTATTGTATTGCGGTGATTGGCTGTGAGTGGGGGTAATAGCAGAAAGCCTACACTTGGAGCTGCAAACGTTTGCAGTTAAAAACTTGTGGACGAAACTGAAATCGAAAGTGAACTAGACGTTTGACTACAAATATTGTTGTATCTTTAATATTTTATTATTATTTTATAGTGTTGTGTAAATGCAAAAAATAGTGTAATTAATTTTTTTAAATTAAATTGATTTTCAGAGAAAACAGAAGATATAAAAAATGCAAAATTAAGAAGGCGCTGTACTGCACATAAAAAGTTAATTTTGTTCTACACACTCGACTAATATATATTAAATCTTTTTTTTTTAATAACATTTATTTTACATCGGCCTATTTCTGCAACGAGGCCAATCGCCGATGCCAGGGGGCGAGCTTTTACACATGGATGAGGGGTCAATGATTGAAAAAATGGGAGCAATGTTAACATATTATTCTCGCCCGAACGGGAACTTGAACCAGCCATATCACAATTCAGCCTGTTTCTACCAGTCAGAACTGTGTGATTTAACGAGCTCGGAGTGGCTTAATAAATCTTAAAATGTAATATTTCCATATTTTATATGATTTTATTTGTAAAGGAATATGCTGATTTCCATTAAAAAAAAAAAAAATGTAAATAATGTAAAAATGGTATGTAAAAATATTTTCCTATGTTGAATACCGTGATCTAGCTGGTACATTTATAATATAGCTTTAATATTGATAGGCGATAAACTCTATTAAAGTTAATATGGTAATAAATTACTTTAACACTCTCTGCCCTACATAACAGTTTTCATTATCATCGAAATATCGATTTCAGTTTACTTAACTAACAACCGTTATCGGTTTCATTCAGATAATACTGGTACTTTATTAACTTTATCTATGAAAAGAAATGTTAGTTTATTAGTTTATAAACTGATTTTGTAAAAATATTTATAGTAAATGGATAAAAAATACAATGAGGGATATAAATCTTTTTAATTATTATTTATAAATTTACTTACCAGTCGAGATGATTATCAACAAATGCTGACATTGGTGAAATTTGTACTGTGTACGTATCATTGGCAGAATATTCAAAAAGACCATAGTAAGGATTGAAGAGTTCTCTGGACAGTAGGAAGAAGAATTCCCTGGACAAACCTCCGTAATCTAAACCCTCTTCTAGGTCCCAAACAACTATCAAACGTCCTTTCTGTAGCTCTTTCTTATTGGCAGACATTATTTTCCTGAAGGCATCTTCCAAAAGGTGATCTCGTCTAATATGTAACCTACAACAAAATAATTCAATAAATAAATAGTACTATATTTTATTCAGATAGTAAATTTATCATGAATACAACCAATTTTTAAAATATGTGGCTGAAGATATAAAGTTAACACTAGCGAAATAGGCACTCACGCTTCATAAAAGAAAACCCATCTAAAAATACTTCTATTGAAGTATCTTATTGAACTTTAACATTTTCACTCTTCAAAAGACTTCTAGTGGGTTTATAAAAAGTCTTTTCTTCCAGGGAAATATAAAATTCAAATTTTCCATTGCACTATTTCTGTAAAATACGGACCGAAAATTGTAAAAAATGGTGAAAACCAAGTTTTATTAAATTAAAATTTATTTCAACATTCTCTTAATCTTCTTTACATTGATAGAAAAATTAATTAATAAAATATATTTAAAATATTAATTATTATTTTTATGAAAAAATAATAATTGAAATAATAATTTAGGGTTTGTGCCAGACATGGAACATTATGATTCTACATTATGTTGCATAATAAAATGATTCCGTATTATTTGCTCGTCAATTGCTAGGTGTTCTTCATTAGGGATTAAAAGCAGTCGCCCTCGAATTTTTGAAAGAAAAGGTCGTATCTTCTAGTTGTCCTTTCTCAATAAATTCAGAGTTATCATTGCAAATTCCGCTTGATATCCTCAAATCTATTGCAGCCCATTACTGGAGATACTGTAGGATCTATTGCTGTGTATGTGGCATATATGAACATTCATGGAGTATCGTTCTGATTCAGTTTTAAAAGTAAAATAAAAAATATAAATCGGAATGTGCCATATATGGCATACTATGCAGTAAAGGGTTAATTAACTTCTATACCAGTGTTTCTCAATCGGTGGTCCGCGGACTACTGGTGGTCCTTAGCATAGTTTTAGTGGTCTGCGAAAGGATTATAAATTATTATTTTTGAGATTTTTCGTTCTTTTTATGATCATTTGTCCATTTTCTGTGATTTTTGTTAATTTTCATTGATTATTTATTACTGAGATATTATATAGATGTAGAGTATAGCATGTTTCTTTGGTTTAAGCGGAACTAGATTTTGAAATCTAGTATTTTTTTCCGATTAAGTTTGATCATTTTGTTTTCCAAAAGCCTACTTCAAACCTTAAAAAGGGAGTGCATGACAACTTTAATGATTAAAATTCTAAGCTCCGCTTAAACGTTTGGAATAGCCTATACTGCTACTTCCTAGCTTTAAAAATACTTTTGATGGATTTTTTTTTTTTGATACTTTTGGGAATAAATAAAAATCACTTGGTGCCAAATCAGAATTATATGGAAGATGAGTTAATAATTTGAAGGAAGTCGCCTTTAAAATATCGTTCTTTGGGTAGTTTGTGCTGGTACGTTGTCGTGGTGGAGCAAGATCCCGCGCAACCCTATTTTTAATTTCTTATTTCGGCCGCACTGGATGAAATAGAGCAAGTATTTATATTTTTACTTACTTGAATCTTCCAGGTCCTTGTCCATAACCTTTGCTTTCTAATTTTCTATAGAACGTTCTCAACTTTGTTTCAAAGTCACGACGGTAAGGCGCTGGTGCTCTATGCCGACTGAGTCCTGGACTAGCTACAGGTGATGGTTGAGGACTGCCTCTAGGACTACGTCCTTGAACACCTCCAGGTGCACCGTTGGAAGATGATACGGCGGGAACGTAGGACATAATCTCCTGCTCGAACAGGCTGCAAAAGAAAAGAAAAAATTAGGAAAATTTTAAATTATTTTATATGGATTACAAATAATTTTAAAACAAATTTCAAATAATATAATTGTGTCTATAATAGTTTGATGGATACTGCATATCGCGTAGTTTATTAATCTTGCTTATTAAAAATAGTTAAATGTAAACTATACAACCAACTATACATCGGCGTATAGCGGATTGCCTACATTACATGTAAGTTATTGAAAAAAATACCTATCATTTATGACTTAGGCTACGGTTACAGTGGAAGCGTGTTCGCGCGAACAGTAAGCCGCGCGTTCTCGCCCGCATTCGCGCGACTGATTAAAGCGTGTAGAAATACACAGGTTTAGTTACTGTAGAAGCTTATCAATCGCGCGAACTACGCTCGTACTCGCCCGCATTCGAGCGACTAAATCTAGCGTGTAGAAGTACACATCTGTGTATTGTAAATCGCCCGAATAGCTGAATTCAAAATTGTTTGTTTTGTTCGCGCGAGTATGTGTCCTACCTACAGTTCTTATCTCCGTACAGTCCACTTGTTTTACTTGCTCTATGGTACAGTCTGTGTATACAAAATGAATATTGAGAAATTAATATTTTTAGTTTTTGATCGAAGATCGTTATGAGATCAAAAATGTAAAACTTACCATTGTTCAATTACGTAAATTATGGGAGGAAGTGGCGATTGAATTAAAAGTTAGCGATAAGGAGAAATATTTAATTTTTCCATGTTCTAAACATAATAAAAAACAAAACAACATATGAATGGTTTACACCAGTGGTTCTCAACCGGTGGTACGCGTATCACTAGTGGTACCTGAAAGAAGACTTGGTGGTACGTGAATAACAGTGACGTATTTATTTAATTAATGTAATGAAGAAAAAAAATATATATATAAAATTACTCAAAGGTGAATTGTGTCAAAATTAACCTGCTTTATTATGCAAACATTCTTGATATTTTCTATATTACTCAGAAATTGGAGCATTATAGGCTATTCCAAACGTTTAGGCGGAACTAGATTTTGCAATCTAGTTACTTTCATCGTTTGAATTGTACTTTTTGGCCGTTTTGTTTAAGGTTTGTAATTCATGCTTCCAATAAACATTTTTTGGTTAAGGTTAATATTATTTTAAAATGTCATTTTTTGTGGCATTCTTAATACAAATATCCCATTTATTTATTTTTTTGTCATTAAAATAACTGCTAGAACTAAACACCACCTATCTAGTCGCTCGTATACGCGCGAATATGCCCGTTTACGCGCTAATACGCCCGAACTGTACTTCGGGCGAACACGCTTCCACTGTAACCACAGCCTTATGCTTTAAGACGATGATTTAAGTCGCTTTAAGACGATGATTTAAGTCGTTTTATGATAATAATCATTACACATATTCCATTTATTTTATTAATAGCAACATAAATATTTTCAGTTTTTCTTCATTAAAACAGTGTTACAAATGACAACTTTTTTATTAATTCTAATTATATTTTTTTATATTTCCTCATTTCATAAAACAGGAAGTTTTTAATAAATTTTTACATCTGTCTCATAAGGTCGAGACATAAAAAAATTAATATCCTAACATAGATACGTTTTTATTTAAAAACAATTTCCATTAAAATATAAAACGTAAATGATAAAAAATTTAATTACTTGTGAAATTATAAAATAATGATATAATAGTATATATTTACCTTCTTTGCCTATTTTTTTTTTACCTATTTTAGTTAATAACTAGACAAATGAGTATTATCATTCCTATGTACTAAGTCATTGTACTTAATATTGTGACTGACGTATTATTAAAATCTTCAGCTATATTACGCCCCTTTAAATCTATATACATAAAAATTAAACGAATATTTTGTCCGAACATCACGTAATAACTACTATACAGATTTTTGTAATTTTTCACCAGCACAACACTTACATTTTACATATATATTCGGACTAACATTCTGTAAAGAAGTGCTACAAACTATATACTCGATTATTTATTTAATGTTCCTGTCCCCTGATTTTGGAATGGAAACTTTGACCTTATATGAAGAACACATTAAAAAACTGGAGACTTTTGAAATCAGGGTGTACCGATGAAGTTGAAGATTTCTTGGTAGGCGTGCACCCAGAGGGGGTCATGGATTTGAGCCTCCCCCCAAGAAAAACACGTGGTTTTTTTATCAAAATACAAGTGATGACTTTTGTTTTTTAGATTATTACTGGTATTTTGGAAGTGTGGACTTTTTTTTTGGTCAGCACTTGTATTTTGGAAGTGAGGCTTTTGTTTTTTAGGTGAATACTTGTATTTTAGCAGCTAGGACATTTTTTGTTTTATGTCAACACTTGTATTTAGGAAAATAAAGTGCTTTAGGTCAGCACTTGTTACCCAATAATTTCCCAATTTTTACCTTTTTAAACCAATTTTGTCTTCTGAGCCCCCCTTCAATTCCTAGGTGCGCGCTCTCATGGATAGGCAAGATCACAAATGAAGAATTTTTACTGAAAATGGAGCAGGAACGAGAACTAATTCTTATCATACAGAAAAGAAAATTTAAAAATCTTGGACGTAACATGAGAGTGCAAAAATACGAACTACTACAACTAATCCTACAGGGAAAGATTTTGGGCAAAAGAAGTGTAGGCCGACCAAGAACTTCGTGTCTGGATAGTTTACACCAGTAGTTTGGATGTTCATCTGTAAATTTATTTCGAGCCGTGGTTCTATGTTACCTGTACAAGGGTGAGTAATAGCATATTTTGTTTCATTTGTGAAGACCACAAGGGAAGAAACGTTGTGTATTGAGAACTGACACGCTCGAATACGCAATCTAGTGGTCAAATATTGTGCTAGGCGCTCTAGTACTGTTTGAACTAATTGCATATGTACTAGTGTTACGTATGTTGTTAGAATGCCGATAGAAGTTGTGAAAAACTATAAAAGAAATTAAAACTATAGGATAAATTGTAGTGTTTTTGGCTGTCATTCAAGACAGGACAAAGATAGGCATCTTATTTTTTTTTTCTTTTTTTAAGAAAAGTGGAGGGTTATATTATAAAGTTAATATTAAGTCCAGATTAGGAAAATATTTAGTTATGGACAGGAGGAAAGCATGGGAATATATTTTGAGTTAAAAAGGAACTGATATTATGCGAGTTTGTTCATTACATTTGTCGCAAAAAAACAAAACTGCACTAATAGGCTTGCATCTGCCAGTTGCATATTTAACTTTTGGCTGCTCCTGTCTAGCTAAAACTAATTTTATTTCATGAGGTAATGAACATAATGCACTTGTTTGCAAACAGAATCCATATATTATAAATTCAGATGACCGACACTCAGATGTGCCACATAAAATTAGGTACCCGGCATTTAACACCTGCTCAACTACAAATTACATTTCAATAAATCTACTGAAACTTTAAATACTGTAATTTGACGACCACCTTCTGTTAAACACCTCGATAAATGTGTAGAGCGTAAAAATTAAAAAATTTCGCAAATTTTTACTCGCATTTTAGTGAAATAAAAATGTACTGTGCTTAAATTAAATTAACCTGTTCGCTATTAACATATTAACAACTGAGTACTAGAGACGACAGCCATATTGCCTTGGTAATGTCACTTATCAATAAAGAAGCTCTTTAGACATACTAACAAGTATTAAAATCCATGATTAATTATATTATAATCAACTTAATTAAATTTAATTGAACTTATCCCGTGCAAAGATCGGGTATTCAGTTAGTTCAATATATTCTTCATAATATTTTCTGTTCATTTTTATTTGTTAAATTAACGATGCTCGCCAAAAATTAAATATAGCCACAATGTGGAAATTAGCTTTTTAATGGTGAACTCTTAACCGAAGAAAAAAATAAGATTTAGCACAATGTCAGGGTCCATTATATTACCAAAATTCGTGTTCATCAGAAATTAAACGTTTAAATTAATGCCTATTCTAAGTAAACTATTAATACTTTTTACTTTCGATTATTTATAAAATTAAAACGATTTGTAACTGGTTCCAATGAAATTTAACGATCTTTCCTAAATTCGTAGGCTGTTACATAAGACAGCCAATGACGCCAGAGATCTTAATTACTTGGATTTAAATTTGGAATAATAAACTTTACGGCTAATTTTTTTTTAATTTTTGGGAACTGTGCAACAAAGTTATAAAATGATTTTATTTTAAGAACATATAAGAATGAAGAAACGGCCTCTGTCCAAAGTAGTTTTTAATAAAGACAGAATTAAATATATTTGGAGGAATATGGGGAGTGCTACCTATATGCCAAGAATCTCATTTATTACTTATTTAACATCCAAAAAATATACATAAAAGAGTGGTTTAGAATATACTCCCTCCGTCCGAAAATATGGTATATATTTGGATTTTTTTTCTTGTCCGAAAATATACATTTTCAATTTTAATTAATTAGAATAATTTTATTTATGAAATAGTTACAAGTATCTAGTAAAACAAAGAATGCAAAAAGTTTTAATTTAACAAGGAGATAATGTTGTTTGTAATCGTCCCTTATGATGAAGTTTTGCCTTATTAATTTGCGGAATCTTATAGGAATTCGCTCCTTTAGCTAACATGGTTGCTGCTAGACAAGTTTGCAGTGTTCTAAAAACATTATCAAGGGTTTATATGTTTAATGCATTAAATGCATTTTGTACGGATTCAATCAGTTCGTCGATTGTATTCGGTGAAGCTGTATGTTATAAGGATTGTATAGAATTGAAAAAAACAAGATCCTGATTAAAATTTGGACTATTTGGCGGTTGTGATTTAAGTTGATTTGGAACTTCTTCCTTGCAATTCAACACCATTTTTATCAAAATTCGACATTTTGTTAGAACAGCGGGTGTCACTTTAATTTTTCTAAAATACGCGTTTTTTTTTCAGTGAATTACTTTTGACATATACAAAACTATTTGCAAACCATTTGTTTATTAGTTGCCTAGCAACCACTTACTTAGAAATAAAAACAAAAAATTGATGTGAAGTGTGAATTTTCACACATTTGAGGATTTTGCAGGTATTTAGTAACTGAATGATGATTATTTGGGACGCCAAAACAAATTTTATGTTAAAATATTTTTTTATGAATTTTAATTCGAATGCCTAATACCATTATTTAAGTTTCTAAATATGTGTAGTATTTTTTTTATATAGCAAGGTTAGGTTAGGTTAGATTAGATTTTGAAAATTGCGCCTACCGCTTCCATTGGTTGCTTAAATCATAACCCCCGCCCTCTGAATTCGTATACATTCAAACATAGAATTAAATTATAATTTCAACACTTCCCACTGGTTATTAAATTTACGCTTTTAAAAATTAAATGCAACATTTACCAAAATATAACTAGAATTTTGACAAAATAATTTAAACAAAATAAAAATGCAAAAAATACAGAAAAATTAAAATTGACAAGATTCGAACTCTAGTTTGCAAATTACAAAAACCAACGACGAAACCAACTACGCTATCAGCGCTTACTTATCTACTGTGTTATATAGCGAATTAAATATTTAACATATTTTAGTTAAAATCACAAAAAATGCGTTATTTTCCGAAAACATAATCTGATCAAAAATTCCTGTTGTACTATTCAGGTTCACACCAATGTACATTACTTAAAATTTTTCAGATTTTTAATTTAAACCAGGGCTTCGAACCGGAACTAAACCGAAAACCGAAAACCAAAAAAAACCGTTATTTTTGTCGGAACGAAAACCGGAACTGAACCGAAAAAAAAATATCGGTTTATTTCGGTTCAGATAATATTTATGTGAGTGAATATAAAATACATTTTATTTAAGATTATTTTTTAAACTGATGAGCAGAAAAAAAATCGTAATTTTTTTAAATGATAAGTAAAAAAATGCGCTTCTATTATTTCGGAAGGGGGTGTGAACTCCAAGAATCCACCCCTGGCAGCGGCCTTGGTATGATTATTACAAAATAAGGAATAAAATGTTCTACTAAATTATAGTAGAAAATATATTTCTAATACAAATACAAGCATTTACAAATTTATCGCTCGGAACTGAACCGAAAACCGAAAAAAACCGTTATTTTTGCCGGAACGAAAACCGTAACCGAACCGATATATATTTTTTTAATTGAACCGGAACGAAAACCGAAACGAAAAAAATAACGGTTCGAAGCCCTGATTTAAACCATCTGGGCTACAGGGTGTGGGACAAAAATTTTTTGCACAATTTTGGCTAAGATAGTTTCAAAATTATTTATTTTGCAAAAATAAAATTTTGATCGTTAATCCACGTACTAAGGGCTTTCATTTAATACCCTACTCAGAATTTAAAAAAAAAATCTTTTTTTTCGATGAGCACATATTTATTTATGTTTTTAGGGGGTATGTTTTTTAGATGTTTTAGTATTTTTCCTATGTGCGGGTCAAAGAGTTGTATAAGCATGCCAAATTTCAACTCTCTTGGTTTAGCCGTTTGGCTACAATTTTTACTGAACAGACAGACAGACGACTAAATGACGGTATAAGGGTTTTTTAAAAAGATCAAGATAATAACATTTTCGTTAATCCCACATTTTTTACTAGTAATGTATACCATATTTTAGGGAGTAGTTTTTAACACAGTTCTTAGAAAGAAAAAAGTCTGATTTATAATAGATATGCTATGGATACATAAGCATAATAGTTACACTTTCTTTGTTCTGTTTATTGCAAATAGATGTTTTGAAGGGTCAAACCGATTGTTCAATTCTTATGCGTTATGTTATGGAGTTATTATAAATCAGGCTTAATTCTCTGCTAATTCTATTGATTATATCTGTCTAATCCGGATTATCTGGTACCTGGATAAATTGTGTCCGCATTACTATTTTAAAACATTTGTCTTAATTCAACCTATTTTCGCTGTGAAATATAAAACCTTTGTTTATACCACTATTGTTTTACAGGCAGTTAAACAGTATTATTTAACAGTAGTAAAGTTCGTTTAACGCTATTTCCTGCTCGTGCAAACTGTATTATTTTAACTGTTTCAAACATATTAATTAAATGCATATTTATAAGTCTGAAATAAAATGAATCTCACCAAAATGAGAACAGAATTTAAACTGAATAATTATGGTCCATTTATTATAAAATATTATGGAAAACAAAGTAATATTTTACATTAATTTGAAGTGAACTACATTATACTACAATTTACATATTTTTACATTCCAGCTTTAAGTTGGTATCAAGTAACGCCGCGGTTACAGGCGGCATATTTGTCAACCACTAAATTAACTAAATCACATAACTTTGGCAAATATGGTTGTAATTTGATTCTTATTACTAGCAATTATTGTAAAATATTTGTACATAAACAAATGCCAAAGACTTTAAGTTAATATACGGTACACAAAAATATTTAAAATTGAGAAATATTAAATAAATTAGGAAAAATATTTAATGAGACAAACATACTACGAAAAAAGTCTTCAATTTTTATGAGAAAATCATAATGAGCTACAAAGCCTATTTCGTCCTATGCGGTTATGCTCAGTAACAAAATAGCTGCTATTAGTGTGCGGACTAGTGTGAACCCTCCCAGAATGACAGTGTAGTGTGGAATTTGATTAGTAGATGTATTTGGACATAGGGCCGGTGCGTGACTTGTTCAAAGTTCCCCGGAAACCAGCCCTGTGGATTTAGCGGCCCAGCGGATTTAATATTCCGCGTTTTTGTAGATATCTTTTTTTTTGTTCATCACTTAGACCCGTTTACATATTTTTGCACATCATTTTGATCCAGCTCCCATTTTTGTTCATCACTTTAATCCATTTGGATTTCCTATTTTTTGCCTGAACCCGGCCTCGCATATTTACATACCGCCTTTTATTGAACCATATTTAGTCGAAAACTCTGCGGGTAACGCTGTAATTGTGAACAGCGATTGCTACCGTGACATGATCGAGAACTTTCTGTCATATCAATTAGTTGAACTGAGTTTGTAATACAACGCGAACCACATTTGAAATTTTGAAGAGAATCTTTCTAGGCCAATGAATCTCATGAAACGGTAACATTTGACTGGCCATCAAGATCTCCAGACGTGGTAACTGGATATCATGATCTCCAGATTTAACAGCTACATATAAATTTCTTTGGAGTTATCTTAAAGGATGTGTCTATACCAACAATCTAACGTCGATTAGATAGCCAAAAAACAATATTCGCAATAGAATTGGTATAAATGTTATGAAAAAGTCTTTTGAAAGAGGCAGTCATATGGCAGACATTATATTTCACAAATAAAAGTTCGAAATTTTGTATTTAAATTATAGTTGTTTATGCAGTTAGGGCAGTAAAGGGGGCCTTTTCAATCGAGTGCGAATTTTCGCAACAAACGTGTTAGCCGAAAAAATAGTAGCACGATATTGGAAAATTGGTATTGCATACAGCATTTTATCTAATACCGAAATATTAATAAAAATTTCAAAATAATTGTTTAAAAAATATTGGATATTCCACCCTTAGTACTAAAATTCCACACAAGATGGCAGACCAATGTCCATACCATAAGATTTTTTTAAGAATTTTTACAGCCGGTTACCATGGCAATATAAGATGGCAAACTAGTACCTATAGTGCTGATAATTTGTAATTTATGTGTTTTAATCGATTATTTTGGTTATTTATATTTGTAGTAATACCAATAAAATTTTGCAGCTTAATGATTGTTCATATTAATTACTAGAAATAATTAATTATTAGCTATAATAAACAACAAAAAGTTGATGAGAGTTAAACATATTTTTTTGAATAAGCCGTGGGCAGACCAGTTAAATACTTTGACCAATGCTAATATTTCTTTTGTGTTGATTATTATGGTATTATATTTAGTTTAATACTCTTATTACAGAACACAGAGGCGTAGTCTATTTTGGAATGAACAATTTTCATGACGAAATTATACCACCAAAATATTTAATTTTAGGCAAACAAATATCTGACTACGAAAAGAAATTGTATTAAAGATCGTCATCATTGGGGCTACAGCCCGAGATGAGGCCTCCTGTTTCCAGGTTTCATGACCATATTTTCAATCTGTGAACATTGAGGAGTAATATTGTTAGTAGTATGTCCGTTTTTTTATATAGTTTACAGCCGGTTGCGATATCTTCGAACAGTCAACATTATATCAGTCCACATACAAATCATTTAAAAACTTTAAAGCACATTCATAGCTCATGTTTTAATAGATAGTACGTAATTCATAGTGTTAATGCTAACGCGTAAGAATGTTTGTTCTACACAAATCCTTATAACCATTCATAGCTCCAATTTAGTGCATAAGCGTAAGAAACTATTTAACGCATGTTTATACACTTCAAACTTCTAAAATTAACATTAACATTAAAACACTGACAACTGACAAAATGAAAGAATATATTATACTTGAAATTCGAACAAGACTTGTGGATGCAGCTTGTGATATAATTATTAGTAAAAATGTTAAAACTAATATTGAAAAATAGATCTGAAGTGAGAATTTTTACACATTTCAGGATTTCGCAGGTATACTGTGATAAATTTCAAAATAGACGAATATATTATACAGGAAATTCTAAAAAGACTTGTGGCTGCAGTTTATGATATACCAATTAGTAAATGTGTTGAAACTAATAAAACATTGATGTGAAGTGTGAATTTTCTCATATTTCAGTGTTTCTCAAGTATCTAGTACCCAAGTTAAAGCAGCATGCTATATGTGTGGAATATTTTTTATTGTGGTAATCAAGTTAAAATGAACAATATTTTGAAAATAATTTATCGTTTGTTATTCTATGTACTAAAAGCATTTATTTAAAACACTACATGAACTTTTAAAATAAAATATGTATTTATTTATTATTATTATTTTTTTAATTTGTTGTATTGTTTATTTTAATCTCTGACTTCGTTTTACATTATTTATTTATTTATTAATTTATATTTTTTTTATATCATGACCCGTTTTTATCAATCTCACTATATCACTTACTACTAATATCTCAGGTATGTCTTACAATATTGTACTTATACTTATATTTATTTATCTACGATATACACTTATACTTTATTTTGATTTTCCTCTATGTAGCAGCTCTGATGAAGGAATAAACTATTCCGAAACTGATCAGCTGTAGATAGTTGTTTTTATTTATGTCCGATACCCGTACAACCTTTCCACTTCTACTCATTACGGACACGACCATCTCCACACACATATTTAATAACAAGACATTTTTATTATAAATTGTTTAGTAATTTCTATTGCGTATAGATGGCAGCTAGATCGATTTATCTATTAAATATGTAGCAGAAAATGGTACGTTTGTGTTGTGCTTATCCACTAACATTATGCACTATGAATTAAACGTTATCTATTAAAACATGAGTTATGAATGAGTCTTTACAGTATTATTTACGGTATTTTTTATTTTAAATCCTACAGACACAATAATCCCACAAATAGTATTACTGATCTTGTAAGATCCCCTATAACAGTTGTTGTTTTCTATATGCTCCACAGATGACACTAATGAAAGAAATAATAAATTAAAACAGCTGAATTTAAGATTTTTAAGACATATTTGCCCTGTTTAACGTATGTAATTTGCAAGCCTCATCCGTTATGAACCACAAACAAATTACCCTTTTTTAACATAACCTTTCGGTTGCAATTTATACAAAAAGCCGGAAAACCGCCAACTTTTGCAGATAATAAATTACATCCTGAGCACAACAGGTTGAATAGTCTGACCGGTACTTAGCAGGTGTGGAACGTTCATGATCATAAAACATACACGTGGCAGTTTATGAACTTCATGTGCAAGTTTAAACTCCCTTCGTAAAACGTACTGTGACATCTGCTACATCATAATCAGCGAATATCTTCAACATTTATGATTATAAAATTATATTAACTACATTAAAATAACGAACATGTTTTGAATTTTATTTCTGTCGTAAATAAATGATTGATTTTATTGGCAATTAGTAAAACATTTTTTTTTATGCATCAGTGAAGAATCTTTCATTTTGAAGTCTTCTTCCTGTGGCGTCTATCCGGTTTCAATGTTGGCTATAATACCGGCAATTTTATTGCAGCAGGGGTCTATTCTATAAACTATTCGACAGTCATTTTTACGCTACATTCACAGCACTAAATTTAATAGACTTATAGTTACTTTCCAGACTTATAGTTACTGCGCTGTTTTAATAGACAGACATACGTGGTGTGTAAATTAAGTAACCGGACTGATTTTTTTTTTATTATTATTTTTTTTATTCGAATAGAATTACAATTCAATATTATCTCCCTCAAAATAACTTGCTTGGGAAGCCACACAGCGCTGGAGACGGTTCTTCCTAGCCTCGTAGCAGTGCTGGAAATCAGATACTGGAATAGCTTTCAGCTGGTCTGTGACGGACGTTTGAATATTTTCGAGTGTCCCAAAATGACGTTCCTTAAGGTGATTTTTCAATCTTAGGAAGATGAAAAAGTCACAAGGACTCAAGTCAGGCGAATAAGGAGGCTGAGGAGCCACAAGAATGTTTTTACTGGCTAAAAACTCGTTTATTGAAATTGCAGATTTTTCTCATCCCCAATTCATTGGTTAAAATCTGATGAACGGTAGTGTGAGTCAAATTCAACTCTTCGCCGATCATTCTGACTGTCAACCGACGATTTGAACGCACAAGATCCCGGATTCTATCGACATTTTCATCGGTTGCAAAATGAAGGCCTTCCGCTGCGTGATTCATCTTCAATCAACTCTCTTCCTTCTGAAAATGCCTTAAATCACCAAAAAACCTGGGTCCTTTACAAAAAATTGTCTCCGTAAGCTTGTTGAAGTTTTGCAAAAGTTTCCGTTGCACTGTGCCCAAGTCTAAAGCAAAACCTGATAGCACACCGTTGCTCAAATGTCACTCATTTTTAGAACACACTAGAAAAAATCGCTACGGACAACAAAATTACTCTAGCGAGTTCAAGCTCGTATTGATGGCGTATCACATGTTCACCTGCCGTCCCACCAAGTCCCGCGTCCCAAATGTGGCCAGATCAAACGCTATGTTGCCAGTCCGGTTACTTAATTTACACACCTCGTATAAAAACACATTAGCTATCACTTTACATAACCTAAAAAATACTGTCTCGTACGGGCTCGTAAAAAGTCACATAAATGCATTTAGTCTTTCGTAGTTGATTTGAAAAAACACAAAATTCGTACGCATAATTTTCTTAGCTGTGAACGCTGCCAATAAACGTTATAACTGTCTATTAAATTTATCCACAACGCAAATTTTAGATTTGTGAACGCAGATATAGTAATTATTTTTACAGACTAACAAATTCGCATACGAAAATTTTTATTTTTGATTTTGTCTTTATTCTTTAGTCAAAAATGTGCCTAATAAATGTACCTGGTCCATCAACTGACCAGATACTATTAAGTTATAATATTTCCCACATTTATTTGTTCGGAATATAACTAAATATGACATTTATGAGCTGACTTTATCAGATTTTAAAATGAAATAAATTAACGAAATAAGAAAGCTCTCACTAAATATTCCAATAAAAAATATATATTTCTTTTTCTTCATTATATCATTCCTAGATTTACGAACGATCAAAACATATTTGAAATGTCTAATTTAAAAATGTTTATAACTGAATCCTGAGAATTTTATTCAGAGCCGACAAAGAAGTGATTATATAAGATTTTTTTTAATCATACCGGGTTCTGAGAAACAATGTATACTAGCTGATCCAGGTTTAATTCATATCGGCATTCCTGATAAATATATTCAGTTATGTATTTGTTACAATTATGCATAATATTGATATGAATGACACTTTGAAATGGGCGTCTCTTTGAAATACCGCACATTTTTTTGCAAGATTGTACAGGAATAAAAAATGTTGTGAAGTGTTAATTTTGCCAACGGAGTGGTCGAGCTCGGTAAATTGCGCAGTTCTGACTGGTAAAAACAGTCTGAATTGTGCGGTAGCTGTTTCAAGTCCCAGTTGATGATATTATTCGGGCGAGAATAATATGTTAACATTACTCTCATTTTTACTATCATTCACCCCTCATCTAGCTGTAGGAGCTCGCCCCATGGCATCGGCGATTATCCTCTTTGCAAAAATAGACCGAAGTAAAATAAATAAAACGTAAAAGTGTTATATTTCACACAGGTTTTCTTTTTCCTATTTAATAAGTGTAAGAAGCCAACAGAATGCTGAATGTCTAGGATAATATTTCTTCTATAATCATATCAAAATCAACAATTTTTTGATAATCTTTTTTAATCGTTAGTTGAGTACTAAGTGGTTTCATTTAATTTTTTATACTAAATTTAAATAATTTGCAAACATTTCATCACAATAAAATTTAAATTATAAAATCCCAGTAATTTTTTCTACATTTGCTTCGTATCTAAATCTTTATTAAATTAATAAGAAATAGAATCATAGGCATAGAATTTTTTCAATTTCAGAAATGTATTTCTCACTATTAACAATGTGTTATTTGATTTATAAGTATTTCATTACTATAAATGATTTATTCATCTTTGATACCTCACAAATAAAAAACTAAAATTGCAAACAATAGGTTGAATCATGACGTATAATAGTAGTAGAGCTTAGACATATGAACTCGATATTAATTGCTGTTAATTTTTTTAAATTATGTTTTTAATTTAAAAAGAAGTCATGCACTACCTTAGCTATAAATTAAAAAAATCCATAACATTATTAACCATGAATTAAAAAAATAAATTTGTCAAAAATACAAAAGCTGCAATATTTTCCAAAAACGCAATCTAATCAAAAATTCCTGTCGTACGTTTCTGGTTCAGAGCAATGTAGATTACTTGGATTGTTTTCAAATTTTTGGTTTAACCCTTCTGTGTTAAAGGGTGTGAAAAATTATTTTTTTTAGAAAATTTTTGAAAAAAAAAGTTACAATAAAGATATTTAAAAAACTACTTTCCATTTCTACGCCTTTCATCCACAGTCTACACCTTAAGAATTTTCTTTTGATATCACAATAAATTTAGAGCCCATAAAAAAATTGACATTAAAAAAAAGCATTTAAAATAAAATTTACTTGTTTATCCACGCATTGAGAAGTTTGATTTAATACTAAACAAAATTTAAAAAAAATCATTAAATACATATTTGTTTATATTTATCTCGTGATGATTTTTTTTTTATTCTCTATATTTTCCTATATGTGGGTCAAGTCGTACTTACTTGAACCTACAACTTGAAAGTACTTGAAAGTGAAATATTTTTATGCTCCGAGCTACAGATAGCTCAAGAGTAAGGATGTGAAAATATTTAAATCATAATGGAGGGCACATAAAAAGACTTTACTTTCAGGTTGTTTTAGAGATTACAATTTTTCATAAACCGTAAAAGATATTAAAAAAGTAAGTTTGTTTTCAAACGCTCTATCCAAAGATACCCAACAAGACATGCGTTCCCATTTAAAAAATCAAATTTGTCTTTCATATCCGGAACTTCCGGTTTGTTCCGGAAAATTTCAATACTACCATTCGATTCTTTGGATAAACTTTGGTCATCAAAAAATTTTCCTAACTTGCTCACACATCGTATTTTTGAGAAAAATCGTGTTCCCACTTTTTTGATACAACATGTGTATTGAAAGAAAGATTAAAGTGTTCATTATATTTCTTTGTGTTACCATAGCAACGCCAATCCAGTTTTAAAAGAATTGCAATAACGTAATACTATTACTATTATTATTATGTAGTATGTTACTGAGGTGATCTTGATGACATTGACTTGACAAATTTTGGTATAGATAGTAAAACCATCTTCGAGGTAATAGATTCGACCTTTTATCTTGAGTATTCATTTCTAAGAGTATGCTAACAAAAAACTATATTAACAAAACATTTTTTGTATTAGTTTTTATTTACATGTGTCCTAATTATTTTTTTAAAGAAAAAAAATTAACTAAACAATGTTGAAACTAAATTTTGAATGACGGTTCTGTACCCACACAAGTTTACCATTGATGACAGATTCGGTACATTCCTAAACGAGGTAAATAAACACAAGGACAAGATAAATGACACCAATTAACCGATAAAACACAAATAAATCAAAATAAACAAATCGATACACTTTTTGCAACTAGATCGTGTAATTATAAATCATTTCTTATTTCTATATTATAATGTATTATTAACACTTTAATGTATTTTATTTTTGTAATAAAATAGTGATAGCAGAGAGAAATTAATAGAGTAATTACTTTGTAGATTAGTTGTTTTAAATAAAACTGTTCCAGAGTAAACGGAAACATCAATCTTTGTGGTTGTGTGTAATGTGAACTCATTTACTTAAATTATAATATTACTTTCAATAATGATCTTGCATACTAAACATTTAACATAAAATTAAACTTATTTTCTTTACTCTCTAATGCTGCATTCACAACCTCAAAATTATAAATTAGAATAAGAACTTCGAATTAACGTAAATGTTTGTTATACGTAACTGTGCGTAAGCGTTCACAACCTTCTAAATTAATACTTATACATACTTATAAATTAAAATTAAGGGCCAGTGTCTAAAAGCTTAGTTAACTATAACCAAATAGTTAGAAAACGGTTGCTATGGTTACTTATGGGATTGTTATATTGTGACCATAGTTGACCATTTGCTTATAGTTTACTAAGCTTTCAGAAACCGGCCCTAAGAATTTGCAAGCTCCAAAGTTTTACGTTAATTATTACTAGTTGACGCATGCGTAGTAAGCATCTGTCTTAACCTAAAAATATCTATGACCATATTGTTCTGTTTTTGTCCATATCTTTCTGTTTTCTATGAGCATAGATATAAATTTCACTTTCCTTTTGTATTTTTTGAGTTTGTACCTATGGCTACGAAGACGCACCTCAGTTTTCATATTCATTAATGAAGTCATATTGCAGTTGAAGCAGTTCGTAAACATGCGGTACATATTGATCAGATCACCATGGTTGCGACGATCTTCAAGAGACGGTAGTCCTAGTTTGCGCAGTCTTTCTTTATAGGCAAAAGAATGAAGTGAGGATTGGATCTTAGTGCAACGCCTCTGCACACTCTCCAATATCCTTATATCCTTGAGATTACCTTATAGATTTGCAAGGATCTTTGCTCCCGTCTATTATTTTATCTATAATAAAACTAAACAATAGTGGACTCAATAATGTCCTTCTCGTACGCCTTCATTCACCGGTAACTGCTCCATAAGTTCTTCTATTTTTCTAGTATATGTCTCGGATAGTTTGTTAACACACTTTTTACTTTTCTTTTAATAAAATATCAAAAACAGCATTAAACTGATTCGGTCAAATGCACGCAATAGTAACTTCAAGAAACAAAACTCTCCTTACTAAATATTTATTTAGAATTTTCTGTGACGCCTGTATTTGATTTAACTCTAAATACAGCTCTGTGTCTTATGAAATATGTTGGATGTACTAATCATTAACGTCTAATGGACTATGTCAGACACTCGTACGTTATCTAGGAATTTAAAAATATTAATCCTTACATGGATTGTTACGTTATCCAAGGATAACGTAATGCTTCTGTTTGATGTAGATTTATCGAAAAACAGGAATAGCATCAATTTAATGGATTAAAACATTAATTTTCCTGTAAGTTACTGGGAGGTAATATAATATTTACATGTTTCATATCAGATTTCAGCAATAATTTGCATAGGGCTCAGCTATACTCTGCGTCAGTATAATAAAATTCAATAACTTAAACTTGCTCATTTGACGTTGTAAATATTGTATCTATTATCGTTGATCCTTATTTATCATTGATATATATTTGAATTACGAATTCTAAACCGAAATTCATCAGCTGATAGAACAGGTTGGAAGCATCTCCGGCAAGACCTTAAAACCCATATAGGGTTGTATCAGATTAAATGAAATAATTAGACACACCTTTGCTATTGCACAAGATTAAAATTATTGTATGAGCAAAACTGTTTTTTTTTATTCATTTGTCAAAAATTACGTAGTATAACTCACGTTATTAATGACTAACAATTTATATCATGATGCGATAAATATGTATTTTAAAAACTCGTGTTGCATTTTACTCATTTTTATGTGTCATACATACAAAAAATAGTTAATTGTTTATAATTGAAGTCTTTTTACATTGTTAATAATTAAAAGTGATGTAATTAATAAAAATGATTTAATGTTAATAATAATAGGACAATACACATGTATAAAAATAGAAGACATAAATTTTGGAACAAGTGAACAGCTACAAATATTTTGGAGCAACAACAAATACAGATGGTGACCTAAATGATGAAATAATGGATAGAATCGGAAGAACAGATAGGCTATTTAATGCCATCAGAAGTAAATTTCTTGGAAATAATAAAATTCCTCAAAAGCAAAGGTAGAGGTATTGAAAAGATGGCGTTACCTCCTAAACATTTTAATAAGCCAAACTGAATTTACAATTTCATTTATACTTTAAAATTGCATTAAATTAGTTAAATATATCTACATATATTTAAATATTAGTTGTAATTCAAAGATTTCTCATATAAGTGTCAGATTTTAAAAATTTTGATCTAGAAAACAATGCTATGGACACTACTGGTAGTGTCCCGATATGCAGTGTTCCCACATGCGAATTCTAATGTATTTATTACGCAAGTAATAAAAATGAGCTGGAAAGGGCAACAGCGGCGAGCATTAGTGTGTATGTGTTTAAGTGAATTTAGGCCGGCGGCTTTAGCTTAGTTCGCTTGATTTGATTTGTGATAAGTACTCAGAAACTGGTTATATTAAAACTATGTGCTTAACTATGAAATTATATTATTAATAAAAAATATTGATCCTCACTGGCCAAAATTGAATAATTCACAATCGAATAAAAATGGAAATAGAACATTAATAGAGAGTTCAGTAAAAAAAAATGGTAATAATTTAGAATGGTGCACCTAAAGCTACGATTTTTTTAACGACCGATGATTGAGCTATATTTAAAACGGAGCTTAATAAAAAAAATATATTTAATAAAAAGTTATTCACTTACAAGTCGTACTTGGAAGTATAATTTGAAAAAGAAATATTTTTAATCATTTTTAATGTTATTATGGTCAACTTAGGTCATCAAATTTTTTTACCAACTTACACATCGCGTTTTTGAGAAAAATCGCATTCCCTCTACCTTGATACATTGTGTATATGAATTCTAAATTATGTTTCAAAGGATAGATTGAGTTGGATTGGGAGCCAGATATTTAAAAATCTCAAAGGACGGGTGAGTGAAATTCTAAAAATCATTTGAAAACGTGGGGAAGAAATTCTGAAAATCAATTAAGGACAGGGGTAGTGGAGACATTCCGAAAATCTTTAGTGGACGTGGGGAGGGTGATTCTAAAAAAAAACAAGGGGCAGAAATTTCATGCGAGCCGTTTGAAACTTATTGTTGGGCCAGATTCGGTCCTCGGGCTGTAGGCTGGACACCTAGGCCGCAATACATGGATCAAAAAGTTTCCCCCCAAATATTTAGCCCACCAGCCGCTACTGCTTACCAATACTAACATATGCCAGGGAATCGTGGACTACCACTATTAAACAACAAAGTAAGATCAAAAGCACGAAACTGAATGTTAGTTCCGCTAAAACTTTTGGATTAAAAAGAAAACTTTATCCTATGACTTCTTTTAAATCTTCCAGTTGAGTCAGATATATTACGTGTTCTCCTTTTTTTTTTTTTGAAGTAATAATTAATTAATTAAATGAATCTTAATAAATGTCAATTGATTTAATAAGATATATTGACTAACTAGTTGGTGATTCATTTGTTTAAGAAATGGTTACAAATTTGAAAAAAATAAAATAAAATGATATCATTTCTATACAAATAAATTAATATGGAATAAATCTACTGACAAATAATTTTAACGGATATTACTACAAAATGTAATTCTTTTATTATCATCTATTTTTAGAAGAGCTATTAAAATTTTCATTGAAACCGAACACAAAAAGATAGCCTGTGGCAAAAACGATTTATAAAAAATAAAGCTAATTTTTTTAATACAAAAAATCTTCTAAAAAACCTATTCGCCTACAACCTTTTTTTTTAATAATATAAACCCCTTTCTTAATTTTACGATCCATTTTTTTCTAACAAATTTAATTTAATAACAAAGGAGCATAGACGTGACAAATGATAGCAAGTAATAAGCAATCAACAGATTTTGCCGGAAGCGAAACTTGCCTTCAATCCAAGTGTTCAAACTCTCTGGTTGGAAGAAGCATTGGCGTACTAAGAGGGCATTAAATGGCACATTTATTATAGATTCCCCAATTCAGTGTTACTCAAATAAGAAACAAGTTCACATGGAAAGGAAAATATTTTTAGTTATTCCATCAGAAACATTTTCAAATAAAAATATAAAACTAATGGACTGACAGAAATTTAATGCACTGTACGTTGTGGGGTATACACAGAGTTTGCAAACTTATACTTAATATACTGTTTTAATGATGGTTGGTTTATATACGGAACAAGAATATGGAATGGGAAATAAGAATAGTACACAAGAATAAAAAATATGAAACCGTTTATATCCGACATAACATTTCGTCGCTGCGCCTGCGTACTTGCGTTGGCCTGTGTTTAACGGTTGTCACTTGACAGGTTGTTGTATTTAATATAACATTTAAACAAATATTTTGTTCAGTAAAATGGATTCAGAATATTTTGTAAATTTATTTTTCTTGTGTTTCCCACATTATATTGTTGTTTTCAACCCGCTGATCACAGCTGGAAAACATCTGTTGAACAAATTTTATTACGGCCGACATCTTGACCGTTGTACGCATGCTTCTCGTCTCTTATTCTTGGAATAAGAATAAATTGTTAAATGTTACCAACTTTTCTTGTGTTTAAGTTAAATTTCATTCCTACATAAACCGATATACATGTTTTAACATCTTGTTTACTATTCTTATTTCCTATTCCTTATTCTTGTTCCGTATGTAAACCAAGCATGAGACAAACATATAAACAGACATTAGCTATTGCGCTCAACAGCGCTATGAAGTGACACCAAGCGGACAGAATTTGAACTAGTGGAACGATAACTGTTTATTGTTTACTAGTGGCTACCTCATGTTGTTTGTATCGCGTTTAAACTTTAATGTTGCAGTGTGTTTGTAACATTAACTTTTGATAGCAATTATTATTCTTTTTTATATTATTTTGTGTTATAATGTCATAACACAAACTGCTGTGTATTTGGTTGTCATTCTAGGAAAAGAAGTGAGAGAAACATTCACTTCCATTTTTTCCAAATGCAAAACAATTTGTGAAAATAATAAATATATTTGGTGTTGTGGAAGAGATAAATAGGTAAAAAACATGGGAAAATGCTATAAATACGGGGAAAAGACTGAGTGTGTGCTAAAAGCATTTAAAAGCTACAGATTACATCAATATTGTTAACTTATTAATATTTAACAAACTAGTATTTATTAAAAATATTCAACAAATAAGTAATACTGAATTATAAAAATCTTTCTCGAGCATAAATAAATATCTACCCATGTAACTTTAACACAGGTTTAGGGCATGCTGTCTCAAATATTGTACGTAGATATTGTGAAACAGCTTCACTGAAGTGTTTGCTTTCGTTTTTGGCAGCAATTTTTTTAGGCAGTGAGTTTCTAACAAAACTTGTGGTTTACAGGTGCAGGTTATCTTGCAGTTTTCATTTTCCAGTGACTTTGTGAGGTGGTGATTTTAGACTGCTTGTTTGTAAACATAACCCACATATGTCGACATGCTCATCATTTTTTTCCGAAATTACGTAAAATATAACAGGACCGGCGTTTAACTCCTTTCCTTCAACTACACAGAAGGTGTTGCACTTAAAAAATTAAAATGATTTAATAAGGATAGCTGTTAATTATGCATTGTAAATCGAAGATTTAACATGTAAACAAATGAGGACAACTTTTACATTTCTCGTTTCGCTCAGCTGTTTCACAGCGATCACACCGCCGCCATCGGCCATTGTTGAGTACAATTGGCTGTCGCATAAATTTAAGTGATTAACAGCCAACAAACGAGACAGTTCGACAAAATTATCACGTTAACATTGCATGATTACTACTTCTTGATTTTGAACAGAGAATAAAGATTTTAACTTTTTGTGTATGTTTAGTGATTTCAATGATCGTCCCACAACGAACACCAACCATTCAGTTATATTTGATATTTCTGAAAACCGTTTTCAGTTGTTGCAAGTTAGCCACGCCACTGTAAGAGGTAGTACCTCTTGCCAGACCTCTTGAAACCGGTAAATGATGATACAATTTTAATTACAGTGCGAGCGGGTAGATGTAGCTCACATGTGGACGCCAGTGGTGGAAGAGTGGGGGGGGGGAAATAACCACATGGTCAAGGTCGTGCTGGTCTCGTGCCGTATGGGACACTTTCACTCCCCTCTGGACGGCACAGTCCATTCCAACCATACAGGTACAGTTACTGAGATGGTTCTCAACAGTTTTCTGGAAAAATATCTTTCCTCAAATATGAACATAACTGATATTAATCAGATTAAATTAATAACTACACCAACATTTTAACATATTAAGGCCCAGTCTTTCCACCTTCAGGTAAACCTCTAGTGAACTATCTGATAGATAAGGTTATCTGAGGTATTGAATTCACTGATTAGTATTAACATTTATTCAGCAGATGAAGTTCCAGATAACTTTATATGTCAGATAGTTACCTAGAAGTTTACCGGAAGGTGAAAAGTCCGGGCCTAAAACAAGTAAAATTTATTTTGCAGTTCTAGGAGTTAAGCCTCGAACAGACTCATAACATAATGCACAAGGGTGGAATAAAGGATTTGACAATTCAGAACATCTGTTTGTAATAAACACAATAAAGACAGTCTTCTGATTCTTATGTTATACCTGTGTTATGACATTATAAATGAGGCTTTAGATCAGGCATGTGCAACTTCCAAAAGACCGAGGGCCGGATAGCAATCTGAAATACATTCGCGGGCCTTTTTTTTTTAGAATTACTTCACTGAAATTGTGTTCATTATTAAAAAATAAAACATTCAAAATTTTCTAAACTATACAAAAAAATATAAAACATTCAGGAAAAAAAAAACACAAGAAACAAATAAAAAATCTTTTATAATGTAAATATTGTTAAATAAGAACAAAATGTTTATTTAATTTTAATGGGATGGTTGGGACTTTATATTGCTCACAAGATTGTCATTATTTGGGGAAACAACTGATGTAGCAACACGCAACGTGTATTCTAGGTATGAATCCGTTATTCGCGTCCTTGTTTTTGATTTAACGAACTTCAACCGAGAAAATAACTGCTCACATTTGTAAGTGCTTCAAAAGAGCGTAATTCTCTTCTGAGCAAAAGCTGTGAGTTTCGGAAATTTGTCAACTAAGAAATATTCCTTGTAAAACTCAATGTGTGAAATATCCTATATTTTTTACTTCAAATCTGAGTTCTCTTGTAATTCAAGTAGTTCCATTTGCAGAGATAGTGGCGCTTGTGCCACATCAACATCAACCGTTTACCGCATTTGATCTCTGAAAACAAAGATATACTCGCGGGCCAGATGCAATGGGATTTTGGATAGTTAACGCGGGCCGGATAAAATGAAGAAACGGAGCGAACCCGGCCCGCGGGCCATAGATTGCACATGCCTGCTTTAAATGTTCCATAAATTTGTGACAGAAGACTTACTTAAATATGTTGAATTAATGACAAAAAAAGTAGGAAAAATAACTTACAATGCCCTCTGTTGGAAGAGATACGTATTTATTAATTTAAGGGTTTCAGAAATGACTTCGATAAATTCAAACATAATTTATTAATTAACAAAAACATTTTTGGTACTTTAAATTTTGCAAACAAAAAATTACTTATTAACAGAAGTAGACCTTAACCTGAACCTTAAAGGCCTTAGAAACTGTCATTAAAAAAATCAGCTGTGGCCACCACAGGACCGACCGCCATCATAAAGTACTTATATAAATTACATTCTAGCAGCAGAGTAGAAATAACTTGGCCTAATATTTTCTAACAGAGATATTATTTATCATGACCATGGAAACGTTACATATAAATATGAAAAAATTGAGACTAGGAAAAAATTTCGAAAAATTTTACAGAAATTATTCGAAATTTTTCGTTTTATCAAAAAACATCTCAATTAAAAGTTATTAATTATTGGCTTTATAGCTACTTTTGTTTAATAATTTTTTTCGAGATATTTTTCTGTTGTGAAATATTCGAAAAAATCTTAAAATCGACACGAGTAAACTCCCATTTTTAGTCAACCGATTTTTACTAAAAGTTGATCAACTCGTGCCATTGATGGCAGAAGCTTAAATATGAAGTTTCATAAAAATCCTTTCAGTCGAATTTGCTCTGCACGTGTACACAGACAGACGGACAGACGGACGGACAGACGGACAGACAGACAGACGGACGAACAGACAGACGGACAGACAGACCGACAGACATCATGCTAAAAATAGTCAAAACGTTATGTAGGGACCTCAATTCGTGGAGATCCATCGAAATCTCGAAACGTCAAAACTGGTATGATCACAATACCTCCCTTATATATGTTGGCGGTCGGTAAAACCTAGAGTACGGTCGACCCTTGACCTATCAGTTGCCTTAAGTGAAGACGGGTACTAGAGTAAAATAAATAAATAAATTTAAAAAAATTCTGAGAATGAAATAATACTTTAGTGATATTAATTTTATCAGGATTGGTATTTAGAATAGATCGTAATAAGTTATAGATTTGATTAAAAATGACATACCAAATAAGAAGACTGGAATTCGCTACACTTTGTGATTTCCATATAAGAGAAGTTGGTTATCAGGAGACCTATATCTACCTTGTTCTCATATTTATTAGATATAATGTTAATAATAGATGTAGTTACATTTGCAGTAACTTATTTGCATTCTGGAGACAACCAATAAATAAATATTGACAAATAATTATGTATAACAAATATAAAATATATCATATGAGAAAATTATATCGAAACTCAGAATCGAACACATCAATTATGGACATGAAAAACTAAATACTCTCTCCGTTCGAAAATATGGTATACGAGATGTGTAAATTAAGTAACCGGACTGATTTTTAATTTTTTTTTTTATTCGAATAGAATTACAATTCAATATTGTGAACAAAATCTGATGAATAGTAGTGTGAGTCAAATTTTACTCTTCCCCGATAATTCTGACTGTCAACCGATGATCTGAACGCATAAGATCCAGGATTCTGTCGACATTTTCATCGGTTCTTAAAGATGAATGCCTTCCGCTGCGTGATTCATCTTCAATCAACTCTCTTCCTTCTGAAAATGCCTTAAACCGCTAAAAAAACCTGGATCCTTGACAAAACACTGTCTCCGTAAGTTTGCTGAAGTTTTGCAAAAGTTTCCGTTGCACTGTGTCCAAGTCTGAAGCAAAACCTGATAGCACACCGTTGCTCGAAACGAATGTCATTCATTTTTAAAACATACTAGCAAAAATTGTTTCACGAAAAAAAAAATTGAAGGTGGTACCTTTTCTAATAAAATGAATAATATTTGATTTGGTATTCGAAATATGCGGACCACGATACGCCACTGCGTCCTAGTGGTGGTTTTTTTCATATCAAATAATATACTTTTTACTTAAAATAATAAAAAATAATCCCTTAATAATGGGTTTTAAGTTTTAATTTAGCATATTTAAAACAGCATATTTGGCAAACATATAATTTCTTTATATATCTTGATACCACAAATCATGGAAGATTGAAAAGGGTACAATTCTAAATATAGTTATGAATTAGAACGTTAATTTAGTGTTCAATTTTCTGATATAGGTCGACATGAAGGGTTCTATTTAATTAAATTATTCCTAAGGGTGATGTTTCTAAAACGATTTAATTCTATTATAGCGTTATAGTTGGATTGAGGAGAACTCAATTCAACTCCCCAAGAACTTCTTACCAGCCGTCTTAATTCCCACTAGAGATAATTAAAACGCTAATTTTAACTAATATTTGGAAAGGTAATAAGAAATATTTAAATGCCAAAACACACGCAATTTATAGTGAGCTAGAAAATAAATTGAGTTTATTAAAAGCTGGCACAATCAATTTGTTTAATTTCTCATAGTTCTTATTGTGCTGAAACCCAGCCATGAACTAACTTTCAGACTCACAATCATTCTGCCTTATTCTCTCCGTGTTATCTCTCCTGTAGTGCATTCAAGACACTGGAAAAATTCTTTGTTTGCTCGACATTTTATCCACAATTCCAGTATGTTCACAAAAAAAAATCAATTTTCTTTGCCTCTATTCCTATTTCTTTTTAATCTACTTTTGACCCTTACTTATATTATTTTCGCCTATTTCCCTTTCTGCAGTGAAAGGAGAGAATAAACTTCATATTGAATCTCACTCTACAATGGCATAGAATTCAATATAAAATATATGAATAAATTATAAAGACTGAAGAGAAAATCATTTCCCAGAGGGAAAAAAGACATGAAAGTAAGTCAATTCTTATGGGAAACATGTCAGAAAAACTAGCAGAAAAACTTTTGATAACTTTGTTACTTATTGACATATATATATGTGAAATATTATTATTCAGTTTTACAAAAAGTTGATAGAGTAATAAATGTTTCACAATCGTTTTTATATCAATAAAAACAGCTTGTTGATTCACAGGGCTGCGAAAAAAATAAAATGTCCGCCGCTTTTGATTTTAATTCGCCATTCTACCAAAATCACCCCGATTTAGGTAGAATGGCGAATCCTGATTTCATATCAAGTTTTAGTTTTTCTCCATCACGTCTAGTTTTTAGGGTTTTGTAGGTATGACCAAAAAACCCTTATACCGTCATTTTATCGTCTGTCTGTCTGTCTGTTCGGTAAAAATTGTAGCCAAACGGCTAAATCTAGAGAGTTGAAATTTGGCATGCTTATACAACTCTTTGACCCGCACATAGGAGAAATACGAAAACATCTAAAAAACATATCCCCCTAAAAATATAAACAAATATGTGCTCATCGAAAAAAAAAAAATATTTTTTTATAATTCTGAGTAGGTTATCAAATGAAAGCCCTTGGTACGTGGATTAACGATCAAATTTTTATTTTTGCAAAATAAATTATTTTGAAGCGATTTTTGCCAAAATTGTGCAAAAATTTTTTTTCCCACTCCCTGTAGCCCAGATGGTTTAAACTAAAAATCTGAAAAAATTCTAAGTAATGTACATTGGTGTGAACCGGAATACTACAACAGGAATTTTTGATCAGATTATGTTTTTGGAAAAAAACGCATTTTTTGTGATTTTTGGCTAATAATGTACACAAGTTATAGCTTGTAGCAACACGCTACACTGGAACGTGTATGCTGGTGTAGTGGTTTTTGACGCTGGTTTTTCACCCAAGTAACTCTATCCGAAAGGGATCGAACCCTGCGAGAAGAGACAATATTATATATATATTTAATTTTTATTATATTAAATTATTTTTTCAAAATTCTAGTTATATTTTGGCAAATGTTGCATTTAATTTTTAAAAGCGTAAATTTAATAACCAGTGGAAATTGTTTAAATTATAATTTAATTCTGTTTCAATGTACACGAAATCAGAGGGGCGGAACTTATAACAACCAATGGAAGCCATAGGCGCAATTTTTAAAATTCTTAATGAAACTTGCTATATAAAAAAAAAATACTGCTCATATTTAGAAACCTAAATAATGGCGTATTAGGCGTTCGAATTAAAATTAACAAAAAAGATATTTTAATATAAAATTTGTTTTGGCATCCCAAATAATCATTATTCACTTACTAAATACCTGCAAAACCCTGAAATGTGTGAAAATTCACACTTCACATAAATTTTTTTGTAATTCTCAAAAGAAAATATCATGGATAATATTTTTAGATAAATAACTTCATTAAAGTGTATCTCTTAATTTTATAAACAGTAAACTTTTTTTTTTACTTCAATATAAAACAAGATAAAATATGGAGAATTTTTTATGATAAAGGCAATTCTTAATTATTTACTTACTATTATCACTACTCAGGGAGAAAAAAACGCCTTGTAACCTTTCTTTTGTGTCCTGCGGAAATATCATGAATGCATGATTGTTTTGACGTTACCGCATGTATGTGATTTTTATCACTCAATACTTTTGATGTGTAAGTGCTTACATTTTATAATCATTGATTATTTATATCAAGCTTAAGACAACTGCAATATTTACATTCGGCCCTACTAAGTATGACTCATAGATAATAAGACCTCATTTTTAAAGCGTGGTAAAAAAAATTGATACGTGATTAAAAAATATATTATTTTATAACATTATTACTAACAAAATTAAAAGCGGCAAACCTTTGCAGCCCTGTGATATTGTCAAGATATTGTTACGAAACACGAGGAGAAGAACCGAAACTTATTTGTTTCCAATCTTTTATCAGACCACTTTGCCCTCATTTGAACTTAATAATATGTACACGTAGACTTTATGCTCTGTTATGATCTAACTGTGAGTAATACAATTATTTTTTTAATTATACGTTAACATTTTGTATCATTTCTAAAAATAGAAATATTGTTGATATTATTTTTGTTTACTAAATATTGTTAACGGCTATTTTTACTGTTGTTACCGTAATTTTGAAATTTAAAAAAATATGAAATCTTTACCATAAATAAACACCGTTAATTTTTATTTATTAAAAAATTTTAACTCATTAAATTGATTACACAGCGTACTTTTAATATTCGACATAATTTATACTTTATACATTCTACTATCCTACATGGTCAAGACTTTCTGTATTTGTTGTTATCTAACTAGTTATCGACATAACTATACTCTATCTCAGAAAAATTGATAGTAATAAAATTTATTATTTGTAAAAAGTTATTGTTTTTTCATACAGAAGCGGCAAAACAAAAGCGACAAAATATGAATAGTTCGGAACGAAATATTGTTAAAAACAACCAAGTGTGCCGCACATATTATATGGGAATACGAACTAGGGTTAAACACAATAGGTCATAAAAATTTTACCCTAAAATTTTGAGGAAAAATATGGCCACAGGGGTGTGTTTAATGATATGATAAATATGGTCATAGGCGTGCGTTTAATAAAATGATAAATAGTAATATAGAAATACACAAAACCAATTTAAACGTGTTTAAAATGTGCACGCCACTGGTAACTGCCTGACAAAATGATTTATTACTATCAGTCATTCTGAGACAGAGTATAATTTTAAGTAATTATTATAAAAATATTGTACTATAACAAATACGTTATAGTACTTTTTTTTTTAGTATTTTTTTTTTTTTTATTTTTATCCAAAGATTTTTCACAAAAAAAGATTTTCGTCTGATTGCGCAAAGGATGCTTTTGAGTAAATTTTTGAGTAAAATTTGGGGGGGGGCAGGAAATATTTGAAATAATTTTTTTTTCATCGTTTACACATGAAAATATAAGTGATTACCTAAAAAAAGAATTGATCAATTCTAAAATACATTTTTCTCCAAGCAATTCTGGGGGGGGGGGGGCAACTGAGTGACAGAGAAAGTGGGGGGGAACCCCGATAGCGCCGCCACTAATCTGGTTACTCTCTTATATTACGGTACATACTATCCATTTATATAATTTGTTGCATGCGAGTAGTCCACTGTTGATATATAACTTCGTTAGAATCTTATGAGCCCCCCCCCCTCAACCTGCAACTGCAGATTAGTTTTTATACAAACACGTTATTAGTCCCAACAGATTTTTTATTCCCTTGCTCTTTCTAAATACGTACTTTAACATTTTGATTTATATAACGAACTCTGAAACCCGTTAAGAACAAAAAACTCCATTGATCACTAGAACAAATCTAAAGGCCATCCATCACAGTTCTAATCCCCCTGGAGTAACATTTTTAGAACCCCTGTATAACAGTAACACGCGTAACATAACGAACCTTCGAGATTTATACATTGATAACGTAAACCTGTAGAGATTTCGATAGTTGATCGATAGGAGAGGTATCAAAGTATGCTGGTAAAACAAAATAGGAACACGTATAATGAATATAATTGCCTCTGGCACTACAAAAAAATAGGCTGGCGTTCCAAACAGAACACCTGGTACATCGCAATAAATACTTTTGTTTTTACTGATCCATATACACGGAAAAATTGATTGTTTTTTTCTCGTTGGTAAAAAATTGTAGGTTATGTAATTTAATAAGCGACATCGTACTACGTGACTAGTTATTTTTTTTTTATAATAATAACAAGAATATAACTATAAATGAAATAAAGAATTTAATTTAAAATTCTTTAAGTTTTCTTTTTTATTTTTGTAACATTATTTTTGTATAGGTACATGTATCAGGCGTGGTCCATGGAAGCACGAGATGCACTACATCCTTCACTCAATCAGACGGAAATATATTTTTGTGAAAAATGTTTTTATTAATCCATACACAGGAAAAAATGGATTGTTTGTTGATAAAAATTGTAGATTATGTAATTTAATAAGCGACGTTGTACTACGTGTCTACACTAGGGTGACCATTTTCTTGGAGAAGGCAATGCGGGACGTAGCAAAAAAAAGGTCGTCACTTCCGAAACATAAGTGAAGAGCAAACAAAAAATAGGTCCTCACCTCCCAAATATAAGTAAAGAGCAAAAAAAAGGTCTTCACCTCCCAAATATAAGTACAGAACAAAATTCGGCCCTGGGGACACCAAATCAAAATGCGAGACGTCCCGCGAAATGCGGGACGAATGGTCACCCTAGTCTACACTCTAAAAAAACTAGTGCTAAAGGGAATGGTACACTAAAAAAATGAACTTTTAGTGTACCATAAAGTCCCTCGCCTTTCGTGTAAAAAACCGAGAAAAAACATTCGATTTTGGTTGTTTTGGTTATTAATCATTCTATTGGTGAATCAAACACAGAACTGTGGCTCAAGTATTGTGGATATAAATTTACTAAGTGCAAAATAACAACAGATGCAAGATGCAAAAGATAATTGATGAGCCGAATAAATCAAATAAAAGTGGCGTTGAATAAAAAGAGAAATATTTTCACTTCTAAAAACATAAATAAGAATCTAAAGAAAAACCTGCTTAAGACATTTGTTGGGAGCATCTTCTGTACGGAAGTAAAATTTGTTTACTAGGGGTGACAGAAAAAAAAATAGAATGGAAGCATTCGAAATTTGTGCTATCAAAGAATGTTGAATATTCGATGGGTAGATAGTGATCTACCCATCGAATTTCGACCCAGCTATATGACTAAAGACCCAGCTATATCACTAAAGACCCAGCTATAGGTGTCCAGTTAAGTCATCACTACGAGCGAAGAAGTATTGTGGCAAATAGAAGAGGAACCGTGTCTATGGAGAATGTTTCGGAAGAGAAGACAGGAAAGACTGGTGGTTTATTATACAGGCAAGACTGGTGGAAACTATAATGAAAGGAGCAGTTGCTGGAAAGAACAGTAGGTGTAGACCAAGTTTAGAGTACATGGAACAGATAATGGAAGATATTAATTACAACACATACGTGGACTAAAAATAATGACTGGGAACAGGAAAGCATGGTGAATTGCTGCAAACCAACCTATAGAGGAGCAAACTACACCTTTTCCTCGAGATCCAAAGACACCACATATCCCCCATTGGGTCGACGAATCTATAGAAATCCCTCATTAAACTGATTTGTACAGTTTCAAAAAGAGCTAATTTTAAAAATAGATCAACGAGGACTGATTTTGCGTCCTTGTACTCCGATCAGATTTAAGGATAGTGAACCAGTATTTTTTTAATCCCACGCTGATTCAATATTAGTTTTATAAATATGTTATAAGACATAACATAGATAAACATTTGAAATCATCTCTTGCATAAATATTAATAACAAATAATTAAAATGTTATTTTTTATCGCATGTAAACAAAATGTATATATCATGTTTTGCATGTTTTTTCTGTTTTTAAGTTTAATTATCTGAATAAAATTGTCGGATGATTTTAATTGGAAGTACATATCGTAATAAGAATTTGCTACTGTCTTGTAAATGCCAAGAACTATTGAATCAAAAAGATTAAAAACCACAGACACCATAATACTACCTGGCCTAGCGTAACTTCCAATGCGTTTCCACATACAAGGGCCCCGGTGCAATAATTTTTTGGGGCCCTAAACTATAAAAAATTAATGTGAAGTGAGAATTTTCACACATTTCAGGGTTTTGTAGATATTAAGTGATAACAAATTATGGGTACGTATTAAAGATTATAAATTTCGATAACTTTTAATAAGATAATCCATGTTCTTCGTCTAAAGTTTTACAACAGTACTTGAGATACACTTGCATCAAGACCCAGCTATAGGTATCCAGTTGTCGAGTCGAGAATATTGTAAACACGATGTTGCAAAAATATTTTTTGATTTTTGGTCTTAGCTACCGATGGCCATTAACGAGGATATTTTTAATTATTATTTTGGATACTTAATAGTAATTTTATGACAAATACAAACATACATGCCATCACTGGGATTCGAACGCGAGTCCCCATGGTTAGCAGTCAAATGCGCTGACCACTATGCCATAGCTACCGCCATCGATGACTTTCAAAATAATTATCAGATAAAAAATTCCTGTGGAACTATTCCGGTTTACATGTGCATTACTCAGAATTTTTTCAGATTTTTAGACCAACCCTCCTGGGTCATAAGGTGCGGGACAAGTGTTTTATTAGCACATTTCTGGCTAAAATCGTGCTAAAATAAATAAATTTAAAAAACTACTTTTCGTTTCTTAACCTTAAGTCTTTTCTTTCTTTTCTTTTAAAAAACTACAGAACAAGACCTAAGTCCAAATTACATTGTGGCTGACAAACATCCATGCCCTAACCGGGATTCAAACCTGGGTCCTTGATCCCGTGAGATAGTCACTACCTACCTCACTACCTCTACGTCAGTGTTTCTGAAACTTTCGACAGTTGCCGACCACTTTCAGAAATCCACGCTAACCGTGGACCACAAACATTTTTTGCGAAAAGTTCCATTATGTATACTAATAAAATTTTGTGTGCGCGGACCACAAAGAACTGACTCGCGGACCACAGTTTGAGAAACACTGGTCTAAGCTACCAAGGCCAACAAGAGCTTTATTTTTATACCATGTAAATTTAAAAAAATTATTACTGTTTTAAACGACACATAATAATCGATGTTTTTCGAAATAATAATCTACCCAAAATTTCCTGTTGGGCTATTCCGGTTCTCATCAATGTACAAATTTCAGATTTTTAAACTAACCCCTCTAGGAAACATGGTGGGGGACAAAAGTTATTTGACACAATTTTGTTAGTCAATTCCGGACGTATCGAACCTATTTCCTAAAGACCCGTTTTCTTTTTGGTTTAGTTTTTTTTTAAATTTTTTCTAAGGTCCCTTCTACAGCCAGGGGCTATAGGTATTGCACCCGCTGTCCCCTCTTGTGGCCGCCCATGTCTCCACAATAGCAAAACTATGAAAAATTCTCAAAATTTCTCCTCACAAAAAAATTAGCAATAAAATTTGTTCTAAATAATCTAATTCAAAATTTTGTCGTGATTCTTATTAAATTTAATGATAAGATTATTTAAATAAAAACTTTCGAATTTAGGAAACAATATCAAAGGATGTTCAGAAAGTTAATTAGGTACATTTGTAAAAGCTGCACTGCTCAGTCCCAATAAAACTATACGCAAGTCACCGGAAATGTGTTGGACAGTAAAATTTCCTGAGGATGTGAACCACTTTCTGATAAGCAAAAAAAAAAAAAAATCATACCTGAAATACAATTATTAATAAAGCGATACTAAAACGTATTTATTTTTTGCACGTGCAATTTTTGAGCAACTTAATTGCCAGTTTTCATTTAATAAATCTATACTATTAAGTTACCGTGGAACATTTAATACAACAAAGCCAGTCGAGGTGGTATGTACATGTGTGACTATAAAAGAGAAGAAAAATTGGTTTTTGAAGGAAGGACACCTAAAAGAAAACTCAGAGGAAGTCTAAGAACAACGTGGAAAGGTGGAATTCAAAGAGCAGCAATTATAGGAAGAAACAAGAACTATGACACAATACAGAAAAAAGTGGACAAGAATTAAGGGCACCACAAGATTAATACACAAACACCAACAGCCTATTGGGGGCGCTAGATTTTAAAATCTGGGGGGGGGGAGGAAATATTTAAGGAGGGCACCATTTTTTTTTATCGTTATAAATATTAATAAAAATATGATGGATTGGAATTTATAAAAGATGAAACAGGTCTTAAGCAGCTCTTTGACTCGCTTCCATCTTTCAGAATTCAAAATATTCCCAAAATGAACCGAGCAATTTTATCTAAAATTTTTAATTTTCTTCAAGCATCTGGGGGGATCAGAACAATTTTTTTAATGATATACTGTTTTCCTTCATTTGTCTCATTTTTACCGACCTCCAACATATATAAGGGAGGTGTTGTGATCATACCGATTTTGACATTTCGAGATTTCGATGGATCTCCACGAATTGAGGTCCCTACATAACGTTTTGACTATTTTTAGCTTGATGTCTGTCGGTCCGTGTACACGTGCAGAGCAAATTCGGCTAAAAGGATTTTTATGAAACTTCATATTTAAGCTTTTGACATCAATGGCACGAGTGGATCAACTTTTGGTAAAAATCGGTTTACTAGAAATGGGAGTTTACTCGTATCGGTTTTAAGATTTTTGCGAATATTTCACAACAGAGAAATATTTCGAAAAAATTTATTAAACAAAAGTTGCTATAAAAGAAATAACTAACAACTTTTTTTTGATAAAGCAGCATAAATTAAACAAGTACTTTGTGATGGCGGTCGGTCCTGTGGTGGCCACAGCTGATTTTTATTCATTGGTAATAAAATAATATTTATAAGTAAATTAATTATTAATTCAAATTTTACAGCTGTAAAATAATGAGTTATATCCACAATCAATGTGCAAATTTAATATTTATTTTTATGTTCAGGATTTATTATGCTTCACATTTGTTAAATAGAATCACATTCAGAGCAATAAATAATGGGTTTACCTTAAAACTTTTGAATTCCAATGTTAATTAATAAACTTCCTGAAAATTTCATAACTATGTAGAACTTTGTTAAATATTTATTGCTTTGCACAGTTCCGTCTTTTCCATAAGGGCAGATTGAGCACGAGCCTAAGGCCCTCGGCCTGATAGGGGCCTCAAAATGTCGAGGTCGTCGTTTACGGAGAGCTCAATATTTAGTGCAATTTTACTAAAAATTGCAATTAAAATTTCTAAATTTAAGTGTAAATTGAAAACTAGATGATATTTATGGTCAACAATTGTAGTGGAGAGCGCTCATTTTCACGGCTAAAAAGAAAAATACAATGAATTACGAACGACTATGTTACAAGAACGACTTACTAATTTGTCAATAATGCATAGAAAATGATATCCTTCAAAAATTAGACTTTGAGGACATAATAGAAGATTTTGCACAACAGAAATCCCGGAAGAAACCATCTTCATTAACGTAAGTCCAATTCTCATAATAATAATCACTTCACTTATACATATTTGATTTGTATAAAGCTAACCATAATAACCAATAAAGTCACTAAATAAAAGTACATATTGATGTTTTCAGTCACATTTTTATTTTACTTTCTAAAAGTGTCCCAAACTCTGTGTGTCCAAGGGTGCATGGCCTAAGACGGCCCTGGATTTGCAGAGAACAGGGCCGTATCTAGGGTGTGGCGAGTGAGGTAGTCGCTTCGGGTGCAAAGTTGGTAAGGGCGCAAAAATCATTCCGGCACCCTTCTTTTGGTCATAATTTCGACCCGTCATCCTTTTTATTTAATTATAACCAAGGATGGGGGAGCATGACTGGTTCTTTGCCTCGGGAAGAAATACCTTTGTCCGACTCTGGCAGAGAACACAAAAATTGACAATTTTTTCGAAAAATCTGGATTAATAAAATTAGAGGCTATATCTGTCTTTTTATTTTCTCTCTTATTTGGTTTCTACACGTTTCCGAAGATTGACGATTTGCGCAAAAAAATCTGTCTGTCTGTTTGGCGAGATTCACGCAGAAATGGCTGGACATAATATAAAGAAATTTGGTATAATGATAGAGTAGAACCAGGATTCAATTATAGGCTATATGGTATGGAAAATTTTTATTCTAAGGGAATGTTTCGGGGTTAAAACTGTTTACTAAAAGGGACTTGAGCCCCCCCCCACTAAAAAATCACGTGAACACACTTGAGTTTTCATTATTTTATTTGAATTTTAAAGTTCAATTTTTTGTTCGTCACTTGTATTTTGGAAACGGGGACCATTTTTTTTTCATCACTTGTTGTTTGGATGTAGGACCTTTTTTATGTCATCACTTATGTTGTGAAAGGGAGGAATTTTTTTTTTTTAAAGTCATAATTTACATTTTGGACATTTGGAAAACGGAGAAAAGTTCATTTTGGTTTTTGAACGTTTTTGGCTGGATAAAAATATCGGTCCCAATTCATCCCCCCCTATAAAACATTTTTTTCTTTCCCCTCCCCCAAGAAAAAAACTGGGTGCTCGCCTGACCTACGATTATCAATGCGGTTATAGCTTAAAATGACAGCGATCACTATGACCGCACTACGGTAGTACCGTACTTGTAGCTAAGTCGACCTCCGAGCTGACTGCCACAGTATCTAAAAACGAAAATTCGGTAGTAATTTTCGGGATTTGAACCCACGTGTTTGTGCTCCGCAGGCAACCTTCTTACCATGCAACCAATACTTGGACTAGCTAAAGTACAATAATTATCAAAAAAAATATATATATATACTGTGTGGCCCTTCTTAATTTTCTAGGTATCTAAAACAACCCGAAATGTGTGAAAATCCACATTTCACATGAATATTTTGTAAGTGCATGTGTACATTTTGATGACTAAGTAACGCACTCAGCATTACTATATTTTATTACACTTAAAAATGTTTATATCTTTGAAATGATTTTACAGTGTCCTAGTATTAATGCGGACAGCATTATTTTGTACTTTTGCCATTACTGATAATACTAGACTACATAAGTATTGAGTATTAGTATCAAAGAAATATAATACTTCATAAAATAAAAATTCGGCCGTTTCGGAAACTGCTCCACAATCTATTTACATTTTCAGCGATCACAAGAGTGATGAAAAATGTTTATGTAAAGAAGTTATTTATCAGATGGACTTTCAGAGTGCATCTTAAGATCTGAACTGTCTTAACACAAACAAAATAGTGTGAGAAACAGAAAAAGTTTATGAGAAGCTTATCTAAAGATTAAATATTACTTACAGACTGAACAGTATCCCTAATGTTTTAGTAACGATACCCATATCGTTTAAATATAATCACTAAACCACAAATTGTGGAACTTATTAGATAAAACTTAGGTCATGTTTAACAATTCAAAATCACAAACACAGAAATAAACACAAACAAAATTTTCAACATAATTCACAAAAAAAATCACAGTATCACATTGTAACTGTTTAGTTTTTTTTATATATAGAATCCACAGAATTGTACAAGCGGAACGATTGAAACGAGACGACTTGTCACGGGCCACTATCACGTTGTGCGTACAGTGCGTGTTGCTGGCGCGATGTCCGGAAAGGAAATAAGCCGGTCGCCGGCTGGATATAAACAAGCGTTGAGCTAGTTGCCCCGTTGAAGTGGGGAGTGTGCCAGTCAGGTAAACTAGGAATTGTGCACTTGCACTTGTAACGATAATTTAGAAAACCGTTGGTTATTCGTTTGTTACCATTTTACCTCTCTCAAAACATTGCCCAAACAAATTAATACTGAGTTTTTGAGTGAATAATCTATTGTCTATCTCTAAATATATAAAAGCGAACATCTATCTGTCTCAGTGCCGGTTTAACGTACAGGAGTACCGCAAGGGCCTGCTTTTTCCTCTCTTACTCATCACTTCGATTCAGAATCCATATGTGATGGCGAACATAATACCCGCGGGTCACACAGTGACCTGTATGACGATTCGACACGTACAAAAGAAGATATTTGTAGTTCTAAAGATTCTAAGAGAGATATTAAGATAACTAAGATTGGGTCTAAACGAGCACATTTACGAAACAAGTTGGGGAAATCGACAAATATGATAATAATGGCGAGATGGAATTGAACTAGTGTAGGGTAGTCAGCCAGTCAGTACAGTTGCGTCACTGGAAACGTCATATTTTTTGCGGCGTCATTTTAGGTACGTTTATATAGCATCCACGAATTTAATATTGTCTGTCACTTGTATCGAAATTAAATGAAAATATAAAAATAAGAACAGAATAGAACCAAATAAACTATTATAATAGGTAAAATAGTCCTAAAAAGGCCTGATGTGATCCAAAAATATGATCAAAGAAAAGGAAATAGAAATAAGTTGAATTTAAAATAAAAAGCTATGCACTACGCACAATATCAAATAGAAATCTATAAGAAAATATGTAACTAAACACAAAACTGCAAAATAAACAACAAGCTAAATAAAAAAGGATTTTAGAAATTACTATAAGATAGATATGTGAACACAGGTGTCAAAACAAATCAGAATTATAAAATGTCAAATGTAAACAGTTAAATTTAACGATACCAATACAAATGTCTCTATATTAAATAAAAACTTTTAAAATTTGTAAATCTTCAAAATGACTATCGAACACAAACTAAATATGATTTCAATAGATATGTTTTAGTAATATCGAAGAGTGAAGAGCAATATTAGTCTATAATTCAAATGCAAAAAAATTGATTTAGTTATTTTTTCGCCACTTGTGTCGCCACTTCAAGTTTGTCGTTGAAGTTATGATGCAAAATGACAAAGTGCATTGGCCGACTGGCCTATACTTGTTATATACCTGTATTATTAACGTCTAACACAAGCCCGCTAGTTCAGGTAGAGTTAACGATATTATCAGGGGATTCCACCTAAATACTTTCACCCTGAAGAGGAGGATTTTTATTTACGCATTATATATTTGGCCCACGATTTGGATCTACAAAATTTCAAATTCAGTTTTGATCCGTCTGGGAAAAAAGTTTTGCTATTGCTGGCCTAGAGTTTATAAAAAAACCTTAATCCAGCACTGGAGTCTCTATTTTTTTTTTTTTTATTTGCTTATTTGATTAAGCAACTTTGACTATTAGCCAGGGGTAACAAAGATAGAATTTAAAAGTTTTTTAATTTTCGTTTATAATTTCATAAATATATAAAGATGATAATAAGAAACGTTTAATGAAGAAAAGATAAAACATATAGAGGAGAAATACTTAATCAGTGCTAGAAGGAGAAAAACAAAGAAGATCAAAGAAAGATATAGTCAAAATGGGATAAAAGACGAAAAAGGTTCTCATATAACAAATACTCAACAAAGATGATGAAAATTAAAAGAGCAAAAGGTTAGGAAGTGACGCACGAAGTTACAGATCGTATAAGAGATATATAGGAGCAAGAAATGAGTGATAGTATCTCAAAATCCAGATACAACAGCAAATATTTCCAAATACACAATAGAGACATACCGCAGTATTTGAAGGAAACATGAAAATGTGAACGAAAAAAAAGATAGCTAGGTTCAGGTGTGTGAACGAGGAGATGTATAATGAATATTGGAAGGAAGATAAGCAAAAGATGTGTAGAATTTGTAAAGTGTACAGTGGGGCAACGTTAGAAAAATGTGAGTAATTAGAAATAGAAAAGGAAGACGAGAAGATGTACTGAAGGAGTTAACAGGTTCGCCATTGATGGAGGAAATTCTAGAAAGAAAACAACCTCATATAACAGCGTATAACAAAGAAGAATGCTCCTGATCCCCTGGGTGAATAAAGTCACAAATGAAGAGGTGCTTCGGAGGATTAGAGAGACACCGTACTGATGAATACTCTAAGTAAAAGAAGAAACTCTTGGATCTGACACATTATCAGACACACAGGACTAAACAATACTATACTGGAGGGCTCAGTAGATGGAGCAAACTGTAGGGATAGACCTAGACTGGACTACATTGGACAGCTGATGGAACAGCTAGGCTGCCTCTACTACGCCCAATTAAAAAGACTGGCCCAGGATCCAGACGCGTGGAGGGCTGCTGACGACCAATCCTTGGATTGAAACCGCAGAAGAAGATAACAAAGTTTCTAAAGTATGTAAAGACATCTTATGAAGCTATTAAATACTCAAAAAAATGCTATTCATATCAAAAACCTTCAATTTAGTAAATGTAAAATAAAAAATATTCAGTTAAATTACTCGATTCAAGAGCATAATAATTGGAGTGTAAATCTGCAAGAAATAAAAGCAAAATTTAGTAATTATAGACACAGTTATTATAGTGTAATAAATATGTTTACGACTATCTCCTTTTGGTTATTATTATTAGAATTTTTAATTAACAAACAAACCGTTACGTGTGAAGTGATAGTACATTATAATAATCACACATTGTCTTTAAAATAATAAAACCTCACACTTAATGCTAGCCTTGAATTAAAGCAAACGGTGCTTTAAGTTAGAACAATATAACACAAATGTAAAAATACAATATTTCTCTTTCAGTTGTTTATTGAAATTTCTTTTATTTTTCTTAACTGTTTATAATGCGTCAAGCTCCATTACACAATTTATTTTTCCGAAAATACTATTTTCATATTGTTTTTGAGGTTCTAATACCAAAATAAATTCATAACAAAAATATTTCAACAATATATCAATTACAAAAATATAGAAAAAGGAGGAATATTTTCGACCACCTCAGGTTCAAAATAATTAAAGGAAACTACAGGTAGCCCTCCATTTACGCTGGGGTTAGGTTCAACCGCATGAGTTCGTAATTCAAAACTACGTAATTAGAGGTAAAATCAGTGCCGTAACTAGTGCGCTGTACAAGGTTACAATTTTTTTTTTTTTTTTTCTGAGAAAAATAATAATAAAACAAATACGATATAACGATATATATATTTGTTTATAAATAATTTTTGTATAAATATACAAAATTATTCAATATATATGAGGAGATAACACTCAAAACGAGATTTGTCACACAAAAATCAAAATTGAGATATCGGTATCAGTGTCTTCCTCTTTGTAAAGTGTATAAAATAAAAACTTTATTAATCTAAAACGTGTTTTGTGGTACTAAAATGGACAAACAAAATAAAAAAAATCAGCTGTGGCCACCACAGGACCGACCGCCATCACAAAGCACTTGTTTAATTTGTGATGCTTTATCAAAAAAAATCTCAAATAAAAGTTGTTAGTTATTGCTTTTATAGCAACTTTTGTAAAATAATTTTTTTCGAAATATTTCTCTGTTGTGAAACATTTGCAAAAATCTTAAAACCGACACGACTAAAGTCCCATTTCTAGTTAACCGATTTTTACCAAAAGTTGATCAACTCGTGCCATTGATGTCAAAAGCTTAAATATGAAGTTTCATAAAAATCCTTTTAGTCGAATTTCTTCTGCACGTGTACACGGACCGACAAGCAGACAGACAGGCAGACAGACAGACAGACAGACAGACATACAGACAAACAGACAGACAGACAGACAGACAGACAGACAGACAGACAGACAGACAGACATCATGCTAAAAATAGTGAAAACGTTATGTAAGGACATGAATTCGTGGAGATCCATCGAAGTCTCGAAATGTCAAAATCGGTATGATCACAATACCTCCCTTATACCATGGGTTCAAAAAGTAATTACATAAGGGTTGGCTATGGAAAAATGAAATAATGTCTACTGCAAACTGTTGGCGGTCGGTAAATATACAGTGGAAACTCGCGTAACAAGCATAATTCGTTCCAGAATCTTACTCGTAACGCAAAACATTCGTTAAGCGAAATAATTTTTCTCATATAAATTAATGTAAAATACGATAATGCGTTCCATGCCGATAAAATACTCAAAAAAAAAGTATAACGTTTATTCAAAAAAAATATATGTATATGCATTGTTAAGGAGCGTGAATCATCTTTATCTTTTCTTCTATAGCGGAATGAACCAACATGGAATGCGAATTCGATTTGCAGAAAAAAAAAAAAAAAATCGAAATAATTAGTTTATTATTTATGATACATAACTTAATCCTTTTTTACTAGAAAGCTGTCTAGAGACATTTGTTTTCGCTGACGCTTCAAAATTTGGTGGAAATGCACACAAAGGGTGATGCTTCTCAATGTACGATACAACAGTTTCGCATGTTTTGAGCATTTCTCTTATTGCGTCAGAAGATTGTTGCTTTGCTGTTACCTCCTCCTCCTCTTCTAAAAAACTCTCCTCCTCAACTTCTAGCTGTAAAGCAAAATGCAACTTGCATGCGTTGTGCTCTTCCACAAACTCATCGAAATCATTGTTATCCACCTCCAGTCCCATGATCTTGGCCAAAGACAGAATCTCGGTGACTACAGGCTCCACAGGTACTGTTTCAAACCCCTAAAAGTCACATTCGACAACGCTCTCCGGTGAAAGCTTTCGTCAAAGCTCTGGCGCACAATCCGAGACTTCTATCCTCGTCATTCCTTATGCAAAAAGACGCGCGTTAAGCGTGTCATTTTTTTACAATTTGTTTTGCTCGTTATGCGAATTACTCGTTATGAGAAGTGCTCGATAAGCGAGGTTCAACTGTATATAAAAATTTAAAAAGTGATTTTAATTTTTTAATTTTAGATGAACTTATTGAGTATGGAGGAGCAATGGTGTGACCAATATTCAGCAGTGGACGAATTTGGTGATGATGTTGTACATATTTTTCATGTGATATTTTTTTAAAAGACTGTATAAAATATAAAACAAAGACTACATGAGTTGCAACATTTTTATTATAATTCTGGTAATGAAGTAAGGCCTTCATTTTAAATATTTACAAAAATTATTTATTCATCTTTCATTATAATTTCAAAGTAGTGTCGAAAGCACAGTCTAGAATATTCAGAACAGGAAAATGATCTTTTATTTTGTATAAATAGAATTGCTTATTTCAGATTTACAATTTCCCGTCAAGCCATATATGAACATTGGAAAATTTGCTCTAATATTTATGATAATAACATCATCTTGTCGAGAGATTCTTTCAACACTGATTTATATTAATAATATTAGATTAGTAATTTCATTATTTTGCTGTACATTACTTTTTACAACTTGTACTTTTCGATTTGTTTAATCTACGAGGTGTGTAAATTACCTAACCGGACTGAATTTTATAAATTTTCTTATGCGAATAGAATTACTATTCAATATTGTCTTCCTCAAAATAATTTCTTTGGAAAGCCACACAGCGCTGAAGACGGTTCCTCCAATCCTCCTAGCAGTGCTGGAACTCGGATACTGGAATAGTTTTCAGCTGGTCGGTTATGAACGTTTGAATGTTTTCGAGTGTCCCAAAATGACGTGATTCTTCAATTTTGGGAAGAGGAAAAAGTCACAAGGACTCAAGTCAGGCGAATAAGGAGGCTGAGGAGCAACAGGAATGTTTTTACTGGCCAAAAACTTGTTTATTGAAATTGCTGTGTGACAAACAATTTTCTCATCCCCAATTCATTGGTCAAAATCTGATTAACGGTAGTGTGAATCAAATTCAACTCTTCCCTGACTGTCAACCGACGATCTGAACGCACAAGATCCCGGATTCTGTCGACATTTTCATCGGTTTTTGAAGATGAAGGCCTTCTGCTGCGTGATTCAATCTTCCTTCTGAAAATGCCTTAAACCACCAAGAAACCTGGGTCTTTGACAAAACACCGTCTCCATAGGCCTGCTGGAGTTTTGCAAAAATTTCCGTTGCACTGTGCCAAGTTTGAAACAAAACCTGATAGCACACCGTTGCTCGAAATGAATGTCACTCATTTTTAGAACGCACTAGAAAAAACTGTTTCACGATAAAAATCGCTCCGAACAAAAAAATTGCTCTAGCGAGTTCAAACTCGTACTGAAGGCGTATCACATGTTCACCTGTCGCCTCTCCCATGTCCCAAATGTTGCCAGATTAAACGGTATTTTGCCAGTCCGGTTACTTAATTTACACACCTCGTACTTACAGGTGCCCAAAAATTAACTTTACAACCAATATCATACGCCATTTTGGTTTGATACTCTCTCACTTTCTCTCTTTCCCTGCCTTTTTTTTTAGGCACCGTCAGTAATGTTCTGTAGTCTCCATCGAATTGTCGTGATTAAAGGAAAATAAATGTTTTGGTACCACTGTTGTAGTTATTTGATACTTTTTGATTTAAAAGAACACCTTTTCATTTGTTTGCTATAAAAGTGTGCAAATAATTTTAAAAGAAATATCTATTTTAACGTAGACCGTTTAAATGTACACAAAAGCAAAACGTTACGATATTTATATTTATCTAAATTACTTCATCGATTTGATTTTAACCAGACAGAAAAAAAGATTACTTCACCTAAAGTTCCTCTTAGGAAATAGCTAAATCCTTTTTATAGAAATTAGTTAAGCCAAGTGGGGCAAACGAATAAAATTAGAACATATTTCTTCAGGAAAGAATTATTAATAAATCTAAACATTAAATCTGTTAAGACGATAGTATCTAATTAGTAGATGATACTCCTTCCGTCCAAATATATGGTATACTTAAAAAATGTGGGATAACGAAATTAATATTATCTTGATCTATTTTTGTTTTTATTTCTATATAAGTGGTTGCTAGGCAACTAATAAACAAATGGCTAGCAAATAGTTTTCTAAACGTCAAAATTTATTCAAAAAAAAAAAAAAACTGGTATTATAGACAAATTAAAGTGACACCCGCTGTTCTAACAAAACGGCGAATTTTGATCGAAATTTGTTTTGAATTGCGAGGAAGAAGATCCAAATCGACTTAAATCCCAACCGCCAAATAGTCCGGATTTTAATCAAGATCTTGTCTTTTTCAATTTTATACAATCCTTACAACATACAGCTTTACCGAATACAATCGACGAACTGATTGAATGCGTAGAAAATGCATTTAATACATTAAACATACAAACCCTTAATGTTTTTCTAACATTGCAAACTTGTCTAGAAGCAACCATGTTAGCAAAATGAGAGAATTCCTATAAAATTCCGCACATTAATAAGGCAAAACTTCATCGTAAGGGACGATTACAAACAACATTATCATGTTCCATACAAGCTGTGGAGACAGCCACGTCCTTGTTAAATTAAAACTTTTTGTATTATTCTTTGTTTTACTAGATATTTGTAACTATTTCATAAATAAAATCATTCTAATTAATTAAAATTGTAAATGAATATCATATTTTCGGACGGAGGCAGTAATTGTTATAAGTTTATTTAATTGTAAAAATTTTAGAATAAATTATTTTTTAAATAACTTTTAACTTATCAGTATGTTAAACTAATAACAAGTTAACAAATTGGTCTAAATAAAAAACTGTAATATATCTTATCCAAACGATAGCTCTAAATTTATTTTTATTTTCTACTTTATTTATGTCTAATGACTTGTAAACAAATTTTAACTCACAAATATATGCGTAATATTATTGTAACTTAAAAAAAACCTGTCAGTTTTATGTAAATTGGTTATTGGTTTAATTTAACCAATAAATTAAATTAAATAAAGTTGTAAAACAAATTAAATTGCGTGTAACTAAATTCTTAGTTATTAGCCAATCAGTACTGTTTATTTATATCATGTAATTTGCGTGAATATGTGATTTTACCATTTGTGGGAAGATATATTAAAAATTAGTTATTATTTATTAATATAATTTATGTTTAATATGAAATCGAAAATTGAACTGTATATCACTCGATTAAAGTAAATGACCTTATTTTATTGCGCCTGTGATATTTTAATTATAAAGCCAGTCATACACCTTGCAATTAAAATTTTAAGCAAGTACAACACGAAGGTTTAATGTTCATCAGGAGCAAATGATCATCTTACAGGACTCCGGCCTCTCCACAATTAAATATTGTTGTGCAGTGTGAATTTTCACACATGTCAGTGTTTTGTAGGTATTTAATATGTGTAACAAGCCAACAGTACACTGGATCTCTAGGAGAATATTTTTTCAATAATCACATCAAAATCAAGAGTTTTTTGATAATAATTTGTATTCATTAATTGAGTACTAAGAGCTTTCATTAATTTTTATTTTAACTAAATTTAAATAATTTGCGACGATTTCGTCACAATAATATTTAAATATAAAAATCCCAACAATTTTTCCTACATTTGTTTCGTATGTAAGCCTTCAATAAATTAATAACAAATATATTGATAAATAGATTCATTTTTTTAATTTCAAAAACGTATTTCTCACTATAAACAATGTGGTATTTGTTTTATAAGTATTTCACTACTATAATCTGTTTCTTTGATTTAAGCGGAATTAGAATTTTGAATATTTTATTTAGCAAAAACCAACTTCAAGCATTAAAAAATAAGCTCGTGTCAACATAAGGAGAGTAAAATTCCATTTGGTTCCGTTTTGAATAGCATATATAAATGATTTATTTCTCTTTGATACCTTAAAAACAAAACACTAAAATAATTCAAACAGGTGACTCATGATGTATAATAGTAGGTGGAGCTTACACACATGAACACAATTCTCATCTGTTAAATTTTTTTTATTATATTTTTAATTTTGAAGGAAAACGTACACTATCATAAATACAAAAAATCATTAATAGCCAAATTTAGCCAGGAATTAAAAAAATAATTTTGTCAAAAACACATAAACTGCAATATTTTCAAAAAACACACTCTGATCAAAAATTTCTTTGGTACGTGTCCGGTTCAGATCAATGTACATTACTTAATTTTTTTTCAAATTACTAGTTTAAACCTTTTGGGTTAAATGGTGCACAGTAATTTTTGGAAAAAAACGTGTTAAAATAAAGAAATTAAAAAAACAATACTTTACGTCATTTAAGTTACGTCTTGTATATGTAGTTAAATTTTTTATATCCATTTTAATAATTGTTTACTTTTCCGATAGAAAATCTCAATTATACTTCTGGTTGCAGCACCTCCATTAGAGGTTTCCACGAGCCACCACTGGTCATAATTAATAAGAAGTAAGTTTATGAGGGACGACAGAATGGTTAGGAAAATATGGGAAAGAAAATTGAATACCCCTCAACCAGTGGGAAGACCTCGCAAGAGATAGAGAGACCAGCTAATCAAAGATCTAACAAGTATATATACAAGTATGGTATACAGGACACATAGAAAAACCTGAAACTAATCAAGATGGAGGACTTATGTGAGTGAGGCCAAAAATCAATCCAACAGACAGTGTCCAAGGAAGAAGAGGCAGACTATTTCCATAACCAATTTACTAAAAACTACAAAAATTTAATTCCACACTAGTGCGGAAATGAGTTAGATAAGTATGTCTGTTTCCTAACTGTCGTAGAAAAACAATCCTATATTAGTGATTTTTTACCTGCAAATGAAATTATCTTAGATCATTTCCTTTTCATGTAGATATTTTTAAAGTGTTTTAAAATTATCTGAAGGTACTCTCATGATCGTTACTTTTAAATTAAAAAGCTATTTGTAAATTTTATCTTTCCGAAGTATACTTACTTTCATTAAACTAATTCTCAGTTATTTTAAGTAGCAGTTATCACAATAGTGGGATGTGAACGTATTTCATTTAGCTGACATTTTTAGAACATGATAATTAACATCAAAATTACTAATTAAGGGTAGAAAGTTTGTATAAATACCGACAATGTAAAAAGGTCAATTTTATAACTAGACAAAACCACCATTGGAATAATCTCGTGCAGAAAGCGAGTTTATACATCTTAATTTCTGCTTAATTTACACTAATTTGACTTTAAATCGGCATATCTAAACGCTGTTGTGTTTATTAAAAATATTATAATATATTGGGTTGTTACATAAGTCCGTTCGTTTTTTTTTTTCAGCTTTTATTCAATAAAATATACATTCTTAAAAAAAACTTTTATTATCAAATGTACTGTCCATTATTTTCTATCAATTTGGACAAACGTTCAGGCAATTTCATAATGCCACCTCGCCAGAAGGTTCCGTCTTTGCTCTCGAAAAATCTGTAGAGGTGAATTTTGATATCGCCCAAAGATGCGAATTTTTTTCCGTTAAGGGAATTTTGTAGAGAGCGGAACAAATGGTAGTCGGAGCATATGGTCCAGATATCGCTCCATCCGACTACCATTTGTTCGGGCTTGTGCCTCTTGTGTGGCCAAAATTATATAAAAAAAAAAAAAAAAAATAAATAAATAAATAAATAAATAAATAAATAAATAAATAAATAAATAAATAAATAAATAAATAAATAAATAAATAGACTGCCCTACAAATTGATGACAAAATACACTTTATGATAATACATTACAAGCCGAGTTCTCGCGACGTTCAATATGACATCGATCCAGATCCGGATCACTCCGGTCACTGCTCACAATCGCCCGATCAATCGTATCCTTGAAACTATGCAGTAAGCCGTGAGCCGGCTCATTTCAATTTGATGAACCATGTCACTTCGGTCAGTGTACTGAGCCGGCTCAGTGAGCCGGTCCGTTCATGAACGACCCAACTCTAATGGACAGTACATTTGATAATAAAAGATTTTTTTTAAATGTATATTTTATTGAATAAAAAGTGAAAAAAAAAAAACGAACGGACTTATGTAACAACCCAATATATAGTTGGTTAACTATGGTAAATAACTAAATAATAAATCTTCTCTTCTCCCAATATTCCAGTCTATCCTTTAAGTATTTCTCAAGTTCTTCACGAAATCCACTTTCCAAATCCATTTACATTTTTTTTTATGTTAAATGATCGTAATTCCTCACCAACCGTTTTTTTCTGGTTTCAGGTGTGCTCCAAAAATAGATTGTGTTTCACAAAAAGCATTTTAAAATCCCTTAGAATAATTTATTATTTGAAATCAGTAACCAACAGCAACGGATATGGACGTCACAAAATGTCGCTCAGTGAAAATTTTAACTTCAGAACTATTTAAATTTCGCAACATTACTGTAAATTTAACGAAACATAAACTTGGGTTAGGGTTAAAAATTTTATGTTTCATTTAAATATAGGTTTATCGCTGTAGTGTCGTTTTTTGATGCAATGTGCATGTGGTATTAGACTAAAATAACACTGTCTTTTGAAATATTGTAAATGTTTTGAAATAATTTAATACACTTTTAGACCTTTGAACAAAATTTGAACGTGCTAATAAAATTTTTGTTCATTTTGCATGTCTACAATATCAAGGCAATGCCAATTTTAGGACCGGATGAATTTTAAGTATTTTATGTATGGTCAGCCTTGTTTATATAATTAATTTCACAATGTCAGGGCTTTTAACCTGGCTAACAAATTGTAGATATTTTGTTATGTTTAACGGCTCCATCTTATTCTTTTTCTAGTTCTATTTCCGGGTCGATGATGGACTAGGAATGGCGAGAACTAGAAATATATGGAACCGGGTACGCAACAATTACCCGGATATTGACCACTATCTGATAATTACCCGTTACTCGTTAACTACCCGTTACCAGATAATTATCCACTATCCGATAATTACCCGGTAGCCGTTAATTACCCGCTACCCATTAATATATAAAAATGAAAAGTAAGTATAGCAAAATTGATGTGAATTTTCACATTTCAGGGATTTGTAAGTATTTAATAAGTGAAAAAGCCTACAGAATGCTGGATGACTAAAAATAATTTTTTGACAAAAATTTTTTGAACATTTTTATTCGTTATTTGAGTACTATTTAATGTTTTTGAACTAAATTTAAATAATAAGCCATAATTTAGCCATTAATTAAAAAAATAATTAATTTCTCTCGTACGTTTCCGGCTCAGATCAATGTACATTACCTATAATTTTTTCAGATTTTTTGCCAAAATCATCTTAAAAGAAACAAATTTAAAAAAAAACAACTTTTCGTTGCTTATTCTACATCTTAAGAGCTTCCTTTTGATACCACAGAATAAATTAATAAAAAATAGTAATTTTTTCAACGACGCAAACCCCAACATCAACCCCTCTGGGAGATAAGATGGAGTACAAAAGTTTTTTGGCATATATTTAGAGAAAATGTAAAAAAAATATATATTTTTTCATTAAATACATATTTGTTTATATTTATTTCGTGATGTGGTTTTTGAACTCTTAGTAGCTATTTTTTCTATATGTGGTTCAAAGAGTTATATAAGCATGCCAAATTTCAACTTTCTATCCTAAACCATTTGGCTACAATTTCTACCGTACAGACAGACACATGATTGACTTTATAAGGGTTTTTTGGTGGCCATACCTATAAAACCCTAGTTAATTCCTACTACTGTAACCGAAAACAAAATAGTCACAGATAAATAAATACTCAAAATATCTCACAATTACCCGTTAATTACCCGGTACCCGTTAATTATCCACTACCCGTTAGTAATCTGATACCCGTTAATTACCCGTTAGTTAATGGGTAATCGGTAGATAACGGAACGTTATCGGAACCGAGTACAAGTTTAACGGTTCGGGTAGCGGGTACCCGGGTACCCGTCGTCATTCCAATGATGGACTATTAAGATGGCAATTCTAATGTATACAACAGCTCGAACTATATAAGTGCCACATAATGCACATAATTTTTTTTATCTTTCTTCCACGACTATAATTAATAGCTTACCAACTCTTAGGTGGCACATAGGGTAGAGAGGATAAGTTTTCTGTTTCTAAAAAACTGTCTCCGACATTTATATCATACTTGGAACTGGGTTGACTAAGCCGACCGGCGCTCCTACGTCAAGCCGGGGGCCTTCGACCCCGACCAGATATAGTACATGAAATCACAATAGATACATAAATTTTTTTCAGAGAATAACAAAAATGTTACTGTGATGCGTATTTCATTCTTAAAAAGTTGACAATTGATAATATTGGTTATACAATTCTTTTTATTAAAAATTAGAAAATGAGTTACATAATTAGCTATAATGGTATGAAATAAATATGCCAAAACAAAATTACACATAAAAATACAAATTATTATTGCCAACCGTTTAATTATTGGATAAAAATTGTCATCTTAACTGATTGGAGAATTATCCATAATGATCAAGAATTCAACATTATAGATTGAATTTACTATCTCCAATTAAACCATATTGGCAGGAAAATAATCAATATAATTACAAGATTCCTAATAAAGTATAATTTGAAAACATTCAAAAATGGTTAAATACGATCACGAAATATTAATTTCATGTCATTTAGTAACATAAAATAACTTCAGAAATCAGTGAATGGGCTATTTGATGAAGATAAAAGAGGACAGAATGGTAAAAAAGATCACGGAAGTATCACTGAATATTAGTTTTTGGGATAGAAGTTTACCTGTAAACGGATTTGGCTGTAGAGTAGGGTGACCATTTTCTTAAGAAGGCAATGCGGGACGAAGCAAAAAAAATGTCCTCATCTCCCAAATCCAAGTGAAGAGCAAAAAAAGGTCCTCTTCTCCCAAATCCAAGTGAAGAGCAAAAAAAAGGTCCTCATCTACCAAATCCAAGTGAAGAGCAAAAAAAAGGTCCTCATTTCCTCAAATACAAGTTACAAAATGCGGGACAATGCGGGACAAAATGTTAAAATGCGGGACTTTTGCGGGACAAAATGTTAGAATGCGGGACGAATGGTCACCCTACTGTAGAGGAGCCAATAACCATCGTATATCACAGAAAATAATAAAAGATATGAAAAGAAGATGCAAGACAAACATAAAACAATAAGTTCGATTCTCTAAGGAAGAGCCTGTCCATGAGTACCCAGTCCTCACTTAAAGCAACTGACAGATCATAGCACAGGCCTAACCTCTCCCTGACATCTGGAAAAAATAGGCGCTTTCCAGGTTGCTGTAAAGAGTAACTCGGAGTTGCTTCGAACAGTTCGCTAGTTGTTCCAAGCAAAAGTACTTCACACTTTCAACTACACCAGAATTTCCTTCCCCCGTCCCCTGAAGTACCTGCCTTTATTTTAGTACTTGGAGTTCCTTTGTAGTGGGGGTAAACAGCTGATGCAATTCAAACTTGTTAAAGATTTATCACGCATTTATAACTGTGTATTTTTTTAATATCAAATAAAATCCATTTATCTTATCATAAATATGTAAAAATTTAAAATAATTTGTACATTTAGGATAGTTTTTCTTTGACATTTGTTAATTCGTAAGATAGCAGCGCCACTTTCCACTAAATACTCAACTAAAGTGTTCCACATGCAAAACTTTTCAGAGGAGTTTGGAGTAGAACAGTTTCAAATAGTTCAGAGTATTTCACATCTATCTGGAAAGCACCTATTAGCTTCGACTCAACACGATTGCAGATGGTAGAATAAGGAACTATACTCTATCTCAGAAAGACTGATAGTAATAAAATTTATTATTTGTAAAATGTTATTGTTTTTTCCCACAGAAGCGGCCCACCAAATATGAATAGTTCGAAACGAAATATTGTTAAAAACAACCGAGTGTGCCGCACATATTATATGGGAATACGAATTAGGGTTAAACACCATAGATCATAAAAATGTTACCCTAAAATTTTGAGGAAAAATATGGTCACAGGCGTGCGTTTAATAAAATGATAAATAGTAATATAGAAATACACAAAACCAATTTAAAATGTGCACGCCACTGATAACTGCCTGTCAAAAAGATTTATTACTATCAGTCTTTCTGAGATAGAGTATATGTAAAAATATTATTATTTAAAAGTCTACTTGTTAAATTTTAACCAAGAAGGGAGAAAGGAAGAGAATGAGAGACTTAATTTTAATATTCATATTTGTCTGTCCAGATTATTCTACCCCCAACCCGGATTAAATGTGTTTGGGTTACTAACAGTGTCGGCGCTAGCAGGGGTTCCGGGGGGAGGGCGGTATCCTCCAAAAACTGCCCTGGCCACCAGAATTGTTTGGAGAAAAATGTATTTTAGAAGTGAGGACCTATTTTTTTAGGTCATCACTTGTATTTGGCGCCCCCAAATTACACTAAAAAAATTCCTGCCCCCCCCCCCCCCCAAATTTTAAGAGCTAGCGCCGCCAATGGTTACCAATGAGAGAATGTTTTTTTTTTGTTATGAATCATAATTGTGACGTACTTGTGGTCAAAAGCACTATTTAGTTTATTTAAATACTCGGTGTTTATTTGAATATGGTGCTAATGGTTTATTTGCAACTGTCTTCCAGTGATTAATTTTCGATTGTTGTTGCCAAATAATTTATTTTTAAGTTTTTCGTCACATTCTTTGTTTGACAACAAAACGGAAGTAGATATTTAAAATAGAACGAAAATAAAAGAATATGTAAACATACTTTTATGTTAGTAAACAAATGTGGTCTTGAAAATTTGATAAAATTTAGATAGAGAATTGTGACTACTTAAAAGCACGGCATTTTTCCCACAAGACAGATCTATAATCTATAACTTGGAGGAGAGTTGGACAGTTCACCTTATGTGTAAGGCCTCTAATTACGTAGCATATCTTATTCAGCTTAAAAATTAAATCCTGGCAATGAGAATTCTAGCTAAGATTACTGTACTAATTTAGTGTTATAGTGTCCAGGGCCGGCGCGAGGCGCCCCTAGGCAGGGTTGTAACTAGCTTTCGGGCTTTGGTTAAGATTTTATAATTGGCCCCTCTCAACACATTATATATAGCGATGACCTAACATACCATATTACTTTTGAAGATCGGCATAAAACAATTATCCCGTCTAACTATAATCATATTGTTAAACTACCAAATAACTAAGGTTCATGTTCACAACCACGTTGTAAACAGTCAACGGTCTGTGGCGCATACATACGTTTAAGTACTAACTATAAATAACTATAGTTGTTTTTGTTAATCCTTTAAGTAAGATGCGTAATGTGAAAAACTAATCCCTACGGCTATGGGTTGACACGCCTAGTTATATCACATCTATTGTAATTTTATGAGTTCCCTAACTTTTATAAATTTATTGTGATCTTCAAAACTAATTATATTGTTTATATTAACTAGAATAATTATGTTGTTTATGTTGACCCTGCACTTAAGTGGGATAAGCACGTAGAGATTCTTGCCAAAAAAAATTGCAAAACTATATTTCTTTTTCGCAATCTGGTTAATACTGTGTCAAAATAAATAATGTTAATATCATATTATATGCCTTATTTCAATCACACATTTCTTATGGGGACATTCTGCTTCAGATAATAGAATTTTTTCCCTTCAGCAACGTGCTATTCAAATTTTAGCAAAAATGTATGGCCAATGGCGGCAGAATGCACTCGCATGCTACTAGAAATAAAAACAATATATATCCAAACTTCTTACGTTTAACTAAAGCACATAATGCGTCAAATTATTACAGTATAATTTTTTTTAAATATTCTGCCAGAGGAATATAAAGTCCTGCGTTTTCTGAATTTCAGAAAACTAAAAGAATTTTTAATTAGAAACCTATTTTACTCGACTGATGAATTTCTGAATGTTAAATTTTAAATTTATTTATGTTCATATATTAAGACCATATATTATTGCACTACCCTAATAATTATTGCCTATTATCTTGCTCCATATTAACATGTATTTGTACTTCGTGTTGTATTGTATTGCTTGTATGACTGACTAAAACAATGTTTTATTTTGTATTATGGTCAATAAATAAATTATTATTATTATTATTAATTTGGTACGGACTATAATTACATGCGCTATCCGCATATTTTTAGTTTTGACGGGTTAAAGTTACTTTTTCTTATATTCTTTCTTCTTATTGATTATTATTTTTACATTAATTTGGCGCCCTTTTCCACTGATCACCTGAGGCAAGTGCTTTACTTGCCTTACCCTCAATCCGGCCCTGATATTGTCTATCAAACCACCGTTGATTTCCAGTGCAATATTTGGAACATCTTGGTTGTTGCACTGGATAAAATTTCATAATATCAGTTTTCGACATAAACATAATTTGAATGAAAAGCACTGATTTAATTTATCTAGATCTTTTTTGTTAATTACCGGTACTCAGTGATTAATTATATCTAAATTCATTAATACCATTAACGGTCCAGGTGGTGTTGTAAACATTCTTGTGATTCTACGATCATTATATATAAGAGAGGTACCTGTACCTGTACCCTGCACAGCCTGTGCCTTATGCCTTGTGTCCGGACGTCTAATCTCACGGTGAACGCAATTTCTCATATCACACCCACTGCCGGGACATATTTCGCAGTATATAATCTGTAATGCTGACACACCCCTCTCAGAGAACCTCTTTTATTAACGTTATCATTAGCCAGTTGAGATTCCAGTGCATGAAAAATTACGTATTGCTACATGATGTATATTTTCCTTGTTTACATTTGAGGTACTGTATAAAAATTTAATTAATATTAGCTTTGTAAAGAAGACCTGACCACGTGACTTAATAACTGGAATAAACAACATAAGTTCAAAGCCTGGCCCATATTACTCCTGAATGTACACAGATTGAAAATATAGCCATGAAACATGGAAACAGGAGGCTTCGGCTCAAATCAGGCTGTCGCGCCAAGGATGATGACAACGCCCAAAAAAATATAAACAATACTTTAGGTATTTATTGGATTTATTTTAATGGGATATTAAATTGAAGCTTTTAATTACAAAAAAAAAAAATATATATTATTCCATACTTAATAATAGTTTTTAGAAATTGACCAATCCAAAACTGGAACCAAAACCAAAAACAAAACAACGAAAGACGGATGGTAGTGATGAATAGAGCCCTGCGCGGATACGTTTTTCTGTATCCGCATCCGCATAGACAGGATCCGCATCCGCAGCATTTGTAAATATAAAATCCGCATCCGATCCGCATCCGCAAAAATATGCGCACAATCCGCACAGGATTTGCTATCTGTTTGGAAATATCTAACATGTTTCGCCTTATTTGGCATATCGCTGTTTTAAAACACTACTATTTTTTTTTACTTTTATCACATTAATATTACTTGGTCCAGCAATATGTTTTCTATCTAACGTCGTAATGAGATTATATAGGTTAAAAAATAAAGATATAAATTACAATTATTCGACTCTAAAAGCAAGTTTATATGAAATGTAAAACTTTAAAAAGTAATATCTCAAAAACTTAGTTTTTTAAGATATCTTACTATTATTTTAGAGCAGCGATATTTAGAAATAATTAACAGATTAATTTATCACATTTATGACCAATAAATAACAAGGAAAGACCTATAAGATCAGCAAATTAAAAAAAAATAAGTTCTTAATAATAAAACTAAATTCTTAAATTCACCCTATTATTAAAAGATGAAAGTTATATGACGATTTCAAGAATTTTAAGATATTTTATTTTTTTAAATTTGATTTGAGCTTCTATGTTTGTAATGTGGAAAATTACCATGGTTAATTTTACCAATATTTCCAAAAAAATCAAATAAAGCGATTCATAATTATTTTTAAATTAATAAACGCAATAAATCTAAAGAAATTGTTGTATCTACGATTGTTATATAAACTCTACTATATTTAACTATTTAAGTAAGCGTAAAAAAAGTAAAAGGTGCCGTAACGTATCATTATTTCACTCTTGCTATAAGCACAATACAAATACCAGCGATACATTTTTGGGGTTCCAAACGCGTCTTCCGTAGGAAGAGGCGACCAACCGAAGATTTTATATTCACGCGGATATTGCGGATAAGCGGATATGATATGTAATCCGCATCCGCACGATTTAAATGATATTTTATTTGCATCCGCAAAAAATGGCGGATATCCGCGGATTTGCAGGGCTCTAGTGTTGAACTAAATTCGAAACCAGGTATATGCTGTTCACTTTTATAAAAACAAACTAAGAGGAAATTTTAATTTCAATAGTTTGCACCTTTCAAATTGTATGTCATGTTGGTATTAAAAAATTATAACAAATTTCACTTTCTTAATAATGATCATAACCAATAAATCTAAAGTCGGTTTTACAGCGTAAAGAATATTTTTAAGTGACATTTAAAGTCAGTAATACAATATAAAAGTAACCAAAATAACTAGATCTGGTTTGTCAGCACATATCCAATATCAGTTATCCAGAACTGAGTATCCGAAATCGGGTTCCTCAAAAATTACGAACCCGGTTTTACCCGAAATCTGGATAACCGGATAACCGGATACCCGAAAAACTAGTTTCAGTTCCTAGAAGTACTAAATATCAAGAAATTCCTAAAATGTGTGATGTTAATTCACTTATCTCCATTTTTAATCTGTTATTTTTTAATTCCGTTAACGTAGAGGAGAAGGTCCTAATATGGCACCCCAAAGAAAATCTACTAATATAGCTAACATCATCTTTCGACTTAATAGCTTAAAACACACCTACATTTCGTTCAACAATTTTACAAATTTAGTGTAGTTGAATTCATGTTCCGTTACGAATTACAGTAAATGTGTTTGCTTAATTTTGATTCTTTTATTACGGTAAGTTGTTATAAGAATGGGCAAGATTTTTATTCGATCAGCTTGCGATTTATATTTGAAGCTGTTGTATTATGATCGAGGTATATTGTATTACTAGGAACTACTGCCTCACTTAATCTTAACAAAGCCGAACAATAGATTGCCATGTGCAATGTTGGAAATATGGGCTCCCCGCGAGGTCTAAATATGGGCCAGGCCATATTCAACATTTTTTTCCAGCTGACGACGACATGGATGTTGATGAAGTAAGGCAACAAAGTCTGGATGATGAAGATGCTGCTGGCATATTTTGTGACGGTTGTTTTTTACAGGATCAAACGGGCAAGCTTTGGGTTCGGTGCCTAATGTGCAATATGTGGACACATGATCAAAGAATGCTCCGGGACAGAAAAAGATTTATATTAATTTAATTTTTTTCAGTAATCAATTGTTAAACTGTTACTTTGAGTTTGTATTTTAAACAAAAATAAAATTTATTTTGAACTACCCAATTTTTAATGGGGGCCCATATTTTAGACCGGGAGCTCATGACAGTTTTTGGTCTCCGATTTCATACAGCATGCCTTTTGGAGGAGAGAATATTTACCCTGTGACAACAAAAAAGGGATGGTACTAAACCCTTGCACGCTTTCCGGTCATAGGGAAAATTGCATTTCCACTTAAACACAAAATTTTTGTGCTTTTCTCTGATTTAATATTGCTTGCCCTTTTGTCAAAAGAAAGTTATAACAAATTTAAAGACTTTTAAATATATGCATGCGATTCGGAGGGTCCCAAAGGGCTCAAACGGTCATGTGATCTTGTAATAAAAAAATATGATTTTCCGCGTTTTCATACAGCATGCCTATAATTAAAAGACTTTAAATTTGTTATAACTTTCTTTTGACAAAAGGGCAAGCAATATTAAATCAAAGAAAAACACAAAAATTTTGTGCAAGTGGAAATGCAATTTTCCCTATGACCGGAAAGCGTGCAGGGGTTTAGTACCATCCCTTTTTTGTTAATATTCTCTCCTCCAAAAGGCATGCTGTATGAAATCGGAGACCAAAAATGTCATGAGCTCCCGGTCTATTTCATACACTCAATCCTGATTCGAACATTTTACAAATTTTCATAGTTGGCTTTGAATCACATTATTTTTCTATTTTTCAAAACAATGCAATTTTGAATATTGTGTATAAGTCTTTGGGCTTAGATTATTTTTTCAAATCTTAAAAAATTATCCAGAAAAAACAAAAGCGGGACCCATAGACGTTCTCCATCTATTTACGGAGGAGAAACACAACCCTTTTGTTAAACGAGGGACTACTGTAATAATACATTAATTTTAAAGATTAAACCCTGTATTTACTTATGTATTATGTTTCCTAAGTTCGTTAAAATGCAATCCTGATAATGCTTTATAAGATTTTTCTATAATTTTCATCTACGAGCCAAATTCTTCCAGTGCTGAACATAAAACTCCCAATCTTATCCAGTCCTATTTGTCTTGAGCCAAAAATAACCATTTTCCGACAATTTTCTTAATATTGTCCGTCCAGCCAGGTGGTCTTCCTCTCTTTCCAGCAGTCTTCGGTGTATCCATTCAAGAATTTTTATTGTAACAAAAGGTATATAGTGGAAAAAATAACACAAGGTCGAATCTGCTGCTTCCATTTGTTAGCTATAAAGTTTCAATAATTTATTTATTTAATAAAAAAAAGTGTCAGTTTTTCGAGCTGCTGGTGCTTAACATAAATATTTAGTTTAGAAAAATAATTCATTAACATATGGGCATTATTTGAATTTAAAAAAAAATCAGCAAAAAGTAACACGATTGCTTTTCACGAAATCAAAATTCTCAGAAATGTAACGAAACATAAAATGTGTCTAAACCATAAATAATGTTTATAGCACACAAATTGACAAACCCGACGCAATATTTACAAGTAAGTTAAAGATAAGGGTGAAATACAGGGTGTCCGAATACTTACAGAGGGTTAGGACCTTGAAGTAATAAAATTTACTTTCCTTTTATGGTTATTGGAATCCCTTGGGGAATTTGTTACCAATATATCAGTTTGTAGCAGGTTCTAGGGATTTTTAAAACGTTTACTTTTACTATCACTAAAGAATTTCACTTTTGGAAAGAGTTGGAAGCTGAACAATGCAATTTTATTTGGTTTAGTGGGTGGGTTACGCGTATTTTATAAGACGTCGGGGTTTTAAAAAAGGCAGGTCTAAAAATAAATTAAAAACTAATTTCCTGCCTAACCTTCTGCAAGTGGGTGGGTTTGATATTTTTAATTATTTAACATTTTCACAAACTCTGGTCGAGCATAGGGTCTTTACAGTTATATATAGACCTAAAACAATTTCGCAACTATATCTAAATTAATAAAATTAGAGGCTTTACCTGTTTTTTTTTTTTGTACTTTTTGGCGTCATATTTGGTTTCTACACATTTCAGATGATTATAAAACTATATCCGAATAAAAATCTATTTTTGTCTGTGTGTCTGTCCGAGATTCACTCAAAAACGGCTGGACATATTTTGACGTAATTTGGTATGATAGAGTAAAACCAGGATTCAAACACAGGCCATAAAGCATCTAAAAAAATTTATTCTAGGGGGCTGTTTCGGGATTAAAACTGTTTATTAAAAAACTTAAAATATCTCCATTTTTATTGACTTAACAGAAAAATATTTATAACATTTTTAGTAAATGTTACATAGTAATAAAATATATCTTTCCTGTTGAATGCATTTTTTCAATTATGTAGTTGAATATTTGGGGAGTTACGGGGCGAAACCCTAAAACTTAAATCTGCATATGTCTACCTTATTATTGATTTAACAGCAAAATCATATATGACAAAAATAGTTTATAATAAGAAAACAAATATATTATGTCTATGCATTACAAGCCCGTGTGCCCCCACCCCCCTTGTGCGGGCCTGTGTCTTTTAGACCAGATCATAATTTACGTAACGTTCTCCTAAACACAGGAACGTCTTGTAAAATACAGGATTTAATTACAAGAGCAAAATTAACGTTACCTTTTTACCTAACGTAACTTTAGTTACTCACGTTAATAGTATAATCCATAAAATAATGTAACAAAGAAAACAAATACAAAAACTGTCACAAACCTGTTCATCAAATTCATAATATGAAATATTCCGCCTACAGTTAATGTAAATTACATTGTAGTGGGTCAGTTATGATACCAACGCACATAACTGTGACACAGAGGAAGGATCATATTTTAAATACGTTATGAGGAATGTTAACTTAGCAAATGAAAGTTGAGGATTGTCACGTTAAATAGATTATGCACGACTTGGTTTTGTCAAAATATTTACGCACTTAGAACAGACATGTGACCTAAGATTATCATGAAAGACAAGTTCTCAAATCGCTGAAAGGTAAAGTTCTTTTACGATAACTATGAAACGACGTAGTAGTTAGTTATTTGTTTACAAATGCCAAAACATGTAGGTTATATTCAATCACTTCTAAAGTGGGATTGAAACCTATATTTCCTAGGGAGTTAAGGGGCTAATGTTAATTATGATATAGAGTTAGAAAAAAAGTTTATTTCTCCTTTTTGCAGATCATCCAACAACTCAAGACAGCATTGAGTCCACATCTGCAGACGATCCAAATGAAGCCTCCCGACAGCTACAGAAAATTCTGCATCTGATTGAATATTAGCTAAAATTGTGACAAATAAGAGTCAATGAAAACAAATCCGTATACTTTACCTTCGCAAACAGAAGTTATTCCCCAAGCAGACAATGCAAAATATTTGGGATTATATCTACACAGAAGGCTAACATGACGAAAACACATAAAAGCCAAAAGAACTCAGCGTGAGCTGAAAATTATACTAGCTTATCGGGAGAAGATCTCAGTTTTGTAGCTGTTGTTGTATAAAATAATTCTGAAACAAATCTGGTCTTATGGCATCCAGTTATGGGGAGCCAACAGTCTAATATAGATAAAATCCAAAGATTTCAGTCTAAAACTCTGTGAACAATTGTCGACGCCCCGTGGTATGCAACAAACCATAATATACACCAAGACCTCCAAGTCAGTACTGTACGTGAAGAAATAGAAAAGAGGAGCATCAGACATCTGGATAAAATGGAACAACATCCAAATAGCAACGCCACTCATCTTTTAGACAACAGTAACGCAGTACAACGACTACAGAGATATACCTATCTTGATCTACCTAGATTTAATTAGTTTTATCATAATCATCTTCATCATATCATGTCATGTCCATCTTAATTTAAGTACGTATGTAAATATGTAAGTTAAATATCTTTCGGTTATTGTCACTGGACAATATCCATTATGTAATGCATTTACTATTTAACATTGTAAATAAACATAGGAGTCAAAACAGATCTTCGTTTTAAAATCTAGTAAAATCTAGTAGTCTAATGATGAAATTCTGTGGCAAATCTATAAGCTACAGACGATCGTATCTAAGGAGTTGTTTTATGTGTTGTTATGGACAGTTTCTTACAGATTTTGTTTGTAAGCTTACAGATTTGCCACATAATTGCACCATTAATATTCCTGATTTAATAAAAACCTTCCTATAATATTTCCTGAATTTCCTGAATACTACTGTGTGATTGAACTCAGCATATATGATCACGAATATTTTCTAATGTAATATAATTTCCAACATATTTTCACGATAATTTCCAGAAACGGGTGAGTCTGTATCTATTGTTTTAAATAATGCTATTAACTATTATTATAGATATTTTACCATCATTAACTGCTAGTGCAGCACTCCCTAGTCTGTCATTATATTTACTGACTACAACTAAACAGATAACTATTCTACGAAATAAATAAATATGTTAAAATGCGTTGTAAATTATGGATTGACTCAACTTCCTTTCCCCAAAAAAGAAATTGATAACCAAAATTTACCCAAAGAATCAAATGGTGCTGGATGTTTTCCGGAACAAACCGCAAGTACCGGATATCAAGGACAACTTTAATTTTTTAAAAAGGAACGTATATGTATGTGTTGGGTATGTTTGGATATGGCCGGTCTCACATTGGAACCGACTACGTACGACTACCAATTATGGACTTGAGCTTTCACATTGGAGCATACTTGACGGAGTCGTTTGTCCTTCACAGGTCGTTGTTGTGTTGTGGTTGCCGTGAATTTTGATTAAGTGTTTTTGTATTTGTAGGTTTTTTCGTATTCGAATAATATAAAAAGATGAATGGGTTGTTTTACCTGGTTGAAAGTAGTAGTTTGTTGATGAGGCGACCAAGATGACGTTGAAGAAAAACGGAATGGATTAACGAGATATTCCAGAAGAGAGAAGAGCATGACGAGTTTTACCATTTAATGGACGATTTGAAGCAAGATCCCAAGATATTCTGCGACTACTTCCGTATGAGTTTGGACACGTTCAACTATATAGGTATTGGAAAATGTCAAATCTGAGCTGACGAAACACATCTCTTGAATGTGGTTGAATTTTCTAGTTTCACAAACACTCTCTTTCTTGAATTAAAAGAAAGATTAGTTTTTCCGTGTCCATACTCACAAACAATCAAAAAAACTGGACAAAGTCGTGCGTCGTACGCACAAAAATCCGAGCCTGCTGATATCGAGTCGCAGGTCTGAAATAAACGCACGTAGTCGTACGTCGCTTCCAGTATGAGAGCGCTGATTACATTCCCAAGGTTGGAAAAGTTCGTGCGCAGTCATGCGACTATGTACGACCAGGAGTCGCACGTAGTCGGTTCCAGTGTGAGCCCAGCTAGAACTTTTGAAAAGAAAGAACTTTTACTTAAATATTTTTTTAATATCTTTTACGGTTTACGACAAATTGTATTCTCTATAACGACTTGAAAGTAAAGTATTTTTATTTACACGTGTTCAATTCCATTTTACTCTCACCATTCGATTCTTTTGGTAAATTTTGGTTACCAAAATATTTTTCCTAACTTGTTTACGACATTCCGTTTTTTAGAAAAATCGTATGGAGCAATTAATATGGAGCTGACTCGGGATATCTTTTTCCCCCCCACATATTCTAATTCAAGAGATTGGTACACTTATCCTGAATATTTGTACACTGGTATAACGTTAAGAAACTGTTATGAAATAGGGTTTAGGCCAGTGTTTCCCAAAGGGTGCGCCGCAAAATGTTTCAAATGAGCCGCGAAACCTTAAAGAAAAAAAAAAAATCAGCTGTGACCACCATAGGACCGACAGCCACCGCAAAGTACTTGTTTAATTTATACTGCTTTACCAAAAAATGTCTCAAATAAAAGTTGTAAGTTATTGCTTTTATAGAAACTTTTGTTAAATAATTTTTTTCGAAATATTACCTAATCTGTTGTGAAATATTCGCAAAAATCTTAAAACCTATACGAATAAACTCCCATTTTTAGTTAACCGATTTTTACCAAAAGTTGACCAACTCGTGCCATTGATGTTAAAAACGTAAATATGAAGTTTCATAAAAATCCTTTTAGCCGAATTTGCTCTGCATGTGTAGACGGACCGACAAACAGACCGACAGACCGACAGACAGACAGACAGACAGACAGACATACAGACAGACAGACAGACAGACAGACAGACAGACAGACAGACAGACAGACAGACAGACAGACAGACAGACAGACAGACAGACAGACAGACAGACCGACAGAAAAACAGACAGACATCATACTAAAAATAGTCAAAACGGTATGTAGGGACCTCAATTCGTGGAGATCCATCGAAATCTCGAAATGTCAAAATCGGGATAATCACAATACCTTCCTTATATATGTTGGCGGTCGGTAAAAAACTAGCGTTATAAATTTCTTCTTCTATGACTACGTAGATGTGTCGCGAAATTTTTCTTCTTTGGAAAATGTGCCACGAGAGTAAAGATATTGGGAAACACTGGTCTAGGCAATGAATAAAGTTTAACATATCTTGTTTAGAATAGCTATATATGAAAGAAGTTTATTTCAAAAGTTCCAAATAGATTATTTAAGACATTTTCTATTTTTATAAATTTTATTCCTAGCTATAACTAAAATCGTTCTTTTTTAAGAGTTTTGCAATAAAATTACAGCTCTACCTGTTGGGTAAAGGGTAGATTTTTAGAACGAGGGAAAGGTTTTAAAAACCAATATACTTGATTGTTAAAGAAATCGAAAAATACATCATTTAGAAAGAGGTAACATCATAAAAACTTCAACTCTAACTGTATTACAAGATTAAAACTTCAAACATACAAATATTTGTGAAAAACTTTTAAATTAAAATGAAAAAAATATTTTTTATATGTTGTTATAACAATTTTATCTTTGCAACAGGATATCCGATGGTGTCAAATACCGTATCTGTCATCAGTTCAAATGATATAGTAAATTTACTGAGTCAAGAAGGAAATATAATGTTGTATGGCTCAGCATTTTACAGATATTTTTAAAGGGATTTTGCCATTGTACTGTCAGTTAAATTGACAAGTTTCATATGACCCAAAGGTGCTTTGAGTTAACTAAAACGATATTTGATATTTATTCTTAAACTGATATTTATAAGAATTATTTCTTTCATATACAGGCTGAAAGATGTTATAGAATAATAAATAAGTAAAAAACCAATCTAATTTATTCCATGACCCGGCTCGAAGGACCATATATCAAAACTACTCAATCCATTCCACCGTCAGTATTTTTAGGGTTTTATAGGTATGACCAAAAAACCCTTTTTGTCATACCTATAGGCAACCGTCATTTTGTCGTCTGTCTGTCTGTTCGGTAAAAATTGTAGCCAAATGGCTAAACCTAGATAGTTGAAATTTGGTATGATTATACAACTCTTTGACCCGCATATAGGAAAAATACTAAAACATCTAAAAAATATATCCTCCTAAAAATATGAACAAATATCGAAAAAAAAAATATTTTTTTAAAATTCTGAGTGGTTATCTAATAAAAGCCCTTAGTACATGGGTTAACGGTCAACATTTTATTTTTGCAATTATTTTGATGCGATTTTTGCCAAACTAGTGCAAAACAGTCCCACTCCCTGTAGCCCAGATGGTTTAAACTATAAATCTGAAAAAATTCTAAGTAATGTACATTGGTGTGAACAGGAATAGTACAACAGGAATTTTTGTTCAGATTATGTTTTCAGAAAATAATGCATTTTTTGTGTTTTTTAGTTGACGATGTACAAAAGTTACAGTTATGTCTAATAGTTAGCTTGCTCGCTTGCTACGCAACTAGGGTTCGCTCCCGGGCAGAGGAGACAATTATATTTTTTATTTCTTTTCTTCTATTTTTTTGTTGTTTAAATTATTTAGTCAAAATTCTAGTTATATTTTGGCAAATGTTACATTTAATTTTTAAGAACGTAAATTTAATAACCAGTTGGAATTGTTGGAATTATTTCTTCATTATACGTATCAAGTATACGAAACCAGAGGGGCGGAGCATATGACTTAAAACAACCAATGAAAGCCATAGGCGCAAGTTTCAAAATCCTAATGAACTTTACTATATATAAATAAAAAAAAAAATACTGCACATATTTAGAAACCTAAATAATGGTATTAGGTATTCGAAATAAAATTAACAAAAAATATTTTAACATAAAATTTGTTTTTAAAGCTCTTAGATTAACAGACGATAAATTATTTTAAAAATCGTTCATTTTGCCGTGATTACTACAAATCAAAATTTGTTCTAGATACTCAGCATGCCTCCTTAACTTATTATATACCTGCGAAACCCTGCAATGTGTGAAAATTCACACTTCACATCAATTTTTTATTTTGAGCGACGTAATCAAAATATTCTGTGTTTCATCTCCGGGAATAATGTTTTTCGTAGTTATTTTAAATTTCCTAACATTTTTGAAATGCGTCAATGTAAAACCAAACATGTTGTGCCTAAAATCTTTTAAAAAATAACCAATCCATCGTCAAGAAATGAAACATGTTTATTAAACAATCACTAAAATACGAACATCTAAAGAAAATTTAAGACACATAAATGGTTTTAAAATTGACAGTGAGTCATAACAATTTTAGCCCCGAAAACATAAGAACCAATGTGGTATAAATTAACATGTGTTTACGATATGTTTCACTATTTATGAATGGTGTGAATGTGACCAATGAACTTCGTATGAACTATTGAAATGTCTGTTTTAATAGAAATTAAGTCCAAAAAATTAGTATTATAAAGTAAAACGTGGATTCTTACATATTTTAGGGTTTTGTAGTTATCTACTTATGCTACTAGGCTAGAAGCGATTCAAATGTGGAATATAGATAGGGTGACCAACTGTCCCGATTTTCCCGGAACAGTCCCGGTTTGAGTACTGAAAGTCCCACGGCCCGGGAAGCAGGTGCCCGGGACGCGAAATGTCCCGGTTTCAGCAATAACATAATGTTTTGGAATCTTTTCAGAAAAATTAAATAATATTAAAAAACTAAATATTTTTCATCCTATCCTCCTATAACTAGATAAACTCGACACTTCCTAGAATATGGTTATCATTATTACCAGCAATATATAAAATGTTAAAAGGTAAGACGAATGTCCTACTCTTATTTGGAAATCCAATATGGATGAAAATAAAGAAGGAGATTACAGTAGAACCGAAATTTACATGTTTTTCCTTCAAAATTGTTTACCAGTTTCTGAAGAAGCTATAAGGAGTTTAGTACAGAACAATCTTACTGCTCCTGAGTTGTGCGATGTTATGTATAGGTCACGCAAAAACTTGAAGGGCGAAAAAAGACTCCTTAGCGAAAAAAGCTGCTACAGAACTCAACAAAATGCTGCCAGCAGAATCTAGAAAAATTGCACAAGATTTTATTTATTTATTTTTTTTTTCCCCCCAAAACTCTTAACTATTTAGAATCAAATTTTGATTTTTCCAATTCAAATTACTTACATGCAATAAGGCCATTTTCTTAAAAAAAAACAAAAACAAATTTAACATATGATCATATAAAATCTTCAGCAAAGAGTTTGAAAATTACAGACGCTTTAGAGATGGACAGCCTCTATGATGAATTCATAGATGCAAATGATATTATCAAAAACAGCTGTCTTATTCCTACAGTTATAAGAACCTTTTGCTCCTACAGTTATAAGAACCTTTTGCTACTAGTTGGCAAAATTCTCAGTATCCCATGCTCAAACGCATTTGTTGAGAGGATCTGCAGTTTGATGTCTTTTCATTGGACTGACACCAGAAACCGTTGCAGTACTAATTTAATAAAGGCCGAACTGAAAGTAAAAGTTAATTTTAAAATGGATTGAATTAAGTTTTACAATTTTATAAAAGAAAAAAATGATTTATTAAAAGCGGCAAGTAGTTCGGAAAAATATTACTGGAAAAGACAATTAAACGTATTTCATTCATTTATAATATGTAATTTCATTAATATATATATAAAAAAAAAATGTTAAATTTTTGGTTTTTTGTCCCGGGTTGGTTATTCAAAAAGTTGGTCACCCTAAATGTAGGGACAACAAAAAACCAGTTTAAGATCCACATCAAAGTGTATTCAGTATTTTTTAGATTTTTAGACTGAATAAATGCTAGTGTACCAAATTTGTTCGAAATAATTTCGAATTTTTATGGATTATCATTTATTTATTTTTTTTTTAAATTCTGTTTCTATATTTATTTATTTACACCAAACTTTGTCCTTGTCTCAAAAAAATTAAGAGAAACTGAAAATTACTCAGAGAAAAATTGAAAGATCCATACTCAGAGTAAAACTCCAAGATAAAGTACCAAAAATCCGTAATAAAGTTGGACATCACAGACTGCTTCACAAGGTTGAAATGGAGGTGGGCAAGCCTAGCATGCCTAAATGTCAATCGGTGAAGGAAGAAGTCGACTTTATGGTCGTCAAGACATCTACGAGATCACGAGGAAGAAAAAACATAAGATGGAGAGACATCACTAAAACAGCCGGTCCTCTCTGGCCCAAAATCGCTCAAGACAGGACAAAATGAAAGGACATAGAGGATGCCTTTGCCCAAAGATGGGATAGTTTTAGGCTAATTATTATATGAGCGGATCGAGCAACTTTTTGAAGAGGTGGGCAATTTAATAAATTAAACATAAAAATATAAATATTTATAACTTCTCCACATCCCTCTTTTAACAAATTTTACAGGGGGGGGGAGGAGACCCCCCTCCTTAAATGCGCCCATTCCGCCACCCCGCGGAAACCGCTCGGTCATAAATTGGAATGACACCATTGGATAATATAACCAATATCCCTGGGATAGTAACCACTAGACTTTTATAAACGCGTTTCTTCTGCCATGTAAGTCAACTATGTATTCTGAATCTGCACAGCGGTTAAACAGTTACTCAGGTTTGGTTAAAATTTAGTGTTAAAATTTTCATTTAAAAAAAGTAAAAAGTTTACTGATTTTAACCAAATCACCGTAAATCTTCATTTATTCAGATAGTGTAATTTTTATGAAATATTACTTTTTCAGTATTAAAATTAACACTACTTTAACACTATTTATTTTCTAACACTATAACTTAACCAGTATGTAATTGTAAACGTTATACTATGTTTAACCAAAAAAGAAGTGTAAATAATCAACACAAAAAGACAGGGACTTCATGGTACACTAAAAATAATTTTTTTAGTGTACCAGGAATTCCCTTTCACACTACTTTTTTTAGGGTGTAAGCGGCCAGTTAGCAGGATAAATAAAGTTCGGTGCATTGCTTTCAAGTCACTGCTGCGAAGCATTTACATAATGGGCTGGCACCAGTGGCGGATCTACATACGGGCTAATAGGGCTTAAGCCCTAGGCCCCAGATTCGCAAGGGGCCCCCCAACTTCTCGGATAGATACTTATTATATTCTATTACTTTGGATTTGGGAGGTGAGGACCTTTTTTTTGCTCTCCACTTATATTTGGAAACAAAACAAAAATATTCCTTTAAAAACAATACAAATTTACTAATATTTATTAAAAATCAACATAAGTGAAGAGAATGTGTAGGACCCCTTGGCATTTTTAAGCCCTGGGCCCCCAAAAAGCTAGATCCGCCACTGGCTGGCACTGAGTTTTGCTGGAAGCTCCAGTGGCGACCAGCTACCAGTACCATGAAGTCCCTTTAACACTACTTTTTTTAGAGTGTAAAAATAATAGGCTAATAGCCATAGGGCGCCAAAATGTTCATTTCTGCCGTTAAGATCGACAGACAGACACATGAATTAAGGTATAAGATTTCTTAGTTATACATTCGAAATCTGAAAACTGAGAATAAGTGTATACAGGGATACTAGTACCGATCCAAAAAATCATATTAACCACGTGACTTTCATATAGTACCGTTCGTATGCTCTGAAAAGCAACTAGGTAGGAAGTTTTAACCAACTAACAATATTACCAAATACATATTTCAACTAAATCATTACTTACAACATGTTATAATTCACAACAAAATATGTTTTAATCCTGAATGAACTATATATTATATAAAGATACAGCAATAATTTGTCCGGTATTTAAGTTGACGTAACATAATTTACAATATCGGCAATGTGATTGAGTCTAGCGCCTAGATTGGCCTAGCCGCTTAGTCGCCTAGTCGCCTAGCCCATTCCTATGAAATATCACCATATCCCCACTAACCATTAGATACTTGTGTAGGTAGCATGGATAACAGCATAAATACCAAAATATACATGATAATTACGATTAGGATTTTTATATATTGTAATTTAAACCTCGGGCTTAATAATATATTGAAAACGGAAAGACTCAGCAAAAATATATAATTTTAAAATAATTTTTTTAAATATGATTTTAGATTATAATTTAAATTAAATATAATTTTCTAGAAGATCATTACTTTGATCTTCCTTATAAATTACATTTTTATACATTTGTCAAAGAAACATTTTTTACTTTTTGTTTGTCTTTGATTAGTTTTTCTTTTTTAAATATCGGTACGAGATGATATAAAATAAATTCATAGATCAGAAAACAAATAAGTGTACATGATATAATTGAGTTAGTAACAAACTTGAAATGGAAAGGACCGGAAACGTTACGCTATTAGTTTGGAGATAAAAAAACTTATTCGAACACACAAGATGAGATTTTACTAGAATAGAGGTTTAAGCCGCATTCAGACCTCGGTAAATTAATACGTTGTGTCGCTATGGATAGTATTAACGAAGGGAATTGGTATGATCGGACATACTCGTGCTTTGTCGTTGCTATACTACTGTTGAGCGATATAGTACGAGCTTGTCCGATCATACCAATTGCCCTCATTAATACTATCCATAGCGACACAACGTATTAATTTACCCAGGTCTAAATGCGGCTTTACTGGTTAATGTGCGATTTTTTGGAGCAACGATGCAACGTAAAATTTTGCGTGAAACTGGGGAAAACTTTCACAGAAACGTTTTAACTTTTGAAACGAGCTTACGGAGATGATGCTCTGGATCATACGCAATGTTACGAATGGTTTTCACGATTTAAAAGTGGTCGTCAGTCAATTAAAGATGATCCTCGACCAGAAAGGCCTTCGACTTCAACTGATGACTCCCACGCTCAGAAAATCAGCGATCTGGTGCCTGCAAAACGCCGATTGACTGTCAGAGAAATTGCAGGAATGATTAGCATCTCGACTGGGACATGCCTTGAAATATTGACTGAAAAATTGAACATACATCGAGTTCAATTTGTTCTTCATTTAATGAACGAAGAACAGAAAGAAAATCGATGGAAAATCGTTTATCGGCAACTCATTGAACGAGCCAATGATAAAACATTCATGCAATTACTATTACAAAATTCCGAAATTAAAATCAGTACGGAAAGGACGCCGTTTTCAGACTATTGATGACAAGTAAATTCGTCACAGACCTTAAAGGTCATTTCAAATGAAGCTATCCAGGACCAAGATTATTAAAGTAAAGTTTGTTTCGTAACTTGTAGTGGTGGGGATAAATAGCGAAACTATACGTCATCTCTATGCTAACGGGACGTCAGCCTTCGTTTATCGTATATGTTATATACACGTGAAGGTTGAATTTTGTCTATAAATATAAAAATATCCTTTAATTTTTTGATTTTCTACTGGTTTTAATTTCATTTTAGTGTGTTGTAATGTTTTAAGTTATATATTATTAGTGTTAAAATGACGAGAACAATATGTAGTTTTGCTACTTGCAAGTTGAACTCTGTGAAAGCGAAAAAAAAGTGTAGAACAAATATCTTTTTTCGCGTTTCCAAGGGATAGAAAAATTGGAAATGAATGGATACGAAGACAGAAAGGATCGTTTTGACCTAATAATTTCGTTAAAATATGTCCAGCCGTCTTTAAAAACTGATATAACCTACAATTTTATTAATTACTATATTATTATGCAATTTGTTTTTCAATTTTTATTTAAATATTCCTAAAATTATATTTGTATTCGATTTTATTGTTATTTATTAACTATAATACAAATACTCATCACCTTAAATTTTATATAAATCAATATAAAATTTCCTTAGTTTTTATTTATAATTTATTCAGTACAACTGAAATAAATATCTTTTATGAATATAGTCAATAAAAATATTTAAAAACATGCAACATCTATATTAATTTTGTATGCTATACTCTATCTCTGAAAGACTGATAGTAATAAATCATTTTGTCAGGCAGTTACCACTGGCGTGCACATTTTTCCATATTTTTCCTCAAAATTTTAGGGTCTAATTTTTATGGTCTATTGTATTTAACCCTAGTTCGTATTCCCATATATTATGTGCGGCACACTCGGTTGTTTTTAACAATATTTCGTTTCGAACTATTCATTGTCGCTTTTGTTTTACCGCTTCTGTGTGATAATACAATAACTTTTTACAAATAATAAATTATATTACTATCAGTCTTTCGGAGATAGAGTATAGCTTAAACTAAGCCGTCATGTGACGTATTCCCTCTCACGCTCTGATTGGTCAGAAGTTACGAGACAACCTTTACTTTAATAATCTTGATCCAGGACTGCTTCGCGAAATGGAAACACCGCTGGGAAAAGTGTGTGAATAGGAAAGGGGAGTACTTTGGAGGTGACAAGGACTAATAATCTGTAAAATTAATAACAAAGTTTTAAAAAAAAGTCGGTTAATGTTTTAAAAGTCCGGTTATTTTCTGAACAGACCTCATCTTTTAGGAGTGGGTTTTCTTATTTTTCTTTCATGTTACTCGTCTCCATTTAATTAACACGACGTTTAGATGAACTGAACGTTTATTTAGTAGCAATTAATTTAAAACCCACATAAATGTTGCTTAGTACCATGAACCAATTTCATTCGTCAAACATTATATTACACTATATAAATAAACAATGTAATTTTTTGGATTGTAGTGAAGCAGGACTGAGACAGATACTCAGACGTATTTTCCCCTCTAGCTTAGTTTATTCTCAGTTACATGAATGGTCATTGCACTCACGAGATTTGCTGCACTTTTAGTTATTTTATTTTTGAAATGGAAATAAACATAGCTAACACTAGATACACTATTTAACACGCTGAGCGAAATATGATTTCGTATACTTTCATTACAATGGTATTTACGGAAACTACATGGTTATCAAAGAAAAATCGACGCCTACTAAGGGCATAATGAGAGTAATTGAATTATGAAATGCTTTTTCAAGTCGTGAGCTTTCACTAGAATATTTACAAATGCATATGTAGTAACAGTGACGTACTGCAGGGGTATTAAAATCAAATAATAATAGGTTCTCATCTCCGAAGTGGCACATAGGGCAGAGGTAGATGTTGAGATTTTATTGTTTTATTATTACCGTATTAGCTAGAACAGTGTTTCTCAACCTTTTCTGGCCTGAGACCACCCCGAAATTATGTAAAATTGTCTGCGGCCCCCCTATATTTTGGTGTATCAAGATAAAGAGATCAGAGTTTTTTCAAAAAGGCGACGTGTGAGCAATTTGGGAAAAATTTTAAACTAAAATTTATCCACAAAATTGAATGGTAGTATTTAAACCATCCGAAAAAAAAAAACAAAAAAAAAACGGAAGTACAGGATATCACGGACAGTTTCGATTTTTTAAATGGGAACATATGTCATATTGGATATTTTTCGATAGAGCTTTTCAACATTTTTTACTACATTTTTTTAATATCTTTTACGGTTGACAAAAAACTGTGATATTTTTAAATGACGATTATATTCCCTATAACGACTTAAAAGTAAAGTATTTTTATTTACAGTGCCTTCCATTTTAATTTAAACACATTCGCAACCTTACTCTTGAGTTATGGAGAGCAATTAAAAAAATATATAATAAAAAATATTGCACTTTCAAGTCGCACCTACTTCAAAGTACAACTTGAAAATACTTGAAGTACCTCCAACGCGAACCATTGTCAGAGTAACCCATCAACCGACACATACAATTGATTTGACCTTGATATAGTCTACTTATAGTCTGTTTCTTTGGTTAAAGCGGAACTAGATTTTCAAATCTTGTATTTTTTATCGATTGAATGAAGCTTTTGATCATTTTGATTAGTAAAAGCCCATTTAAAGGCTCATTATAAAGTTAGCTAGTGACCAGAGCCGTAGCAATGTTTTTGGCGCTCTTGGCAAATAAATTAAATAAACTTAAAATAGCGCCCTTTTAATAGACAAGTGAAAATACAAGCTAAAAAAAGTCCAAGTGATGACTTAAAAAAAGAGTCTTCGCTTTTGCACTTCAAATGATGATCAGAAACAAATAAAAACACACGCCTATGGCGCCCCTCTTTAGGCCTCGCGCCCCTGGCACTTGCCCCGATGCCAGGCGGTTCCTACTGCTCTGGAGTTGAGGAAAAAATTCAGGCATTTAATTCCGATAATACCAGGTGGTATGATACCTCAGTTGCAAGTCTTGGATGTGGTGGTCAATAAATCATTTAAAGACAACTTACGAAAAGAATACAACAATTGGGTATTAGCGGGAAATCACCCATTGACACAAAATTGAAAAACAAAGAAATCCTCAGTCTCACTTTTAGGAGAATGGATTGCGACCGCCAGGCACAAGATCGAACCTGAATAAATGTTGCATTTAAAAAAATTTGAGGGTCTGAAGATGAAATTTTATGGGAGACTGAAAGCGAGCATACTAACTATATCGATGCGATTTTCGTATAACTTTTTTTTTCAAAATATCTTCATGAATAATTTTGGTGTCGCGTTATATTCGGTATTTTACGGTATTTACGGTATTTTAAATTTTTTAAAATGATGAAAAAGAAAATTGTGAAAAATCCCAGACATGGTTAATTTTAATCCCATTTGTAGAAAAAATATATTTACAAAAAAATTTTGGATCCATTAATTCTGACGTACGTCAAGGATAACGATATTTTAAATAATTTTCAACATTTTAACAAAACAAACACCACAAAACACGAAGTAGTCAAGTCTTAAAAAGACATTATTTTCATACAAATATTATTTTCAAAAACACGTGCTATATTTTTTTTTTTTTTTACCAACTGCAGGAAGTCGTCTACGAAGTAACCATCTCTTTATATTTATAATTTTCAACGCATTTCGCTGTATCCCAAAAATGTATATTTATATTTTGACACCGAGAAACAGTAAACAAAAGTGTCTAATTTATTTTTATTAAATGTATTTGTTGATATCTTGAAACTAACAATAGAGGTTTGATGTAAACAGAGCTGAATTATTGGCAATGTACGAAAACCGCAGCTGGAGATGGTACTTAAAATTTGCTTTTGGACAAAAGCCAATGTTAACAAAGAGTTAATTATTTTGTAAAATTAGTTTACACCCTTTAATATGCGAATAATATAGTATAGGAAATTTTACAACTCCGATAAGAAAAATGTTCCAGTTTAATGAATATTACAAACATGATGTTGGTAGCATTTAATCAATAAAAACATACTTAGCTGTCAACTCATCTTACTTTGCACTAGGCCTTCTGTTGAAAACAAAACTTCTCTTTAAACACCAAAATAATGCGCTATCAAACTATAGCTCACCCCATTCTTATGTACGGTTCCGAAACATGGCCACAACAAAAAAGTAAGGCGTCACAATTTTGAAATTCATACAACGTTGAATCTTTGGTCCCATTCAAATTAAAGCCAAATGAAACCGCAAGAATTTGGCCTCTGTACTCAAAGCCAAGTATCACTAGGGCAATTAGAGGCAGACGGTTACAATGGATAAGATATGTAATGAGGATGGAAGACGACACAATATTAAAAAGATGTGGGAGGGAAGATTGAACATCTGTCACAGTTAATCGGGAAAGCTGGGTAAATCAGTAGCTGATCCTTCTGAGTATCACTCAGGAAATGAAATAGCATTAATGGTTATTTGCGCTTAACACAGCCCATTTAAATGACTAGAGTATATATTAAAACGAATAAATAAAATAATAAATAAATAGTTAAAATCTTATACACATACTATATAAGAAATTTTGTATAGACAAACACAAACAAACTTGAATCAAAAAAATCTTCGAAAAATTGAACAGACGCAGAGTGATGGTAAGAGGCTGTAAAGGGGACAGTTACCATCAGATATCATAGACCAATATAAATAAATCATTAAAATAAGATTTTATACATAAAACAACAAGTTCGATTCTCTATAAAAAAAGATGAGAAAATCTGAGAAAATGGGCTTAATATTTTTCAACCAGTGTGAACCCTTTATAGAGGTATCAACTGACTAAAGTTCTAGCAAGTATTGTGGTATACAAGACACCTGGAATCTTTGATGATTAATTTTTGTATTGACATAATTTTCGGATAGTTCATTTTGTTTAAGAAAAACTTCCAAAAAACAATAGGTCTGTTCGTAGTTATTATCGTCAGACGAATGCGCAGAGTTCATAGAAGTGTGCTAAAATAACTGCACTTGCGTATGACGATAATAAATTATTAGAAATGGCTCTATGAATAGACTTATGGCTGGGTTACACGATGCCAGTAACTTGCACAAGTAAGAACTTGCACCAGTCACTGGCATCGTGTAGACGTACATGCCAGTACTGATGCAAGTACTGGCACCAATATCTCATGTCAGTCAAGTGAATAGAAGCCGATCCTATTTACCGGCACAAGTAGCCGTGCAAGTGATTGTTACAAATGGCCGCCATGAACAGCTGATTTGTTCTCGCTGACACAAAAACGTTAAATATACTTAAAATGTCAATAACAAAGTAGTCTGAGAACACCACAAGTAAATTTGTGATTTTATATAGGGAGCATGAGTGTTTCTGGGACTCAACGTTAAAAAAATATATAAATAAGCATGTTCGGGATGCTGCAGTAATCAAGTTAGCAAACGACATGAATATCGAGAGTTTTAAGGCCGTGGAAGTAAAAAATAAAATTAAATCCCTCCGCACAACCTACCACCAAGAAGTGGCGAAAATAAAAAAATCAGTTTACTCGGGTATGGGAGTGTCAGATAATCCTTTTATTTGGTAGGTGCGCCACAATATCTTCTGAGTTATCAATTAATTCTTCTAAAATAAATTTGAAACAGATTTTTTTTATTAAATGCAGATTCATTTTTATTTACTGGTGTGAAAGACGTACGCAATATAAAATTAGGATAAACATTGAATGTTGGCGCGTTAAAAAGACGGTTTTACGCATAAAAAATAATTGGAAGCATCTACATTTTGTAGTGTGTTTCGGGTTCTTTGCAAGGTTACTTAAATAAGTTACTGGCATACGTGTAAATGACAAAACGACTTGTGTAAGTAGAAGTACAAGTACTTGTGCCAATACTTGCACAAGTTACTGGCATCGTGTAACTGGGCCATTATTGTCTTTTGGAAGCTTTTCTTACAAAATGAACTATCCCAAAATTATATTAATACAAAAATTTATCATCAAAGTTTCCAAGTGTCATGTATACCACAACACAGCTCTACGAACAGAGCTAATATGTGTAGTTTAATTTTTTAAAGTAATTATCTTTCATCATATTATTCTATCTGCCGGAACTATGGATTAAATATTATTTTAATAATTGTTTCATTTATCTAAAATAATATCTTGTTCTTTGGATCTTCCAGACAATTTATCCATGTCCATAACGCTCAGATTGCATGACGTTTGAACTGTTACGTATTTTAAGCAAAGAAGGTAACAAGTAGGTTTTCGTTTTAAAATGGTGCAATGCGAAAAAATGTATACACTGTAGTAACATTTTAGATATTAAAACAATAACTTCTACTTACATTTACGATGCATACTTTGTTGTGAAGAAAGCAGAAGATAAAATTACTCACCTGAAACAGAAAAAAACACTATTAATATTCCAGACATGTTAGACTTACGTTCTAATGAACCAATTATTCTTTATAAAAACTAAAATACCACGCTTAATGTGTTAAATAGGAGATAATATATATTGTTACATTTTTAAAGTTAGTCCATTCAGAAGGGAAAGGTGTAAAAATGAACTTTCACAGCTATTTGTCTTGCAACAACAAGATTTTTTGCCAAGTTCTGACAGGTTACTTTCGGAAGCACAATATGCAATCCGTCATAGTATCTAGACGTGTTTCACCTGGAATTTTTCAGAGAAAGGGGTGATATTAACTATAATTCTGGTTAAAACTGCTCACACACTTATCAGTTGGCAAAAACAACCCTCAAAAAAGCTCTTTTTATACTACTAACTCCGTAAATAAATCTTACCCCAGCAACGCACATGTAAACGTAAGTGAATGTTTGAGGTCTATGGTTACTAAGCGCATATGTAACATTTACGCGGCCAGAACAAAAAAGAAATAAACGTCATTTTGAATGATAAACAGAATATTAAACAATTATTTAATTATTTATATTAAAAGTAATGGTACAATTTGATATATTAACCCTTTGCTCTCCAGCCTAGTGACTCATATAGTGTACCAACAACTACAGCACTAGATTAGTTACTTTCGTACATTAGTATGTTTTTGCTGTTAAGTCATTAGTAAGGGAAGTTTTTAAAAATTTTAATTTTTGGAGCTTTCCCGCCATAACTCTCCAAATATTTATCCAATCAAAAAAATGCATTTATATAAAAGATTTGTCTTCTTATTCTTAAAAATTTTTGTAATTTAAGATTTTGTTGAAATTACACTGATTTTTTGTTAAAGAGACAAATTCTTAAAATTCGCAAATTATCGCCGGACGTTTAAGTTTTAAGATAAACACAAGCATCAGTAAAAGCGCTCATAAAAGCGCTCAAATAAGTAAAACAAGTGTGCCGCCGTAGCAGCGACAGTGGATTTAAAGTTCATATTTTAAATGTCGCATTATCGGCGACAACGGAGTGCAAAGAGTTAATTAAGGGATTATTTTCTTTTGAATTAATTTCCATTTTTTTGATAGTCATATTATCCCTAGTTTCAAGTAGATTGATATCTTTTGTAAATATCTTAAGATTTTTTAGGTGCGAATTTTTTGAGAAACGCATTTAGCTGCTTTAATTTTTAAATATCTTGATTTCTATTTATTGAAATTGTCAATTTCAGCATTGAATATTCACACCATAGACTTGCTGATGACTTTAAAATTGTAGATCGTTCTTGAAAATATGCCAGCATAACATTTTCAGTAATTTCGACAACATTTTTCTCCGAAAACATTTCGAAAACAGTTCAAATGCTTTATGGTATCTAATTTTTCAGGTAATAATTCACAAGCAATATTTGCCGCCTCTTCAATTTCACTTTTCACACTTTTTACAAAACACACAATGAGCACGCTCTGCGCCTGTGAAAATAACCATCTTTAATCTCAGCTATTGTGGAAATGCACGAGATGGCAATAAGTGCTCGCAGTGGCAATAGTGGTTACCAAAGTTTTGCTACATTCTAACACTTCAAAATATTAATTCTTTATATTTTTTTCTGGGAAACAGAAAGACTCATACAAGCGAGAACGTCAGGAGAAATTGCAGAGGAAGGTTAAGAAAAGCATGGGGCGAAGGACTGAAGAATGTGATTGAAAAAAGAGGAATAGGTGGGAGAACGCTGAAACCCTGACGGAGGATACAAATAAATGGATAGAGTTAAGGAAAAAATCACCAACTTTAGCAGAAACTGCCACACAGCCTGACACCTAACGGTAACAAAGGCTAGAGGAATAAGTAAAGTAAATATTTTTTTTTCTCTTTCAAATTGTATAGTTCTTTTAGATAGACCCTGTATAAGTTTTTTTCGTCCTGGATGCGGTGTGAGACCTATCGAAAAAGGTGAAAAAAAGTCGTGTTTTATTTTTAAAATCTGACTCAAAAATGCAAAGTAATAATAAAACAATGGAAAATATTTTCATTTGTTTTAGAATAGAGTTCACAATGTCTGTGTTTACAAACAAGAAAATACAATTAAATATAGATGTCACCTTGTGTGAAACTATTTAAAAATGCGTTTTTATGATGTCATACTGTGAATATTTTATAAAAATTTTGTGTATTCGCACGTGCGACCTCCCACAGCTGATCATGTTACTCTACATTATTAATTTTTTTTGCTAATTCAAGTGACTACATTCCGCCAGCGTTAATGAGAAGAAAAGGGCTTGGAGAACAGGCTGCAAAGAGGTTTAGATCGTATTATTCACATTAAGAGTTGTGTAGGGTATAGAAATTATTAAAGAACTCATAAAGAGACCGTACACGTGGGGTTAAGGTAGGTTAATGACTGATTCAAACATAAATTCAAAGCTTTCAGCTATGCGACACATGACTTGCTATGTGATAAACTTGTATTCTATGGAATTCGCGGTAATACACAGTTTTTTTTTTAGAAAAAATGCAGTTTATCACAACAATTAACTTTATAAAATTTGTGAACTTGAAGTAGGGGTGGGTCAAGGCACAATAATTGGACCATTGCTGTTTATATTGTTCATTAATGACCTTCCCAAAAATGTCAATGCGTCTACGATCATCTAAGCAGATGATACAACATATGTGAAAAGTGGGGTACACCACACCGACATTCATGTGAGTATCAACAGTACCACAGTTGAAGCGACACGTTGGTTCACCTGTAACAAACTGAAGCTCAAATTGGAAAAAAATCTGGAAAAGCGTCAGAATAAATATATCCGAGTACTGTATTCAAAGCGTAGTATCAAACAATTAATGAAAAGCAAATGATTGCAGTAGATAGGATATGTACCGAGGATGAAAGAGGACATAATAGTAAAGAACGTTTGGTATGATTAAACTTCCGTATGCGTATAAAATTCTAAAGAAATCTTTGAGACAATTCCTCTTAATGAAAATCGTGAAATTAAAAGACTTCTTTGTATATTGTTGATATTCAAGAGCCACTAATTGTAAAATCTTGGCTTAAGCATCAAAGAAATGACTAAACGAACAGAACTGCACCTTTTTTAACTGTCAAGGACGAGTTTTGGTTTATAATTGGACTAAATCATAAAGGGGTCATTGGTTTTTCCACTGAAAATCTAATTTAGAAAATTCTTTGTGCAACTTAAAATTAAAATAAAGAAAAATAAATTTTTATCTTTTAGAATACTTTTTTTTTAGCCATATAAAAACAAAATCCAAGAACTATAAATACCTTTTACCTGTTATATAATAAAGATAAATATCGTAGGTCAATATTATAAAAACTTGGTAATATTTTATGTCCTTAGAAAAAAATTTGCACCGAATTTAGAATTGTACACAAAGGATTAATGTCAAGAATATAAATTTAAAGTTGACTTTAAATGCAAATTAACTAAATTAAATCTGTTATGTTTTATTTATTTCTTCCCAAATTAGTCTTCCTGGAACAGAAGCAGACAATGTCAAATTTTTTAAATTTTTATCTCTAGTTCTACAGATGAAAAAGCTTAACTAGAAACCAAAACTATTATATTAGCTAACCCGTTGCAGAATATCTGTGAAAGTGATTTATTAATTTTATTTTTCAATTAAATTAGCGACACGATAGGACATGTGCAGGGCCGCCGAGGACTTCTGGGGCCCCGGGGAGAAACTTTCTTTGCGGGCCCGGGTAATGATCAATTCTATACTTCTATACCCAGAGCCGTCAAGAGGGTGAAAACTAATTCTTTCAGCTCGGACTCTGGACCATATACAAATGAAGCGGGAATTTTTAATATAAAACAGGTGAAAATACAACTGATGACCTGAAAAAAAAAATTATGTGAAGTGTGAATATTCACACATTTCAGGGTTTCGCAGGTATATAATAAGTGAAGGCGGTATGCTGAGTGTGTAGGACAAATTTTACTTTGTAGTAATCACGGCAAAATGAACGATATTTTTAAAATAATTTATCGTCTGTTAATCATATAATAAGACTGGTTATTAAATTTACGCTCTTAAAAATTAAATACAACATTTGTCAAAATATAACTAGAATTTTGACAAAATAATTTCAACATAATAAAAATGCAAAAAAAAACCGAAAAAATAAAATTCGCTCCGTACTCGAACTCGAAACCCTTCGTTTTCCAGCTTACGACACCAGTGCTCAAACCCATTAAGCTATCGCACGCCTCGCATGTGAGTGTCTTACATTGGTATAACTTTTGTACTTTGTGAACCAAAAACCACAAAAAATGCGTTATTTTCCGAAAACATAATCTGATCAAAAATTCCTGTTGTACTATTTCGGTTCACACCAATATACATTACTTAGAATTTTTTTAGATTTTTAGTTTAAACCATCTGGGCTACAGGGTGTGGGACAAAATTTTTTTTGCACAATTTTGGCAAAAATCGCATCAAAATAATTTATTTTGCAAAAATAAAAATTTGATCGTTAATCCACGTACTAAGGGCTTTAATTTGATACCTTACTCAGAATTAAAAAAAAATATTTTTGTTTTCGATGAGCACATATTTGTTTATATTTTTAGGGGGGTATGTTTTTTAGATGTTTTAGTATTTTTCCTATGTGCGGGTCGAAGAGTTTTATAAGTATGCCAAATTTCAACTCTCTAGGTTTTGCCGTTTGGCTACAATTTTTACCGAACAGACAGACAGACAGAGAGACAGACAGACAGACAGACAGACAGACAGACGACAAAATGACGGTATAAGGGTTTTTTGGTCATACCTACAAAACCCTAAAAAGGTCATCACTTCCATCGCGCCCCTAGCACTTGCCTCGATGCCAGGCCATTCCTACGGCTCTGCCCAGGACCCTGGAACCCCAAGAACCCCGGGGCCCCGCGAATTTTCCCCGGCTACCCCCCTCTTGTCGGGCCTAGACACGTGATGAGAATAAGGGAGGAGAGAATGGTTAGGAAGATATGAAGGGAAGATTGAATACTCATCGACCAGTGGGAAGACCTCGAAAGTGATGGAGAGATCAGCTAACCCAAGATTTAACAAATATTGGGCCAACTCGTGTGGCGAGTGGCCGAGCTCGTTAAATCATGTAATTCTGACTGGTTAAAACAGTCTGAATTGTGATGTTTCTGTTTCGATTCCCCGTTGGTGATATTTTTTCGGCGAGAATAATATGTTTACATTACTCCCATTTTCACCCCTCATCCAGGTATAGGAGCTCGCCCCATGGCATCGGCGATTAGCCTCATTAAAATAGATAAAATAATAACAAATATTAGTAATTATATAGTTGTTAAAAACACCAGGTGATCAATTTTGATTGTCTGGGCCGCTCAATCGCAATAGTATTTCAACCGCTAACCAATAATGGTGAACTAGTCTAAATGCATAGACGTGTATAATATATACATATGTAGATTTTGACATTTTATTTAGAATATCATTCAATATAGACAGCTCGGGACGACAATTTTAAATATAATTGTTGATAGAGATGCAGAAAACTAAGTATTGATATTAAACTAAACAGATTTTAAACAATAGGTTATAAAAGAAATGTACGCTACGCCGCACCTGCATCATTTTGTAAGCACATGTTATTTGATCATGCGCCAATGTGAAAACTCACACAAATTCAGATCTTGGAAAAAAAAAATTATACATAATGGAATAAAAAACCTTTTCACGGTCGGTAAATATTGATTACCCGATACTTTTATATAATATAATTTTATATTTATTATTAATATAATTTTTCCTCCCCAGGAATATCCTTAAAATATAACGATAAGAAGTTAACTGCTATGTCAACTGGAAAGCTGTGAAGATAGTCTCTGTTAACATATTCAGACCCATGTTCTTCATTACGTACACTGTATATTCTTAGCTCGAGTCTCGTGCTATTCCCACCCACCACTTTGATGTGCACTCCAGCGGAGTTTGACACTCCAAAATAACTCCTCTCCCTGTATATTCAGAATATATTTGACAGAGAAGACAAAAATAACACAGTGACGTCATTAAGATTCATTGAATGTCATATTAGAATAGTATTTTTTTATTAAATTGCATCATTCCTTTCTATTTTCGGTAATATTTCAATTTAGACGTGATCTTAAATTTTTAAACTTTCAAGTACCGTTTCATTTTTGTAAAATAAATTTTGTTTACTGTTTACAACGAGTTAGAAACTTAAAAGTTAAATTAAAAACTTCATCGGAGGTAGAAAAATCTAAAAGGAATTACTGAAATTATCAAAATATAGATTCTTGCTTCCACCTTTTAAAAATAATAATAGATTGTTACACTGAAGATGAAAAACTATGGTATTTTGGTCAATTCACCTCCACGATCTTTCTCCTTTTTGACTATTGCAATGAATAGATAATAACAAAAGGTCTTTAAAGTCTTGAAGGGACATATAATAGCAGGGGCGCACACAAAGGGGGGGTCCAAGGGGTCAGGACCCCCCCCCGTACTGTGAGAAGTGAGGCATTTTTTTTTTTGCCCTTCACTTATAATTTAGTAGGGAGGAACTTTTTTTTTTTTGCTCTTCACTTAAAATTTAGAAGGGAGGACCTTTTTATTTTGCTCTTCACTTGAAATTGATATTTTGCCCTGTGTTTATAAAAATTATGTATAATTGGACCACCCCCAAGCCAAAAATCTGTGTGCGCCCAGGTATGATAGAGAAGATATACTCTATTTTCTAAACCTCGGCACTATGTGAATATCACGTGGACAGTCTCACGTTCCAACCGGTCCCCTTGTCTATGTGTAAATAGGTTTATTGCTTCTAATGCACAAAAAACTAAGCGAATTTCGGTTCGACCAGTCAGCGTCCATTGTACCAAACCGGTAGTCAAGACAGAAGTTGATGTATTATTTGCGTTTTAAAATTTTAAAAGGTACAGTGCAAAACCAACTTTATTAATCTTTTTTTTTCTTTTTCAAAATAGAGATCACGTGATTATCGATACCTTCAAAGAGACTCGGAAAATAGAAAAACGACAAATAGTTATTTACATTCCTTGATGCGTAAGTGATTTCTTTTTTGCCGAAATGTTTTAAAGCCTCCGAGGAAAAAAATAACTAAGCAGCGTTAAATCTATTATATTTTTTATAGTACAATATTTATATTTATTTAATTTTTAATTAAATGAAATATTAATGTCAATCAATGTGAATGTCATACTGTAGCAACCAAAAACAAAAGATAGCAACGTATAGATAAACGTATTACACTCATACCTCGCTATACGGCCGCTCTTTATACGGCTTTTCGCTATAACGGCCTTCTTTAATTATGGCACTTTTTCGATATACGGCCCAAAATGTTTCGTTAAACGGCCAAAAAAATAGTAAATGTGAAAAGAATATGGCCAGAAAGAATAAAAACTAATGATCCTTAAGTTGATTCTATTTCTGAACTTCGACAAACCATATTGAACCTAGCAAATGATCTTGGTTTGGAGAATTCGGAATTGATTCGTTATACGGCTTTTCGCTTTCGCAACCAACTTTTCCGGAACGTATCTAGGCCGTAAAGCGAGGTATGAGTGTATATTGTTTATATGGATTAAATTGTCAACTTTGTTGTGCATATATTAAATGAATCAGGGAAAAAAATGTTAAAAAGTGCGAAAAGTGAAAATGAAGAGGCGGCAAATATTGTTTGTGCTTCTTTGTTACCTGAAAAATCAAAATTTAGATACAATCAAGCATGCGAACTGTATTCGAAATGTAGAAATTACTGAAAATGTTGTATTGGCCTATTTTCAACAGCGATCTACAATTTTAAAGTCACCAACAAGTCTATGGTGTGAATATTTAATGCGGAAGTTGACAATTTCAATAAATAGAAGAATCAAGATATTTCAAAATTTAAGCGGCTGACAGCGTTACTCAAAAGAAAGAATGATGGATACCAACCTAAAAAATGTAAGATATTTACAAAAGATATTAATCTACTTAAAACTAGGGATGATATGACCATCAAAAAAATGGAAATTAATTCAAAAGAAAATAATCATTTAATTAATATACCAAATTGTTCAAATTGTACCATTATTTTTAATATAAATAAATAAATAATTGTTTAATACAGTGAAACCTCGATATAACGGACTGCGATACAACGGACTTCGAATATAACAGATAGCATGTAAGCGATCGTAAACTGCACGTGACTGCACATTCGGGGAATCACCCGAGTAGCGGGCGGGAATTCGAAATTTTAGAGAGTTAATACTTAAGAAACAACAAACTTCAAAAATCCAAACAAAATTTGATATATTTTTTAAACCAGTTTCACCGAAACCAGGAAGTTCAAAAACAAACATTGACTACTCTCCTCAACGGGCGTATAGTGACATATCATCTGAAGACGAATAAAGTGCAATTTTAAAGTGTAATTAGAATGTAAACTTTAGTTTATAATATATTTCTATATGATAGTTAACAAATAGCTTATTCAGAAAATTTATTTTTATATAACAGACATTTGGCTATATCGGACACCCCCTCGCCCGCATTGGTCCGTTATATCGAGGTTCCACTGTATTCTGTCTATCCTGCAAAATGATGTTTGATACTTTTTTGTCCAGGCCGCGTAAGTGTTACTTACGCGCTTATCAACCGTAGAACTAAAATATTCACTTATTAAATGCGCGTTGCTAGGGTAATAATACTCGATTACGGAAGAAGGTAGAATAAAAAGTAACTTTATCTTGTTACAATGTCGTATAGAATTGTACAAGACAAAGATTCATAAAGTAGTCGTAAAAGCAACTTTATCCACTACTTTGTACTATATACCTACGAAGGCTTGAAATTTATTAGAGTTCACACATCTTTTATTAAATATTCGAGGCTGAATAGACCTCAAAGCGGGCTGCACTATATACTGGAATTGGCAGATTTTTTATAGTGAATTCATATACACTATTCTGTACCGTTTATTTTTTCAATACAATTTTAAGTACATCCCAATGTTTGAAACCTTTACGCAAAGAATTCCTGCAATTATAGATTTTTTAGATTTGCAAAGGACCGTAAATTTTACCTGAGTTTGCAAATACAATAATGTTAAGAATACCTCAGATGTACAAAATATACGAAATCCTACTATTATCTATTCGCCGACATATGATCCTGACATGAGTGATCCGTTATGTTCTCTCAGTTCGCACCTGTGTAGGGCCTTTGTGTGAAATATCCAAAGGATTTGACACTCTTGAAGGTAGAAATACCTTTAGCAAAATTACAGTACCGTTAGGTATTGAGAGATCTTACATTCTTCGATCAGTTTTTGTTGAAACGACAGAAAATTTCATTTTAATTCGGCATGGAATAGGTGTAATTTTAGATTTTTTATGGTTGTTATAATAATAACCTTTTAGCATGGTGTTAAATAGTTTATCTACGATCATCATAATAAAATATAAATGCATTATGTGTCCAAATGTAATTATATAAAGCTCATAAATACAGTATAAAATTGACTCAATATTTTATGTGTGGAAAGGGTGGTACGGGTTGCGGACATAAATAATGCAACTAGATCTACCTGACCAGTTTCGAAATATTTTATTTCTTGATCAGAGTATTATTTCACATTTATTTCATACTTATGTGATGGAAAAAAAATTCCATCACATAAATATTTCTTTAAATATTCCTTGTCAAACTCCGCGGTTATCGACCCTATTATTGAACCCCTATCAGGTCTCTGCAAGTTCCCTTTACTAACTATTTGCGCGAACCGGTAAAATAAATATTATTTACGTGGACCAGTGAAAATATTATTTTACAAGAATAATTTATCATAAAACTCAAAATTTACATTAAAAAGTAAATATTTTTTAGTTACTACTACACGTAAAAATTTCTAATAGCCGTAAATTATTTTACCAAAAAATATTACTCTATTATCCATTTGTTAGCTTGGTGCAGAATTATATACAGGCTATTCCAAACATTTAGGCGAAACTAAATGGGAATTTCATTCTTTTAGGTTGTCACGAGAAGGGACTTTGTCTGGGTTATTTCACATTTCACGTTGGTAAATGAGAATTTAAAATTCCAACAGTGAAACCATGGAAACAAATGACTATTATTAATAATTTTCATACATTTTTATATATTATGAAGACAAAAAAAAAAAAAAAATTAGACTGACAAAAAATTAAAATGCAATGAAAATGACATTTTATAATAATAATCAATTTAATCAAGAATTTGCAATGTTAGTATGATTTACAAAGCTTAAACAAAATGACCAAAAGTCCGAATTAATAGACAAAAATTACTAGATTTCAAAATCTAGTTCCGCCTAAACGTTTGGAATAGCCTATAGCCAAAAATTATTTTACAAAAAATATTACTCTATTGTACATTTTTAGCTTCGCGCAGAAATAGATAGTATTTATTTTTTTAATATTACATGTCAGCATCTCAAATATTAAATGATTTTTTTCTATACTGGCTAATCTGCCCAAAATATGTTATTTTGTTTCAAATCTCAAATTATTATTTGAATTGCCATGTCATATTGTTATGTACAGTCTGTTCCAAACGGTTAAGCGGAACTAAATGGGAATTTAGTTCTTTTAGGTTGTCACGAGAAGGGACCTTGCTTGGGTTATTTCATTTTTTCACGTTGGGATGTCAAAATTTTAAATTCCAACAATGAAACCATGGAAACGAATGACATATGTCAAAATTAAATATTTTTTTTTATATTTTAATGACAAAAAAATAAATAAATGGGAAATTTGTATTAAGAATGACACAAAAAATCAAAATATAAAGAAAATGACATTTTAAAATGATATTAACCTTAACCAAAAAATGTTTATTGTAAGTATGATTTACAAAGCTTAAACAATACGGCCGAAAGGCACATATATATATATATATATATCGGTCGTCAAGGATGAAATTTGTAGTTAATAATATTGCCAACTTTAACAGCTTATTATTTGGCATTAGCTTAATATTTTACCATTCTGCTTTTTTTTTTTTTTTTGGAAAGTTACGCATCTCCCCTGTTTAAAGAAATCATTGTATGCTCTAAAAAATATCAAAAACTTTTTTTTTAAATTAATTTTGTTGAAAATGGAACGATCGGAAATTCGCACTGAACTTATGAAGTATGAGTTCTTACGTGGAACACGGCATCGCAGACCGCGCGAAACATTAATAGTTTATTTGGCTCCAGTGTTACTACACAGCAGACAATATCAAATTGGTTCGCCAAATTTCATAGAGGTAACTTAAAAACAAAAAAAAAAAAAAAAACTGGCTCATCGATCACAGCAGAAATATACTGCAACCAACTGGACGAAAAACTTAAAGAAAAATAGCCTAGATTGATCAACAGATCGACTCCTATCTTATTGCATGATAACGTTAGACCACACACTGCAGAAATGACTGTGGCAAAACTACAAAAATTGGAGTTGGAACTTCTTCATCATCCTCCATACTCACCAGACCTAACCCAGACTGACTACCACTTCTTCCACAATATGAACAACTTTTTAATAGGAAAACAGTTTATTTCCGACAATGCTGTAAAGCTGGTCTTCCAGGAATTCATTGACTTTATACCACCGGCCTGAACAACCTGCCGCTTAAATGGCAAAAGTGTATAGACAATATGGGTGCATACTTTGATGAATAAAACAATTCCTTATATTTGTAAGTTATCAACCAACGTTGCCTTTTTTTCTACATATTTCATCCTTGTCGACATAATAGAATGTACTTGTATTTAAATATTCAGAATCAGAGTTTTGGTATATTTGAAGGCAGGCTATAAAATTATGAATAACACTTACTGACGCAAATGAATTGTATATAAATAGTATTGTTTAATAATTGTGCCTTCTCTTTGAAACGATGCCAGGACCATAATGTAAATATCTCACTAAAATACAATAGTTTTTGATTGTTTAAGTTATTTACAAAACTTACGCAACTTACCAAATATTACTTAACAACCCAAAATTAATATTAATTACATATGAATATAATTTAACATAAATATGAGAAATATATTCTTAAAAACCTCAATACGAATTGCAAAATTATCTTGACAACACATTTTTAATGAGGATAAGTAGTATGTTATATCATGCACATTGTTTCATTCTTGTTGAAAGGAATCGTTTATGTTCATTTTAAACATGAATGCTCATGGTCAAAATAAGTTAAATTAACCTCAACAACTACAAAACTAAATAGATTCTTTAATAAGGCAAAAACACTCAGTTATTGTTTAAAAAAATTGGTTAATATTCCGTATGAGTCCACCACACCTAGGCTTGTATGCTTAGAATGCAGTATATTATAACGTTAGAAACGAGAAGGCATGGTCGTAAGTGTGGGGAGCCAATAGTTATCATTCATGCATCTGTAGTTGGCAGAGAAATACGCGTTTTTAACTCGAGAATACGTCCGAATATAACTGATATTTTTGGAACTCTTTATGAAGTTAATGTTTTTCAACATATGTATACTATAAATTTCACTGAAAACAGGTAAAAATGAGTACTGATGTCCTTTTAGTCCTATGAAAGGTTTTTTGGAACCATTTTTGCGCAGATTTTTCTTATCCTCAATTCATTGGTCAAAATCTGATGGACGGAAGTATGAGTCAAATTCCACTCTTCCCCGATCATTCTGACTTTCAACCGACGATCTGAACGCACAAGACCCCGGATTCGACATTTTCATCGGTTCTTGAAGATGAAGGCCTTCCGCTGCGTGATTCACCTGCAATCAACTCTCTTCCTTCTGAAAATGCCTTAAATCACCAAAAAACCTGGATCCTTGACAAAACACTGTCTGCGTAGGCCTGCTGAGGTTTTGCAAACGTTTCCGTTGCACTGTGCCGAAGTCTGAAGAAAAAACTTAAGAGCACACCGTTGCTCGAAATGAATGTCGCTCATTTTTAGAACGCACTAATAAAAATCGCTACGGACAACAAAATTACTCTCGCGAGTTCAAACTCGTACTGAGGGCGTATCACATGTTCACCTGCCGCCCCTCAAAGTCCCGCGTCCCAAATGTTGCAAGATCAAAGGCTATGTTGCTAGTCCGGTTACTTAATTTACACACCTCGTATGTAGATTGTAGTTTTAGGGTCCACCCACATAACTCAAATTTTCATCATTTTTTATATATATTTTTCTGTTAAGTCAATAATAAGAGAACTTTCCAAGCATGAGTGAAAAATTTTGGTTGGATAGTATTTTACAACATTGTACCTAAAAGTAAAAAACTCTTAAAAACTAGTTTTCAAAATCCCGTATAATGAAAGCCTTAAAATAATGATTAAATAAACTATAATTTAACTATAAAACTAATAATTAAATATACAGGGTGACCCAATATAATTAGCATATCTTCAGCACACATTCTAAAGTCTTGAAATGAAAATGAAACTGAAGCTACCAATCTGTACTTAACTATATAATTTCCATAACTTCAAAATAATACTGGACAATAAATTATAAGTTCGGACCAGTAACGTGAAACCCCAGGCAAAATAGTCAGTATTCTATTTCAATACAGCGGCAAATATTTACGACAATCTTGGAATGTGATTTTAAAAGTTTACACTAACCCCTACTGTGTTATTTATAATACATTTATATCTATTTCGGTTTTATCTTAATTAAATGTCGATATAAGTAAATAAATAAATTATGTGCAAACGGGTTTAATGGAACTAATATTAGTTTAAGATTGGCGAAGGAAAACTAATTGAATTTAAACTTGAGATCAAAGTGAAATGAATTAATTTTTAAAATAATTATTATATTTTGCTATGAAAACTTGAATAAATATTTTTTGAATAAATATCAAATTTATTAGATTAAATGTTCTGGATTCTGAAAATGAACTTAATTATTAAGTTTTTGTGGAATATATTACTTAAAAAAAATAAATTTAAACCAAATAAGAAATTAAGAGATTTGTGCAAGGATGAACAGAAAGAAAATCGTGGAAAGAACAGAAGAAGTACAGGCGTACCCAGGATTTTAAAAATTTATTTTCATCGATTAAGCAAGGCTTTTGACTGTATCGCATGATATTGTAATGTGTTCGAGAAGGTAAAATTTATTTACACTTAAAATTTTACACATATTTTTGTAGTATACGGTATACTAACAACACTTTTCACCCGGAGGCACAAACTGTCAGTGCTTGAACAAGAACTAAAAACCGACTGACTACATTAACGAAATCTCATTACCAAGTAAACTCGGTACGATTGTTACAATGTTTTTCTAGAGACTTCTAGACTAAACCATATTACTTACTAGATCTTTTCAGATTATTCCACGAAATTCCACCATAGGTGTCCCATGAGGGAAACCAAAATATTTTCGTCATGCTAAACTTGCTATGTACGGTTTAAATCACAGTATCTGTTTACTTATAGAAACCTACCTAACTAACCGAAAACAGTTTGTTTGTATAAATAATTCTAAGTCAGATTCAGTAAAACTTAGCTATGGAGTATCGCAGGATTCAATTTTAGGCCCGTTACTATTTTGAATTCACGATTTATCTTCTGGTATTAAGACTAAATCTATTTTATATACCGACAATACGACCCTTTTAACCAAATCATTGTCATTAAAACATTTGCAACATGTTTCAAATGATCATTTATTTAAAGCAAACAACTGGTTTCTGTCAAATAAATTGTCAATATACGACAAGAAACTGCTTCCTCGTTGGTAATACAGAAATTATACATAAAAATTATTCAGAATTTATTTTAAATTTAATAAATTCATAAAAACTAAATTTAATACTTATTTACATTTATTGTTTGTGGATCTATTTATTTTATTACTTTGTTCTTGGCCGTGATTTTCCCTGTCTCTTTTTATCAGTTCTTCTCTTATGTCCTTTCCTTCTCTCCTCAGTCTTTCCACTTCCTCTGTAGCATATCCGTTTCTTTGATAATATTGGTTTCTTATTTTATTCCATATTGTGTTCTTGTTCTTTAATACGCCTTTCCATGCTTCTTGCATTAGTTTGTTTTCTGTGCTATTTCTCACTTTATCTTCATAGTTTATAGCTCTTCTTTCTGTTTCTATTCTCATTTTATCTCGTTTAGTTTCTTTTAGTATTATGTATGTTGGCGTCTGTTTTTTCAATCCCAGTGTCCATTTTATGTATTTGTTTTGTATTCTTTCAATTTCTTCTCTTTCTTTCCAGCCCCATATTTCTGTGCCGTACATGATCATACTTTTAATTATACTGTCAAAAAGCATCATCCTTGTTTGAAATCTGTTTTTGAATTTTCTTTCTCCTATGCTCCATATTTGCGGCATTACACTTCTTATTTTCTTTCTTATTTGTCTTATGCGTGCATCTTCGCTGTCGTTTTTTTGTAATGTGTATCCCAGATATTTAAATTATCTCACCTCTTCGATGTCTTTTTCATTGAATGTCCATTTCGTTTCTTTTGATCTTCTTCTTCCTTTCCCAAAAATCATGATTTTTGATTTTTCCGTGTTTACTTTCAATTTTTTTCTCTCTATGTATTTTTCTAATTGTTTTATTGCCTCTTTTAGTCCTTTCTCATCTAGTGCTAAAATGTGTCATCAGCATATGATAGTGACCATATTTTCTCTTTGCCTATTAGCACTCCTCCTGCTTGCCATTTTTTTAGTATTTCTTCCATGTCTGCTGTGTAGATTGAGAACAGGTTTGCACTTAGTGGGCATCATTGCTTTACACCTCTTTCTGTCCAATTTTTTTTCGAATGCTCCTCGTTTTCTTGTATCCGGGTTATTATCTGTCTATTTATATTTTTCTTTTCCATACATTTCCATAGCTCGTTTCTGTCTAACGTATCGAATGCTGCCTGTAAATCCACAAAAAAATACTTTTCCTCCGCTTTTTAAAATTTCCTTCTGTATTATTTGACTCAGAATATATATACAGTCCATTGTTCCTCTACCTCTTCTGAATCCCATCTGCGTCTGTGGTAGTATTTGTTTTACATATATTTCTTCATTTAGCTTTTCATTTAATACTGACGTATGGACTAGTACCTAGTCAATTCAACACCTTCTAGAGCTGCCATTGCTCCAAAGAATGTATTTCATGTCCATCTCCAACATCCATGTTTTAGTTACTATGTTTCACCGCTTTATACAGACAATGGCGAATTTCTCAATGCCATATGAATATTTTTATTGCTGTAAAAAATTGGATATTTTGCTAACCCACGTTAAGTTTTAGTTGAGAAGCACTGCTTTAGGATACACTTTTATAAAATTGGTAGTTAAAAATTAGGTCATTTACAGGAAGCACCTGCAATTTTGAAGAATTAACTTTTGTCAAATTTAGCTTTTTATCTCCCTCGAATCAACAATTTTACTTAATGGTAGGGTAAATAGTGGCATATTTAATGTATGTTAAATTATATTACATAACGAATTTGATAATATTTAGCTGCAAGTGTGACTCGGTTCGTTTCCTACGGTATGTCATCTCGAATTGTATCAGGTCTAACCTGATGGAAGTCAGCACACCGTGACCGAAACGTTTTGTCTTTTGCTCGCGTTCTCTCAACTGCTATATGTAATGTCAGGGATATTTATCACTTAAAGCACGCTAAAATACGGATTTATTGCTGTAAAACAGTGCGCTAAAAGATATTATACTAAGGGACATTGCTCCGGAAATATTAAGAATTCTTACTGCTTGATAACGTATTATTACTCGATATAACCAGAGCTCTATGGAACGCATTAATCGTATACTAAGAATTATTTTTTAATTGTGTGTTTTATTTTCCTTGAGGCAAGGTTGCTCAGGAACACTATAGGGTAAATATTTAGTTTTTGCTCGAGGTAATTTCACCGTTAGTCTTACAATATTTAGTTTGCCCAATAAGTTTGGCTACTATCACTATTCTAGTTATGAAGATGGGACGTGTATGGTGCAAATTAGGGATTTTTAAACGGTCCCGTTTTCCCGGGATCCCGTATGATAAAATACATCCCGTTATCCCGGGAAACCCGCTTTTTTCCATACAACTCCATGGTTTTTTTTCATATAACTCCATGGCTTTTTGAACAACTCGACGCGGCGCAACACTAGTTGAAGCAGATGGTGTATTTGTGTTTATTTTGGATGAGTTACGCAAAAACAATAATAGTTTTTCGTCTAAAATGCTGGAATTTGTCCAACAGAGAATTTTCGAACGAAGGAATAATAATTTAGTTGGCTTACTAAAATACCTAAACAACTCATCAAATTATAACACTACATACGAATCGGAAGTAAATTCCATACTACTGCCGTCTAAATCAGTACTGCAAGCTACAGCTAAAAAGTTATTTGCTAAACTTTTTGTTGCAAATACGGAAGCTTGTAGTATGGAAGATTTAGATATTAGTGGCGATGAGGCTAAAAATTCACTGATGGCAGAGCGATAATCACGTCTGAATGATCACTTCATCAGAAGTTAGATGTTGCTATTTCGAATGTGACACGAGTTGAGAATGCCGAAGGTTTTCTATATGACGTCTTCGTTTTCTAAAAACATCGCAAAAGAAATGAATATCTATGAAGCAACGGTAAAACGCACCAATAACTTAGAAAAATTATATGATGCACTAATGATAATTCCACTGACATCGATTGAATCTGAAAGAGCCTTTTCTGCGGCAAGTCCTTCCGTCACAAAAATTCGGTCATCATTAGGTGATAGCTCCATCGACACTTATGTTTTTTGAAAAATTATTATAAAACTTAATATTTCCTAACGAAATTTATTTTTCGGTTCTCACAATTATTTTGAATTATATTTAAGTTTAATTATTTTTGTATTATTATTTAAGTTTTTCTAAATAAAAATAATCTCTTTTTTGTAAATTAGTAGGTAGTAATATTTTTTCGAAATCTGAATCTGAATTAAAGTTATTTCTCCACACACAACATGCTTATGGACTAATCAGTTGTATTCATGCAATTTTAAAAACCCCTAAAAATCCCGGGATCCTGGGTATAGATCAAATTTCATCCTGGAATCCCGGGATTTGAAAATTACGGGAAATGAGAAGCCCTAGTGCAAATCGCCATCGTTGCTGTTCTGTAAAGGAATTTATATTCTTTTAGCAATATACGGAACTTTATTAATCCTGATTGGCCATCTAGTAGCTCTGACCTCAACAACCTGGAACTATAAATATTGGTGTAATCTTTTCCATGGCCATACTAAAGCAGACTTTTTGACTAACCCATATCTATACCGATCCAGACTTATGAAGTCTGAAATTTTCGAGTCTTCTGAATCTGCTTGTAAAACAGTCAACTCCCTTTAACTTATACTTTTGCAAAGTCACTTTTGTAATAATTTTTTATTTAAAATTATGAGAAAGTTCAAGATTTTTTATTGATAAGCTGAACACATTCGCCATTGTCTATTTATGCACCTGAAAAACTACAATACGCATATTATCATTGAATGCAATAATAATGAATAAACATTATGTAATAGTAATATTATAACAGATTTGAGTAATTTCCGTTTTATTAATTTATAAAAAAAAGGATTCCTGTATGCAAATAAAAAGATATTTATTTCTATATAAATATTCATTACTTAAGTTATAAATAAAACGAATTAGATTTTTAAACATCTGTGTTCGTGGTAATTAATTTATGTTCTTGTTTCAGATGATTGATCAGGATTAATTTTCTTGTAATTGGCGCGCATTTTATACCTCAAGGATAGACAAAACTATTTTGCATTGATGTTAAATACGAAAGTTTCTTCTCTCTTTTGTAGTTAAGTCAGAGTAAGAAGAAATGAGACTAACAGATCAATTCTGTAAAAAATTACGGTGTAGTAACGTTACTACAAGATAAAATATTATAAAAAGTATAATGACTTTCATTCATGATAGTAACTGACCTTGCTCATAGTGACACTTTTTGTTACTATTATCATAGTAACTGAGTTACAGAATTGGTTTGTAAATATCTTGCAATCTAACAGTACAAAAACTACACTGACTCTAACTAAGACCCACATATCCACTCTACCTTCGGTACAAACTCGTTAAGCTGGGTCTGACGTTCATGACGGACGTGCTTGAAGCCGTGGAAGTATTTGTGTAAACCCCATTAGTTTGTATTATTCCTTTGACAAGATTGAAAGAATTACACGTTATGCCAGAATGTATCGCGTAAGAAAGGGATGTCAAAATGGCGGCCCGCGGGTCACATGTGGCCCAATTCTTGCATTTTTACGGCCCAAAACGACTTCTTATACTATAATAAATTTTTATACATGACTTACATAGTATAAAAATTTGAACGAAAATACCTCGTGATAGAATCTGTTCGGGCCGCGGCGTCAAGACTTAGGCAAAGGGCGGAAAACCAGTAGTCAGGCAGTAACTGTTGCAGTTAGCCAATGTCGTGCGATAGTCGGTAGATCGGTGATTCCCCGTGATTCTAAATAATATACTCGCAAGCAGAGCTTTCAAATAGCAGTTTTCTATAACAACTGCTGTGTAATTGTTATTATATAAATGTTATTTCTTTATTTCCTTCAAATAAATATTCAGAATAATAGTGGAAAATGAAAAACAGAATGAGTAAAAATAGAAATATATATTGTGGGGCCCGCGTGAATTTTACTTGTTAGAAAAATGGCCCTGGGTTCAAATGATTTCAAAAAATTAACTAAAAACATGTTTTTACCAACTTATTTTAAATTAAAATAATAACTACAATTTAATATTTCGAACCCATATTTTATTTAGGTGCCGTTCCTCTGAAAAATATAGTGATTAACATGTTTGTGTTTTTTTCTAAAATAACTAAAAAAACCTAGTACTAAATTAAGTGACACACCAAAAGGTTGGGCTTCAAAGCAGCTATTGTCTTAAAACGGAAATGTCCATCATCGAGTCGTACAGACTCATTAATTGATATATTACTTTGTTAATGTCCGCATGATGGTTGGAATAATGTTTTTATAATTACATATTTATCTGTTATTCTTGTTTATATAAGGACAAGAAAAAGTAAAATAGAAGGGATTGTTGAGATTGCAGATGTTTGCAAGTCTGGATATAATTCACTTTTAATTAATTAATTTATAGAAACTTGATACATTTTTGTTGATTTTAACGACAAATAAGATTACCGTTATCCCCTATATTCCTTTTACATCAAAAGATATGATTTATAAGTTGTTTCTTCCGTTATGGTATATCGAACATACTAGTGTGTACAACCATGATTCACAAAGTGGTCTGTGTGGACTCCCAAGGGTCGATTTCGACTTGAAGAGGGTCCATGTCAGCGAGAAAACAAAATGGGGATACACGAGATGCGAGTGGACCCCATTTAGGCAGGTTATCATCAACATTTAGGAGGTTCGTAGGTTTGACGATGGAAATACCACATTCCCACATACTAGAGATGGGAATTTCGGCTTAGTTTGCGGAACCGGATCAGTGGAGGTCGTTCAGTTTGCTGAGCCGACTCATTGATCCGGCTCAGTGATCCGGTTAAGTAAACATGTTCCCGAGACACAGGTCGCTCAGTTGTCAGTTCTCCCACCGTTCAGTACGGTTGTTGGTTTGTAATATGTAGGTAGAACGTCGCTCAGCCGACTCTTAGATATGAATAGACAGCGGAAAGCGGAATTGTTTCGAATAAATCCGACAAAAACGTTGGTGTATTTGACGCTTTATTACCTTTATTCTTGTTAATATTCTTAGTATGAATTCAAGATGTAAATTATGTCTTATTAACAAATTCTTCTCTCTTTCTCTCTCTCTCTCTCTGTCTTCCTCATTATCTTGTTATAAAGAAATAATGAAGTTAAATAAATAAAAATCTATTGAAGTGAAATATCTAACATTTTTGCCGGGTTAATAGTAAGCACACAATTCACTTTATGTAGCTACTGTATTTTAAACCAGATGTGTTAAGTTTATGGCGATGTTTCTTGCCCTTATAAACCGGACATCTGGTATTTGGGCAATATTTTTAATATTTTTATATAGTATAGTTCTAAGAAAGTACAGACTAAGCCTATTAGTTTCAAATAGACTGCCCTACAAATTGATGACAAAATACACTTTATGGTAATATATTACAAGTCGAGTTCTCGCGAAGTTCAACGTAACATCGATCAAGATCCGGATCACTTCGGTCACTGCTCACAATCACCCGATCAATCGTATCCTTGAAACTTGAAACTATGCAGTGAGCCGTGAGCCGGCCCATTTCAATTTGGTGGTCAATTCGGTCAGTGTACTGAGCTGGTTCGTTCATGAACGACCCATGTCTAATCCATACGGTGGCATTGAAGAATCGGATGTCATATTACTAGAACTGATCGGAATTCGCACTAACGTAGAACTTACGGTGTAGTTCAGAAAAAGACATCGTGGAAAGGGGTTTTAGCGCGGTTGCTAATCTTCTTACGAAAAACAGAAATCGATTTTAAATCACTGGACGTGGAGATTTAAGACTATACCTCACTAATTTGAAGCCAAATATTGAACAATTGCTATCAGAGCATCAGGTTCATCCCTCTCATTAACAGCATTGTGTATTAATTTTATGTAAGAATTTTACTAGGTTCTGATTTGTTTCGTTCCAAATCCAAATATTTACTTGCGTTTTGTGTCTTTTCAATAAAGGTATGAATAAAAATTGTACACGATTTTCTTTACAAAAACCCTATCAAAGCGAGCAGCACTGTGTCAGCTGTCAAAAACACATTTGAAGTTAAAGTTTAGAAAAATTCAATATTAGGCAAACAGGGGGGTCTATGGAAAACAAAAAATCGGCAAGTAGTCTACGGGGCAAAAAAGTTTGTGAAATTATGGTGTACAGTAACGAATTGGTATTCCATCTAGCGAAGAACTAGCACCAGCAGCAATATTGCCTACACATAGATTGTCCCAATTTGCCTCGATACCCGGCGTACCGATTAAACTTTTTGGGACAGTCCGATGTCCCGGTTATCATTACTAAAGTAAATTTTATAAAATAATTCTTGACACTTTTATGTTACCAACGCTTGTTTTTCTGATTTTTAATCAAAATTAGTAGTTCTGAGATGTTATTCTAGCATAATTTGCAGTAATATGACCAACCAATCTAATGTCCAGTTTCTCAAGAACGAGTTAAGTGTTTTAACTCAAGTTTTGTCCAACTCGAAACATACAAAAACATATATTTTTTTACTTGAGTTAGGATAACTCGACATTTCATTTGTTTTATAGCAACTTGCTGTTAGAGGATATATTTTTTCCTGAAAATTTATATGTAAACTATTGTAGAAATTTGCATACTTTTGCAATATATTCCAGGATGTAATAAATACAATTAACTAAGCATATTAATTTGAACTGGCACATTTAAAATATAGAACAACATATAAAGATACAGTTAGTTAATTAAATTTTTTGGTGCACCGCATGAATAGTTATTAGCGCCTGCCATTTTATGGCAGCCTCATTGATAGAAGACGGATTTTTTAAATCGAAATAAAATAAAATACAGTAGTTTTTATTTATTACCAGTTTAGGAACACGTACGTCATGCGTTTAAATAATAATAAGTGATTTATTACAATTTTAGGTAGTGCTTCTCATAATTCCCTAAATATTCATCTTATTTAAAAGTTCATTTAACAGAAATGATTGGGGTAATCCTTTTCTTGTAAACAATTTTCATGTAAAGTACATAATAAGTTATTTGAAGATTCAAGATTGAAGTTTTAAGGCGTCCCCTTAAAAAAAAAAAAATAAAAAAATAAAATAAAAAATTAAATAAACCAAATGGAAAAAAAAAATGTACACGTCCATACGTGGAATATGAAATATCATATTCCACAGCATTAAATAAAAAAATTGTTAACGTCTCAAAAATGGTTCGTTATTTCACACTTTCAATAAGCATAATACATCGGCTAATGGGGGCTACGCTACCATCTCCCTGGGCTCATGGGGGTATCAGAACCATCTCCAAGAACTGCATGCGTATCTATATAATCCGAAGAAAAACCAAAGATGTTTGGAAAAGCATTAGGGCCGGTTTCTGAAAGCTTTGCCGAGTTTAATCTTTTGGTTAAACACGGTTATAATATAACAATCCCATAAGTTACAATAACAACAATTTTTTGACTATTTAGTTATAGTTAAATAGACTTTCAGAAACCGGCCCTTAATGTCAACATAATGTCTTTACTTAAAAATCTCAAATTTTAGTTTTGTCCTAGATTTTTTAAATATAGAGACAGGCGTAGAAAAATGTATGCATATATCAATTTTAATTTTTCCCTGATTGAAGACAATTTTAGAAAAAATATTGTATGAAACTTGCATAAAGCCTATTTTTTTTTTTTTCACGGCTATGACTCGTGCTATCAAATTTCCCATTTGTGAAAAAAAGTACTACTTTATGCACTTGTTGCATAGATAACTATTATTTTTGTGGATAAAAGTTCTGTTTTCTTATTATAAACAATTTTTATCATACATGTTTTCGGAGTAATAACTGAGATACTTCAAATTTTACAATGACCTGTTGGTGAACTATGTTGTGCTTCATTTTATTTTTAAATTTAATTTACAAATTGTTCCATACTCAACTGTAAAACATCGATTGACCAAAACACACCAAATCAAAATGGAAGATAAAACACAACGTTCACCCAAGATTATTAAAGTAAAGGTTGTCTCATAACTTGTAGTGGTGGGGGTAAATAGTGAAGCTACACGTCATCTCTATGCCAACGGGACGTCAGCCTTTGTTTATCACATATGTTATATACACGTGAAATTTGAATTTTGTTTATAAATATAAAAATATTGTTTAATTTTATGATTTTTTACTGGTTTTAATTTCTTTTTAGTGTGTTGTAATGTTTTAAGTTATATATTATTAGTGTTAATATGACTGGAACAATATGTAGTGTTGCTACTTGCTCTGTCTAACTCTGTGAAAACGAAAAAAAGTGAAGAATAAATATCTTTTTTCGCGTTTCCAAGGGATAGAAAAATTAGAAATGAATGGATACGAAGATGCCACAGAAAGGATCGTTTTGACCCAGAAAATAAGAGAATTTGTAGTTAACATTTTAAACATGATGAACAAATAAGATTTGTTTTCTTATAAACAATTTTTATCGTATAGTTTTTTCTGTAAGATAGTTCTGTTTATAAATAAAATATTTTTTAGTACCAGTTTTAACCCAGAAACACCCTCTAAGAAAGAAAAATTTGAGATATCATGCCTATATTTGATCCTGGTTCTACTCTATTGTACCAAATTTCGTTAAAATACGTCCAGCCGTTTTTAAAAACTGATATAACTTCCAATTTTATTAATTATAGCAATTTGTTTTTATATTTTTATTTAAATATTCCTAAAATTATATTTGTATTCGATTTTATTGTTATTTATTAACTATAATACAAATACCCATAACAGTGGCGGTCGGTGAAACATGTTTGGGTGTGCAATTAGTATGATCGGACAAGCTCGTACTATATCGCTCAACAGCATTATAGCAACGACAAAGCACGAGCGTGTGTATTCCTTGTAATTGCACACCCAAAAATGGTTCACCGACCACCACTGACCCATCATCTTAAATTTTATATAAATCAGTATAATATTTCCTTATTTTTATTTATAATTTCTTCAGTAGAACTGTCTTGAAATAAATATCTAATATGAATATAATCAATAAAAATATTTAAAAACATGCAACATCTATATTAATTTTGTATGCTAGTTTGAACTATGCACATGTGACGTATTCCCTCTCACGCTCTGATTGGTCAGAAGTTACGAGACAACCTTTACTTTAATAATCTTGGCGTTCTCCTACCTTTCGCCTACTTTATACTACTGTTATTTGGAACTAAATATACAACCATCAGTTACTTGGGATGAAATACAAACAATTTTAATCTATTGTTATTTCATTCTAACTGCCTATGATTTTAATGTCCATCTTCCTCTCTAATTCATTCTCGTCTAAAATTGTCCAAAACAACATAAAATTATCACGACTTTGATATTATAGTTCGTGAATTATTTCTTCCGTTTGTATATGAAAACATATGATTTTCAACAAGTGTTGATAATTACGCTTCGTCTATAATATCGTAAAAAATGTTTTGCAGTATGTTCGTGTCTGGCTGTAATAAAATTTAACGATTTTTTATTTTTTACTCTTCAAAAACACTATTTCAAAACGTAAGTGTTAAAGGTAATGAAACTAGTGTCCATAATTATATTTTTTAACGCATTAGATTAATGTCACTACCTCTGGTGTCTGAAATTAAAGCTATTATTACGGATTCCTTCTTGTTGGAATGTTGTTAATTACTGAGTGTTTAAAAAATATTTGTAAGTACATTTATCATTTTCACACTTGCTTATTTACGGAATACCTGCCTTATGTAGATCTTGCATGGTCAATAATACTGTCAGTATCGACGAATACCAATAATATTGATCGTGTAAGGGCAGTTTTAAAAACAATTTAAAAAAAAATTGATGTGAAGTGTGAATTTTCACACATTGCAGGGTTTCGCAGGTATATAATAAGTGAAGGCGGCATGCTGAGTGTGTAGGACAAATTTTGCTTTGTAGTAACCACGGCAAAATGAACGATCTTTTTAAAATAATTTATTGTCTGTTAATCTCAGAGCTTTAAAAACAAATTTTATGTTAAAATATTTTTTGTTAATTTTAATTCGAATACCTAATATCATTATTTAGGTTTCTAAATAAGTGCAGTATTTTTTTTATATAACAAGGTTCATTAAGATTTTGAAAATTGGGCTTATGGCTTTCATTGATTGTCTTAAATCATACGCTCCGCCCCTCTGGCTTCGTATAAATGACACAGAATGAAAATATAATTCCAATTGGTTATTAAATTTACGCTCTTGAAAATTAAATTCAAAATGTGCTAAAATATAACTAGAATTTTAACAAATTAATTTAAACATTATAAATATGAAAAAAAAAAAACAAAAAATAAAATTGACTCCACAAGCCAGGAACGAACCTGTGTAGTGAAGAACGATCCTGTGTAGTTGTCGAGCAATTGAGCCACTAGACCACCAAACGCTTATCACGAGTATAACATGTATGCATCGTCAACCAAAAAACACAAAAAATGCGTTATTTTCCGAAAACATTATCTGATCAAAAATTCCTGTTGTACTATTCCGGTTCACACCAATATACATTACTTAGAATTTTTTCACATTTTTAGTTTAAACCATCTGGGCTACAGGGTGTGGGACAAAAATTTTTTTGCACAATTTTGGCAAAAATCGCCTCAAAATAATTTATTTTGCAAAAATTAAATTTTGATCGTTAATCCACGTACTAAGGGCTTTCATTTGATACCCTACTCAGAATTTTAAAAAAATATTTTTTTTTCGATGAGCTCTTATTTGTTTATATTTTTAGGGGGATATGTTTTTTAGATGTTTTAGTATTTTTCCTATGTGCGGGTCAAAAAGTTGTACAAGCATGCCAATTTTCAACTCTCTAGGTTTAGCCGTTTGGCTACAATTTTTACCGAACAGACAGACAGACAGACAGACAGACAGACGACAAAATGACGGTATAAGGGTTTTTTGGTCATACCTACAAAACCCTAAAAATGATGTTACGTGTGAATTTTTCTACATTTCAGTGTTTTGTAGCTATTTAGTGAGTGGTAAGAAATTATGGGTATAGTCCGTACCAAATTAGTTTTGAAGATCGCAATAAAATAATAAAAGTTAAGGAACTCATAAAATTACAATAGAAGTGATATAACTAGGCGTGTCAACCCATAGCCGTAGGGAATAGTTTTTCACATTACGCATCTTACTTAAAGGAATAACAAAAACAAGTATACTTATTTACAGGGGACCCCCCCCCCCCGTACTGTGAGAAGTGAGGACTTTTTTTGCTCTTTACTTAATATTTAGAAGTGAGGACCTTTTTTTTTTTTTGGTTTTCACTTAAAATTTATAAGGGAGGACCTTTTTTTTGCTCTTCACTTGAAATTGAAATTTTGCCCTGTGTTTATAAAAATTATGTATAATTGGACCCCCCCCAAGCCAAAAATCTGTGTGCGCCCCTGTTTATTTATAGTTAGTACTTAAACGTATGTATGCGCCACTGACCGTTGACTGTTAACAACGTGGTTGTAAACATGAACCCTAGTTCTTTTATAGTTTAACAATGTGATTATAGTTATACGGGATAACTGTTTTATGCCGATCTTCAAAAATAATATGGTATGTTCTATACATAATTTCGATAACTTTTGAAAACTTAACTACATGCTTCTATCTAGGGAAAACTGTACTTGAGATACGCTTGCATCAAGATTTAGCTACAGCTATCCAGTTCTAGTCAGCCAGTAAATGTTGTACGCACGGAGTTGCAAAAAAATTTATAACTTTCAAAATAATTATCAGATTAAAAATTCCTGCGATATTATTCCGGTTTATATTAATGTGCATTACTCAGATTTTTATATAAACCCCCCTGGGTGAAAGGGTGGCACAAGGGGTTTGTAGCACATTTTTGGCAAAAATCATATTTAAATAAAGATATTTTAATAAACTACTTTCCTTTCCTTACATTACGTCTTAAAAACTTTTATTTGATGCCACACAATATTTTTTTTTTTAAATAATATTTTGACAACTGCACAAAAAAGTCAATATTCGAAAAACTGATGTGACCAAAAATTCCTGTTGAACTCCTACGGTTCCCAGCAAAAATTTCAATGTTAAACATACATTGATTTTTTTTTTCAGATGAACCCTTCTAGGAAATTGGGTGGGATTTTTTTTTTTTTTTGGCGAAAATTCTATTAAAAATTTTGGTTTTTAAAAATAAAAATGTGTGTCCAGGCATTGACAGGTTTCATTTACATTTCATTAAAGTTTAAAAAATATTTATTATTTCATTAAACACATATTTGTTCATATTTTTCCTAAGATATGGTTTTTGAACTCTCTATAGATAGAAGAACTATAGATAGTTGTTCTATATGTAGGAATTGTACAAGTATGCCAAATTTCAACTATTTATGTTCAGCCGTTAGGCTACAATTACTACCGAACAGACAGACAGACACATGAGTGACGTTATAAGGGTTTTTTGGTCATACCCTTAGCTCTCTTTGGAAGCAAGTGCTAGAAAAATCCTGGCCAGTTCAACAAAACTGGTACTTAGTCAAAGCTGATACCTAATCTAATCTATCCAAAAGTGTCTCGCGTGCCATTGATTTTCCATGAGTAGTACACAACGTACCAGTACTGAAGCGAATTTATTAATTGATGAATATTCATAATTTAAAATGAACAGTTAGCTGTCTAATTAAAATGACAATGCAATGACGAATTTTAAAAATACTCCTGTTAGTAATCCAGAGAGGTGTGTACGGATATGCACTACATAATTACATGAAATGAACGCAATTTGGTGCTAGGAGCGGTAAACTAAACTATCCATAACATTTAATGTCCATCACATGACTTAATCGACACTTCAGCATCATCTATTGAAAAAATAACGAATCAATAACATGTTCTTTAAACAGTAGTCCATTTCTGAGATTTCTATTTCCATTTTAAAACAAGAAATAACATGTTAGTAAAGCATTACTTTAAATAAACAAGACTGGAGGGTAGAAAATTTTATTTTTACAAATAAAAGTTGTTTTAGTAATCTCTTTAACAAGTATACTGCTATGTATTTCATTAATATTCCAACAAGAATAATAAAATAATCCTACAGAAGCTCTTAGCTTGGTAAATATTTAGCTTCGAGTGTTCGTACTTTAGCGTCTGTACGGTAGAAACTGTGGCTAAAGAACTGCATACATATACAGTCCTTTGACCAGGATGTTTATTCTATATGCTTTTCGACAATCGTTTCTACGGTATCCTGTTTAAAGTTTAGATTTTCAACACCTCGTGTTGCTATTTTGTAAATCACTGATTGTGCACTTTTAACAGTGTTGTGTCGCTCTTGAGAGGAGACCTAGGAAAGTGTTCTCTTTGAAAAGTGATATTGTTTTTGAAATTTGTACTTGTTTACATAAGTTTGAATATATTTGTAGGTTAGTGTGATTTAAAATGTGTTTTTTATAAGGAAATATATATTTTTGTTGCTTTTTATGTAAAATGTTTTAGTTATGGCGCAGGGATATATATTTTATGAATTTTTGAAGTGGAGAAGACAATACAGCTCGGTAATTTAATGTGAATATCAATCGGTAATATAATGGTATCTGCAATCATCTCCATTGATCCCAGTGACGATGTTATCTTACAGTCAATATTCTTGAATTCGATATATTTCCGGAATTGTTATTATTATTTTGTGAGATTTTTGGTATTTCTATTTTAAATAACCCCCTGTTACAAGTCTATTCTATCACAATATTCTCTGGTCCTATTAAGAATCACTAAATAGACTATTCCAAAACGTAAACATTACTAATTAAAGAATTTCATACATGCAAAATATAAGCTTGCCAATTCTTTGTCAAACAAAAATAAACATATAAATACTGTTCCATTTAAATTTATACCACTCACATGTTTTCAGTGATAAAATGCGTCTTATTAATATAAAATCATGACAAAAATAGCAATAATACAGCAATTTAGACGTAATTGTAACTTAACATCTATTCGCTTTTGTACACAGTTCGTGCTCTTCCTAAAGATGAACTCAGGTTACTCATCAAATGTAAATATAAAAACTTTTCCAAGAAAATCAGATACGAATCAAAATATTGTGACCGAGTATTTACAAAGTTTAAAAAAATAATAATAAATAAAAATATGTGAAGTGTGAAAGTGTGAATTTTCACACATTTCAGGGATATTTAGATATTTAGTAAGTAAAAGATGACAACAAAGGACTTAGCTAGATGTCTATTTTTGATGAATTAATTTTTGTTAGTCAATCTATCTTACAAGACTCCCTTTTAGAATCATATCTATTAAATATAATACGTTAAATTTAGTAAAAAAATATCTGACTTATTGTTTGTTTTGTATGGAGTTCCACATGGATCTATTCTAAGACCTCTCTTGTTTATATACATATATTAAAAGCGCCGGTGCTAGACTTTTAGCCGCCACAGGCAACACTGTGTTTCACCCTGGTGACAAAATTAAACAAAGGATTTGTTTATATTTGCATTCAACATTTGGGCGCCTTTCCAAATTTTGCGCCTACGACGGCGCTGATTATTACTGACCTACCTTAATCTAAGTAGTACCAACCAGTTTGAGATTTGGTGGCAAATTCGGGTTTACTAGGCATGCTCGTCGTCAGGAAAGTTAGTTATTTAAAATTTTTGGCGCACAGCAACGATGGCTATTTGTGCCCGTCAACAGGAAAATATACTTTGAATTCTACCACGTGTTTTAAAGGGTTCAGTCTCTAAAAAGGCAATAATTTAATCAAAGATGATGTAATATCAGAGGCGAATTAAGCGGTGGGTGGACTGGGCGGCCGCCCGGAACCCACGTAGACGGGGGGGGGGGACACCGAGGCCTATATACAAATATTTCCATTCTATTTAAAATAATAGAGGGCCCATTTTAGTTTTACCGCCCAGGGCCCCCAAGCAACTTAATCCGTCACTGTGTAATATCAAGCATGAAGTACTACTTGACACAGGAGTTTCCAAAACATACGAAAAACTTGTGTGCAATTTTGTTTCAAACTTGGAAGATTTGAAACTAAACCTCCATCCTACCTAACACAATTTTGTTTCCTAACTGGTTCGAAAAATATCAATGTTGTATCATAATTGCTGCATCACAACAGCGTACCAGCTCAATTTTTTTTTTTTTTTTTGATAGCCACCATTTCACCTGACATGGCCATGGTAATTTTTATGACGCTAGGCATGTGCATGAAAAATTAGTATTCATATCCGAGTCAAATAATGTTTTCTTTCTTTGTTCCATTTGAGGTTAAAACTTGTTTGATCTTTTGACATCTCACATTCTGCTGTAAGTCACATTATTTTTACAAAAAAACTTGCTTTTACTGGAATTGTTACACCCTGTATTATAAATAACTGTATCTTGTAAATTTGAAATTCATTTAATAAATCATTAGTTTCTTTATGACATAACTTGAGAAAAATGTAAATGTACAACTTGTATGCAGATATAAAAATAACATTGTTCATAACATAATTATTATATCAATTCAAACATAAAAAAAAGGTACTATTTAATAACATTTTGTGACGCTTTTCAAAATTGAAGTTTAGCCAAATGTCAAGTCAAATTACTGTCAAAAAATCTGCCAATTCATAATAGAAAAAGTATAAATAAAATAAAAAACAAAGCAGGTTATTGATCTTGTATCTTTTGAAGTATTTTTTGAAATATGGTCGTTTTCTGTCTTTTTTTAAAAATTTATTCAAAAACGGTAAACCGAAGCTTGTAATGGAGATTATTTTTGAGATCTGCGACTCAAAATACATAAGTATATACATTTTCAAGTATAAGGGGTACCCTTTACGATTTTTTCGATTTTTTGCCATTTTCAAAGGTTTTGTTTGACGAGTTGTATTTATTGTAAAAGTTGGGTTATTGAAACTCCAATTTTTTTTTTGGACTAAACAATATCCGAAGATTTCAAAAATTATAACCGCAGTTCTCTAAATTTTATTGTTATTAAGTTAGGATTTTTTGAAATTTCAAAAAAAAAAAGACAAAATAAAAATTTCGCAAAAAAAAATGGGAATTGCTCCAAAATAAGTCCTAAGGCCTCAGGACTTCAAAAAAAAAAAAACTGTAGGTCTTTATCTCATGTAGATTTTGAGATAAGGTCTTTCCAAAATGAAATAATTACAAATTTTCAAAACTACGCGGATCAAAAAGGCGTTAACTAAGGAGGGTCCTATTTTTTATCTTGATAGAAAAATATCTGTAGATTTCAAAAATTCAAACCGCAGATCCCTGTATTTTATTGTTCTTAAGTTAGGATTTTTTTAAATTTCAAATTAAAATTGCAAAAATTAAAAATATCACAAAAAAATAATATTTTTGTGGTTGTTTTATAATATGTCCTGAGGTCCTTTAGGTCTTAAGGGCCTCAGGATTTCTAAAATACCAATCGCAGGTCCCTATCGTGCATTTTTTGATATACGGTCTTTCGAAAATGAAATATATACAAATATACAAAACTACACGGATCAAAAAGGCGTTAACTGAGGAGAGCTTTAATTTTTATTTACGTAGATAATACAACAATTTAACCTCACTATTAAAATTTCCATGTTTCCAGTTTTATGTAGCGTTTGACATATAATCACCTTTTTAAGTCTTGAATAGAACGATCTATTTTAATATATTTTAATTTCGCACCCAGTACGTCGTTCTTCGTTAAAAATAAAGTTATTCATTATACTCCAGCAATGCACAAATGAGTTATTTGTAAGTCTAGTTTAACAAAAGCTTACCGGCGCTAGTGTTGCTGACGTCACTTTGGATACTGTTTATTCTACTATGTCTATTTGGCATAAAATATAATATAAACGTACTCAAAATTATGGAAACCATTCACATATATAATTAAACATGAACTTTGCATACATTGTATTATCTAAGAATTAATATATAGTTTCATTAAAAATTGTACGTAATTATATTGTAATGATTGTTTTCAAAGAACAAGGGCATTCATAATGAACTTCCTTGCAAAAACTACAATCCACTCTCATGCAATAGTTTTCTACACGTCTCAAATCATAGGAAAACACTATAAGTGAAATAATGTATCATTTGTGCCTACATCCAATATTTCCCGATTAATTAATATTATTTTCAGATAGTAAAGTGAAATATCGTGTTGACTGAACGTGGAATGTGCATAGAGGACGCATGTTGTAACGAGTTCAGTCAAGGAGTCTTTTTATATGTTAACAAGTGGCACTGATTGAAGAATACAACGGTTTATAATTAAGCCCATGTATCAGCTAAACAAGCCTATGCTCTTATGGCTACTGGACTCCATGTATCTGCACTACTAAAGGTCCTGTAATGCAATTATAACAGAACTATAAAAAGTTACTGATGTATGACCTAGAGGTCAACCTGATAAAAAACTTATAAATATTTATCAACGATTTACTTCAAATATATGTTAGTTAATTAAGGAAAGATACAAATTTTAACGCAAAGCATATGTCGTAACCCTATTTACCAAACGAAAAATTTCAAAACTTTTACGTTTTATGCTATTTTACATTATTCTTTTCACTACATTTTCAAACTTCTAAAACTTCCTTCTGAAGTATAAGCATCAGAGAGAGAGAGAGAGAGAGAGAGAGAGAGAGAGGGGGGGGGGCATTCAAAACCTTCTGTCTTTTGTTCCTTCTCATTGCCAACTTAACAATTTGCTGTAACAGTTAAAAGTTTGGTTATAATAATCAATTTATAAATATTGTTGAATTATGTGGTTTATATTTTAATTAGATGGCAGCAGAGCCGGAATTATTTGAAATAAATTATTCGTCAAGTTTTTGAATAACTTCTTGGTACTTGAAATATTGTATTTCAAATACTTTTAAAAAATGCTCTTGGTATTTAGATTAGCAAATATCTTCGAGGTGGTATTTGTATTTGATATTTGTTATTTGAAAATGTCAGTATTTGAAATACTTTAGAAGTATTTAAAATATTTCCTAGTATATCAAATATTTCTCCTGTATTTCAAATATTTCCTTAGTAAATATTTCAAATGTTTCCTTATTATTTCAAATATTTCCCTAGTATATATTTCAAATATTTCCTAGTATTTTAAATATTTTATTAGTATTTTAAATATTTCTGTAGTATTTTAAATATTTTCCTATTATTTCAAATATTTCCATGGTATATATTACAAATATTTCCTTAGTATTTCAAATATTTGAAATATTTCCTAGTATTTCAAATAATTTCTAGTATTTCAAATAATTCTTGTATTTTAAATACATTTAAATTATTTGAAATAAATTATTTCTAATACTTCTAAAAAATATTTGATATTTCACATATATTTTAGAAAAATCATGTAGGGTATCAAAGAAAATATTTTGATACGTAGATAAAAAAGCAAAATTTAGTTTTTGAAAAACAAATATTTTTATACCATTTTCGCCAAAAAAATGTAAAAAACTTTTGTTCCACACCTTATTTCTAAGAGGAGTTGGTCTAAAAATCTGAAAAAATTCACAACAATGTACACTGATGGGAACCGAAATAGTTCAACAGAAAAGTTTGATTAGTTTTTCGAAATATATCGCATTTTTGTCGTTGAAAAAAACAATATTTTTTTAAAATTTATTGTGTTGTATCAAAAGAAAGTGAAGCAGTTTTTTTAAATTTATATATTTTAACACATTTTTTTTATAAAAATATGCTAAGAAACTTTTATGCTAAGGGGGTTAAACTAAAATTTTGAATAAAATGTTAATAATACAGTGATGTGGACCGGAACAGTTCAACAGGAATTTTTTATCTGATAATTTTTTGGAAAATTATCGATTTTATTGCAGTTTCGAAAGTTATGTAGAGCAATATTGGCAAAATTGTACAATAAATCGATTTTTGGGAAATTAGAAATACTTTCAAAAATTTGTAGAGTAGTAGTTACCGTCCTTTTTTAAATGAAGATGTAGTAGATCATTTTCACCCTTCCATTTTTTTAATAACATTGGTATCAGCCCAAATCATTCCACACCATTTGGGAATCTGATGTGGGGGGTTACGATCACTAATATTATTGACAATGCGGAATCTGTAAAGGAACTGTAATTCATGGTTTCAAGTCAAAACTTTTACTGATTCTAGGTTGATATCTTTAATTGTGAGAGAAAATAAAAAATACAATTAAAACAGCATGTAAAAGTATCAATGAGAACTATAGAACTGTCGGTCTCATTTCACATTTCCCGGAAATATCAAAAACTCTTACTTTTATCATTATTTGCGAATCAGAGACATAATATATATATTTGCAACAATCTGAATACAATACCACCACCATTATTCAAATCAAGAGGATATTGATCAATAAATGAATATAGTAATAATATTATTTTTCTAGAGTTAATCGACACATTGTTTTATTAATTTTTTAAATTATCGAGACATATGGTTGACAGGTTATTTGAATAATGATTGGTGTGGCAAAGATACCGACTGAATATGTAATGTAGATAATAGATAAAGAATTCTTTTTGTTTTGAAATACAGCTGTTTATTTTTTGACAAAATATAGCAGGTGTTAGGACGGAAATTTCAACAATATAATAAATTTACGTATGTTATAATTATGACAAATTGGCAACACTGCAGATGTTTAATAAAAATATTAAATTATAACTGCCTATTTTATGCCCAAGAAATTAAAGATAATTTCAGAAAAGTTATTGTTGTGTAATAACCAAATTTCTCAAAAGTAGTTAGTATATTTCGCTACACTAGGGCTGACATACGTCCCAGTATATCTGGACATGTCCCGATTTGTAGGTCAATGTCCCGGCGAACACACTGATTGTCCCAGTTTGTTGAATATTTTAAAAATTGTATTATTTATTCAATTTTAAGTTAGGTATTCTTAATGAAATACGAAATAGTATTGAAATAAAAATTGCTTAGATGTGAAATTATACTCGCACATGAAAATCATAAAACATGGTGTGCCCCAGGGCTCCATCCTTGGACCTATATTGTTTTTAATTTTTAATGATCCTCTATGAATATTATTATTAAATTATTATGATTTAATTATTAATAAATATTATTATTATTAACAGGTCCTGAGAGAGCTTTAATGGGTCCCGGGCCAAACAACATTTCGGGGGCCCCATACCTCTCCGTTTATTTATGTAACTAAAATATAAGTAATTTGCACCAGAACACCTGAAGCCACCGGGTCCCGGACCATATGGCCCTCCTAGCCCCCCCCCCCTCTATCTAGGCCTGATTATTAATATTTGGGGCTTGTCAGATCTTGACTAGTAGACAAGCGTCTACTAGTGACAAATTTCAGTAACATTTTGTGCTACGTCATATTAGAGACTAGTGTTAAATACACACGGTTGCATCCCAAACCCTGGCGATATGAAGTCGCGGAAATTAGATCGGATTCAGTGCCCGTACAACGCGGAGTGACACGATCAACACTGCTTTCTGCATCCTACAGATCAAAGAGGTGACAGAAGATCTGCAGGCGAAAATGTACTCGATTTCCCTTCGGTAGAAGGCTTTCATACCATCCAAAACACCAACTATCAGGACTAAAAGCTTAACTTTTTACCCTTTATACAGCTTTCAAAGCTCGGACAAGAGATCCAATTCTTGGACCTTTTTTCCTCCTCTTTGAGAAAGATATTCCTCTGAACTGTACTTGAGAATTCCATCACAAGCATCTGTTTGGTCTTGATATCTAGCAGGGTTATGTTCGGCGTAAGGGCTGTCAGTAACTTCAAGGTGGAGACGGAGTAATTCCAAATAAATGCGGCACTTGGAATTTTCCACCACCGAATCTATATCAGAACGTACGGTATAACCGGAATTGAATCAATACCATAGACATGTCTAAGATGGTTTGTAATACAGTGAGATTATTAATTCCTGAGTGTTATGTAATACTTGACAGAAACATTTAGTTATCAAACTTATTTCCAAGGACATGTACATGAACAAGGATTCGATTTTTATTACCTTATACGAATTAATTATTAAATGGACACTGTTTTTCTCTACACGCCAATGAGTTGATAACAAATGTTAAATTCGCAATGGATTTTCGTTGTTCCTCGGGTGAGTTCGGGCCAACGAAGTAATTTGATTGCTTTATTGTCATGTTGGGATTTTCAAATGTGAATTAGAATACAGTTTTGATATTTTTAAACCCATTTTTTTACCGTTATGTAACGCTTAGGAATTAATGAACTCACTTTATAAATGCAATGTTATTCAAAATTGAAGAACCAATCACAGTAGTAAAATTATGTACGTAGAACAGTTGTTATTGTTGTGAATTAGGTAATTTTTCTTATAAAGTACGTTTCTATAAGAAGAAGAAAAAGATAACACACAATTGTTTTTTGTTTAGTGTTAATCTATCTCTAATTTAAAAATTAACGGTAGTTTTTATGTTTATATTAATACAAATTACGCACATAAATAATTAAACATAATGTGAGTTAATATAGTAGATCGTTAGTGTTATTTATTTAGTTGTTTCCTGTCCAGTGTTACCATGTGTAAGTTGAATCATACCACGCCCATGTTATTTTAATACTAATTGTGTCACGCGAATATCGCGAAGGATACCAGGAACACCACCTCGGGGTACAAATCCAAAATATTAGGACAATAATTAATGTTATTATGATTTATTACTGCTATAATGATTTTTAATTATCTGTCACATATGGATTTTTTTTGGGTAAAAACTGAAATAAAATTTAGATGATAACCCTGAAGGACTCCAGGGTTCAGGACAACCTTTTCCACAAAAGGATCCGGGTGTAAGTGATATTATATGCCGGCAAATAATTTCTAAACAAAATAAAAAAATTACAGTCTGTATAATAAGACGTCCTTGTTGATTTTTGGCGACCTATAAGAGAGAAAAGGAAAAACTAAAAACAATTTAAAAATTTACTGTAAATATTATTACGCTACTACCTAACAATTGATCCAATCTCCATTATTATCAATTATTACTTGGCATCAGTTTTTACCAGCTTTTCGGCATACTTTGGCAGTGATCTCCATATCTGCCGTATTTGACGAGTTAGCTGATCCAAATTTTGAACCTTTATTGTTCGAAGCTTATATTTCATGTACTCCCTATGTAAAAACTAGATTCATCAGAGAAAACCACATCACTCTAATCGCGGTCTAAATTTTCCTTGGCCCAAGCGAGTCGTTTTTCGACATGTTTCACCGATAACAATGGTTTTTGTTTGGTGCTCCATTAATACCATTTTCAATTAAACGACTTCTCAGGGTCATTAGACTTTTAATGTTCTTTTTTAACAAAATTGCCTGATATTTACCTAAAGATAACTTTATTTGACCACGATTAGGTAAATCGTCAACATTTTTATTAATTTTATAATACTTCATGTTTCACCCAATACTTCACAAAGTTTACTGACTTGTGCATATATTTTGCTGCACTTGAAAAGGACATTTTTGGCCCTTTTGGGTGGGTACATAAAAATACCGTTTCAAAACGTTTTGCATAAATAGCACTCATTCTTACATAACCGCACTACTGAAAGACAAAATACTAACTAAACAATTTTTATTATCACGCGTATTGGGTCTTGATGTTCTTATCATGTTTCAACCTGTTTATTATTTGTGCACAGGCCTGATCCTGAGTTATAAGCATGTATGTCTTATTATACAGACTGTATGTGAAGTGTAATTTTTCACATATTTCGGGGTTTTGTAGGTAGAGATGGCAACGATTAATCGAATGATTGAAATAATCTATTATTTTGTTTCAGTTAATCGATTAACCGTATGATATTTTTGGTTTCGATTAATTAATAATTAATCGATAACTTTATTTTTTTTTACAAAAAATTACTTAGTTGTATTGTTGAAACACTGATCGGTAGATGACATTGCTCTCTTCTTTTCAATAAAGTCCCTAGATTACTAGGCCTTCAGAACACTCGTTCTCGCCCGTCTGGAGAATTAAACTCAACCGCTACTCATTTCTGCACAATATACTGCTACAGTTTTCGTCCAGTCAGTTCAAATGCTCACAAGCGAAACGCAATATTTCAACTCGATAATTTGCAAGAAAAGCCTGGTTACAGGTCTTCTGGGTACAAGCCCTTGTTTCCTGTCTTTGGACAATTCATGATGAAATTGCCAAATTTCGATCTTTTTCGAAATGACGTGCGAGAAGAGTGGGCTAGTCATGATCGCGCAGAACAATTAGGGTAAGAAATCAGTCGTTTCGAGCGCTTGTGGCTCGAGGATGATTTGAACCAGTTTTTTTTTATGTATAGGACATTTCACTGATGATGATTTATAACGTAATAGAGTTTTTAGGTACATCCAAAACACCAGCAATATTTCAATACTGCGGCCATTTCCATATAATGGCGAAGCTCGTACAATGTCTTTCGCCCACATTTTAATTTAATTGCACAATATGTTATATATTTATTACTCTATTGCAGTGGGGTTCAATATAAGAACTACGAGCCGCAAATAATTTTTAAACGATCTAACTAAATTTTTGCCTCCCCCGGTCCTAAAGTGATATTTTGAATTTTACCCTCACCCCCAGATGTTTTTTCTTCAATTGATTTTTAAAATTACCCCCCCCCCCCCAGACTGTTAAAATGTTTACCTCCTGTTCCCAATGTTTTTGTTTAAGTATCTATTCTCTCCATTTAATTGCATTTTAGAATTTTTGTCCCCCTTGCTCCCAGCCAATTTTCTGCTTCTGCCCTCCCTTAAAGTGATTTTTAGATTTTTGTCCACCATGCCCCAAGCATATTGTCTGAATTTTCACCTTCCTATCCTCAAGTGTTTTTTTTTTTAATTTCTGCCTCTTCTCGGTTCAAGAAATTTGTAGAAATTTACCCCCCCCCCCGCCCTTATTTATTTTCTGATTTTTTGCCACCCTCATCCTCAAATGATTTTAAAAAATAACTCACAATTATTAAATGATTTTTTTTAATTTCTGTCCCTCCTCGGTTCAAGAAATTTTTAGAATTTTGACCCTTCCCCTTTTAATTTTCTGATTTTTTACCTCCCGCATCCTCAAGTGGTTTTTAATATTTAAATACCTCTCCATTCTCAAGTTTTTTTTTTTTTTTTTTTAATTTTGACCCTCCTCTGTTCAAGATACATTTACAAATTTGCCCCACCCCCTACCCCTGTTTATTTTATGATATTTGCCTCACACTCAATTGATTTTTTAAAATTTTCAATCGATTTCATAAAGATTCCTCACGAGACACCAGCATCTTTTAATTCTTTGAATACTAAATATGTTTTTATAGTCTAGACCAGCGTTCCGCAACCATTGGGGCGCGACATTGGGGCGGAAATTTTAAAATGGGTTGTGACTTGCGACTATTTATGTGTATGAAAAAATAAATAAATATAGAAATCGACTTCAAAGCATTGACACAACGTTGACGATTACATTAACTAAATCAATTGAAGCAAGAATAGACAATTTGGTGAACGAGACTCAGGAGCAGAAGAGCCATTAGTATGTACAGGTATAAAATTATTATATGTTTATAAAAGAAAATTATTGTCCTGAGCTTGCATCATTTTTTTTCCAACGCACATGGGTCGCCTTATAATTTTGTTATTATTTTTGGGTCGATAGACACCAAAGGTTGCGGAACGCTGGTCTAGACAATAACACCAAATACAATCTGAAAAACCATTGTAGACGTTGTTTTTTTAAATAAAAACCCCATGTTAAAGTGGATAAACAGGAAAATATATCGGCAAATGACCCAATTGTTGCCGTTAAAAAACTTAACAATTGAAACAAAAACTTATGTTTATTTCAATTTGTCTCAGACTTTTGTAATAAATAATATTTTCGCAAAAAAGGCAGGAAATAAGTAGCCTCCATATCTCAGGTAAATAAATACAAATAATTGGTTATTTCCTTAAAATTATGCTGCTCCCAAATTGTTCTGCACTAATTCTCGCAATGATATCGTCAATGTCAGTTTTTCAGTTGAGTAGCTACTAGATCACGTAGACAAAAGTTGTGAAATAATACGTGTTTTGGAGCAATTTTTCTATATTCCAGACAATTATAATTTTAATAAATTCATGCGGTTTACAGAAAACTGTTTAACCTTGGTTTCCAAAGACTTAACAAAACAATAGCAATGACAGTAAAATAAAACGACCGGAACGAAATAAAGACTCTTGATTTGTAAGAGATTATGTTTAACTTGTTTATGTTTTCATTTTAAAGTTATATTAGGTTACTTTTTGTTTCATAAGCTTTTGTAATTTAAATTTTTTGATTTATTTTTCATTTTTTAACTTTCAATGAATAAAAGAAATGAATATCAATAGTTTAAGAGGTTCTTGAACTTTCAACTATGTAAAACTATTGTCAATAATATTGACTATATTTTGAAAATTGTTGTTGTGTAAATTTTCATACATTTCAACAGAGCTGAACAAAGATATTTCTGCACCCGAGGCAAAGAACCAGTCTTGCGCCCCCATCCTTGATCATAAACAAATAAAAAAGGATGACGGGTCGAAATTATGACCTTTATGAAATTTATGTTAATTTCTTAAATGATTTTTGCGCCCTTACCAACATTGCGCCCGAAACGAGTGCCTCACTCACTACACCCTAGAACCAGCCCTGCATTTCAGGATTTCGTAAGTATTTAGTAAAAGATCCGAATGCTGGATATCTGGAGATTTTTTTAAAACAATTTTAGTTGTAAACGTAACAGAATCAGTTTTTTTGAAACAGATTTTTTTTCCGCTAAGTACGAGCTTTCATTTAATACCCTACATCCAGTGGTCTTCAAACTTGAGACATCCGCGAACCCTTTTCAGTAGAAAAATTAGCGCAGAATTTCTTAATATTATTTATTTGAAAAAAATACTAATAATAATAATTTAAAAAAATATGTGACCTGTGAAATTTCACACATTTCAGTATTTTGTAGGTATTTAATAAGTGTAAGAAGCCAACATAATGCTGGATGTCTAGGAATATTTGTTCTATAATCACATCAAAATCAACAGTTTTTTGACCATTTTTATTCGTTCTTTGAGTACTGAGAGCTTCATTTAATTTTTTTAAACAAAATTTAAATAATTTGTTAAAATTTCGATACAATAAATTTTAAATTAAAAAATCCTAGCGTTTTTTTCTGCTTTTGCTTTGTATTTGAGTCTTTATTAAATTAATAAGAAATATAGTGATAAATGGTTTAATTTTTTTAATTTTAGAAACGTATTTCACACTATTAACAATATGTTATTTGCTTTATAAGTATTTCGTTACTATAAATAATTTATTCCTCTTTGATACTTTATAAACTAAAGTAATTCAAACAATAGGTTGACGACGTATAATAGTAGGCGGAGCCTATTGAACACTACACACTATACACATACGAACACGGTTCTAAGATGTTAAAAATGTTTTATTATATTTTTAATTTCGAAAAAAGACACACTACCTTATACATAAATACAAAAATACATAACATTATTAGCCATAATTTAGTCAGAAATTAAAAAAATAATTTAAAAACACAAAAATTGCAATATTTTTAAAAAATATTTATTTTTTCATTAACAACATATTTGTTTATATTTTTCGGGATGTAATTTTTATTAACTATTAGTATTTTTCCTATATTTGGGTCAAAGAGTTGTAAAAGAATGCCAAATTTCACCTTTCTATGTCCAGTCGTTTGACTACAATTTCTACCGTACAGAGAGACATATAAGTGACGAGGGTTTTTAGTCATAACTACAAAACTCTAAAACAATCGTAATGTTTAAATTTTCTCCACTCTTAATTTAAAAATTATTAATTAAATTAAATTATAAATTTCAATTTTTCTTCATTTTGATGTTATGAGACAGACAGATAGATACATGAGAGACGTTATAAGGATTTTTTGGTGGTCATACCTACACAATCCTAAAAACGGAATAAATAAATCGCAAGAAAAGAAACGGATAGAAGTGCTGACAAAAAAGGCATATTAACTCTTAAACGGATGGTTCTTCTTATATCAGTCTTCTTTAAATATATCTATCTAGTTCAAAATTCTTCTTTTTACAAATTTTATGCAAATTATCAAAAATTAAATATGTAAACAGAAGGCTAAATGCTAACCTAGATAAACTATTAAAACCGCTGACGCTGAACAAAGGATAAGAAATTTCTTAAATATGAAAGTAAATTAATTTAAATAAGAGATTAAAATAAAACAACAATTAAATTTATATCTTCTAGTTAATATCGTTTCTCAATACTTTAAGAAAATGTTGAAACCCGAATTCAAATTCTGTAATTACTTAAAGTAAAACAAAGTCAAATAATATTTATTAATCGAATTAGTGTCAAATTAATTTCTTTTTGTTCCGACGGAAAAATGTTGTTAAACAGTTTTTCGTTTCGCAAAAATCCGGTAAAAGTTAAAGTACGTTATGTATTCTTGCATGACTTTATCTAAAATTAACATAGCGTCCTGTAACAACTTCCGTAGAGGCAGTTGTCAGTTTCAACGGTTTTTAATACATTAAAATACTTTTATGGCACGCCACTATTCTAATTATTCTAATTAAATGCAAAAATATATCGCAATCATAGGGGTTAAAAACAACGGATGAACTGTTCCAAATTGATAATTTTATAACCCCACTACATAGTATAGTACCGACAACGATTTATCTCACCGACAGAGCAAAATTATGTTACAGTTGAGGAGAATGGCGATTGGGCGACGGAGAACCGATAAATATATATTAATTTCACACAATTTTATGTAAGCTTATGTAATAAAGTATTTGAACTACTCGTATACTCCGGGAGGATTTACTTGACTGACGGCCCCGCCAGAAAAAGGTTTATGATTCAACACAGAATATCATAAAAATTAAGCGATACTAAAAGACAAAAAATAAGCAGGTTAACCAAGTTATAGTACGTCCTATAGTACAACGTCCTATAATACAACGCCTCATAATTTTGGACAGTACAATAATACGCAGAATCTTTGGTCCCATTCAAATTAATGGTGAATGGAGAATCCGTAAGAATAAAGGTATCCGAAAAGTGTACTCAAGGCCGAGTATCACACAAGAACTGAGAGGCAGACGATTACAGTGGATAGGACACGTTATGAGGATGAGTGAGGACATGGTTAGGAAGATATGGGAAAGAATATTGTATACCCGTCAACCAGTGGGAAGATCTCGCAAGAGATGGAGAGATCAACTAATCGAAAATCTAATAAGTATTGGTATACAAGGTACTTGGCAAGACTTGACAATCAGTAGATTAAGATGGAGGACGTATGTGAGTGAGGCCAATAGTCAACCTGACTAATAGTGCCTAAAGAAGAAGAAGAAGAAGAAGAGGCTGAATATAGATTAAAAATATAAATGTTTTTGATGAGATGACAGCCCAAAATGTTGCCAATTAGGCCATCTGTTGGTCTTTTAGATACCTACTAAAAACTGAATTTTGTTACATTTCACTTCCATTTTTTTAAATATATAGACCGGGAGCTCATGACAGTTTTTGGTCTCCGATTTCATACAGCATGCCTTTTGGAGGAGAGAATATTTACCCTGTGACAACAAAAAAGGGATGGTACTAAACCCCTGCACGCTTTCCGGTCATAGGGAAAATTGCATTTCCACTCAAACACAAAATTTTTGTGCTTTTCTCTGATTTAATATTGCCCTTTTGTCAAAAGAAAGTTATAACACTATCCTTTTTTTCCTTGGCGAGGTTGCCAGTTGTAAAACGCGCTGATCGTTGAAACACGATACAAATGGTTTTTCATTTTCGCCTGATACTGTTTCCATTTAATTTCAATAAATCATCAAATAAAGAATATAAAATTATACATCCTATTTTGGGTTCATTGGCATATTTGAGACTTTTACAACATTTGGCAACACCGCTCCCATTTCCCATAAGAGCAACACTGTATTCTAACGTTTGAACGGATTATAGACTTATGCTCGAGGCTGTCGATACTATATGGAATAGCGGGGCTATAGATAATATTTTGAAATGCTGCCATCTATTGAGAAAGCTGTGAACTACATTTACTGTGTTAGTTCAAAAGTTCCTCGCCAAGTCACTGAAACGACCGCGTAAATCAATTTTTGTGTTATAAAACTGTTTTGGTGCTCAAATATGGCCTGATTTTAAAGGCCTGGTGCTTAGAAGTGGGAACTTAGTGTATGAACACGTAGAAAGATTCTTACTGGCGTCGATCGGCGAGAATAAATATCCTTTTAAATGTACCATGCACCTATAAGTAAAGATGGACTGAAACATTATTTACAGCTTCTTGTAAGCTGGCACTTTTTTTGATATTTTGTTGATTTTTTTGATTGATTATTTTAGCGAGCCACTTATATTTCATGGTTATTATTAAATATATCTTATATTATAAAATTATCGACGTTTCAATTTTTTTTTCGGCAAAATAAATATTATTATTTGCTTATGGATTTGTTTTACATCTATAGGTGGTTCTTTGGTTTAAGCGGAACAAGATTTACAAATCCAGTAACTTTTACCGAATGATTGAAGCTTTTGATCATTTTGTTTAAGAAAAGCCTATTTCAATATATAAAAAAATAGCTAGTTACAGCTTAAGAAAATTTAAATTCCATTTAATTCCGCTTAAAGGTTTGGAATAGCCTATAGACTGCAGAAGTGGCAAGTTTTAGTGGATATATACAGACCAAGCAAGTACAGGAATATTAATTCTAAGCCCATATTTAATGAAGAAATTTCATTAAACCAGTGCCAATAACAATCTTTCTACGTGTGAACTACGCTGAATACAAATAAAATATCTTACCTTAACAGTATTGTAAGATGTACATCATGGCTCAATCTATCCAAAGCTGATGTACCCTCAACCCTGATAGAATTGACTTTATCCCTTAAAGATTGTGAAGTACCTACAGCCGGATGTCTCTCCTTCAGGATATCGATAATATTGGGCTGCCTCAGGAAGGCAACCACTTTATCATTGTAAGCAGCTGGGATATCAGGCCCGGATGAAAAGGGCATTAGATTACTTGTTGTAGGTCTTGGAGGTGGTACTGGGGCCTAAAAATACATAAATTTAGTCTCTTAAAATTTTTAAATTACAAAAATCATAAAAGAAAATTAGGTTATTCGTGCAGAAATTAAATAATAACTCAAATAAGCAGTGAAAAGACAAATGACTTGTAAAGAATTTCTACAATGTTTGATAAAAACCATTGATCTAAAATAGACTTCAAGAAGTTCCCACAAAATGGGTTTTTAGAAGTGGAAAAGAAACTGGCAGTGATATGTAGCCGCTAAAAAAGTATTAAAAAAGGGAGAAATTAAATATAATAGTCATTTGTGTACCATGGCCAAAAAGTGGATCTTTTTTCTGAATGACTGCAAACAGATGAGGACGAAAAAGAACTTTTTGGCAAAGGTGCACATTATATTTTTTGGGTGACCAAAAGTAATTTTAATTAGAAAAAATAAACTTATTTATTTTAATTAACTACATAATTTTAAACATTCGCTTGTTATTAAAAAAACATCACTATCGTAGATAATGTTAGCATTCAGCGGCCTAAAAAGTAAGCAAATCGGCCTAGGCCGAAAAAGATTTACTTTTGTTTAGTACCAGATGATAAAAAAGAACTGTTTTTGATATGGTCGCCTAAAAAATACTTTTTAATTAATACAGTTTTATGACGCTAGTCCACGATTTTTCTTTATCAAACATTGTAAAGTAAATTGTGACAGAATATGTTAGTGCAGTGCTGTCCAACATTTCTAAGATCGCGGGCTATTTTTTTCTATTGTAAATATTTCATGTTCAAAAGAAGAAATTACATAACAAGTTTCAGAAGTTTGCCGAAGGACTTAAAAATGCATAAATTTAATACATCTATACTGCTCATCATAGACAAGAACACTTCCTCACCAATCGCAGATAAATTCCGTGGACACGTAATGCGATACGCGCGTCGGTCAGTTTAGACTAAAATATATTTTAAAGGGTTGGTCTAAAAGCTTGTTAACTTTACACACGAGTAAGTTTAAGATTGCACATCAAGTAGAGTAATATAAGTTGACATACTTTTTTATAAGAAGAAGTACATACGAAGTGTGTAAATTAAGTAACCGGACTTATTTTTGTAATTTTTTTATTCGAAGAGAATTACAATTCAATATTGTTCCTCAAAATAATTTCCTTGGGAAGCCACATAGCGCTGGAGATGGTTCTTCCAATCCTCATAGCAGTACTGGAAGTCGGATACTGGACTAGCTTACAGCTGGTCGGTTACGGACGTTTTAATGTTTTCGAGTGTCCCAAAATGACGTCCCTTGAGGTGATTTTTTAATCTTGGGAAGAGGAAAAAGTCACAAGGATTCAAGTCAGGAGCCACAGGGATGTTTTTACTGGCAAAAAACTCGTTTATTGAAATTGCTGTAATTTGCAGATTTTTCTCATCCCCAGTTCATTGGTCAAAATCTGATGAATGGTAGTGTGAGTCAAATTCAACTCTTCCCCGATCATTCTGACTGTTAACCGACAATTTGAACGCACAAGATCCCGGATTTTGTCGACATTTTCATCGGTTTTTGAAGATGAAGACCTTCCGCTGCGTGATTTATCTTCAATCAACTCTCTTCCTTCTGAAAATGCCTTAAACCACCAAGAAAACCTAGATCCTTGACAAAACACTGTCTCCGTAGGTTTGCTGAAGTTTTACAAAAGTTTCCGTTGCACTGTGCCCAGGTTTTAAGCAAAACCTGATAGCACACCGTTGCTCGAAATGAATGTCATTCATTTTTAGAACGCACTAGAAAAACTGTTTCACGCAAAAAATCGCTACGGACAACAAAATTACTCTAGCTAGTTCAAACTCGTACTGATGCCGTATCACATGTTCACCTGCTGCCCCTCTAACGCCCGCGTCCCAAATGTTCCCAGATCAAACGCTATATTGCCAGACCGGTTACTTAATTTACACACCTCGTATATTTATTTAATTTCTAGTAATAACTTTGTCAGCGGGACAGAAGAATAATAGTGCAGCCCGGTAGTTGGACAGTACTGTGTTAGTGTTTAATGCTGGAACTCACCATTTCCTCCCCAATAATCCTTCTGCCAGGAATATAGTGGGAAGGTTCAGTAGGCAAGCGAGGATCCATAAAAGTAGTACGTTTACTAGTGTGGTCAATGAAGAATTGCTAGTTAGACAAATACCCAATGTTAGTACAGCTCACAAGTGTCTATAAAACTTTTAAAATACGCTACAATTTATATTAATTACCATTAACTTATCAACAACATAGTAACAATCTTAACATAGGTTTCATTAACTTGAATATTGAACTTCAAAACTTTAATAATCTTGCCATTTTAAATTAATTAATAATTTCATTAAATTAACTTTACAGACACTTCGAAAGTTTCAAAAACAAAATATTATTTAATGAAAATGTTAGTCGAGAAATGTTAAAAGATTTAAGAAATTTTTAGGGCAATTTTATAATTGATTTTGGTCGTATAATCTCCATTTTTCTCTACACAAATCAATTACATGAAATGTAAACAGTATTAAGAGGATCCTACATTGTATACGTTCGAAAAAAGCCGTCACAGAGGTTAACGAAACTGAGAACACACTGCTGCCTGCATCCCAAACCCTAGCGATATACACTCGAAATTATACCAAATCCGTATATTAGCACTTTCTGTATCTTGCAAATTAGAGAGGTAGCAGACTATTATTATTATTAATACATTGTAATAATATCTGGTGCACCGAGACGTTTGGAAAATGCCTTTGTTATATGCTGTTCACTTTTATAAGAACAAACCAGATCTACTTATTTTGGTTACTTTTATATTGTATTACTGACTTTAAATGTCATTTAAAAAATTTGCTCTGTAAATCAGACTTCAGATTTGTTGGTTATGATCATTATAATTAATTTATCATTTTTTATATGAGATAAGGCAAATTGATATTTTTTATCATTTTTTAATACTAACATGACATACAATTTTAAAGGTGCAAACTAATGAAATCAAAATTTCCCCTGCCGACCGGCGTAGCTTAGTGGTAACACATGTGCTCTACGTTGCTAAGGTCTTGGGTTCGAATCCCAGGCAATATCCAGGCATGGGATAGTTTTCAAAAAATAATAATTGTCCTGGCTAATTGCCAAAGCAGCAAAGGCAATTAAAATAAAAAAAATAAATAAAAAAAATCCACTTGGATTGTTTTTAAAAAAGTGAACAGCATATACTAATTTATTTTTGGCAAATTGCACATTACTTTTACTTTTTAAATAAATTCATTTTAAAATCATAAATTTTTGATTTCAGATTTTTATTTTTTATATTACAATATTAAAAATGTGGTTCCATGAGCAATATTATGAAAATCACATTATTTTTGTACAACCTAAATGTATATATTATCTGTCTCATTTTGTAATACGGAACTAACAGTGGAAGTTCATTTTTTATGTTGTATATTGACAATACATTTATAATATTGTCATAGTATTGGTTTACACGGATACGCCAAAGTCTGTTTACACCACAACAGTCACCAAAGTAACCATATCTAGTTTCGTATTACAAATTGAGACAGATTATAGTTTGTTTTTTACAGTTCAGTAGTTCAAATTTTCATCAACAGATAGTTCTACACGTTTTGCATTAATAAGTTTCACTGCTTTTAAAATACGGCACAGGTACATTTTATACCTAATCACCCGGTATGTAACGAGATTTTTTTTTCTTTTGTTTTAATTACTCTTCTCTTTATTTTTTAAAATTATTCTGTTTTCGGAGATCCTTTAAGAATGATTCCTAAATAAATTTGAAATTTACAATGATTCCCTTATGTAAACAGTCCAGGATACTCTTAAATACGCCTGTTAAGCCTTTGATAAATAAAATATTTTCACTACAACAACGTATTGTGGAACTGTGTAGCGCTTCATTATAAATAAGGAAACATATTCTCTATTTAACTGTAAAATTTTGACTGATGGTAGCGCACCAAACCATAATGCCAGCCGAAACAAATTGTTCGCCTATTTTCGCAAGCCTATATAATAGGTTTGTTGGTAGTTTTAAATGGAGATTATAAAATTGAACTTCTCCAACTGCAGAATCTGCAGAAGTTAATAAAATATGTTTATTTTGTATACCTTAGAGTTCCGGTCTTTCTTAGTCTCCCATCCGAAAGGTAGATCAGAATTATAATCAGCAAACATATTAATGAAAGCCACCAAATCACGATTATGTTGATATTTGTCAAAGGTTGAAGCTTCTCTACGGATTTTCCCAACCATATGTTTCAGAGTGCTGTTCCCATTGTATAAAGATAAAGCATCCTGAAAATAATTAGATTAAAATTAACATCTGATAACAAAACAATATTAAATTATTAAATGAAAATGAAAATTAATATAGATGTATAAATAGAACAAATACTTAATAAGTTCCACTAATTTTAGTGACACGCTCGAATACGCTAATTGATGGCCAAATTATTGTACAAAATACTGCAGTACAGTTTGAACTTATTACGTACATTTTAGTGTTGAATTTTTGTCGACTGAAGTTGCGAAAAACTATAAATGCAGAACAAATTGCAGTGTTTTTGGCTGCCATTCAAAAAAGTCACAAAGATAGGTGTCTTAGTTTTTTACTGTTTCTAAAAAAAAAATAGAAGAAAGTCCAATTTCTTGCGAGGTGATTCTGTTATACATCTCGATACATGCATAGCCCTTAAAATCAAAAACCTATCAAATACTTATTTCCATTTTAATAAAACAAAAACGTAATGTGCTTAAATTAACCTGTTCACTATCTGCAAATTGACGGTTACGTTTTTTTTTTTTTTTTTTTTTGTTTGTTTAAAGGTAATCTACGAGTTACAAAATATGTAATAATATACTATTCGCGACTGCAAATAACAGTGAGACATCTGGTGGTGACTGGACTAAATTAAACAGAAGCGTATATTTGGATAATATTTGTAGCGTGTTGTGCTGCAGTTTATGTGAATTAAAAAGTATACATGCTAAAAATAGTCAAAACGTTATGTAGGGACCTCAAATTATGTATGAGATCCATCGAAATCTCGAAATGTCAAAATCGGTATGATCACAATACCTCCCTTATATATGTATGTATGTATGTTGGCGGTCGGTAAAAATAAAAATCTAATATATCAACTGATGATTTAGGCAAATTTTGGGTGAAGTAAGTGCCCTTTTTCAGTCTTTTCTTAGATGTAAAAAATCACTTTCCATAAAATGAAACTAGCATACGCGCATGTATGGACTTGGACTTTTGCCCATTTTTAGTTTTTGGATCCATAGAGACCTACGATCCACTTTCTCTCTACCTCTAAATGTTTCAATTGATATTGTTTCCGATTTAAGAAAATGATGGAATGTTAAAGTGGGATTCTTCTTTATCCACGATTTACATTGCGGAAGACAACAAAAAAAAAAAATGTTTTTTTTTGCCATCATTCACAAAAATATAACACAAACTACAAAAAATATATATATATATATTTCTCCATTGAACTAAACAAAACAATGTCATTCTCGTCATTCATCTTTCGAAAATTCCCACCAGTTGACAGGGCGCTTAGCAAGTTTTCCCTATTGGAAATGTCCTGATCATTTTTAAGAAGAAGAAGAAGAAGAAGAAGAAGAAAAGTAATAATAAAAAGAAGAAAAGTAACCATAACCTCAAAAGAAACAATGTATGTTTTATTTCTTCCGATTTTTTTTTATGTATCGTTTCAGATGGTACATTGGATAATGGATATTTTATTGTAGAAATAAATTATTACTTGATTCATATGAAGGGCAGTGAAGAAGTCGGGTCTTAGTAGGAATTTGACGGCCGGCATTGGTTCAGTATTGGGCGGAAAATCCTCGTCTAGTCTTCTGGAACTGATGGTTCTCCTTATGCTTTGGTATCTCCGGTCTAATTGTCTGCGTTGTTGTTCGTTATTAACCGGTCTGCTTTGGGCCCCTTGAGAAGTTGGACGTTGCCATGTTGTTGTACGATTTATATGGTCTATATAGAATATTCTACCGTGACTATCCATACGGGCCTCCCACGCTAAAAACAAATAAAAAATTAAAAAATTTGATAGAAAGTGTTTGTATTTTTACACATTTTAGAGTTACATAGGCATTTAGTAAGTGACAAGAAATTTTGGGCACATTTTTGTTTGTAATTATGACAAAATAAAAAAAAAAAAAAACGATGGCGCCCATGTTCACATTATTACTAAGTATGATTAGTGATCACCTTAGTGATCACATAGACAATATAGTGAATAGTGCCTTAAAAACTTTTTAAGATATCTAGAACTTGGTTACTGTACTGTGCACTAGTTCGACCTAAATTAGAGTACGCGAATACAATCTGGAGCCCAAAAACAATGTCCCACAAAAATCAAATAGAAAAAGTAAAAAAGAGATTTGTAACCTGCACCTAACACCTTACCCTGAAATTAACCGGAATATATCCTTTTCGAATATCTTATGCAAACTAGTTAAAAAACCTAGCTCAATAATAGCAAGAAATTTCAAACATTAAAATGGAGACGCCATATCCACACTTTGAATTTCGCGTTTAAATTAGTTAATAATAAACTAGATGCCCCAGAACATCTTCAAAATTTAAATATTCAAGTCCCTGACATAAGATTGAGAATTAAAAATGATTACTTTTTCAAAATTTTAGAATCTATATCACCACTGAACAAAATGCTCAGTCTGGTAAACAAGCAAGTCTCTGATAGAGATGTAGATATCTTTAACGACAATTATAAAAAGTTAGTTAATATAAAAATAAATTAGACTAGTTTTATTGTATTTTATTGTATGTTTCTTGTATTTCTATATTATTGTTATTATAATTGTATTTTATTGTTTCCCCAGTACTATGTAACTGGACTTGTGCACTACGGTACAAATCTGTATAGTTACTGTTTAAATAAATAAATTAAATTAAATTACTCGATGGACTCTGGATCGATTATGTTCCCCTCCCCTCAAGATAAAATACTGGTTGCGCCACAGTGCATGCCAAATTTCAACACCTTAGTTCTAACCATTACGCCACAATTTTTACCGAAAAGACAGACAGCCACATTAGTGACGGTATAAAGTAGGGATTTCCAAAATACGATCCACTGGGACAATACTGGGCCGCAAGAAAACATCATCCGGCTTACTTAATCTAAGTTTACTTACATAAAAACAGCAATTTGAAATAATCAAAAAATCGCAAAATAATACATAACTATAACTAAATAATATCCGATTCTTAAAATTATTGGGCCATGTTCATCTTTTACTAAATCTTAGTAGCACTAATAAGACAAGTTACTAAAAATTGATGTTCATAATACAGAATTATTGTTAGTAGTGCTTAATACTGTCATGTCAAGTAAATTGTAATTTAGTAGTACAGATTTAGAAGCTAGGAGAGACTGTATTAAATGACATTAAAATAGTGATGTGTCCATAATACTGACTGATTTTAATCATATATATATGAGAGGATTGCGAGATGTTCCTGAAATATGTGAATTAAGAAGTCAATTGGCCCATTATTTTTATTAATAATATCACCATTATTATTAAGTTTGTTTTTAAAATCAAGCGCTAAGAGCCGAGCTAAATTCAAGTTGTCCGGAAAAAGTTTGAAGACCCCTGATACAACAGATTCTTGGTCATACTAACGAAATCCTAAAAACAACAGATTAGAATTAGAAAATAAAAATACTTACAAGGTGGCAATGGTTCTTCATGTTCCGATTCAAGGGTAATAATTCTAGGGCTCCTCTCAGGAATGGATGGTAATCTAGTACTGGTTAGATGTCTCAGGGGAAGTGGAATACTTCCCCCACTTGCTTCTCCATTATCACTAGGTCTTCCCAACTCTTGACTTCTTACATCAGGAGGTCTTGTATCAATAGCAACAATTTCACCTAAAGTCCTCAATTCCAACCGTGAATTTTCTGACCCTACTTTTAAAGACCAAGAAGGTTTTGATAATGTTTTATGAAAATCTGCTGCGATATTTGTTAAAGGTTCACAAGCAATTGCACCTGCATTATCCTCAACACCATTTTCAACGGCATGAGCATGTGCCCAACCATCTAAAGTATCAATAGAACGAATATCTGCATGTTTTATTTCTGGAGATGTTACAATTTCAAATTCTGGACTTTTGTCAAATGATTTTAAGTTTGGTGGTTTGAAAGCTTCTTTGTTTCGGAGTTTTCTAGCGTGATGAGTTGGTGTTGGTGGACATACTGGTAGGTTGCTAGCTATTCCAGCTACTCTTGCTAGAGCTCTAGGATGTGGTCTTAGGGGCATTGCTGGTTCACTGCCACGAAGACTGGAAGACCTATGTACTGGAGTACCTAGTTCAGGTAACCCTTCTGTTTTCTTTGGGACGTGTAATGGTGTTCCTGTTAAATTATTATGAACTACTTCTTCTTTTTTCTCACATGATTCTCCACTGCTTGATGAGTCACTTGATAACTTCTTTTGTAACGGTTTGTGTAATGGAGAATCCTTTGGATCGATGCTGCAAGATTCTGAACATAGTTTAGTAGAAGCATTTGATAATTGCCTAGATAAGGGTTTATGAGGTTTTACAACGGGACTGGTGTCGGTAACAACAGCTCCCGTTTCTTCAGAACTAGTACTACTACAATTTGATACGGAACTATGATTGCATTTTGATTCGAGATTTTTTACAGGACTAGAAGAAATATTCTTTGGAACGACTGTTGTAATATAATTATCACTACCTATTGTTTTTTTCGGAGATTTTAACTTTTTTTCACATAATCTATCACTATCTTCAACTAAAAAATTAGACGGAACTGTTTTATTTTCGAATATAGTTAGAGGTTCATCGACATCTATTAGTTCGAATCCGAAAGTGTCTTCTGGTTTTTGTGAGATTTTCTTTGGTTTATGATGGCGCGGAACTACAGGAGGAACTGGAAAAGCGTGTGAACGCTCAAGAGGACGGTGTAACGTTCTTGGTGGTAAAGGAGGTGCTGCCTCATCTAATTCATTATCTAAAACTCTTTCTATTTTTGGATTTTCAGATGTCCATATTTGATAATATTCTTTATTTGGTGACTTAGCATTAACATTTGGTCTAACTTTTTTCTTTGTACCTCCTTTAACAAAACTATTTTCACTGTTTGCACATTCATTAGGTGATTTTCTTCTTACACCACTTTGTATATGATCTGTTTTGTCCGGGGATTTTTTCTCAGGTGTTTTTCTCGTTTCTGTTTGATCGAGCAGACATTTTTCAACTTCCTGCTCGGTATCTTGGAAAGCTGTATTTTCAATACCATTGCTTATACGATTGACGGGTTTAACTCGGATGAAACGTCGAGGCTTCGAGTGGGCTTCGTCTGGCTCTTTGATTATAAGAGGCTCACTCTGTGCTAAGCAGCTTAGACTCATACCGCCATAATATCGAAAGCATAGTAATTTGCCACAATCTGCAACAAAATGAACATTTAAAAATTGAACATATATCTAAAAATAACTTTATTTATAAAATATAAATGTGAAGTGTGATTTTCACATAATTTAGGGTTTCGTAGGTTTTAGTTTGTGAAAGAGGCAGAAGAATGGGAAAGAAGAGAATACCACATATCTAGGGCAATATTTTTTGCCACAATCACATAAAAATTAATATATATATATATAAATATTAAATCTAACCATAATGCACAACTATAGCAAAAAATCACAGTACTCTCTCTGTTCTTTTCCGAAATAGATGTTCAGAACAGTAAAACACTTTTGTCCCATCTTCATGGATATTCCATGCATTAAGTCATGATACTATTTTAAACGAGGCTTAAAATGTGTATATGCACATCACTTTTTTTCAACTCTTTAGATGCAGCTGTTTGTTGCCTGTAATTTCAACCGTACAGACAGACAGATAAGGAGACAAGCATACAGATAGCTACGAGGTGTGTAAATTAAGTAGCCGGACTGATTTTTTCAAATGTTTTTATTCGAATAGAATTACAATTCAATATCGTCTCCCTCAAAATAACTTCCATGGGAAGCCACACAGCGCTTGAGACGGTTGTTCCAATCCTCATAGCAGTGCTCGAACTCGGTTACTGGAATAGCTTTCAGCTTGTCGGTTACGGACGTTTGAATATTTTCGAGTGTCCCAAAATGACGTCCATTGAGATGATTTTTCAATCTTGGAAAGAGGAAAATTCACAAGGACTCAAGTCAGGCGAATAAGGAGGCTGAGGAGCCACAGGAATGTTTTTACTGGCCAAAAACTCGTTTATTGAAATAACTGTGTGACAAGGCGCATTGTCAAATCTGATGAACGGTAGTGTGAGTCAAATTTAATTCTTCCCCGATCATTCTGACTGTCAGCCGACGATATGAACGCACAAGATCCCGGATTCTGTCGACATTTTCATAGGTTCTTGAAGATGAAGGTGTTCCGCTGCGTGATTCATCTTCAATCAACTCTCTTCCTTCTGAAAATGCCTTAAACCCCCAAAAAACCTGGGTCCTTGACAAAACCAAGTCTCTGTAGGCCTACTGAAGTTTTGTCAAAGTGTCCGTTGCACTGTGCCGAAGTCTAAAGCAAGTCACCGTTTCAACACACCGTTTCTCGAATTGAATGTCACTCATTTTTAGAACGCACTAGAAAAACTGTTTCACGAAAAAAATCACTACGGACAACAAAATTACTCTAGCGAGTGTCAACTCGTACTGAAGGCGTATCACATGTTCACCTGCCGCCGTCCCGCGTCCCAAATGTTGCCAGATCAAACGCTATGTTGCCAGTCCGGTTACTTAATTTACACACCTCGTATACTTACTATAGCCTAAACATTTGCTTTGTTTCTCCTACCCAAAAAAAGTAATAATTTATTTACATTTTTCTTTTTCATCACTAAAATGAAAACTGGAATTTCTCAACTACATTTCTTTAGGATTATTAAAACAACCTTTTCCTTTGAAATCCACATAAATTTTCTCAAGGATTACTATAACAAAACATTTATCACAAAAGAATTGCTATCTCGAAATCCTTCTTTAAGAATTGTTACAATAAAAAAAAAGTAATCTTCAAGACAATTAATTATGACACGGGGAGATTTAAAAGTAATTACTTTATTACACTAGAAGTAAACGTAATTGAGGAGCAATTACAAGCTGAATTTAATCAAAGAACAAAGTACACGACAAAGAGAATCAAGAATAAAATTATTAAGGAAATTAAAAGTAATTTATGAATGCTATTTCATCAAGTATTTGTTAATAAGACATAATTTGATATGTGATTATATGTAATACGAATATCTAGACGCTTATAAGGGGTAAAAAACTGGTTCTGTGTCATTTGTCCAGTTTTAACAGGTTTTAAAATTGCCAGCGTAAACCAACAAAACATGATGCAAACCATTCTACATCGGTGTAATGCTGGTTATCTACCTTCGGCGTTAGACAAGTCTATAAATTAAGTACAGGAACGAAGCGAAAGCTTGCAAAGAACTCAGTAATGTCCACGATGGGATTTAGCCGGTTCACACCGGTTTGGCGGAACTATTTCTTTTTATTATTTTTTTAGTTCGACGAAACGGTTATTAAAACCTGTAATTAGTAATATTTATTTAGGGAATTAATAGTGCAATTCTTGACAAATCTGTAAGTACAGACGATCATATCTAAGAAGTTGTTTTATGAGTTGTTATGGACAGTTTCTTATAGATTCTGTCTGTAGGCTTACAGGTTTGCGTAGAATTGTACTATAAAGCAAATAACAGCGAAAATAGCCGTAAATAATTGGTCAATAAAGAGGCAATATAAATATTAGGGGGACCGGAAAGAAATTCATTATTTTAGAGTACCAAATATTTTTTTTTTCAGAAATTTTTATTATGTTTATTATTACATAATTTCCATAATTATTTATTACGGCTTCCCAATGTTGTACTAATTTTTCAATACTCTCTCTATAGAAGTTTTTTGGTTTTGATTTAAAATAACTAATCAAGTGATTTTCTAAATCCGTGTTATTTTGAATTTTTTTGTCTCTGTGGGTATGTTCCATAGACCTAAATAGGTGTAAATCATAAGGCGCGAGATCGGGCGAATACGGTGGATGTGGAATAATTTCCCAGTTTAAGTCTAGAATTATTTTGTGGGTTATTTTTGCTGTTTGAGCACATGCATTGTCATGATGAAAAATTATTCCTTTTCGGTTAAATAAATTTAGATGTTCTTTTAGTTTCTGATTTAGTCTCTTTTTTGAATGGTAGGTAGATGGAGGAAATTATATTTTGATTATAAATAATAAAAAATTCTGGAATAAAAAATAGTATATTATGCAAGGAGCATGGAATGATGGTCATTTCACACGAGTATGAAAGTTACGTCACGAGCCGCAGGCGAGTAGCGCAATTCATAAGAGTAAGAAATGACTATTCCGTGTAAGTTTCATATTATGCTTTTTCCACGACTATAACTTTATTACTTATTTAACTTTTATTCAGTTCCCTTTAAAAACTAACAATAATTTGACAGTTGCTTTCAACATATTTATTACGTTGCCTAGCAACGGTAATGTACGTGTCGTATGGAATCTAAATTCAGTTAAAATAACAATACTATTGTTAAAATAACAATACGATTTGATTAACTGACTGACCAATACCAACTCTATTAAAAATATATATTAGCTAAATTCGTCAATTTTAAATGTATTATTTAATTTTAATCCGGTTTTCTTCACAAACAATAATTTGATATATGCTTTCAACCTATTTATTACTTAAATCGATCAGAAATACGTATCGTATTTCTGAAGAGGGCTTCATAAGCCGAAATACGTATCAAATAAACTTGTTCTATTCTTTGAAACCAACCGAGTATTTTATTATCTTTTCCTGCTATTTATTACGTTGACTAGCAAAAATCAGCCATTGCTGCTTGAACGTGTTATGTAATGAGCTCAAGCTGTTACGTAATGAGCTTATTACGTAACATGTCAACGGTGATTAGTAAAAAGGAGTGGGGAACGTGTTACATTTACTAATCACGGACACGCCTGTAATGAACGTATATCTATATAGTCGTGGAAAAAAATATTTATTGTTCTATTCCAAATAAATCTATTTCTATTCAAAAATACACTTTGGAGTCGCAAGTTCCCAGCACTTGCTCTAAATGGTTTATAGCCTGAGTAGATGATGTGGGTAAGGGGTGGTTATACCCCCCCCCCCCATGAAGCCGGATTATATTTGTCATCAATTCGACCTCCTTTTTTTAGTAATCACTTCAATTGGTCCCACTTTTTTTGTCATTACTTCAATTTACTCATATAAAACCATTTTTTTCTTGCTCTTTAGATGGCCTTTGGCCTTATAACCCCCCCCCCTCACGAAGCTGGATTATTTTTGTCGTCAATTCGTCCTCTTTTTTTTAGTCATCACTTTAACTAGTCCCACTTTTATTTTGTCATTACTTCAATTTGCCCTTTTCAAACCATTTTTTCTCTTAAGATGCCCATTTTATAAACTAATCCCCCCCCCCCCCCCAAATGAAGACATCCCGATAACGCTACTGATTTCTAATATATATTTTTACTTGAACAACATAAAATTAATTGTAAATTCCGTTTTATATCTATAGAGACGATAAAACTTTTGTAAAACGGTCAGAAAATAAAACTAAAAGGCTGAATTCGTATAAAAAATTAATAAAGCAAAGCTAAAGGAAAATTTTGCATAAAACCTAGAGTTTTGAAAAAATGTAATAACCTTCCAGCAGGTGTGTAAAGCAATATAATAAAATTTCATGTGCTTACCGTTGTGCGTAATATGTGGCTGGGGGAAATCAAGAAGCCACATGGTGGTCCCCCGAGAGGCCAGTCTGCCTCCGATCAGCTGCCGCCCCAAACAGTCGCTCACCTCACTGCTCTCTGCAACAAGTAATACACCGACATGTAAACACTGTCTGCCTGCGTACATTGGCAAAATGCCACTCCACCCACACTGCATAAAATACACATAAAATTGTTTATGATCATGGACTAATTAATAATGATTTTTTGTTTTAATTTTGTATTACCTTCCATCCATAAAATGATAGGTACCAAGGACATAACAAAATAATAAACTTTTTATGGTAAATTTAATGTACACGAATTATTTTACTCTTTATAATAAAAAAATATGATGCCAAAGGCGAATTGCAACAGCCTAGAACCAGGAATTTTTTTTTGTTTCCCTTTTTTTTTCACGTTTATGGCCTTTGCTACTAATGGCCGGTTGCTAAAGTAAAAATTATCCCTAACTCAAGTTAAAATCATTTGTTTTGTATGTTGTAAAATATAAAAACAAATGATTTTAACTTGAGTTAGAGAAAACTCATACATTAGCAACGCGACATAAATCAATTTGCCAGGACGATTCAATTTTTTTGTAAAAAATATTCCATGCCTGAACATGATTCGAACCCAAGACCTTAGCAACGCAGGGCACTTGTGTTACCACTACGCTACGCCGGTCGTCTTTTTGTTTTCTTTGTCATAAATTTGCTTTATTTGAAATTAGACTGTCGGTGAGCCTGAAAGTTATACTCTATCTCTGAAAGACTGATAGTAATAAATCATTTTGTCAGGCAGTTACCAGTGGCGTGCACATTTTAAACACGTTTAAATTGGTTCTGTGTATTTCTATATTACTATTTATCATTTTATTAAACGCACGCCTGTGACCATATTTATCATATCATTAAACACACCCCTGTGACCATATTTTTCCTCAAAATTTTAGGGTCAAATTTTTATGACCTATTGTGTTTAACCCTAGTTCGTATTCCCATATAATATGTGCGGCACACTCGGTTGTTTTTAACAATATTTCGTTTCGAACTATTCATATTATGTCGCTTTTGTTTTACCGCTTCTGTGTGATAATACAATAACTTTTTACAAATAATAAATTTTATTGCTATCAGTCTTTCGGAGATAGAGTATAGTTCGTTTTCATTCAAGTACTCCTGTACAAAAATAAATTTTTAGGTAGTAAAAATTTTGGTAAAAAGTAAGTTTGAATTTATATAATACTACCTAACCTGACCGGTGTCAGTTCCTCCCTTTACCTCTCCCTCTGCCGTTCTACTTCCCTTGCGTATCAACGGCTGCTATGATAATTAGATATAGAGTTCTTAGTATTGATGCTTTTAGGATTTTTTTCCATATAATTTTAACGTTTTCGCTTGAATTGCTCTTTAACAATTTATAACAATTCGGATACCCTGAGAGCCATGAAAATAGATCTAGTGTACCGTAAAGTAGTCCTAATTCGTTCAGATTTTAATAAATTGGATCTTGGCTTTTTCAATTCTATACATTCCTTACAGCATACAGCTTACCGAATACAATCGACGCACTGATTGATTGCATTAAACCCTTGATAATGTTTTTCTAACATTGCAAACTTGTCTAGAAGCAACCATGTTAGCAAAAGGAGGGAATTCCTAAAAGGTTCCGCATATTAATAAAGCAAAACTTCATCATAAGGGACAATTACAAACAACATTATCATGTTCCATACAGGCTGTGGAGACAGCTACGTCCTTGTTAAATTAAAACTTTTTGTATTATTTGTGTTTAACTAGATATTTGGAACTATTCCATAAATAAAATCATTCTAATTAATTAAAATTGTTAATGTTTATCATATTTTCGGACAAGAAAAAAAATCAAAATGTATTCTTTATTTTCAGACCGAGATAGTAGTATATACTTACAGTGAATTTCTTTTATCCTGCAATATAGGTATTATCGTTACTATGGTAATTGAAATCTGACAGCAATGTAAAATTGCATTTCTTTTAACTTGCAACATAGGCGATTTAACATTGCTGTCAAAATAATTTGTCGTTACTAGGGAAACCATGCATAATAATAATTTCATTGTTGCAGGATAAAAGAAATTCACTGTAAATATTTCAGTTCAGTGAAGCACATTATTTAATTGTTATTATAATAGTGGGCTTTATATGCCATCGTTTGTCGAATTCTGTAATCTCTAATTTGACACAATTTTGTTATGTGGACATTAGGTTAACTATTTATTAGTTGAGCCATAATTGAAAACAAATATTGTCATAAAATGTCAACATCCTGACTCTATCCCAATATCAAACATATTTTATCTAAATTGTATATTCATGTTGGAAGATTATGGGTTTTCGATAGTCAAGATAAACTAAATTATTATAGATAAGTTTTTTAGATTATCACAAATCAATAAAGTCCCCGTATATTGTATAAAAAATATAAAAATTGTTATCATAAAATCGGTGTAAGTCAATATTGAAATAAAACAAAATCTATGTATTTATACTAATGTCAATAACACCTTCAACATTCAGGGTTTCGCTACCTTGGTAGCACAATTATCACTCAGACTACGAACGTCGTGATAATTCGCATTCAAAGAACCAATTTTGCTTTTGGATTATAGAAGGGATGGATTTTTGTTTTTTTTACAACAAAATACTTATACCATGAGTTTATTTTATCATAGAACATAGAGGTTTCATTTCTATAACAACTGATTATTGACAGCAATGTAAAATGCGTTTTATTTATTTTATTTTATTTTTTTTTATTTGATGGCCTTTGCTACTGTGGCAATTTAGCCAGGACAATTTTTATTTGGGATAAATTCCATGCCTGAACGGGATTCGAACCCGAGACCTTAGCAAAGCAGAGCACATGTTACCACTACGCTACGCCGGTCGGCATGCGTTTATTTTAAAATAGAACATACTGCATAGCTTACTCGATTATAGAGATAAATAAACGAAAAACATTTTTTCTCAAGGAAATAAATAGGAATGAAAAATTAAAAATATATTTATTAAACAAAAAAAATTTAAATATGGAAAAAACAAAATTAAAATTATCTACAACAAATTTTCCAATATTCCGCCATTTACTGCCAAAAAATGCCCAAACAGTCATAAAAATAAATTTTGCATAATATTAATTAATTGCATCGGTCTTATGCTGTGAGATTCATTTTCTATTCTAGCTTTTAGTTCTTCTATGGCAGTGTTTCCCAAAGTGTGTTCCGCGGAACCCCAGGGTTCCGCGATAAAATTTAGGGGTTCCGCGGGACAAGGTGCTCTTTATATCTCTCTTGTTTCATAAAAATAGATATTTAAAAAAAAAAGAAGAATTTAAGATTAGTTAAAAATTTATTCAACAAAAATACAAAAAAAATAATAATACAAAAAAAAACAAAAAAAACAACTTTCTGGTCTGATATATATGACGAATATCCTCATTTATCAAAAAGGGCTATTCGGTTTTTGTTACCGTTTGCAAGTATGTACATGTGCGAAGCTGGATTTTCAAAATACGCACGAAATATCGCAGCAAACTAAATGCTGCACCAGATATGCGCAGTGGCGGACTTTCTAAAAGACAAAAAAGACATTTGTCTTGGGCCCGTAATTTTCAAGGGCCCGATTTGGGAGGTTAGAACCTTTTTTTTTTGCTCTTCACTTGGATTTGGGAGGTGAGGACCTTTTTTTTCACTTAGATTTAGGAGGTGAGGACCTTTTTTTTGCTTTTCACTTGGATTTGGGAGATGAGGAACTTTTTTTTTTGCTCTTCACTTTGAACGCCTCTAGGTTGAGGGCCCGTAAATCAAAAATGTCCAAATCCAAAAAGCAAAAGCACGCTTCGCATTATACCTAGCTGTATTATCAAAGAGTCTCACACTATATTTATATAAAAATATAAATATAAAATAAAGGCAAATCTAGCTCGCTTATTTCATGATTTTTTTTTACTTATAATGTTCTAGTTTTTAGGAATACAATGAAAATGATTACTAATTTATAAACTCTTACTTTTCTATCATATATATAAAAGGAAAAAGTTTGCAGTAATGAAATGTTTTTTTTTTTTTTTTTTGTATTTAAAGTTGTATCAAAAATGTTTCCAATAAAATGGTTCCGTAATTTTTTGAACAGCGCTTAGGGGTTCCGCGACAAAATAAGTTGGGAACCACTGACCTATGGCAAAATTTTGGCCATTAAAAATTTTGGTTTTCAAATAAACCAAAAAAAAAATAAATAAATAAAAAAAATCGCATTTTGGGCTGGGGCACCACCGTGTTGAAATTCGTTTTCACATTGCTTCACATTGCTCTATTTTCTAACAAATCCAGATATTTTTGGGTAGGAAGGTTTCCGCCTATAAAAAAAACTTAACCTGCCCAAACGTTCACCGTTTCTGGCCGTTGTGTACTGGTAGTATTACATAAATGTAAATTTTCTCGACTCCAATACCGGCAGTTTAGAGAATTAACTTCACCATGAATGTAAAACGTAGCCTCATCGTAAAAATAATTTTATTTTCATTATTTTCATTATTATTAATTCTCTCCATCATATTATTTCGCAAAAATTATTTCTTTTCTCATAATCATTCAGCAATAATACCTGATGATTATGAAATTTATATGATTTAAAATGTTGCTTCTTAAGGAAATTGTAAACGGTGCTCTTACTTACACCCACACTTAGTTAACTAGTAAAAAGTTGTCAATTTTTGTTCAGTTTTAAAATAAACGCATTTTACATTGCTGTCAATCAACGGTTGTTACACAAATGAAACCTCTATATTCTATGATAAAATAAACTCACCCAATAAAACAATATAATTAAAAAAAAATAAATAAAATAACATAAACTCGCGGTATATAAACAGAAATACTCAAAATACCTTAAAATTACCCGTTAATTATCCGCTACCCGGTAATAGTTAACGGGTAATTGGTAATCAAAATCGGATACAATCTTAACGAGTCGGGTAGCGTATACCCGGGAAGTCAATGTCATCATAAATACCTACAAAACCCTGAGATGTGTGAAAATTCACACTTAACATGATTTTTTCTTTGGTGGTTTCGCAACTCCATACGAACAGTGGACATGTTATTCATTTCTCGTTTTATAAAACATTCGTTCAATCTGTAAACTGTTTTTTTATATTAAATATTCAAACGGTTGACCAGTTATTTAGTGAAGTTTTGAGAGAGCAAAGCTAGGAATCCCTATGTCGGTAAGAGCGGTATAGCAGTTCCTTCCGGTGGCATTATTACGGGACCGGATGTAGGCCGGTCGACCGATACGGTATTGACACAGTACAGTCACAATGAACCAGTAGTTCCGGCATACCTTACTCGTGCCAAACTAACCAGATGCTAAAGGTGTGGGGGAGACAGAATTTTAGTCAAGTATTTGCGGAAAGAGAGACAGTTACATTTAGTGGAATTTCAAAGTTAAATGGAATTGAAACTATTACTGAAATTGTTTCAGGAGTTGGTTAAAGTGATGTACTCCTCAAATTTAACTATAAAGTCCCTTGTTTACAAATAAATATGGGAACGATAAAGAAAACAAGTCAAAAATTATTTTTCTTTACCTGCCTTTTCAGATTCTTGTTATTTAAAAACATTTATTCGTAAACATTTGCTTAAACCGACCCCTATAGCTTAAACTTATTTTGGCAGGAAATTGAAAGATGATTTGTTGACTTGTGAAATTTCTTCTCAATTTTTAAAATTGTTTGTCGGCTGTTTAATGTAAGTCCTTTTTTCAATTATAATGATTAATTTGTTTATTGGAAAAAACGTTCCAAAGTGACAATAAAAATTTTACAAGTTCCTGCAAGTTGAAAGTAATAATCTTCACGAAAACATCCTACTGAGAATGATTAATAGACTTCCCTTTCCGAGGTATTTATATTTATGAAGCTTTTTTGCAAATTAGCTAATACAAAAAATAAAAAATGTTATGGTAAATTTGAATAAAAATTACTATTAGTTTTCTTCAAGGATAAAAATAAAATACCTAAAAAGAATAAATTTTTGAATGATCATATTTAAAAAACTATAAGAGGTAAAGAGCCACAGTGTGATTTTTTCGCTTCCTCATTGTTATTTTGGCCAATGCAGAAATTGTAGCCTCTTATAATTATGCCTATTACAACTGTACCCGTTTAATTATTGCTAAAAACGGTCAAATTTTATTTTTGTGTGACCATATCTAAAAAACTGTAAGAGATAGAGACCCACGATTTACATTTTTGGAATCTTATGATCCTAGATGGCGTTAGGTGACATTTTGAGACAAATCCTGACTAAAATATTTTTGTGAAAATTTTGAAATTTTAGAAAATCCTCTCAAAAACGAAAAAAGATAGAGACTTGTGGTTTGAGTTTTTAAAATTCTCATTGTTTCTTTACCTTTAAAAAAATGGGAGCTTACGAGCCATGTCCATTTTTGATTTAAATCGTTTTGAAATAGGCAAATTTTACTAAAAATTTGATATTTTCATAAAAAAAAATCTATCTTGAAAACGGCAAAAGATTGAGAACTGCGGTTTGATTTTTTCAAATCTTCGTATATCGTTTAGTCTAGAAAAAAATTGGGGCTTTAATAACCCAACTTTTAAAATAAATACGAATAGACAAACAAAACCTTTGAAAATGGCAAAAAAATTAAAAAATCCTAAGGCCATTTTCAAAGGTTTTGTTTGTCGATTCGCATTTTTTTTTTTTTTGTAGTTGCTTCTAAAAGTGTCCTAAGGCCCTTCAGGACCTCACGATTTCAAAAATTTCAACCGCAGGTCTTTATCTCATGTAGATTTTGAGATAGTCTTTCAAATATTTACAAATTTTCAAAACAACACGAATCAAAAAGGCGTTAACTAAAGAGGGCCCTATTTTTTTTATCTAGGTAGAAAAAGTCTATAGATTTCAGAAATTCAAACCACAGGTCCCTATATTTTATTGTTCTTAAGTTAGGATTTTTTAAAATTTCAAATTAAAATTGCAAAAATTAAAAATATCACAAAAAATATTTTTTTTGTGGTTGTTTTATAATATGTCCTGAGGTCCTTTAGGTCTTAAGGGCCTCAGGATTTCTAAAATACCAATCGCAGGTCCCTTTTACGGCCTGATGCCCTTTACGACCACTAAGCTTTATTTTTACGAGAATTCTGTAAAAACGTCGATCAAAGTCTACTAGAAAACCGTTTTAAAGTCGATAGTTAAAGAACTGAACAATCCCATCTTCGGTGGTCATCACCTGTTCCAGAAAGATTCAACATCAGTCCATAATGCCCAAGCTGCGCAGCAGTGGCTTGAAATCACTGTACCGGAATTTATATATTTTTTTAATTTGAAGATTTGAAGATTCCGGCTTATCCTCGGTTGATTTTTTTTATTTAATTTTTACAATGACTTAAGCTTTATCTAACTTCACATGATCAGTGATTTTTAAAGTTTAAGTTGGCATTGGTATTAACTGTTCATGCAGAACGTTCCTTGTTGAACGAAATATTTCCCCTTGTGTGGAATTTCAAATATTTGCGTTCCACTACTCTTCCAGTTCAACAGTTACACAATAACAGTTATTACCTTCTCTTACACTTATCTCACGGTTAAGAAGAGGCTTGTACCTCAAAGTGTTCTTCCGGCATACGGAATGAACGCTCAACACTGAAACGTTCCACGTTTAACGCCAACCGGAGAACACAGGGAGTTATAAAGTACTTAGCCCGTTACACAATACACTTATCTTCAAAGTACTTCCGTTCCTCTCTGTTTAGTTCCTTTCATTTGTAAATACTCAATTAAGGACAAAGTGCTAATTGAGCTAATTTAAATGACGAAAACGTAACAACAACACAATAGCAACGGGAAATGTTTTTAACACAAACTTTTTTAAATTTTTCAGTAAACGTTATGTTTCGTTTAAGATCATTTATTTTAACATGACAACTATTTGCTTATATAAATTATTATTGTACTACACATTATATCAGGCAAGGTTTTGGACAGCCGAAGAGTTTGTCACAACAGAAGGTGGACACAAGGGGGAGTTTTGGGTCCAGTACCTTTCATCATTTTAGGCTCATTTACAGAGGACGAGTTTACTAGCTATTCGATTGCGAATTTACTCGCTGCAAGTACTTTTACTACTATTATTATTGTATTTATCGACCACATTGTATTAACAAATACATAATGGTCAGTCAAATAATGATAGTGATGTACTATTAGTCAGATAAAGTAATAATTAAAATTCAGAAACTCTTCATATGAATAAAGACTATGACAAAATAAAAAAAAAAAAGTTTGCTGAAGGCAAAGCTTTGAATAAATCTGGCAACTTAAAAATCGTAATGCGTATTAATTATTACATTGCATGGATTTTTGGAGTCTAGTATATGGGCAGTAAATATTCTTTTTGTGTCTAGAGACGTAATGGTGGATATTCTCATGAGTCAGATTATCACGATTATTGTGTACTCGTAGCAAGCAGGGATAGTTGATTGGTCAGGAACCATTGATTTAAATCGGCGGCTATGTTCGTGCTATCTCTCAATTTAGTGTCGAAATTGTGGAGCCAAGCTGACTCAATAACGATGTCTAATTAACTCGCTCTATTCCAGCGAGTAAAATTGAAGGCTGGGTTACTTTACTCGTTACTTGCTCGATATTTTACCCTCTGGCTGGTAAAATTTCTGTGTGTTAAGTTGCCGAAATGCCTAGAGAAGTACTTATTGCAGGCATTGTTATTGCTGCCCTTTTATTACGTCGGGAGTTTGAAAAAAAAGGGAAAAAATTAAGGAAATTTCTAAAAATGTGGGTAAAAACCTGAATAGTAAGATGAGAAACATGTGAACGATTGAGCGCTTTTTAACTTGAACGCTCCATGCGTTAGGAGTTAACTCCAAAAGCACCAAGTAGAAAGATGGACCAGTTGGAGTACGTAACAATTTTGGTGGTGAAATTCCGACAGATACAAATTAAGAAAATTTAAAAATGGAAGTTTTAGTTCATATATACGTACGACTAATTCTTCGAAAGCATCTATCACAACTAACTTTTACTAACAAAAACTTCACTCATAACCTCTATTTTACGTTTTCGAGTTTTAAACTCACTCAATCCCGATTGAGCCCCCAAAATCTGCGGGTAAATTGAGCTAGATTTTTGAAGTTTATTTATTGTCTTAACGTAAATTACACAAAAATATATCAAAAGTTTAAGAAATTAAGACTTCATTCTCGAGCGCGTCACTCTCGTCTCTGAACGGGTTACCGGTCTCGCATGGGCGACGGAATGGAGAATGATCCCAATACTATAATTTTTACCAGTTTACTACTTCAAAACCACATGTAAAGCAAAAGCATGTCGTAAGCTACCAGTTTAATAATAATTAAAAGTAAATTTGTTGGTAATTTCTAATTCTATATTACTATCTTCCGAGTAAAAATAAACGGCGACTTTACATTGGTCGAACAACGGCCACTTAGCATTACAGCGGCAAAAATTAGTATTACAGAGTTCAAATGGCTCTTCAAAAACTTCATACCCATGGCCATACGGCGCCCAAATTTTAAGCAAAATATAGAAACAGCCGCACACTCGGCGTAAAGCGGCCGTCTAAAGTGATAATTATTAAACTTCATGTTTTTGAAATTGCAGTAACAGTGAGATCTATAATTATCAGTTCTGTGTTAAAAGCAATTTTAATAGTGAAATTTTTGTATATAAATATGAAAATTTATACAGTGTGACAAGAAATTTTTCTCATTGTTGTTGTTTGTTAAATATTAGTGCATAGTCAACTGTGCACAAAAAATAATTTAATTTAAACATTTAAAACAGTGTGTATACCATAAATACGAGTGGTTTCCATATTCTACAAGTCGGATACTTGTCTTAAGCGGTCAATAATCATGGGCGCCTCGTGCAAACAATGTAATAGGAACATTAATAGAAAATGTCCGAGTGTAAAATGTTGTAAATGTCTACATTTTTTTCACTCCTTATGTGTTAAAATAAATGATGAACAATTACAATTTATGCAATCCGAAGCAATGGCGTGGTACTGTGTAGGTTGCCGTTCGTCGCAACACAATTCATCTGTTGTGCTAGATGACTTCGACCAATCCATACATAAAAATTATTGCTCGGTAAATGATATCAAACAACAATTCTTATTGTTTAAAACCGAACTAATGAAGGAAATAAATGAAAAATTCACCTCTGTTATCACATCTGTGGAATTCTGTTCGCAGAAAATAACAGAATTTGAAGCAAATATTAAATCCATGCACGAAAAACTTAAGTTAGTCGATAAACTTAAAGAAGAAAACGTTTATCTAAAAACCAAATTATCAGATCTAACTGAGAAAGTGTGCGATATGGAGCAATATTCTAAAATGAATAATTTGATTATAAACAATTGCCCGGAAAAAGGAACTGAAAATGTTATGAAAATCGTAAGTGACATAGGTGAATCGATTGACGTGGCATTAACAACAACCGATATTGATGCAGCTCATAGAATTCCCTCTCATCAAGGCAGTCACAACAATAAGCCACGAAACATTGTTGTGAGATTTACTTCACGCCGCAAGAAAGAAGAACTATTAGCGGCATATAAACGCACGAAGAACCTGTCATCTACGAAAATTCAAATAAACGGACCCGATCAGCCTATATATGTAAATGAACACTTGACCCCAAAAAATAGTTATCTCTTTAAAGAGGCTCGCGCTTCCCTATGTACTAAAGGGTTCAAATACATATGGTCCAGAAACTGTAAGATATATGCCCGCAAAGATGATACGTCTCATATTCGTTACATTCGTAACGAAGAAGACATCAATAAATTAGTTTAAGTTTGTCTTCTTCAAATATTTGCTTATTATAATACACTCTATTAATCTTAATGGCTCTATCTATTTATTATCAAAATGTTAACGGACTAAGAACCAAAACTAACGAAATTAAACTTAACTCTAGTAATTGCAACTATGATATAATTTGTCTAACTGAAACAAATTTAAATTCCTCAGTGTACGACTATGAAGTGCTTAGTAGTGAATTTAGTGTAGTGCGGCGAGACAGAGATTTGACCATCTCTTCAAAAACGGACGGAGGTGGCGTTTTAATAGCTATAAACAATAAAATATCATATGTAAACAATGTTGACTGGTCTAGTAACGCAGAAGATATTTGGATAACTCTCAATACAAATATATTACATGAAAACAACAAAACTGTTAAATTACACATTTGTTGTGTTTATATACCGCCAAACAATCATTCTGCCTTGCTAAATTTTTTAGACAAATTATATATAATAAGAGATTCCGCTCCGAATGACAAATTTATCATATGCGGTGACTTTAATTTACCACATTTAAGATGGGTTTCTTTGGATGGTGGCTTCACAGCACTTAATACTTATAATTCAGCATCTAATGATTTAGTTGACTGTATAGCCTACTGCAATTTTTTTCAATTCAATCACATATGGAATCTTAACAATAGAATCTTAGATCTTATTTTCAGTAACTCTGAAACAGTAAGTATTATGCGATGTGATAACCCACTAACTAAAGTTGATAGTCATCACCCTCCGTTGGAGATCTTCATATTTTCTATCACACAAAAATACTTACAAACAAAACCAAGACATATATACTTATATAAATCTGCAGACTATGATAATATTAATCTTTTTCTTTCTAATATTGATTGGAATATTAAATTTAAATTCTTAGACACTGAAAAGTCTGTTGAATATTTTTATAACAATTTATATTATGTAATTAACAAATTTGTAAAACAAAAGTGTATCAGGAAAAGAATATATCCAAATTGGTACAGCGGGGAGTTGATTGAATTAATTACAGAAAAACATAAGGCACACACTAAATTTAAACGATTTGGCACTAAATCATACTATCAATATTTTTCAGTTTTGAGAAAAAAAGTAAAGAAAATCATTAAGGAATGCTACGATAGTTACATTCATAAAGTCGAGAATGAAATTCCAGCTAATCCAAAAAAATTCTGGTCTTATGTAGCAAGCACAAAACAGCAAACCATACCCAGTAACATAACTTATGAAAATAACAATTCCTCAGATGGAATTGAAATATGTGACTTTTTTTCTAAATATTTTAGCTCAGTTTACACCAACAATCACACCCAACAATCCAATAATTCGCCTTCCTACAGCACAAACCAATGTATTCCGTCTAACCTTAATTTATCGGATTGCTGTATTACGGATACTGAAGTTTCTGTTGCGTTAGCTGAAATGGATATTAACAAAGGAGCAGGGCCCGATAATATTCCGGCTATTTTTATTAAAAAATGCAGCGAATCATTAAGCCTTCCCCTTACCTTAATTTATAAAAAATCGTTGAGCGAATCATATTTTCCTAAATTGTGGAAAAGGGCATTAGTTGTTCCGATTTTCAAGACGGGTAATAGAAACTTGGTTGAAAACTACCGTCCAATTTCTAAACTTTGTATTTTTGAAAAAATTTTTGAACGATTTATTTATAAATCATTATTTTATTTTGTTAAAACTATAATTAATATTGAACAACATGGATTCTTCGCGGGCCGTTCAGTAGATACCAATCTCACAGTCTACACAGATTATATATTAAAATCAATGGATAAAAGAATTCAGGTTGATGCCATTTACACTGATTTTAGCAAAGCATTTGATACTGTTGACCATAACTTACTTTTAGGAAAGCTAGCTTCAATTGGTGTAAGTGGTAATCTACTTGAATGGTTTCGCTCGTATTTGCACGATAGAGAACAAAGTGTTACATTGAACGGGTTTCAGTCAAATTTTGTAAAAATTTCTTCCGGTGTACCCCAGGGAGCTCATTTAGCCCCCTTACTTTTTAATATCTTCATTAACGACGTGTCAGTATGTTTCCAGAATACAAAATTTTTAATGTATGCTGATGATCTCAAATTATATAAGAAGGTGACATCTCTAAACGACTGCCAGGCAATACAAGAAGACATTGATCGATTTAATAATTATTGTAACCTCAACAGACTTAAATTAAATATTAAAAAATGTAAAAAAATAACTTTCACACGTAACCGACATATTATTAATTTCTCGTATAAAATCAAAGACAACAATTTAGAACATGTTGAGCAAATTAAAGATCTAGGCGTTATATTAGATTCCAAATTACTTTATGATATACACATAAACTCTATAATTAAAAAGGCATATAAAATGCTAGGCTTTATATTAAGAATCAGCAAACCATTTAAGTGTGAAAAAACATTATTAACGTTATATTATACATCTGTAAGAAGTCACCTAGAATATGCCACTGTCTGTTGGTCACCCCAATATATGGTCTATATAAAGCGGCTTGAAAATATACAAATAAAATTTACAAAACACTTCTACTACCGATTTCCAAGCAACCATTTAAATTTAATAACTTTAGAAAAAAGAAGAATATTTTTGGATGTCGCTCTCTTATTCAAAATAATAAATAATATTGTTGATTGCCCACCACTACTAGATCAGTTACGCTTACACATCCCTAATTACATCACGAGAAATAATGACCTTTTTTACTTATCATTTAACAGAACAAACTCGGCTTTTAACTCACCGCTGAACAGAATCTGCTTAAACTTTAATAACATCTCAACAAATGACAACTTTCCTGATATATTTTTGCTAAATTTCACACAATTTAAAAAATGTATTCTACGACTGTTATAACTGCTATTATAACATCAAAAATTTTACTGTTACTGTAATTTGTGTTATATAAATGTATTAATCTATACTAGTGCCACACTGTTATTGGGCATGTCCTGTTGTGTGGCCGAATTATGAAAAATAAAAATAAAAATAAAATTCAGCTATAGCTGAAGCTTACAACGGTCAAACACCATCCGTTTGGCGGAAAAACTCAGTACAAAATTTCATTATAAATATTCAAACGGTGACCGTTGTTCCACTTCGCTTCAAATATTAGATATTTTACTCATATTATCACTTCAGTATTGATAGTATCACTTCAGTTTCACAGAAGTATTAACGTCTTCGTTCTCGATCTTTTCACTATGGTACAATACATTTTTTAAATTCCTTCAACTTAGTCAATCTTTTGCATTTTTTCCAAAAATTGTTATTCCGCTTACTCCAGATTTACTCTAGTTCTGTGGTATAAAAAAAATTCTCCGCTGTATGCGTTCTCCACAGAGCAGTTACCGAACGCAGTTATTAATGAAAAAATATAGCGTTTTCATTTTTTTTGTAATATTAAAAGATAAAATACAGATCCCTATATTGTAATACATCTAGATTAAATGTTGACGTTCACATACATTACAATCTCAAATAATGTTCCATTGTGCAATGCATAGCACTTTTCTAAGTGCATTTTTCCGTAGTTGTGTTGGTATGAAAAGCTCTTTGAAAGTGCGTTATTCCAAGAAATAAAAGAGCTGGGAATAAAGAGGTACTTCAAGTTAAATGATATGAAAGACGTGTTTTACATTCACAATAGAGAAGTATTTTAATAAAAAATGAATGGAAAAAATAAAGTACATATAAGTGTTTACTTAAAGATGTTCAATCAGTAGTTAAACATATTCGACAAAAGTTTTAGACTGTTTTAAATGTAATATATATGGTCTGGAGTCGATAAAATTGTTCGTCTTCCAATTCCGGCACAATCACAAATCAGGAACTAAGAAAATTGCAAAAATTCTACTTATTAAAAACACATAATTCCACCAAAGAAAATTACAATCACCTGGGTCACGTTGTGACCCATTAAAATCCACGGCCCGCACCCTTGTCATATTGGATTTAGAAGCAATCAATCGGGTGAGACCGCTGTACAAGGTATGATATCCAAATGGATATACAGTTGGATAATAATTATTTCATTGTTGCAGTACTTCTAGACATACGTAGAGTCTTTGAAGCAATTGATATAAGTATATTAACAGAAAAAATATTTAACTATGAGATCCGTTGCACGGCATTGGCGTGGTTTTAAAATTATTTACCATACAGGTACCAGATAACTAAAATAGGCAATAATTATTCGCAAAGATTACGTAACAATTGCGGTGCTCCGCAGGGAAGTTGTTTAGGACCGATATTATTTCTCATTTATATTAACGCTATTGCAAATAATGTAAATATTGATTATATAGTTAATTTTAAGGGCACAGAAACGATGGTTATTTGCGCCTTTTGTTTACATAACATTTTGTTTGCAGACGATACCTTGGTTGTAGTCTATGATAAAGATCTCAGTAAAGCTATAAATAAAGTAAATGCAGAACTAAATACGTTGCATAACTATTTTTGTTTGAATATATTAAAAATGAATATAGAAAATACAAAATGTACGATCCTTAAAAATATAAATATTTTAAAATTAATTTAAAAAGTAGTAAGATAACTGAGGGAGTTAAAAAATAAAAAAGTATAAATCATATATTTTTTTTTTTTTTGTAAATGTTTCCGATTTTGAGGCTAATTTTCCTTAGTGTCTAATTTTCCTTAAACGTCCAAATTTACTTAAACGAAAAGGCTCAGCAAAAATAAACCGCGAAAAAATTCAGGACTTAAACTGGGAAATTATTCCATATCCACCGTATTCACCCGACCTCGAGCCTTTGGGTCTATGGAACATACACTCAGAGATAAAATCACCATATAGAAAATTACTTGATCAGTTATTTTCAGTCAAAACCAGAGAGGGTATCGAAAAATTAATACAACGTTGGGAAGCCGTAATAAATAATGATGAAAATTATATTTTGTAATTAAACATTTAAAAAAAAATCTAGAAGAAAAATATTATGCACTTTAAAACAGTGTTTCTGAACAGGTAGTCCGCGGACCACTGCTGGTCAGCGGGTCAGTTCTTGGTGGTCCGCGCACACAAAATTTCATTAGAGTTAATAATGGGCCATTAATTCCGCAAAAAAAATGTTTTTCTTGATGTTGGTGGTCCGCTGTTAGTGTGGAATTCTAAAAGTGGCCCGCAACTGTCGAAGGTTTGAGAAATACTGCTCTAAAATAATGGAACACACCAACATCTCTTCCATAATTTGCAACAGAGTATCTGCGAAAAATGCCAAGAAAACCTTACTGTACAACACATAATAATAGATTTCCCGGAATATACAGTTGAAAGAAGAAAACATAAAGTCGCGAATACCCTAAAAGAAGCCCTTGCGGACAACACAAAAAACTAAATATTATGTATGTACCTTATATGTTCATATGAATATGAATGCTATTATGCTATCTATTGGATACCTAAATGTTTTATTCTGTAATATTATTAAGATATAATTTGTTAAATATGTACATATTATGTCGGACGCTAATAGCCGAAGTAGCTGAAGCATCCTAAAATAAAGCAATTAAAAAAAATAATAATAATGGATTTCTTTCTGGTCCCCCTAATATATTAGTAAACTATATGCATATTAGACTCAGCCTATTTTGAATAAATACTATTATTATTAGCTCTACTATACAAGGGATCATTTACCTACTTATATCTACAAAGCCCTAAAAATTTGCATCTTCTGATATTTATTAAAAGTATCTGTAAGTGTATACATAATGTATAATATAAGGATTTTACTTCTATCGCGAAAGAATTTGTACTTTGTATTCTTTAATTAATTATTCTTATTATAATTACTTTTCAACGATTAATTTATAACAAAAACTAACATTGCGATTACGTTCTAAGTTTGCGGATATTCTACAAAATTAATTACTCTTTAATGTTACATATCCTCTTTATTTCAGTTTCCTCTTTCATTTATCTTTACTTCCACACGTGTTTTTGCACCTGCATTAAACGTTCAACATATAATGTAATGAAATGGATTATTATAAATTATTGTCGTTAGGAAAAGATTGTGTTCTTAACGTCTTTCGATTTCCTTAATAGAACACTTTTAAAATTAATGTCAATTACATGTTGTATAATAATTTGTGATTACTTTTACATTCACTTCCATCCGGCATTCAGAGGAAAGTACTTTTCAATTAATAATTATATTTGAAATAATTTTGATATAATATGTCGTCCAATAAATATTTAAAATCAAGTGTCGGTAAGAACTGATCGAGAACGAACCAATTGAGGAGTGACACGCTCTAATACTATAACTGGTGGCCAATTTATTGTACTAAATACTGCAATACAGTTTGAACGTTTTACGTATATTTTAGTGTTGAATTTTTGTTAATGTCGATAGAAGTTATGAAAAACTATAAAAGCAGAACAAATTGTAGTGTAAAAAAATGTTGTTGTGAAATTATATATTTTTTTCTTTTTGAAATTTAAAAAAATCTTAAATTAAGAACTATAAGATATAAGGATCTGCGGTTTGAATTTTTGGAATCTACGCATTGTTTCTAATTAGATAATAAAGAGCACCCTCCTTAGTTACTCCAACATACAAGAAAAAGAAAAAAAAATTGCGAAATTATTAATTTGTAATTTTAAAAAACCCTCACTTAAGTACAATAAAATATAAAGAACTGCAGTTTGAACTTTTCAAATCTTCGTATATTATTTAGTTGGGGTCTTAATATCCCAACTTTTACAATAAATACAAATCATCAAATAAAACCTTTAAATATGGCAAAAAATTGAGAAAATCGTAAGGGGTATGCTTTACGATTTTTTAGATTTTTTTTATATTTTTAAGGGTTTAGCTTAACCACCCATATCAATTCAAAAAATTGGTGAAAATGGTTAAAAATCGAAAAAATCGTAAGGAGTATCCCTCCTCGCGGCGTATCTAAGAAAAGTTATTAAAAATGAATAAAACAATTATTTTCTGTTCAATTCAGTCTTTAAAAAGATGAATATGGTGGTTTATGACGAGCGCTACCATAAATTTAAATATATTACTTATCATTTATGATACGTTGGAGCAAAAACGTGTATAACAAAAAACCGTACGAATTACGGGGACGCCAACAAGTAATATAATAAATAAGTAAATTATTTGTAGCAAATACGTGTTAAAATACCTCAAATTAATCCGATTTCCCTTTTACTTCCTGTCACACCTACAACTAAATCTAAACAGGTAGAGTTGAGAGGTAGTATTGAGAAGTTACCTTCTCTCTGCAGCCAGTCTACCTGGTGGTGTTATATGGATGTCAGTGTTGAACTGGTCGCTGGTTTTGCTTGTTACGCTACTCATCTTACGGCTTTTAGTTCAGGCATCGGCTCAGCTGACACAATGACTCGTTTATCCACTTCCGCCGAGGAAATTACTGGCCATACTTCCTTATAAAGAAGACACAGTTTTGTCTTACTGCGCGATCATTTTAGCACACAATCTCACTTATTAGATGATATGAATAGACATATTAAAATAAACAGAAAAAAATTAATGTGAAGTGTAAATTTTTACACATTTCAGGTATTTGAAGAAACCAACACAATACTGAATGTCTAAGATATTTTTTCTATAATCACATCAAATTCAACAGTTTTTTGATAATTGTTATTTGAGTACTAAGAGCTTTTATTTTTTTTAAACAATATTTAAATAATTTGCGAAAACTTCCTCACAATAAAATTTAAGTTAAAAAATCCCAGCGATATATAACCCCTTTGTGTTAAAGGGTGTGGGACAAAAACATTTAAAACATTTTTTGCTAAAATCGAATTTTAAAAAACTACTTTTCGTTCCTTAATCTACGTTTTAAGAGCTTTTGAAGCCACACACAATAAATATTTAATAAATAATTATATTTTTCATTAACACAAAAAAAATTGATACATTTTCAAAAACTAATCTGATCAAAAATTTCTACTGAACTATTCCGATTCCTATAATTGCACATTATTGAGATTTTTTTCAGATATTTATATCAACCCCTCTGGGAAATAAGTTGGGGGATAAAAGTTGTTTGACATATTATAAGCAAAAATCCCAGAAAAAAAAATGAATTAAAAAAAATGTTTTTTTATGCACGAATTAAGAGATTTCATGTGATATCCCACTCAAAATGTTAAAAAAACATATTTATTTTTCATTAAATATATATTTCTTTATATTTATCGCCCGATGTATTATTTTGAACTCTCTATATTTTTACCGAGCGCCAACATATATAAGGGAGGTATTGTGATCATACCGATTTTGATATTTCAAGATTTCGATGGATCTCCACGAATTGAGGTCCCTACATAACCTTTTGACTATTTTTAGCATGATGTCTGTCGATCTGTCTGTCTGTCGGTACGTGTACAGGTGCAGAGGAAATTCGGCTAAAAGAATTTTTATGAAACTTCATATTTAAGCTTTTGACATCAATGGCACGAGTTGCTCAACTTTTGGTAAAAATCGGTTAACTAGAAATGGGAGTTTACTCGTGTCGGTTTTAAGGTTTTTGCGAATATTTCACAACAGAGAAATATTTCGAAAAAAATTATTAAACAAAAGTTGCTATAAAAGCAATAACTAACAATTTTTATTTGAGAATAATAACTACTCTGCTGCTAGAATGTATTTTATAAAAGTACTTTGTGATGGCGGTCTGTCCTGTGGTGGCAACAGCTGATTTTTTCTATATGTGGGTCAAAGGATTGTATTATCGTGCTAAATTTCAACATTCTATGTCCAGCCGTTTGGCTACAATTTCTACCGTATAGACCAGTATTTCTCAACCAAAAACGTACCGCGGACCAGTATAATATATTATTTTCTAACGCGGACCACTAATAATAATAGTTGGTTCATTATTTGCAAAGAAAACAAATATATTTAATGTGCTACTAAATACATTTATTTTATTTGTAGAAAATCAATGAAAGTTTACATAAAAAATGTGCATAAAAAATATTTAAAAAAACTGCAAAAACACATATAAAAACTTTCGCGGACCACTAAAATTTTTCTGGGGACCACTGTTGGTCCGCGGACCACCTGTTGAGAAACACTGGTATAGACAGATACATGAATGGTGTTATAAGTTTTTTTTTGGTGGTCATACTTACAAAATCCTAAAAAAGAATATTTTTTTCAAAAACAGAACATAGGCTAATTTGGTCTGCAGATATGTTCTGATGGTAATTATAATATTATATTAAAAATACCTTTCGTGAGATCTAGCAATAATTCATTCATAAAATAACAAATTTATTTATTTTCGATAAAGTGTGCATGTTCATTATGGATTGTGATTTGAGATCAGACAGACAGAGAGGAAGTGAGAGAGAAGAATAAATAAACAGATTTCAGACAGATATTCTCCGCATCGGAACTACGTCAATGGATTTTTAAACAAAATCAAACTGTAGCCATTTTTAAATCGTAATGTAAGTACTGTAAATAAATATCGAGAAGTGCTGACGTATGTGGATAAGAGCTACCGTCAATATTTTCAAGTGGCCCAATTAATTATAATTAATTCGATATTGCTGAATTGAATAAGTTTAACGTACAAGATTTTTCTTTGATATGAAAATTGTAGCATTAAAACTTATAGAAAATCATTAACGAAAAATGTGTATTACGAATCACCTAGTGGAACGAATTAAATTCGTTAGTGGAGGTATTACTCTAATCACCAGCGTTGTGTAACACCCGTTGTCAGTTGTAGGATACTATTGGCAACACCTGTTTGGATGATCATTCGTATAGATCAGCCTACAGCATCAAGAATAGGCGAGAAGTAAATAGCGACAAATTTTAACAGATTATATGAATCTTGACCAATCTTGACCCTTGAAGAAACAAATTATTGTCCGGCACCATTTAATCCGAAGGGATTAAACTCAAAATATGAAAACATTCTAAGTAATGGTACATTGATCTGAACGGGAAACGTACGAAAGGAGTTTTTGAATTTTGAAAGGAATTTTTGAATTACGTATTTGAAAAATATTGCAGTTTTTTTTTTTAATTTATGTCTAAATTATGGTTAATATTGTTACGGATTTTTTGTATATATGGCTAAGGTAATGTATATCTTCTTTTAAAATTAAAAATATAATAAAAAAATAATAATAATAGCTGGGAATCGAGTTCATGTGTGGAACCTCTACTTATGTCATGATTCAACATATTGTTTGAATTATTTTAGATTTTTGTTTTTAAGGTATCAAAGAGGAATAAATTTTTTATAGCAGTGAAATACTTATAAAACAAATAGCATATAGTTAAAAGTGAGAAATACGTTTCTGAAATTGAAAAAAATTAAAGCAATTTATCAATATATTTCTTATTAATTTAATGAAAACTTAGGTAGCAAATGTAGAAAAAATCGTTGAGATTTTTTAATATAAATTTTATTGTGACAAAATTTCGGCAAATTATTTAAATTTAGTTTAAAAAAATTAAATGAAACCTCTTAGTACTCAAATAGAGAATAAAAATGATTATCATAAAACTGTTGATTTTGATGTGATTCTGTTGATTTCTTAGACTTATTAAATTCTTACAAACACTAAAATGTATGAAAATTCACACTTTACATCCATTTTTAACAACAGCCCGCCAACATATATAAGGGAGGTATTGTGATCATACCGATTTTAACAATTCGAGATTTCGATGGATCTCCACGAATTGAGGTCCATACATATCGTTTTGACTATTTTTAGTATGATGTCTGTCGGTCCGTGTACACGTGCAGAGCAAATTCGGCTAAAAGGGTTTCTATGAAACTTTTATTTAAGCTTTTGACATAAATGACACGAGTTGATCAACTTTTGGTAAAAATCGGTTAATTAGAAATGGGAGTTTACTCGTGTGGGTTTTAAGATTTATGCGAATATTTCACAACAGAGAAATATTTCGAAAAAATGTATTTAACAAAAGTTACTATAAAATCAATAACTAACAACTTTTGTTTAATTTTTTTTTTTGACATTTTTTTTTTATAATAACTACTCTGCTGCTAGAATGTATTGTATACAAGTACATTGTGATGGTGGTAGGCCCTGTAGTGGCCACAGCTGATTTTTATTTAGATGTTAACTAAAATAAAAAATATGGCTACTAAAAAGATGTTTTTGACGAGAATCTGTGACTACAAATCATAAATTCTTTTTATAAAAGCTGACTCTCCCCCTGCACTATTATAAAATCATAGCATAATTTCTTTAGTCTCTGAAAACTCACCGCGGACCAGTAGCTGATGACTTGCGGCACTAATCCATGTCTCACACTTTGAGTAACACATTTGGTGGTGTGAACGTACCTTTAAAGTTGTACCGGATATGCACTTTGCAAAAAAGTTTTGGTTACGATGTTGATGAATATATACATCCGGAACGATTTAGGAGTTACCATGTTTTTGCAATTTAAATAGCATTTTGATGTTTTTGAAATCAGTAACGAAAGATGAGTCAAAATAACTGTTGAAAAAATCATAAAAATTCATCACGTACTTTTAAAATTACATTTAATTGCATCCTGTCAAAACAAATTTAAAATACTATTTTCGGCAATACCCGAAGTTTTGAAGGAAAACATGTTTCAAACTAGCATACTCATGATTTTATGGCCGTTGAAACAGGCCCAAGAAAGGAAAATGGAAATGACAGAAATGAGAATAGTTAGATGGATGCTAGGCAAATCGAATCGATGATCCGGAACGAAAGATTGAGAGAAAAAGCAAGAGTCATGGAAATATCAAAGAAATCCATTTGAAATGGTATGGGCACGTTATGAGAAGACCTGATGATTACGTGGACGGGTAACTATGAATAATATTGTCAAGGGTAACAAAAGCAGATCTAAAACGCTGTGGAGGGATTGCATCAAGGAAGATTGAGATAGTAAGGATATAGTGGAGGATGAGTATTTGAATAGAAGAGAATGGAGGAGACTCGTCAGGAACAGCGACCCCATGTGAAAATGGGAAAAGCTGAAGCAGAAGAAATAGAAGACAGTAAAAACAGGCCTTATATTGATGTCTTTCTCTTCCGGGGCTTACTAGACGTAATTTTTTTAATCACACGAAATATTTAACCGTACCAGTGACAATATTGAAAACGGAGAGGCATATTCGAAATGGATAATTATTTTTAAAAAAATTAAGTGAAGTGTGAATTTTCACACATTTCAGGGTTTTGTAGGTATTTAATAAATGTAAGAAGCCAAAATAATACTGGATGGCTAAGTATATTTATCACATCAAAATCAACAGTTTTTTTGATAATCACTTTTATTCGTTATTTGAGAACTAAGAGCTTCCATTAAATTTTTTTTAACAAAATTAAATAATTTGCCAAATATCCCAGCGTTTTTTCTGCATTTGCTTCGTATTCAAGTCTTCATTAGATTAATAAGAAATATTTTACAGTGTAGAGGTGTAACTCAGTTCGCAACTATTAAAAAAAAATATATTATTTTTTTAATATTTTTCATTCCAAAAAAATACACGCACTATCTAGCTATAAATACAAAAAATCCATAACATTATTAGCCATAAATTAACCATAAATTAAAAAATCATTTTTTCAAAAACACAAAAACTGTCATATTTTTCAAAAACACAATCTGATGAAAAATTCTTCTCGTACGATTCCGGTTCAGATCAATATACATTATCTATAATTTTTTCAGATTTTTGGTTTAACCTTTTTTGGTAAAAGGGTGCGGGACAAGAACTTTTGCACATTTTTGGCTAAATTCTATTAAAAGAAACGAATTTCAAAAAACTATCTATCGTTTCGTAATCTACATTTTAAAAGCTTTCTTTTGATACCAGACAATAAATTTAAAAAAAATATTTTTATTAATCAACGACACAAAATAATTGACATTTTTCAAAAAATGTATCTGATCAAAAATTCCTGTTGGACTATTTCGGTTCCCATCAATGTTCATTACGGAGATTTTTTTTAAATTTTATTTAGAGCAATCCCTTTGGAAGGTAGGGTGGGGGACAAAAGTTTTTTGACACATTTTTGGCAAAAATCCAATAAAAAAAAATATTTTTTCAAAAATAAAAATTTGTTTGTTGATCCACGCATTAAGAAGTTTCATTTGGTACGCCACTCAAAATTTTAAAAAAATATTTATTTTTTATTAAATACATATTTGTTTATATTTATCCTGCGTTGTATTTTTTTGAACTCTCTATAGTTTTCCTATATTTGGGTCAAAAAGTTGTACAAGTATGCCAAATTTCAACTTTCTATGTTCAACCGTTTGGCTACAATTTCTACCGTATAAACAGATAGACAGACAGACAGACAGACAGACACATGAGACATGAGTGACGTTATAAGAGTGACCTACAAAACCCTAAAAACCTAAGCCATTGCATTTCCCATAAATTTTGTAGAGTTAATCTTCGCAAAACCCAATTTAAATATATTGTATAATTCATATATTGTATTCATTCATTAGATGTCATGATGCATAAAATGTTAACCATCCAGAGGTGTGTGAATGCATCTTAAAATTAACTTCAAGTTGATGGAGGCGCGCCTGAACTATAATGGCATTTGACCTTGCGTTGTCACGTTGTCATCTATTGTGAATGAACACCACCATTCATAATAATTCGAAGCTGTAATTCCTTTATGTGTGCATGTGTGTGCGTGTGTGTGATTGTGTGCATCCTCCTATTGAGATAGGTAATGTTGGTTCATACAATGGCCACGAGAGCGCTGCGGGACCACTCCTTGCATCAATGAATCGGTTGACTCAGGTCAGGCGGGCCAATACGTTCATTCAATCAACCAACTGCTCTCTAATATTATGTGGGATTTTTAATACGTATACAGTCAAAATCTGAAATTATCTTCTATAGTTGTTTAAGGGCAGTTTCTAAGATTAGGCATTTTTGACAAACCCCAAAATACAAAACGACCATGGTATATACCGGGTGTCAGGACCGGCATGAGGCAGGAAGAATGTATTCAAAATCCAAAAACTTCTACAAGTAAACTTCATTTCCGGTTGTCTGACTTTTCCCAAAAATTGAGAAAATAAGCTTAAATTTCATGAGTTTCCGTTTTAGCGTGTCCACGGGCAGATAGACAGAATGACATGCTAAAAACAGGCAAATGGAAGGCACTTTGAACACTTGTAAATACAAGTAAAGTATTTCCAAAATGAAATGGCTACCCACACTTATTGATTCCAATAATGGCTGACATTATAACCATTATATTAGGTGTAGAACTTTGCTTCTTCCGTTTTTTCCCGAAATTCGAGGCTTTATTGTAAAAAACTGGTTACATATTTATGATTCAAAGTATTGTCCAATGCCGGCCACTACTTTCTCCCATCTTTCGGGCAGCATGCGAATCCCACGTTGAAAAAACTGGTCATCTTTTGAAGCGATCCACGAATCGATCCAATTTTTTACTTCCTCATAAGACCGGAAGTGCTGGTCAGCCAGGCCGTGTGCCATTGATCGAAACAAGTGATAGTCAGAGGGAGCAACGTCTGGAGAATACGGCGGGTGGGGGTAGGACTTCCCATTTCAACGTTTCCAGGTATGTCTTTCAACATCTCTTGGTTTCAACTCATACAGCACCCAATTTTCTTTCTTCTGAATCATTCCCATGTCTTTAAGGCGTTTTGAAATTGCTTGTTGAGTTACTCCCAATGATCGTGCCAATTCTTTTTGACTTTAACACGAGTCTTCATCAAGTAATGCCTCCAATTCTGCGTCTTCGAAAACCTTTTTTCTTTCACCGCTATGACGGCTTGAAAATCACCGTTCTTGAAGCGTTGAAACCACTCACGACACGTTCTTTCACTAATAGCGGCCTCTCCATAAGTATTTGAAAGCATTCGATGAGCCTCAGCCGCAAATTTCTTCATATTGAAGCAGAAAATTAAAACCTCCCGCAAATGACGAGAATTTGGCTCGTAAACTGACATTTTCAATCGAGAATAACTTTATGATGCAGACACAAATCGACTAATGTTTTTATGGGGTTATGTTGACAGATGCCCAAGTTTATTGCATGACATCTATGACATATTTATTTCGACCACAACTTACCGCTAAAGCCATCTATAGGAAAACGGCGGAAGCAAAGTTGTACACCTAATACCTGCTGAGTTTATGGTTCTGTTAATAGTAGTTGCCAGGACCGTAATAATTATTTAAAATATATGTATTTTCTTATATGCTATTTAGAATGAACTGTATATACTCACATGCCATTATCTGATACCATAATATGTAAAGGTTTATTTAACGTTCTATATCTAAATCCTAGCAACTTCAAATAATTATGCAATGTATTTGTCATTATCAAATAATTATATGGCTAACTTTGTATGGAAATTTTATTCCGTCTTTCCAGCTTTTTTATTAAAAGATGCACAGTCGGAACTATATTTTTCGAATAAAAGTAATATATTTTATTTATTATTGTTTTAGACATAAAACTATCTATTTTCTTGAAAACTTGTAAATCGGGTCGTTTTCGCAGCTGATTTTTGCCACGAACATTGATACGTTGAATTGTTCTGTATGGAACACTAGTTAATTCCACAGTTCTAAGTATAGGTTTGTCATTATCTTCCGAAACTAACATTTTATAAACGTTCAGTATCAGAACTTAGCAATCTTCTGACAAATGACATTTTTCTTTAGTAGCCAAGTCCACATTTTCGCATTCCACGTCAACGTCCACATTTTCGCACTCCAAATCACCTTGCACAGATTCACTATTTTCACTACAGGAATTAGAAATTTCTTCAAAATCAAATGGTCGCCAAAGAGCCATGTTCTAAATGTATGCACGCTATGAACGTTGAAAATTATCTAACAAACAAGTCCTAACAATCCCTTTAACAACCCCTATAACAACCCCTAAAATTTAAAAACAATAGGATTATAAATTTGGAAAATATCCTTAATGGATTTTAAGAAACTTCAATTGAACTAGTGTTACATCTATTCGATTTAAATTAAAAATTCCTTTAATACCTTTTATATTCTTTTTACAGCTACGAGTCTTGGGATTACTGCCATAAACCCATTACCCCATTGTTAAGCTTCTTAACAAGAGTGGCCATTTCATTTTGGAAATACTATACCTACTCATTTTAAGTATTAAATATTAATGCGAAGTGTTTCAAAGTGAAAATTTGGTGTTGTCCGTGATCGAATTCACCTCTCATGCTCCATAAGCAATAATCTTACCACGGGGCCACACTAACCCGTAAATAAAATCTAAATTCATAAAATATGAATCTAATTAAAAAATACACGTTCCATCCTTTGTTAATGAGAAGGAACTGCCTTTTCCTACGAGTTTAAACAGATATTCCTTGATATTCCGGAAACAGATAACCCTGTACTAGATGCATTAGCTATGGGTGCATTTCCTGCAATTATCTGATATGTGCTTACAAGTATATGTTAAAATATCTTAACTTCTTCTTCTTCCTTAGCTCAGCACCTCAGCGCCAACTAGCGGAAGTTCAAAATAAAAACGCATGAATTAACTGCTTCGATAAATAAATGTTCCCATGTTAACAATATAAGAATTTCAATAATCGTGAATCTTGGTGGAAATAAATATAATTGTTAATTTAATTATTTCCTGCCAACCCTTAGAGAATTCTTTCAGATGGAAAATATTAAATTGTAAAAAAACTAAATAGACGTAACTCTAGGAACTACCAATTAAATTATGTTTGAATTTTCTTTAAATTAAACAATGTAGAATCAATACATCTATAATTAATGGAATCAGCAAAGCGTAGTGCAACTGAAGACGGGCAACATAATTGATCAAAATGAACAGATTTAATATTCAGTGTCTGTATTAATTGTAGTGATTAGAGTAATATTGTAGATTGACCTATTTTGAATTGCAACTGCAGCAGTGGTGACTCGTTTTTGGGGGTATATTTTCATTACAATAAAGCAGGGACCAGAGAAACCGGGCCTCCCCTGTAATTTTATTAGGCGGAGCGCTCATCAAGCTCATAACATTTTAAATTAGACGTCTTATTCGTCTGAGGATATGATTGTTACTAAACTTTTCATTGCCAACCTAATTTAAAAATAAATAAATTTGATGGCTATCTACTAGACCAGCCTTTCTCAACTGAAAATTCAAAACCTTTTTCAAAACCGCGGACCAGTATTATATCTAATTTTTTACCGGGGACCACTAAAAATAATATTATAGGTATTTTTATGGTAATAAAATATAATGAATGTATTATTAAACAAACGTATTTTATATTAGCCTCTACATATAACAGGAAAAGATAATAAAACACTAAGTTAGTTTCAAAGAATAAAACAAGTTTATTTGATACGTATTTCGGCCTATGAAGCCATCTTCAGAAATACAAAGGGTTTACAGAAATACAGAGAGATAAACCGGTAAAACTATATAGAAAAATCCCATTTTTTTGGTCCTAGCAGCATTAAAATATCTAACCTTTTAAAAAATCATGAAGTTACAGCCACATTTCATAGGATTAAAATTGGATTTATTAGAGATATTTGAAATCAAGAAAGCGATTTCTAAGTCAAGAAGTTGAGTTTAGATGCTCGCCTCTTCTTAATCCTTTTTAATCTTCTCTCTCATATAATTTTACCTTTTAGGTAGGGTTTTCCTAATTATAGCCACATTTATTCCAATACCCTCTCCTCTCTAATAGTTTGTAAATTTTCTATTTATATGAATGTATTTCTGTAAACCCTTTGTATTTCTGAAGATGGCTTCATAGGCCGAAATACGTATCAAATAAACTTGTTTTATTCTTTGAAACTAACTGAGTGTTTTATTATCTTTTCCTGTTATTCAATATGTTTCAACGAGAGCCTACAACTGAATCTATCGATTTTACTCTACATATAATTTCTCAGGAATAAAATATCCCAAAACTTAACAAAAAACACAAGAAAAGACCAAAAAATCTCAGAAATAATAATTTAAAAGACTTTCGCGGACCACTACTATTTTGCTAGGGGTCACTAATGTCCCGCGGACCATTGGTTGATAAACGCTGATCTGGACGACTCTTGTTCTCGATCATATTGTATTTTTCTATATGCGGGTCAAAAAACTGTATTATAGTACATTTTCTTTTTGTTTTACATACGAAACCTTAAAAACTTCCATAATTTGTACTTACATTTATGACGCACATTTTGTTTTGAAGAAAACAGAAGATAAAATTACTCACCTGAAACAGAAAAAATACCATTAATAAACTAGACTACAATGATTTTACGTTCTATAGCTCAGTAACATAAGGATTTTAAAATTATATAAATTAAGTAAATTTACATTAAGAATTACACGTAAAATCGGTCAAATTTATTTTTTGTATGACCATATCTAAAACACTATAAGAAATAAAGACCCACGGTTTACATTTTTGAAATCCTGTGGTCCTAGATGGCGTTAGGTGACATTTTGAGACAAATCCTGAATAAAATATTTTTGTGAAAATTTTGAAATTTTTGAAAATCCTATCTCGAGAATGGTAAAAGATAAAGACCTGCGGTTTGATTTTTTGGAATTGTCATTATTTTCATTACTCGTAAAAAAATTGGGGCCTTACGAGTCGTGCCCATTTTTGATTTAAATCGATTTGAAATAGGCGAATTTTACACAAAAAATTACACAAATGGCTTTATGGCACATTTTGAATAATTTGTTGAAAAATGTTGATTTTTTTATTTATTTATTTTTTTCAAAATTTCAGAAAATTCTATCTTGAAACGGTAAAAGATAGAGACCTGCGGTTTAAAATTTTGAAAGCCTTGAGTCTTGTTTGTAAAAAATAAGGTCTTAAACGCCCAATTTTTTGAATCTAGAAGACTGATTAAGCTAAACCCTTGAAAATGGTTAAAAAAACGAAAAAGTCGTAAGGGGTATCCTTTACGACTTTTTCGATTTTTGACCATTTTCAAAGGATTTGTTTGACGATTCGTATATATTTTAAAAGTTAAGTTATAAAGGCCGCCATTTTTTTCTAGGTTAAACAATATATGAAGATTTCAAAAATTAAAACCGGGTTCTCTATATTTTATTGTTTTTAAGTTAGGATTTTTTAAAATTAAAAAAAAAAAATCAGAAATAAAAAAATTTCTCAAGAAAAATGTTTTGTTTGGGAGTTGCTTCAAAATGAATCTTAAGGCCCTTTAGGACCTCAGGTCTATTTTTTATCTAGGTAAAAAAAAGTATTTATATTACAAAAATTCAAACCGCAGGTCCCTATATTTTAGTGTTCTTAAGTTAGGATTTTTTAGAAAAAATAAATGAAAAAATAAAAATATCACAAAAAGTCACAGCGTAACTGAAACGGTAAAAGTTACTAGATTTCAAAATATAGTACCGCTTAAACCAAATAAATAGGCTATTTTAAATTTCGGATCTTTCTGTTCAACATATTCTAGTCTATTATTATTCTTATTTTCATAATCCTATTAGAAAATTAATGTTCTGAATGTGAACCTTAGTCCGTACGGCACATTACTATACAGGATGCACCGCCAATATTTTGGCGGAAGTGGGAAGTATGCTTATAATTTGCGGCTGTCAGTAGATAAAATTAGCTACGCTAAACCGCGTCTTTACCGGCGGGATGTATAAATCTGGATGTGGTCTCCACTCTTGAGGTAACACATAGATTTTAGGGGTTTCACCGTATGTAACATCTTAAACCGTATCGTTTCTCAAACAAGAAATATTTACAAAAACTTCTAAAGAAATACACAAATATTAAAAGTGTTGGAGTTGAAAATAGGACATCCTAAGTTGTGTAAAATAACTAAGTAGGTCATCTATGCATAGTGAAAAAAACAGAAGTTCGTTAATGCATACCAATGTTTCCCAACATTTTTTATCGATTGAACCCCTATATACGTAAAAATTCCTTTTTCGACCCCCATATAAAATGCTTTAGTAATTGTGTCATATATATATAATAATAATAATAAATGTGAAAAAGAACGGGTTGCGGACATAAATAAATAATTTTTTGCATGCACCATAAAAAAATGAGATATTAAAAATACAAAAATATCTGTAGTTATATTTATATTTCGCAAGATTTTAACTGAAAACGTGTGGAGGAAGTATACCTGTTGTATTCCCGCCGTTACTGTCACTCAATGCCAATGGCTGCGATACAATAAGCAATTGGTGCTGCCAAAACTCGCAGCACATCGAGTATATATCATAATGTGTAGACGAACTATTTGTTTTACGCAGGACGCACAACAGTAGTATCGGTTTTTAATTAAAAAATAAGTAAATTTAAATAAAGTGGGAGCGAGAAAAAAAATCTAAACGTCTCTAGTGTTTAAATTAATTTAATTTTGGGAGTTCTGCAGCTCTGATGTACTAGTCGCCAATGTAAACTCCATTACACGATAAATATGAGATGACGTCACACTTGGTTAATTTAATTGCCAATGTCATAATGTGATTTAACCAACATCAAATCATTTCCACGTTTAAATAGCATTATTCAGTCTTTTTTGTATTTGACATATGAACAAGTGAGTTTAAACTTATATACGTTTTATTTTGAATTATATCAAATATTATTATAATAAAAATGCCAAATGCTCTCACTAGACGAGCCCAAAGGATGGTTTTGTCTCTTATTAATTAGTTTGAAAGAGAGCGAGATAATGGTGGGGCTTTAATGGATTTGAAATGTGTGAGAGATGTAAGTATATATTAAAATTTGTTTATATCTATGATTTTTTCACTTGAAAATTTTTCTAAAAATAATTATTAATTAACGTTTTAGAGAAATGCTGCTGCAATAGATGTTAGCATTTCAAAAATTATTAAAATTGCGGCACAACAATCGAGAGGTGAATATGTCAGTAGCCTGAAAAAGAAATGGACACGAACTAAATCTGTTGTAGAATTAGATAATTTTAAAACAGTTGGGATACGTAATGCAATTTATGAGATGTATCGAAACAGTGAGAACACTATACCAATATCTGTACCAAATATCAAATGTGACACACCAGGCGAAAAATTTAAATAAATTTTATAAGCATGAAAAGAACACGAAACATTTCTAAAAACAATTATTTCTGATGATTCTTATACACTGACATTTTCATTTTATTTTATTTAGTGCAGTAGAACCTCGATTATACGGACTAGGTCGGGGATGAAGGTAGTCCGGATACCGAAAAATCCGGATAATCGAAAAAAAAGTGAGCAGAAATAGGAAAGAAAAAATACGTACATTAAGCATGAATCTTTTTTTATTAATATATATATAATAGCATATGCTGAAATAGCATATATATATATATATATATATATATATATATATATATATATATATATATATATATATATATATATATATATATATATACGTTCAGTAAACTGTGTAATTTTTTTCACTTTGTTTTTTTATATCCGATATTGTGGAAATGCCAACGCCATATTTATCAGACCAATAATGTGCTGAGTCACCTCATTTCAATGCACTGATGATATCTAATTTGTCTTTTAGAGATAGTAAAACACGTTTTCTTTTCGATGACATATCGGTAATATTAAAAGAAAATATTTAAATCGCACGTCCAGACACGTCATGACGTGAAAACTGGTACATAGCGGCATAACACAGCGAATTCCTACAATTATTTCCTCGTTTAAAAGAATCCGGATAATCGAAAATTCGGATAATCGTGGTCCGGATAATCGAGGTTCTACTGTATTATATTACACTTAATATAATTTAAACAATAAATTTCGCGACAAATCAGTTGGAAAGAACTGTTCTGCATCATAATTCACATTAATTCCTTTCCTCCATAGAAAATATAGGTTTTCAATTTCTTTTTAGAAGTAGTTCGATATAACCTAACATTTTTAGCAATTAGCAAAGTGGCAACTCATCAAGTTTTTCAACTGTGACATCACCTCATTCTTGTCGTAAATGGACTTTACTATAATTTTTTAGGTTGTTATCTTTTTTAAGAAACTTATGAGAACTATGGTATTTGACCTCCCCTTTAATAGAAGAAATTATAAGATGTTATAATTAGTATATATACAAAAAATCTTTACTGTTTAAATTTAAATATCCTGACATGAAAATACTAAGACCCATCTCAATTTCTGTCATAAAAACTATGACAGAGTGTATTCTCAATGTGCCTAGAGAACCTCCCACTTCATAAGTCATGCGTCAGTCAGTGAGCTGGTGACACGCGGGTAATATTACACATGTATCCCACTCCCTGGTCGGGAATATTTCATATGTCCTTACTTCCGGTGTGCAGGTAATATATGACACTGCTGAAATAGCACGTGGATACATATATATGTTTTTCAGTTTTTTACGACTGAAACTGAAAGGGGTGAAACTTAATATTATATTTAAGAGGGGTATATTTGTTCCGTTGAAATAGCTATTTGTAGTAAAAGAAAAGTGTGAACATACCCATATGAATAAACAGATGCAAATTGGAAACGCTTTTTTATAAAGGTAAAGTTTAGTGGAATTTATTGTCATTGTAGAAAATGCAAAACCCTTTCAATAAATTGATGTCAAGTATGAATTATCACACATTTCAGGGTTTTGTAGGTATTTAATAAGTGCAAGGTGCCAACATAATGCTGGATGTCTAGGAATATTTGTTCTATAATCACATCAAAATCAACAGTTTTTTTATTCGTTTTTAAGTACTAAGAGTACATGGTTATTTTTTTAAAACAAAATTTAAATAATGTGCAAAAAATTTGTCACAATAAATTTAAATCCCACCGTATTTTTCTCCATTTGCTTCGTATTCAAGTCTTCATTAAATTAATAAGAATTATATTGATAAACGGCTTAATTTTTTTCAATTTCAGAAACATATTTCTCACTATTAATAATATGTTATTTGATTTATAAATATTTCATTACTAGTAAATGATTTATTCGTCTTTGATACTTTAAAAACAAAAAACTAAAAAATTCTTAGTAGTACTTTTAATGTCAAAAGAAGATATGCACTACCTTTTCCATGAATCTAAAATATCCATTATTTACTGGAATATGTTCCAAATCCCTTTCGTGCGTTTCCGACTCAGATCAATGTACATTACTTAGAATTTTTTCGAATTTTTAGTTTAACCCCTTTAGGTTTAGGGTGCGGAATAGTACTTTTTAATAATATTTTTGAAAAAAAAAATATATATATGTTTTAAAAAACTACTTAGCAAGCCTGTAGCTGCAAACGTTAAATCGTCTGTACCTGCTACTTGACCGCTGAGCAAGGGCACGGACGTGAGTTCAATTCCTGCTTATGTCAAATAATTTGTGTAAAAATATTTATACAAATTACAGGTTCTACTTAGCCGTTCGCAACCGGCTATAAACTGTAGGTGCTTTTCTGTGTACGCTAAAAAATGGACGTAATACTGACCATATTACTCCTGAATGTACATAGATTTAAAACATGGTCACGAAACTTGGAAACAGGAGGCCATGGCTCATTTCGGGCTGTCGCGCCAATGATGTTGATGATGATGAGTTACTGGAATATTTTCCAAATCCCTTTCGTGCGTTTCCGACTCAGATCAATGTACATTACTTAGAATTTTTTTCAGATTTTTAGTTTAACCCCTTTAGGTTTAGGCTGCGGAATAGTACTTAATAATATTATTGGAAAAAAATATATGTTTTAAAAAATCACTTCTGTTCATTTAAAAAAACTATATTTTTTCTACGACACAAAAATCCGAAATCTATTCTGATAAAAAAATCTGGTTGAACTATTCCTGTTCCCATCAATTTACATTATTTTTTTTCCAGATTTTCAGATTAACCCCCCGGGAAAAAGGGTTGGGGAAAAAGTTTTGGGGAAAAGGTTTGGGGAAAAAAAATAAAAAGACATACTTTTGACGAAAATCCCATAAAAGAAATATTTTTTTAAATAAAAATCTGTTTATCTAAGCATTAAGAGGTTTCATTTCATGCTTCACTCAAAATACATATTTTTTTCATTAAATACTTATTTGTTTATATTTTTCCCGCGACGTATTATTTTGAACTCTCTAAATTTTTCTATATGTGGGACAAAAAGTTGTATAAGCATGCCAAATTACAACTTTATATGTCGTTTGGCTACAATTTCTACCATACAGACAGACACACGAGTGATGTTATAAGGGTTTTTTGGTTATACCTACAAAACCCTAAAAACAATCGTAATTTTTATATTTTCTCCATTTATAATTCATAAATTTTTAACTAAATAAAATTATAAATTTTTAATTTTTCTCTATTTTGATGTTAGTTTTTGATGAAGTTTTTACCAAAATTTTTACATGCTATAAATTATGTTTAAAAATTAAATAAATATTCCTAAAACGGATTCTGTCGTTGTTTGACGTAAACGGAAAGTGCGTGGACGTAAGTTAAAAAAATATTGTAATTAAAATCGAATATAAGACCAATGAACGTCAGTTAAGTAGACGTAAGTCAAGGTATAACTGTATATTCTAATCATATGCTGTGTGCCAAAAAATTTAAATAACTTATTAATAATTCTTATAGCGCATCCAATAGACAATGTTTCAAATCTAGAGGTTGAATTGAAGCTAAGTTAAATTGGTTGGATAGAAAGCAGAAGAGTCCACAAATAGTTGAGTTTGAAAACCACTGATCTATCCTGTTCAGTTAAACTCAAGTCCTTTACACTTCTTCATCAAAGTAAAAGAAAATAATTTACGTTTTTCCAAAAAGAAACGAGGATTCAGGTACTTTATCTTCCTTTATGTAAATCAAATTGAATATAAGCTTCACTCTTGAAGCGTTTTCCATTAAAACATTGAGTATGTTTTGTAAAATTCAATTAAAGGGTTTATTTGCATTTATCAAATAACCCCATTGATATATGAGTACACCTGTGTACTTTACCTATAAGAGATTATAAATGCAATATATTCTGTGAGGTTGTATGTATAGTGAAACGTAATATGTGTATACTTATATAAGATGAACTATGTCATTTACCTATAATGGAAGATTACATTTACATTATTGCAAATAAATAACGATTTTGTACCCTCCTCAAACTTGCAAATTACTTTTCCGGAATTCTCTAACTAAAACAAACAACTTCACTAAAATTTCAACAATTTTCACACCCTCATAAAATCTGGAAGTAAATTGGTGACCGCACTCCAATATCCTTTATGGGGAATAATGCTGTGTTTTGTTCTAAGTGATAGGAAGGGATTACCGACAATCCCCAAGAGATGGGGTTAGGAAAGTTTTACTGACCTTACGACTGAGTTTGTGTATTTTTAAATTAAGAATAAGTACTTTCTTAACTTAGCCATACTATTCTTAATATCTAGGTAGAGTTTTTGTTTCCACCATGATTTGTTACTTTTGCCGATGTAGGCGGTTTCGACTTCGGATTAGTAACGAGTATAGAAAGGTATGAGTGTAGTTTTTCTCGGCAAATTTTTCGTTTTTCACCCTGGAAACGGGATGCAGAAAATAAAAAAACCACGGGAATCTCCAGGAATAACCCTCTACTCATAGCAGTCAACAAATTAACACGCTAAGTTCGGGCATTCCACATGTACACTATGAATCAATATCTGCCATTATGGTTCGACGCACACGCCGCATCGAATGTGTTAAGAATAAGAGATCTTTAAAACTAGAAACAAAATGAAGAGCTAATAGATACCAGGATATATTTCCAGTAATCCTTCTTGTAGAATCACAAAGTTATTTCTGTGGGAGATGAAATAAGATAACAATTAATTATAAAATTAATTAAGCTCGCAAAGCTGATCTCTAAATAAGTTTACGGAGTCAAAAGAGGCAATTATTTGATGTTGTTCATATTGCTATTAAGTGAGAAAATTCAACAGAACAGTAAACAGTCATTATGGATATATGTGTTGGAGGTTATCAAATTTTCCATACCCAGTAAATTAAATGAACTTGTGCTCACTAAAGCTGATTGTATTAAGTGGCGCTGTGGGGCTTGTTACAAGCCTACTGGAGCAAATTCGCGGTTGCTTTGGATTAACAAGAGCAACTAATGAAGTCACAAATATTTTATATAATTTAAGCAAGTATTCAACATGTATTGAAACATTAAAAATTTAATAAACATAAAACTTTGAGTGATCCCAGCAAACATTTTTATCCGGACCAGTACTGGTAAAGCACATACTCGCCGGCATTGAAAGTAATGGGCCAGTGCTGGCATTTCGTACTGGGCCAGTACCCCGGTGTCCCGTGGCCCTTAGCTGGTCCATTGATGTATCAGTTGCTGGCCCAGCAACGGTAAAGTGCATTGAAAGTAATGGGCCAGTGCTGGCATTTCGCACTGGGCCAGTGCTGGCATTTCGCATTGGTCCAGTGCTGGCATTTTGCACTGGGCCAGTACCCCGGTGTCCCCGTGGCCGTTAGCTGGCCCATTGATGTATCAGTTGCTGGCCCAGCAACGGTAAAGTGCAAAATAATCGCATTAGTTGCAAGATTTATTTCTGACAGACTAGTGCTTATATTATACCCACTCTCTAGTGTTTCAAATGTAATATATGTGTACTTACCCAGTATTAAAATAAATTAATGGTTAGGTGCAAAATAAATACTCATTTGGCCATTTTCACCATCGTTGAATAAATTTATTTAACAAGTAAAGTTGACAATATCGCATCGGTTTTAAACTATTAATGAAGAAATTAACATTGCTGTCAATAGAATGATGCGATATTGTTAACTTAAGTTGTTAAATAAATTTATTCAACGATGGTAAAACTAGCCGATTGTAAATTGAATTAACAGTTATAATTTATTGATTTATTTATAAATATTAAATAAATATAATTTCAGGAATAACAGGAATTAGTTTCTTTAATTTATTAATTTAATGAAGAATTTTAAGAAAATGGTTTTCTGCCATTTCGGTCAAACCAATTTCATCCTAAAGATAAGGGGTGACTAATAATTTTCGCCAATATTCGTCTTGTATTATCTACCACATCTTTTCCCCCTGACTTGAAGAGTGCCAACCTAATGAAATCATACTTGTTAAAATAAATTCAATAAACAAATTTTATAAGCATTAATGCTATAAGCTGTTCACTTTTGTAAGAACAAACTAGATCTGGTTATTTTGGTGATTTTTATAGTGTATTACTGACTTTTAGAAACTTGGTTATATTGTAAAAAAAGCTTTACAGTTTTGGATTAAGTTTGTATTATTTTAGGTTAGTATTATATTTACAAAATATTTAAGATGTCACTATTCAAAATGAAATATGACAAATTATATTTTTTAAATGACATATTTATAATCTTGTATCAGATTTATTAATAATTGAAAATTTTATTACATGAAAAAACTATGATTGAACTAAACTAAAAATTAAACAATTTAATATGAAATAGTTTGTGTAAACTACGTCCTTAAATCTAACAAAACACACACAAATCACAATAAAAAACTGTATAATGCTCACAATCAATAACTATTCAAATACACATAAACTGTTCACCAACACGTCCCAACTTGAACTCACAGAATATCACTTGTACCGACCCTCGAAGGCCACGCCATTAGGGTGTTTTATGACTAAGAACGGTCAGACTTTTCAAATTATTACATTCAAAAAAAGTTATAAACATAAGCACTGGCCCGCTAGAAATAACCTTGGATTAATACAAATAAGGAATGCTTATAAAATGCTGGTAAAGTACTTCGTATAGGCAGAGTGCGAAATACAAATGTGAAGTACATTATTAATACTGGCGTTGCACTTACTTCTGGTGCCAGCAATGTACCAGCGTAAAAGCAGTTTGCCGGCGTTCGGCCGTTAGTTCAATGTTTGCTGGGATAGTTATGTTTATTTTCGCACACTAATCTTTCATCTTGTACTGGCAAGTGTCTTTCTAGGTATATTGTATACCTAGTTCTTACTAAATCTAGCTGATAAGATATGGGTTATGTAGTATTCTTCTCTTAAAGTGATCAGTACAAAGCAATGAATAACATGGAATTTGTAGTACATACTGGATCATTTAGACCAGCGGTTCTTAAACTGAGGATCTGCGGACTCTTGGGGGTCTCCGTAGCCATTACCGGGGGTCCGCGAAACAAATTTGACATTAACTTTACATCAAACATATTATAATAAGATCTATTTTGACCAATATTTGACCAAGAAATGTTTGTATGAGTTTAATAATAATTTGTAACTTTTTTAATTCTTTTTACTACTATTTTTATTCATTTTATGTTTTTTATTCTATATGCTAATCTCTATAAATGAACAAGACCATTTATTAAAATAACCAACGATACATTTTTAACAATATTTATTATAACGTAGTGCCTATGAGATTATTGAGCCAGAAATTAAATCTAAAGAACGACGTAAAATGCCTCAGGTTGGGATGAGGTCCTCGGACTACATAAGTTTAAGTGGCTCCTAATGTCGTAGCTACATTGGAACACCAAGCAGGTCCTCTTCATCTTTTTCTCCTTCAGACATTCATGACTGTCCAATATTTGACGTAGCTCCCCATTTTCCATCCAGCTTGCACGGTTCTTTGCTATTCTCAACCAGTGTTTGCCGGCTGCTTCTTTTATATCGTAAGACCAACTTTTAGGTTGTTGGCTCATGCTTCTTTTGCCGTACCTGGGATGTCAGTGACTGACATTTGTTGCCCACCTTACACCTGTTCTTCTGATGATAGGTAAGTCTATTTGAACTAAATACCAACGTCATCCCGAAACGTTTATATAGCTACTCTCTACGTGTCTCGATTTAGCTCAATAGATCCATATATCACGACATAACTCTGCTATTCGAGTCTTGCTTCTTTTTGAGATAGATATATTAAATTGACACAATATGTCTTGCTTTACGCTCCTCCTGACATGGAGGCAGTGATGGAAAAAATTCAGATGTCGTATTTACTGGAATTATGCATTTTCTACCACCATTCTTCTCTTAGCCAGTAAGTCTGGCATTGTCCTGCTGGATACCGCTACAAAAGATTTTGTCATCAAATAATCCTGTCCAGCTGAGAAGAACATTACTCTCAAAAAGGACAAGAGAACCAAGAGCCTTGATCTCTTGTCCGAAATAAGAAAGATGTACCCGGGATATTCTGTGAAGCTCGTTGGGTGGCTTTACGACTGTTTTTAAAAGGTAAATCGAGATTATTTTCATCGGCAAATCATCTGCTGCCTCTCTGGTCTGTAGAAGACAAAATCGGTGCTCGGTTCGCTTCGTATTGTACGGATGCTGGATTTGTTGTAAGTCCATCGGTCGGATATCGCCAGGGTTTGAAATGCAGCCAATTTCTGGGATAAAGCTCCATGGCCTTCTCTGCGGTAGTTTGAGATTCAACGTCTCTTCTGCGCAGAACTCGTTGCGGGCAAATCTGGACGGCAGTAGTGGGGGTACAAACTCCCTTTTAGAAATAATAATGCTCGAAAAAAATCTAGAAGGCAATATTATGTCACAACGAAATATAAAAGACTGTTTAAAATTGAAGTATTATTATTTGACTATACCCTTCATAATTAATACAATTATTCTCTTGTTCATAAAACTGTTATACTCCCAATAACAATAGAATATGCATTGAAAATTGCATCTGTTCTATTTACAATGGTATATTTGAACAGTACACCTACTGAATAACGCGCTGTGTACTGTTTCCCGTGTATTGTTTAACTCTAACTAGCAATTATGAAATGCCTGATATGGTTAGGTAAATATGAACAAAATGCTGACACCATCTGGCTGCTACATCGTAAATTATTTCTAATTGCTTATTTTGTACAAAAATCGTCAACATTATATTAAATGTATTTATGGTTTAATTTATAGATTAATTTTTTCGCCTACTGTGATTTGCTGACTATTTATGCTAACTTCGTACAGACGTTTGCACGAGATGTTGCTACCAGTTCCAACCAGTTCTTGGCGCCCAAGAACTTCATCAGTTATCAAATGTTGGAGACCAAATGCTTAAAAATGAGAACTTTAGCATTATCTGGACATAAATCATAGGTCGATTGACCTGCTTTTGTAACTACATCAACAGCATTGTATTTAATACCAACATGGTTCAAAGTAGCTTAGAAAGAAGTAGTAAGGAGGCATGCTATATCTCAAGAGTGGGGTGTTAGCTGAAAAATATGGGGAATCACTGGTATGCAAGATACTTGAAGTGGTACAGATCAAGTTTATAAGGGTATTTGATCATACAATATTTAGGAAACACTCAATTACAAGACTTTCTGTTTGCGTCACATATTGTCTTGTCTACCAACGACAGGCGATATATGCCGACACCACATTGGATTCTTTTGTGGTTTCCGGATATTGCGGTAACAGACGACAATTCATTTATCTTAGTTACAGCGTGGTTTGTAACCTAGAATCGTTATTGGTTGTTGAGGTATGCTGCAAAAGTGCACTTTTCAAAGACTTTTTAAATTAACTTGATGAAGATTGGTGAATGACACGCTATGAAAAATGATGCAGTAGTGAAACGATGATGAGTTTAAGGATTTTTTTAAAATATTAACGTCAGTCTTTGCATTGATAATAATAAAAAAAAGTGTAAGTTACACATTTCAGGATTTTGTAGGTATTTAGTGAATAACAAATTGTGGGTAAATATTTACCATAAATAACTTTTGAAAGAATGAACTACATACTTCCATTTAGAGACAACAACCGTATTTGATATGTACTGGCATCAAGACCCACCTATAGCTATCCAGTTTTAGTCAGTCATATAAATATTGTAAGCATATTGCAAAAAAACAAATAACTTTAAAAATAATTCTCGGATCAAAAATTTCCATTTCACATTAATGTGCGTTACTCAAAATTTGTTCAGATTTTTATATTAACCCCCCTAAGTGACAGGGTGCGGGACAAGGTATTTGCATTTTTTGGCCAAATCGTATTAAAATAAAAGCATTTTAATAAACTACTTTCCATTCCTTAATCTACGTCTTAATATCTTTCAGTTGATGTACCAAATTTAAAAAATTATATTATTGTTTTCAATGGAATAAAAAATTCTACATTTTTCGAAAAACAAATTTAATCAAAAATTTTTGTTGGACTATTTCGGTTCCTATCTATGAACATTATTGATTTTTTCAGCTTTTTAGATAATTCCTCTGGAAAATAGAGTGGGGGACAAAAGTATTTTTACACATTTCTGGAGAAAACCCCAAAAAAAAAAAAAAAATCAAAAACTGATCTGATCAAAAATTCCTATTGGACTATTCCGCTTCCCATCAGTGTACAATATTGATTCTTTTTTAGTTTTTTAGATAAGATTCTTTGGTAAATAGAGTGGGGGACAAAAAAATTTTGGCGAAACCCCCATTAAAAAAATTGATTTTCCAAAAATAAAAATGTTTGTTTATCCAGGTATTAAGAGGTGTCATTTAATACCCTTCTAAAATTTTTTTAAAAATATTTATATTTTCAACTATATGCTTTTTGAACTCTTTATAGTTTTTCTATAAGTGGGTCAAAGAGATGTACAAGTATGGAAAATTTCAACTTTCTATGTTCATCCGTTTAGCTACAATTTATACAAAATAGACAGACACATGAGTGACGTTATATGGGCTTTTTGGTCATATCTACAAAACTCTAGAAAATACAAGGATTTTAAAAGTAAAATGTATAAATTAAATACATATTTCTTACATTTTAAAATTGTTAAATGAGTAGATCAATGGTTAACCAAACTGACAGTACTCTAGGAAGAGAGTGGGAGAGAGAAACACGTAATTCTTTTTTAAATACAAAGAAAAACACATAAATTAAAAGACGAATATTTTCTTTTGAAGGTGATACAAAGTTTTCATAACATTTCTCTCATCTATAAGAAGAATTTTTCTCAAAACTTCAAATAATTTCTTTCGACGGAAAATACTTGAATGGAAACAATCATAATCTTCCAATTATTACTTTCCTACAGTTTTATATCTTTGTACAAAATTGTAGAGAAAAGTTTCCGTGAAATCTTAAAGTATAGTGATGTTGTCAAGGTACGTATTCGTTTTAACCTCGAAGTAATGAGGCACTTTGTCAATCTTTTCGCAAAAGGATTGCTAGAACTTTCCTGACAACCAGTAAGCTTTATCAAGCTTACTGAACTGCACATAATAAGCTTGACTTGCAAAGCTTTATAAATAACTTCGTGAAAATGTATGTTAAAAATTTATTTTACAACTAAACATAAAAATCCGAATGAAAGAAAATTAAATAAATAGTTTACTTTGATTTTTTGCGTCATGTGAACAGCTTTCATTGCATTTATCAATTTTTTTAACTTTTCTTTAATGTACTTTGTTTTTGTATGCTTCAAGAGTTTCCTATGGGGTCGCTATCGAGCCCCTGGGGTTTAATTAACTGGAAGCTGGGGTCGATACTTCTGTTTTCGTATTCAATAATTGCAATAATATTAATTATTAATATTCAAATATTGGATTCGTAGCCAAATCTATATTCAAAACTAGCTGGAGGACCCATACTTCGTACGGTTTTTGTAATCTACATTTTTGCTATAAATTATAAGTGAGATATTTTATTATTTTAATTTTAAGGTGTCTCCCTGTAACGTCCCAGATATTCATCCAATAGAAAAAGTATATAGAATAAAAAAATGGTTTGTTTTCTTATTATAAACAATATTTTTCATATACGGTTTTGCCACTATGTATCTATATCTATATACGTACCTATCTACGTATCTATACCAAAATCCTATATTTTTGATGAGCACATATTTGAGGCGAACATATTATTTTCTAGATGATCCAAATCCAGATTATAATGTTGGGTTATAAATTAGTGAATAATAAATTAAGTCAAAAAACTAAAACCTCCCTTTCAGGTTTTTATAAAATCAAATGTAACAATTACATCGGTCAAACAAAACGTAATTTTAAAATCAGATATAAAGAACATATGAAAGCATGGAAATTAAATAAACCTGAGTCATCAATTTTAGCTAAACATTTAATTGTTAACAATGACCATTGTAAAGAAGAAATTTTAGACATCCTACATCTGGAAAACAAATGCGGTAAACTGATGTATTTCTTAGAAGCATTGATTAAATATGCACAAAAAAAGGACATAAACTCATTAACGAATAACTAGATTATAGATGGTTCGTTCATGAACAAACCGGCCCACTGAGCCGGCTCAGTACACTGACCGAAGTGACACGGTTCACCAAATTGAAATAAACCGGCTCACGGCTGACTCGGCTCGCATAGTTTCAAGGATACGATTTATCGGGCGATTATGAACAGTGACCGGAGTGATCCGGATCTGGATCGATATCATTTTCAACTTTGCGAGAATTCGGCTTGTGTTATCATAAAGTGTATTTTGTCATCAATTTGTAAGGCAGTCTATTTAAAACTAATAGACTGAGTCTGTACTTTCTTACAACCATACTATATAAAAATATTAAAAATGTTGCCTAAATCCGAGATGTCCGATTTATAAGGGCAATAAACATCGCCATAAACTTAACACATTTGGTTTAAAATACACTAGCTACATAAAGTGAATTGTTTGTTTACTATTAACCCGGCAAAAATGTTAGATAATTCACTTCTATAGATTTTTATTTATTTAACTTGTTCATATAATGCAAGAGCCGGGGCTGAGCGACGTTCTACCTACATATTGAACGAACGTTCTACCAACTACCGTATTGAACGAACGACCAACAACTGACCGACCTGTGTCTTGGGAACATGTTTACTTAGCCGGATCAATGAGCCGGCTCAGCAAACTGAACGACCTCCACTGATCCGGTTCCGCAAACTGAGCCGAAATTAGCATCTCTAAACTAGATCTGTAAGAAACGCCCACACTCAAGACTTTCATCAATGGTATTCCCTAATCTCTTTCACTTTTATCCGTTATTAGTTTACACAGTACATAAAGATCTGTTCTATGTATATATTTAGTTATTTTGTGAACTCTTGAAACTGACGTAATTGCCATACGTATTGAGAAAATAAATATATTAGTGAAACCTACCTAGTGTTTTTAATTGAATTTTTATTTAAAATGTTTCACCTAGGAATAACGAAAATCTCCATCCAACTATATTTGCAAGGCCTCCTGTAGTTTATAACCATGTAGAAAGATCTAATTTCTTGGAGAATATTTATAACCATTTAACTGACTAAAATAAATGACTAGTAGATAGCTACTGCAAGATTTATTCCAGATGTTTATAACTGATACTGAACATAATTTTTTTAATTCAACACTCCTGTTTTTTTAAATTTTAACTACAGCCTACTACTGTCCAATTATTTCTTTCCTTAAATATAAACTCAACCCATATCCTACCTTATCAACACTAATTTATTTTAGCCATTAATAACCCCGAACCCTTTATTAAGTTAATAAAGAAATATTCTATGATTAGCCGTGTCTAAATATATCTAGTGTCTCCCACACACAGCACTACCCATGCATCCATCTTATAAGGCTGTGAAAGTACGGTGGTATCCTTTCATTCATGAAATATAGAGGACTCTCAGTCTACGTCTCATTTGTACCGTGTCACTTAACTGTGGACGCCCTCATGTGTGCGACCCCCCCCCCCCTCTGTCAAGCCATAATCCAAGACAAACTGTCACTTCTACTAGAGTGGTTTCTTTCTGACATGTGCTACGGTTGATAGGTGTTTTTGTTAGCATTAGTCATTAATAATAGCGGACGTAATGATTTAATTAAATAATTGTTTATAACCCAATAAAATTAACATTTTTTTTTTATAGTAAATAAAGCAAACTCACTCTCTCATCGATATACGAGGGCTACCTTTTAAGTTTTTACACAAACTAAGAAAGGAACATTTTTTTTTTTTGAACAAACTGTTTTATAACTTTTCAAAATATTCGCCTGAAGTTGTTATCTCAGAAACATGGTTTTCGAAGGCCTCAACAGCTTCTTGAGGTGATGAAAATCTCTGTCCACGCAAATTTTGTTTGACATTGGGGAATAAAAACAAGTCGGGGGATAAATCAGGTAAATACGGGCAATGAAACATTAATTCGATGTTTTTCTCCTTCAAATAATCAATTGTTTGACGTGCTGTGTTGGAGCTTGCATTGTCATGATGAAGAATGATGCTACTTTTTTAGTGGTTTTACCTGATTTTGTCGATGACTTCTGGCAAATAAATTGTTGTATACCATTCAGCATTAACTGTTCTCCGATCCTTTAAACAAGCGAACATTTTTTTGGCTTCGTGAACGAACAACTTTTGTGCGTTTCGGTTCTTCTTGCAAGACCCAAACAGTGGATTTTTGCTTAGTTTCCGGTTCATATGAATAAATACAAGTTTCGTCACCTGTAGCGATGTTGTATACGGATTTTGCAGTACCTAAGTTGACGTTTTTAGCATTCCCTTGCACCAATCAACACGAGCCTTTTTTTCAAATTATGCAGAATCCATCGGGAACAGATCTTTTTCACAGCTAAATGTTCATGCAAAATCGAATGTATTGCAGTCTGCGATATGCCAAATGACGCCTCTATCTCACGGTAAGTCACATGCCGATCTTCTTCAATCAGTTTGCGCATAGCATCGATGTTTCTTTTAATAACAACCAATTGTAAACAGTCTTTTCTGATGGTGCTTTATTACCAGAAGTTGAACGAAGCGAATCTATCCATCGTTCTTGAGTTAGGCCTTTACTAAAATCGTAAAAATATTATCCAACGAAAACCTTCACGAGTAAAGTCCGTACCATATTAGTTTTGAAGATCGCAATAAAATAATAAAATTTAGGGAACTCATAAAATTACAAAAGAAGTGATATAACTAGGCGTGTAACCCATAGTGTGAACCATAGCCGTAGGGATTAGTTTTACACATTACGCATCTTACTTAAAGGATTAACAAAAACAAACATCCCTGCGCCACTGACCGTTGACTGTTTACAACGTGATTGTAAACATGAACCCTAGTTCTTTTTTAGTTTAACAATGTGATTATAGTTATACGGGATAATTGTTTTATGCCGATCTTCAATAATATCCATTTTTTCACAAACTTGTTTTTTTTTAGCGCTCACTGTCAACAAACTACTTGGTCAATTTATAAGTTGCCACTGATTTCACAATAACATATGTCAAATTTTACGAATACAGTAATGACACATTTCCATATTGCCATCTAGTGGTCGTTTGTAAAAACATAAAAGGTAACCCTCGTATAGGGGGAAAAATAAAACACTTAACATCAAACGTATTGATGGATATTATTAACATTTTTATACAAACATAAAAACACTTCATATACTCGGTAATTACCGTTTGTAAAAACATATTATATAACTTAACCAACCCACCTTTTCCGCAAAAAACTTAAAATTACACACTTGTCAAGTTATAAAGCTATTTAAACAGAAAACATATCTCATTCAATAAATATAGAAGTATTTTACAGGATAGGTTGGTCCGCTACTTTTCACAAACACCCATACATACATATATATATGTGTGTGTGTGTATATACAGTCACACATACAGATGTCCATGTATGTTCTCGACACACATGGACAGTAAAGAGACAGTGCTGGGTGTATATGTGTATATACTGCCCACACACTTCCTGTCTTCACGAAGAGCTCGGACACCAGCGAACACTTGCGGACACTAGCAACTAGTTGCCCAGACGGTAACACTCTTCAAAATGTAATTATTGTTTTAATGAACTTGGTTTGTTTAACAGCGGCGTTAGAAATACAGAACAGTTTTATATATTCTGAATAGTAGGCGGGATTAGTTTAAAGTAGTGATGAACGTAGAGATTTTACGAACAAGATCCAAGCACAGTAATAAATAGCAAATTAATACTATTGTATGCGGTAAAAATAACCATTTATAGTGGACCGATTATTACATATTAACGTCAGTAACGGTGCAATTCTGTGCAATCCGAAAGCGAATCTATAAGTCACCTGAAAGGCTTAAGCCTGGTTTATAATAGATATGTTATGGAACATAAGCATAAAAATTACACTATTTCCTTTGTTCTGTTTATTACAAACAGATGTTTTGAAGGGTCAAACCTATTGTTCTATTACGTATGCGCTATGCTATGGAGTTATTATAAACCAGGCTTTACAGTGCGTTTACGGGGAATGGTAAAACCTATAAGCTATACATAAATTCGTAAAATTTATAGACAGCGAAAATCTGATGGTAGCAGTGTTCGTAAATAAGTAGTAAAACAATTTTTGGTTTTTCTAACAATTATTTTTAATTTATGAAATAAACAGGGGCGGCTCAAGACAGTATACAGGCGATGCGCCGCATCGAGGCGCAACGATCAAGGGGCGCCGAGTGGAAAAAAAAAATGTGTAACCTATTACAATATGAAAATAGCTTTAACTAAAATAATATTCATTTTTGTAATAAGTATTGTGACCTTTAATTAAATCTAGCAATAACTACTTTTATTTACTGGGCGGCACTTCAGGCTTCTAGTAAAAAGGGGGCGTCAAAAAAGAAATTTTCTCGCCAGAAAGGTAGAAAGAAAAAGAAACAAAAGTTGCTATAAAAGCAATAACTAACAACTGTTATTTGAGACATTTTTTGATAAAACGAAAAAATTTGATAAATGTTTCGAAATTTTTTCAATGTATCTATTTTTTTTTTGCATACTTATATGTAACGTTTCCATGGTCATGATAAATAATATCTGCTAGAAAATATTAGGCCAAGTTATTTCTAATCTGCTGCTAGAACGTATTTTATAAAAGTGCTTTGTGATGGCGCTCGGACCGACCGCTGTGGTCCCACAGGTCCTGTGGCCGCCACAGGACCTGTGGTAGCCACAGCTGATTTTTTGAGTTTTAGGATTATTGCAGTTTTATTTTCACGATCGCGATTCGAGAATACTTTCCCACAATCAATTTATATATATATATATATATATATATATATATATATATATATATATATATATATATATATATATATATATATATATATATATATATATATATATGTTAGCGAAAATATCATTATACAACATTTACCCTTATTAACGATCGTAGTGTGCTATATCGTTGCTAAGGCATATTGTTTTATGTAAATAGAATAGTAGAAAATATATCATATGATGTGTGAGACGTATTAGTTGATCAATAAAATCATGTCTTATTATTCATAAAATACCTTTTTTATTAACACGTTCGCGGACAGTACGGCTATAGCCGTCGAATATTTTTCCTAGCTCAGTCATGACGGTCTAAACCGTCCTACTTTTTTATTCAAATATACAAATGACGGCTGGGGCAGGTTTTAATTCCATTTAAGTATATGAAAACTAGTATAAACTGTCCTATCAGGAACATACCAAACACAGTAAATGTCCTATTATAAACAAAAATCTAAAAAAGTGACATTTTGGGTACATCTCATTGTACAAAACTGTCCGCGAATGTGTTAATATCAGAAGTGTGATTGGCCCCACAAGAAATATAAAATAAGTGCTATATTAAAAATATTTTTTTAATGCAACAATACATTGGTGTACAGAAATTGTCGTATAATATTGCAAAGGATAATGTAAAGGTTTAAGTTAAAGGTGACGATTGAGAATCATATAAAGGTAGTATGAATTATATCTAAATTATAGCTAAATAATAGATTAGCGATTTTTGAGTTATTTTGTCACAAAATACTTCAATTGTATTTCTATGGAAAATTACACATATTGGAATAAATTTGAAATGCGACATATGTTTGAAAAATGCAGAATCTTAACACTGAGAACGTCAGGATTAATTATCTAAAGCAGATCTCTAAAAATTGTCAGCATGAACGAGCGTTGCTTTGTTATTAACAAACACATTGTATGAAGGTAACTGGTATTGATGATGACTAAAATGGTAAGAGGCATTTTATTGTTTTGGTGAAATCATATGGCACGTGTTAGCCATAATTAGTAAAAATTAGATTTGAGATTTAATTTTTGAGATTTTAATAATTGAGTTTTAAGACTTGAGACAAAATATGAGATTTTGGTTTTGATATTTGCGATTTAAAATTTGAGATTTGATATTTAAGATCTGAGTTTCGAGATTTGAGTGTTGAATTTGACCGATTATTGGAAAAGACAAACGACAGATCACTGGGATCAGAATGGCAAAATAAACTGAGAAATATAATAGATAATGAGTTGAGAGTTGAAAGCTTGTTGAGTACCGCAAGACAAGCCACTGCCAGTGGCATTAGTCCGGTAATAGCTCCGTAACCATGGTGGCAGATGGTGAGCTATGGCGACGGGCTGATGATGATGATAAAGCACTGTGTGTGCAGAAACAAATAGACGGTCTCTGAGCTTGTTGTACTGTAGACAATCTGTAATGAAGGAAACTAATAGATAGTTACTGAGTATCTGAGCTTTTTGATCTAGTCACTGAGTTCGTGGTAGAGAAGTAAAATGATAACAAAGAGTCTCTAAACGTTCAGATCACGATTTATACTTTGCTTCTAGAAGGTTTTGTTTTGAGCTAATATTTATTTTAACTAATTGATATTGTTGCATGGTTGATTTTGTGAAAGATCAATTCTGCGGCCAAATTGCTCTATTTACAGATTATGCATTAGGTGAAGACCTCCAAGATGCAATAGAAGATGAATGGAGATCCTTGTATGCAGGATGGCTGTTGTTGGTATGGAGCAGACCACTGGTGATATGCAAGTTGCTGTTGTTGATAATAACAATGCTGTTAATGGTGTGAAGAATGCAGTTGCGTCTCGAGAACATTCCGCGTGTCAGTCTGTTAGCGAAAATATCATTATAAAATATTTACCCTTATTAACGATCGTAGTGTGCTATATCGTTACTAAGACATATTGTTTTATGTAAATAGAATAGTAGAAAATATATCATATGATGTGTGAGACGTATTAGTTGATCAATAAAATCATGTCTTATTATTCATAAAATACCTTTTTTAGTAATATATATATTAGAAGTCTAGTCCCGAGTATTTTTTTACTATTTATGAAAAAATACTTTTATCATAATCCCATTTGTGAACAGATAGCTGTAGATTGTTAAAATAAGTTAAAAATAAGCGAGTCAATGTAAAAATCTCTGAAATATTAAAAATAAATCGAACGTCAAAAATCCTGACAAAAAGTGAAGCTAGATACGCAGCGTGAAGTTGTAGTTTTTATAATTTTAAATCTTTAACAGAGGGGGCATACAGGTGTGCGTTCAGAATCGACGTATCTGTAAATCTTTAGCACATCAATTTACAAATTTTTGTTAGCTACAGATTTACAGACTTTTTCTTTTATGTGAGTCAAATATCACTATATGCATTCTAAATTTCAATCCTCTAGCTCCAGCTGTTTGACCACAATCTCTGCCATACAGACATACACACAGGTGGTTTAAGGGTTTCTTGGCCATACTTAATCAGAACTCCCAAAAATGATCCTAGTTTGAGGAAACAATTCTCTAACAAAATTTGTGGAGCACAGCTGTGTAAAGTGATTCCCCTACTGTCTTTAAAATGGTTTTCTTTCTCTATAAAATACTTAAATATGATTCAAATGAATGAAACGAGTTCAGGTTTCAATTTGTTAAATAGTATTTCAAATGTCCAGAGTATAATTTCAAAGTTATTCATTATTTTTGTTTGTTGAAGCTGGTCATATTACATTTTCACACTAATACCAATAGAATAGATAATTAACATTGTTATCGAAAACGGAAATTAATTAATTAAAATATAATGAAAGGAAGTTTTCCGCTTTTCCTAGAAACACACCGTGGGTATCAGTTAACAATGTGTACAGTATGTGCTAACTGTTTCCTCTTTGCATTATTTTTAACCAAGATAAGATACCAGTGTATTGATAATGATAAGATAAAATAGATTAGATACAATTTTTAATCAAATATTCGCATCTCTTCTTCTTTGTGTCTTTGCAGAAGACTACTGACCAATTATGTTAGTAAAATTATATGTACGAGGGCTATATTTTAAGTTTTTACAAAAACTAAGAAAAAAAAAATTTTTTTACTACTTTTCAAAATATTCGCTTTTAAGATTTATACAGTTTTGCATGCATTCAAACCAATTCTCGAAACATTTTTTCCACTCTGAACTATATGAAAATGTTTTAAAATTTTCATCTCTGCAAGCTGCATTCATCAAATATTTAATAGTAAACTAACTGCATCCTTTATTGCAGTTTCATTGCCTAGTTTCATATCTTGCTTCTATTACATCGCAAATTGAATTTATGATATGACCGCCCAAAGCGTTGAGCAGGTTCACTAGTGGCCATATGCTGGTGCGACCGGCAAGCCGTCCCACACTTATGAAACCGAGATATCTCCAACGAGAGCTCCAACTTCATGTAGGATGTTCAGGAGCATTCCAGATTATGTTGTTAACAATACATTATAACTATCTGTTTAGATTTATTGGTAATAATATTGACAATCGTTTATATAATCAAATATTAACAAACTAGCTCCAACTATTAAGGAACTAGGGCGAAAATAGTGACCTTTCGGGACCTTATGGTCGATTGTTGGTCAGGGTCTGACTTACGTTCTTTTTACCGACCGTCAACATATATAAGGGAGGCATTGTGATCATACCAATTTTGACGTTTCGAGATTTCGATGGATCTCCAGGAATTGAGGTCCCTTCATAACGTTTTGGCTATTTTTAGCATGATGTCTGTCGGTCTGTCTGTCCGTCCGTCTGTCTGTCTGTCTGTCTGTCTGTGTGTGTGTCTGTCTGTCTGTCTGTCCGTCTGTGTACACGTGCAGAGCAAATTAGGCTGAAAGGATTTTTATGAAACTTCATATTTAAGCTTCTGCTATCAATGGCACGAGTTTATCAACTTTTGGTAAAAATCGGTTGCCTAAAAATGAGAGTTTACTCGTGTCGATTTTAAGATTTTTGTAAATATTTCACAACAGAAAAATATTTCGAAAAAATTTATTGAACAAAAGTTGCTATAAAAGCAATAATTAATAACTTTTATTTGAGATGTTTTTTGATAAAACGAAAAATTTCGACAGATATTTGTAAAAATTTTAAAATTATTTTGTCTCAATTTTTTCATACTTATATGTAACGTTTCCATGGTCATGATAAATAATAACACTGTTAGAAAATATTAGGCCAAGTTATTTCTACTCTGCTGCTAAATAAATACATTATTTTATATAAGAACTTTACGATGGAGGTCGGTCCTGTGGTGGCCACAGCTGATTTTTTTCTAGGTATTTGGAATTATTTGCAGCTCCGTCTTTTCCATAAAGGCACATGGGGCACGAGCCTGATGGGAGCCTCAAAATGCCGAGGTTGTCGTTTATACGGAAAAAAGAAGAGCTCTTCTTTTTCATACTTATATGTAACGTTTCCACGATCATGATAAATAATATCTCTGTTAGACAATATTAGCCCAGTTATTTCTACTCTGCTGCTAGAATGTATTTTATACAAGTACTTTGTGATGGCGGTCGGTCCTGTGGTAGCCACAGCTGATTTTTTACTAATCAAATAGTTTAATTTTTTTGCTCAACCCAATGTGTATTTTTTTTTTTTTTCATATTCACCGTAGTGTTATTTTTATGATTCTTCTGTGTTGTTAAATATACCTTTAAATTAAATGACAAGGTCTTAGACGACTCCCTTAACGTGCCTCCTTCCTTTACTTATACAAGAGAAGGTACTGTAAAAAATTAAACCTATCTTTCCTAGGTAAGATTTAAAATTTATGTAAATTATCCCTGGGTCTAAAATACAATTATTTTTTAGTTCCATTTAAGATGTTATTAAAATAGGACCGGTTGTTGGTTGCAGTAGCTAGCGAGGCGATACAGCAGGTGTACAGGATGTTGTGTGAGGACCCCTAATTGTACAGGTACCGAATATTGACTGTCTGTCGATGAGTCACAATTAACAGAAACTGACTTAAGTAAAAACCACCTGCCCAATCAACTGTCTCAGCCCCTACGCCTTTATCCAATCAACCGTTAAGATTTTTAGATTAAAAGATATTGATTTTAAGATTAAACATATTATATTTTTCAACAGTATCTTGGGTTTATAGATTTGATGAAGAATACTGGATATTGCAAGATTGGCAAAATATTCTTAGAGGGCACTAAACTTTTTAGGTTACTAGCAATTTTAATTAGAATTGTACAGACGTAGCAAAAACAACTATACAAATTTATTTTATTATTTTTTATTTCAATTGAAAATATCTACTTCTTATTACTTAATATAAACAATGTTGTTGAAAAAGATCATTATATAAAGACACGCTCTAATACGCTAACTGGTGGCTAAATTATTGTACTAAATACTGCAGTACAGTTTGAACTTATTACGTATATTTTAGTGTGGAATTTTTGTTACAATGTCGACAGAAGTTGTAAACAAAACTATAAAAGCAGAACAAACTGTAGTCTTTTTAGCTGTCATTCAAGAAAGGACAAAGATAGATATCTTACTTTTTTTTACTTTTCCTAAACAAATGGAGGTAAAGTTAATATTAAGTCCAAATTTTCGCAAGATGATTCTGTTGCTGAAGAATTAGAGATAGAACACTGCGGAACCTACTCTCCTCAGTTGTAGTTTTTAGTAAATATTTCATTTTCGAAAAACTTTATCTCAAAAACTACATAAGATAGGGACTTACGGTTGGAATTTTTGAAATCCTAAGGTTCTAAAAAGCCTCTAGACATATTATTAAACAACCCCCAACTAATAAAATGTTTTGAAATTTCAATGAAAATTTGCGAAGAATTTTTCAAATCTTCATATATTGTTCAGTCTGGAAAAAAATTTAACCTTAATAACCCAAATTTTACACCCTTACAAATTTTTCAATTTTTTTTTTGCCATTTCCAAGGGTTTAGCGTAAGCAGTCATACGAATTCAAAAAATTTGGTATTTAAGGCCCTATTTTTTTCTAGACTAAACAAGTCAGAAGGGTTTCAAAATTTTAAACCGCAGGTCTCAATCTTTTACCGTTTTCAAGATAGGATTTTTTGAAATATTGAAAAAAAAATTGATGTGAAGTGTGAATTTTCACACATTTCTGGGTTTTGCAGGTATTTAGTAACTGAACGATGATTATTTGGGATGCCAAAACAAATTTTATGTCAAAATATTTTTTTATGAATTTTAATTCGAATGCCTAATACCATTATTTAAGTTTCTAAATATATGCAGTATTTTTTTTATATAGCAAAGTTCATTAAGATTTTGAAAATTGCACCTATGGTTTCCATTGGTTGCTTACATCATAATTCCCGCCCTTTGATTTCGTCAAACATAGAATTAAATTATAATTTCAACACTTTCCACTGGTTATTAAATTTACGCTTTTAAAAATTAAATGCAACATTTACCAAATATAACTTAAACAAAATAATTTAAACAAAATAAAAATGCAAAAAAAAATAAAAAATAAAATCAACAGGATTCGAACCCTAGTTTGCAAGTTTCTTATATTATTAAGCGTACGACAAATCCAACCACGCCACGAGAGCTACTGATGTGGTATGTTACACAACGTATTAAATAGTTAACATATTTTAGTTAAAAACACAAAAAATGCGTTATTTTCCGAAAACTGATCAAAAATTCCTGTTGTACTATTCCGGTTCACACCAATGTACATTACTTAGAATTTTTTCAGATTTTTAGTTTAAACCATCTGGGCTACAGGTGTGGGACAAAAAATTTTTTGCACAATTTTGGTAAAAATCGCTTCAAAATAATTTATTTTGCAAAAATAAAAATTTGATCGTTAATCCATGTACCACGGGCTTTCATTTGATACCCTACTCAGAATTATAAAAAAATATTTTTTTTTGTCGATGAGCACATATTTGTTTATATTTTTAGGGGTATATGTTTTTTAGATGTTTTAGTATTTTTCCTATGTGCGGGTCAAAGAGTTGTATAAGCATGCCAAATTTCAACTCTCTAGGTTTAGCCGTTTGGCTACAATTTTTACCGAACAGACAGACAGACAGACAGACAGACAGACAGACAGACAGACAGACGACAAAATGACGGTATAAGTGTTTTTTGGTCATACCTACAAAACCCTAAAAACAAAAAAATCTAAATTTTTCAAAAAAAAATTTTTTTTTCTTTGAAATGTGACTTTAGGCCTTTTACACAGGATATCGGTATTATAAAAATTCCAACCGCATGTTTTTATGTATTATAGTTTTTAAGATACAGTCACGCGAATATCAATATTTGTGAAAAATTCGACTATTTCAAAACGATTTAAATCAAAAATGGGCACGACTCGAAAAGCCCCAATTTTTTTACAAGGTAAAAAAACAATGAGAATTCCAAAAAATCAAATCACAAGTCTTCTCGTCCGTTCTCGAGATAAATTTTTCAAAAATATCATAATTTTCACAAAAATATTTTATTCAGGATTCGTCTCAAAATGCCATCTAACGCCATTTAGAATCGATTTTTTCGGTGTTTAGCCAAACATTTTTACTTACCCATTTCAATGATACACTGTATATTCAAAACAAAAAATTAAACAATAAATAAATAAATAAAATCTTATACGCATGATAAATAAAAGAAACCTTGCACGAACAAATCCAAATAAATAAGATAAAAAGTCTGTTCAAATTGACCAGACACAGGGTGATGGTAAGAGGCTGTAAAGGGGCCAATTGCCACCGAATATCACAGTCTAGAAATAGAACACATTAAAATAAGGTGCAAGACTTCACAAATAAAACAGTTCGATTCTCTCAGAAACAGGATCAGCCTATCCATGTACTCAGTCGTCTATTTACTTAGAAAAATGGAGGTTAAGTTAATATTAAGTGCAAATTTTGCGCGAGATGATTCTGTTATACACCTCGATACATGTATAGCGCTTAAATATACAAAAATTACTCCCATTTTAATAAAATAAAATCGTATTGTGCTTTAATCACCTCATCCTTGATAGATGAAATGAACTTTTCACAAGATAGCTCCAAACTAATCTTTATGAGAATTTCCGAATTAAAAAAAGGGAAATATAAACATAGGCTCTATTTATAATACTGAAAGTGAAATGTCAAACAACTTAAAAAATAATTAATTCCTTCAAATTAACATATTTAAGCATCTCAATCAAATTTCACGGTCCAAAAAACGAGCATGTTCATCATCTGATTTTTTTAATTTTTCTCAATAAAACCTTCTACGTCTCTACATTCGGTACTCATGTACCCAAGCCCACAGATCGTGGGTAGAGAAGTCCCACGCCGATATCTAAGTGACAAGTGAAACGGCACCAGTAAATGCGGCCTGAGCAAGTATGTGCGTGTGCGTCCAGCTCACGGGGCAATGCTTATCGCCAGACATCAGTACATTTATTAAGCCTTTGAGACGCGTAGGACACAGGTGGTTTAAAACAACTTATTCCAAAATTGATCTAGTTTTCATTCATAAAGAATAAAAAATTGTAAATTACTATAATAGGACAAAAAAATCGAAAACCATTTTAACTATTTAAATCCGGTCTATGGCTATTAAGTAGGGTTAAGGAATTGTTACTTTACACATCTGCGTGTTTAAAGTATTTTTATCTTCTTTCCATTTTTTGACAGCTCAATTTTGAAACTACGTTCACAGCTATAAAATTAATAGACTCTACGCTATGAGTTGTTTACTGTTGATTGTCATTAATACCCTTTTCACACTAAAGGCCGGTTACTGGAAGCTCAGTTAACTATGATAACAACTGACTAATGGTCAGGTGAACCATTTGGTTAATTTTATTTTGTGTTGCATAAACATTTTCTAAAGCTTGGTCATCAGCTGTCATTATTTGAATTTGGTTGCTGAAAGAATTAAAAAGTTTTAAAACGAATTAAAAAATGAATTAACGAACACCAAACTTTACCAACACCGATAAAAACATTTTACTAGATATTGTTGGTAAGTAAGTATATATATTTTTTATTTCATTTGAAATCTGAAAATTTTTGAACTATTCTTAAAACATAACCTAAAATTTGTATTTATAATTTTCTAATATATATCCTACATTCCATGTTTATTCTTCTTTCCATTTATATTGCAGATATTCCCGTATTACTGAAGACATTGTATTACTGAAGAAAAAAGTGATAATTGAACAATCCAAGATAAAAAGAAAATTTGGTACCAGATTACAGATGAATCCGACGCAGAGTGCTAATAATGGGCTGTAAAAGGGCCAATTACCATCGAATATTACAGAAAATAGTAAACATTAAAATAAGGTGCAAGACATCACACATAAAACTAATTAAATATAAATAAAATAAACAAAAATGCCAGGACAATGAATGTAAAAGTAATTTAGTGAAATGTAATTTTAGAAGTGAGGACTTTTTTTAGGTCTTTACTTGAAATTTAGAAGTGAGGACCTTTTTTTTTAGGTCTTCACCTGAAATTTTAAAGTTCTTACCCAGGGCTCGAAAAACGCTAGTTACGCTAGTTACCCTGCCTAGGGGCGCTCAATTAAATCTTGCCTACGGGCGCTAATCACCCTCGCGCTGGCCCTGCCTATCGTTACCTAAAGGCCTAACCTCTCCAGGACATCCTTGAACTGCACACACTGGGTTAAAATGTGTAACACAGACAAATCTGTGTTCCACGTCTCGCAAATAGGATGCTCTTCTGATAGGACATCATTTCCATGGCATTTAATGGCAATTAACTCTTTCTTTTGGTCAATCCATTTTCCCTGGACTTTTTCTTGAACTTCTAAACTTTTGTTTTTTTTACTGAGAAAAATAAAAGAAACCGGTCGAAACATCATACTGATAATGTACATATCATACCTATGACCGAAGGTCTACAAACGGTGAACCTTATCTACTCTTACGCGCCACCTAGGTACGATATAGTCGAGAAAAAAGGCGTCTAGATGGTCATGGTATACATTTTTAAATTAACACAAAATAAAAATTTAAAAAAATTAAATTCGAAGTTTACTTGATTTTTTTTTCTATCATATTGTATTAGAAACCTATTATTATTAACGAGTCTGGAGTCTGGTCTATTTTATTTAATATATTTTTTTATGGATTTACCATATTTATGTAAATAACTTCATTCGCCACTTCAACATAAATAAATATGAGTCTTATTTATATAATACATGCACATATATATTCCTGAAATTTCTCGTTCAAGTCAGGTTTTCAAATATTGGATCTGAAAAACATTATCACAGCATTTTCTAGAAATAGATGGAATATAAAACTGCAGACGTATGTTATAAAAAATTCATTCTACTATCGATGATATAATGTTTTTTTTAACCACGTATTCTTATTCTTTTTAAATTGTTAGCTTCATGTGATATCTTTTTACAAAGGTGTTCTGTTTTATTTTTTTTTTCTGAATATATTTTTTTGGCCTTAGGGCTGTAGGATAAATACATAAATAAAACTCTGAAATAAAAGTAGTAACAATCTATACAGCAAAATTTGCAGCTAATTTTTATCTAAGTAATAAGATGATATTTTTAATTGTAAAACATTTAGCTGTGAAAAAGATCTGTTTCTCATGGATTCCACATAATTTGACCGAAGCTCAAAAAAAGGCTCGTATTGATTGATGTAAGGGAATGTTAAAAAAATTCAACCTGGCACTGCAAAATCCGTATACAACATTATTACAGGTGACGAAACTTGGATTTATTCATATGAACTGGAAACTAAGCAACAATCCACTGTTTGGGTCTTCTAAAATGAACCGAAACCCACAAAAGTGGTTCGTTCACGAAGCACTTCTAAGAAAATGATCGCTTGTTTATTCGGTTGTACTGGATATATCGCAGCCATTCCTTTAGAGGATCGGAGAACAGTTAATGCTGAATGGTATACAACAATTTGATTGCCAGAAGTCATCGACAAAATCAGGAAAAACAACCAAAGACGTCGCATCATTCTTCATCATGACAGTGCAAGCTCTCACACAACACGTCAAACAATTGATTATTTGAAGGAGAAAAACATCGAATTAATATCATCGCCCGTATTCACCAGATATCCCCAAACGGCTTTTTTTTGTTCCCCAATGTCAAACAAAAACGCGTGGACAGCGATTTTCATCACCTCACGAAGCTGTTGAAGCCTTCGAAAACCATGTTTTTGAGATACCAACTTCAGAGTGGAAAAAATGTTTCGAGAATTTGTTTGTACGCATAAATTTTAAAGGCGAATATTTTGAAAAGCAATCAAGCAGTTTGTTGTTAAAAAAAAATTTCTTTCGTAGTTTTTGTAAAAACTTAAAAGGTAGCCCTCGTAGTTATGGATTTTATCTTAAATCCTTATTGGCATATCTTAATAAATCTACATGAAAGTATAATAATTAAATAAACATTTACATAACCAATTCGTGTAAATAAAAATCTACAATCAATTTGACAGACACATTACAAATTATGCAAATGGTACTAGACTAAAAAGTTACACTAAATAAATAAATTACTGAGTTGAAATGTTCACTGTAATTTTATTCGCTCCATTTTGAACACAAATCTAAATTGAATTTCCCGTCCATCGAATCGTCATTAATATTTTAAATGCAATACCCAATAATTACCTTAAATAATTGAATAAAAACACGAGCGTAGAATTTATTGCAATTACAATGTAAAAAATGGACGTAAAACGGAAAGCGGAAACTATCTGAACTTTGTAATTCAGCGCATGCGCTTTTAAACAGGTTTAAGAGACATATCCTTCTTAGAGTGCGGTGTATATAATTACATGAAGTCAGTGACATTGGAGTCTCATTTAAAACAAGGTACTACACAAAATCTTATACAAATAAACAAAAATTGAAGTAATCGCAAGAATGAGTTAGTTATTATTACAGAAACAATGACTATTTGCGTCTAAAACAGCCCATCTAAATGACTAGAGCAGACGTTGCCAATCTGTATTACGCGTACCGGAACGCGAATGTCGAGCTACCGGTACGCGATAAATGGAATAATAATGAAAACAATACTTTGCGTAAAATAATATGTTCTAGAACAGTGTTTCTTAACCGGTGGTCCGCGGACTATTGGTGGTCCTTAGCAAAATTTTAGAGGTCCGTGAAAGGCTTATAAATGATTATTTTTGAGATTTTTTGCCATTTTTTTATGATCTTTCGTTTATTTTCTGCGATTCTTGTTGATTTTTCAGTGATTTTTTATTACTGAGATATTATGTAGATGAAGAGTACATATACAATAAATTTGTTTATTAATATAAGTATTTATTTTTTGTGGTCCGCGGTAGAAAATTAAATATTTTACTGGTGCGTGGTACGTTTTCGGTTCAGAAACGCTGTTCTATACAATACATCGCCAAACCCTATTTACCAAAAAAAAAAGACCAAAAAAAAAGAACAAGAAATAAATGGGAAGAACAAAGACAGAAATACTATCAACAAAAGGGATACTCAACTATAGAAATAGAAAATCGGAGGCATACAGAGTACATGATAAAATAGGTAATTATGACAAGAAATAAAGATATCCAGACGCAAATTAGAAGGGAGAAAATACTTAAATGTACTTATAACCCCAGATACAAATTTTCTTCAGATAAACGACCTGCCATATTACCTTGCAAAGAACAACAAAAACCTGCAAATTATAGCTAGATTTCGCGTCGGAAATGCAGAGAGGGGTAACGATTACTGGTTGAAAACTGAGGATAGAATATGCAGAATGTACCACAACGCAGCAGAGAACATTGAACACCTAAATAGAGACTGTGAAGAAGAACTCAGAAACGCGAAATCATCTCTGCATATTCTAAGTGATGTTTACCCGGATGTTCACTGGGTGAAAAGAGTGAGAAACAGGGAGTAAAGGATAAAATTACATCCACTCTGAAATGACACTTGTATAATTTTAGTTTGTACATATATTATAAAATTAATTAATTTCACAATAAAGTATAGTTTAGAACTTTCAAAATGTATATAAGTATAGACTTATTGTCAATTTTAATACCGCAAGGTAAAAAATAAAGAGCTTACTACTACTACTTAGGGATGGGAAAAAAACATCGATGTATCGAAAACATCGATGTTTGTTTTAAAAATATCGATGGTCAGATGGCGATAGTATCGATAAAACATCGATGTCTACTACCGATGTCGATGTTTAAACTTTGAAATTCAGAAACTACCGCTAGAGGCGCTGGAATCTTAAAAATTTAATTTTTATTAAAATTAGTATACAAAATATAAGCGCCATCTATTATGATATAACAATACTAATATTATTACTACTTATTCTTCTTAGCAGTTAGCAGAATACGAAAAAATAAGAAGAAACTTCTAATTTTTGCAAACAATGCGAACGACCAACGACGCCAACACACTTGTTCTTTTTGAGTCTTGTTGACACTTGCCCAGTTGTTATTCCTCCAATCCATGGATTTTTGTAAGTTGTCATTAGCTATTTTTTTATATATTGAAGTTGGCTTTTCCTTAACAAAATTATCAAAAGCTTCAATTAATCGGTAAAAGTAACTAGAATTGAAAATCTAGTTCTGCCTAAACCAAAGGAACAGACTTTATTTCAACTTAAAAAAGTATAAAAATAATTGTGTATGACAGTGTTATTTTTATGTTAAATAATATAAAATTAACATTAAGATTACTATATTAGTATTGTAATAAAATCCAATATTTCATTTTAGAAATGTAAAAATAGTAAGGTCTGTTCCTTTAGTTTAGCCGGAACTAGATTTTCAATTCTAGTTACTTTTACCGATTGATTGAAGCTTTTGATCATTTTGTTCAGGAAAAGTCAACTTCAATATATAAAAAAATATCTAATGACAAATTACAAAAATGAAAATTGCAGTTAGTTCCGCCTAATCGTTTGGAATAGACTGTAGGTACAAATTAGGATTATTATATTGGGTATAATAATATTAATGTGAAATTAATTACTATTAAAAAGGAATATTTCTATTTCAAAATCTAATAAATGCTTTTTGTGTATTATGTGTTACTTTTTTCGTATTTTATCTTTACATTATTAAATAAAACCTATATAATATAAATAGCTTTTTTTAAATATTAAACATCGATGTTTCCGATACATCGATGTTTTTCCTTCGATGTTTTTTCAACATCGATAGTATGCGCCGATGTTAACATCGATGTTTTGCCTTAGATGTACAACCCAACTACTACTACTACTACACTAACATCGCACACTTTTTAAACAACGTACCTATACCTTCGAATCATAAGACGTACCCCAATATTAAGTCGATTTTTCTGTAAAAAGGTGCATGGTATGGTCCAAAAAGTACGGTAAGTAACAATAGTTGGGCTGCCACTGCGTGATGGTACTTGATAACCTGGTACATAGCTAGAGTGACATTCTGGTTATGCTAGTGGGGCTTGGAATGAGTTCATTGTTGAAGGAGGGTGTGTTTAATACTGCTTTAATGAGGTTGGTATTTGCATATTTTACATTAAGGGTGCGATATGTGAATTGCTACACTAAATATGCGTAAATATCACATATGCCAACCTCTGGGATTGTTATTAAATGCAAATAATAATACACTAATGAAATCACAAATTCAAGTAAATTCATCTACAATTTCGAGGACGAATATTAATATTTGTATTTGGCAAATGAATTGAATCTAAAATCATCATCATCAATCAACATTGACGTCCAATGTTTGACATCTTTTCTATCCTGTGCCACTTGCAGACAATTTCCGACCAGTCTGTCCACCAGGTAGTTGGTCTGCCTCGCTTTTTAGCACTGTCTCTAAGTCGTCATTCTAGTACTTTCTTGGTCCATCTACAATCATTGGCTGTAACAAAGTGGCTTTGATACACGGATAGTTTTACAATCGGCAGTTAAGGCTCTGGCTAGTAGTGACCGAGGAAACTTATGGTAATTATTATATTGCAAATATGTCGTTAGCCATTGACTTGAGCTAACCAACAGGTAACCATGGATTGTTTCTTTTTTCATAATTATGCCCCGGTCGCATTAGGGGATGGAGCGAAAAAAATTTACCCTCAGGGGTAGGGGAGGACCCATCCAAAGATGGCTGATCACTTATTTTTCGGATTTTCCCTACCTTATAAAGGTGGTTTAAAATTTCTAAAAAAGCACAATTTTCTAGTTTTTGCGATTTTTTAGGGGGTACAACGAACAAAGATCTATGTTTGAGGATAGAAGGATGGCCGCCGAAGGTCGCAGAATACTTCTTTTCCTGATTTTCTACTATTATTTTATTTATTTTACATAGGCCTATTTCTGCAACGAGGCTAATCGCCGATGCCAGGGGTCAAGCTCCTACACCTGGATCAGGGGTGAATGATTGTGAAAATGGGAGTAATGTAAACATATTATTCTCGCCCTGATCACCAACGGAGAATCGAACCAGCAACCTCACAATTCAGACTGTTTTCACCAGCCAAAACTGCACGATTTAACAAGCTCGAATTTTTTAATTTAAATAACTAGAAAACCATCTGCACCTGTTCACACTGATTTAGTGCACATAAGAGAACTCCGAACGAAAAATTTAGCGGTGGGAGTAGGCTAGTAGCATAGTAACTATCTCGTCTGCAAACCACTATCCTATCCCAACAACTAGCGTAGTATACTAGGGCTAGTTCAATCTCAAGCATTTACATTAGGATAGTAGCTATTTTGGTCACTAGCAAGTTTGTAGTGAATCTCTAAGATCACCTTGACAAAGCGTTTAAAAATTGATTTTGGCCACTTCCAGTTTACAGATCCCTTTCGTCCGGCACGAGGGCTGACAATAGTCTGGTGATGCCACACTGGAGGCTGGATTGGACTTTAGTTATCATAATTATATAAATTGTAGGGTAAGTATTTCGAGCTACTAGTTCGTTTACTATACTGATCAGTGTTGCCAACTTAGTAGTTTTTCTACTAAATATGGTAGAATGAGATACTGATCTAGTGACTGAAATTTGAATCTAGTAGATGGTGGAAAATCTGGTAGATTATATAATCTGTTAAAAAGCCTTTTTCTGTCATAATTTCTGCCATCAATCATTTTTACCGAATGCCACATATATGTATAAGGGAGGTATTGTGATCATATCGATTTTGCATTTCGAAATTTGACTATTTTTAGCATGATATCTATTTGTCTCTCTGTCTATCGGCCCGTGAACACAAGAGCGGGTTTGGCTAAACGCATTTTTATGAAATCTGGTCAACTTTTGGTAAAAATCGGTCAGGCCGAAGTAGAAGTTCACTCTGGTTATTTCATGATTTTTGCCAATATTTTGTAACAGAGAAATATTTAGAAAAAATAATATTTGAAGAAAGTTGTATAACATAACAATAACAAATATATATGATTAAATAAAATTTATATTTGTGACAAATTTTGGCAGTTGATTTTTTTTTTTTTTTGTCATTACTTCCCTCCGAAAGTGATAACAAAAAAATGCCTTCCTTTTTTGATTCGATCCGTCTTTGGTAGAATTCTGGTAGATTTTATTATCTGTTTTGGTTGAAAATGAATCTCCACTTTTGGCAACACTGATACTGATTATACTGATCAAGATTTTCTCTCATACAAATAACCTAAATTATTTGAATTGTATGACACGTAACCCCACATATTATTAGAAGCAAGGTCTCACCAGTTGTACAAAATGTATATCGCGTACTGAATAAGATTTCATTGAATGCTTCTGATAGTGTAGGTACAGAAATGTGTCACGGTATTGTGGTTTCACCTGCATATGTGTGCGTGTGCGTTAAGTCTGCCTGTATGCTTCAATAGGACGGTGAAACTCTGACGACACACTACTTTGACAACTAATATGGGTGGCATTTAATTGCACACTCTAGGAAAATGTGTTATTTTTGCGGTCAAACTTATTTCAAAATATAATAAATGATACTACGCACTTTCTCAAATAGCAAATAACAACTTATATATCAAAATAATAAAGATTAGGACAAAGCTGTCACGGTTACCCACGAAACAGGAACATAGGATCAAGTTCAAGACTCTTCCGGACAGGAAAATTTCATCTTTGGGTAACTACGTTGTCACGAGTCACTTTTAAATGAACTCCTAACTCTTTTAGTTTTCGATAAATTCGTTATCTTCCAAAAATCGACTATTTATGCTCTAACAATTTCATAGTTTTGCATAACATTTTCCTCCGTTTCCACGAAATGTCTGCATTATTTATAATTTAAACAGATAGGATACACACCTTATTACGTTGAATTACAGTGCGCTACTGATATAAGGCGGAAAGGAAGTGTGTCGTAATATATTACTATACCATACTGGATATGATAACTTTAATCTCGACAATAATATCCGGATATTGTGAAATTGCATTTCAAGTTTATATTACATTTATTTTTGTATTATCAATTTAAGGAGCAGTCTTATCTTTTTATTTTTTTACTAAAATTAGTATAATTAAATGAATGTTTTAAATACTGTGGTATACATGTTCTGGTACACATCCTAAGAATATAGAATTTTTGTAAACTTTTGCACCCTTTAATTTCCAGAACTTATGTTATTAATGTGCGGAACCTTATAGGAATTCCCTCGTATTGCTAACATGGTTGCCTCTAGACAAGTTTGCAATGTTATAAAATTGATGTGAAGTGTGAATTTTCACACATTTCAGGGATTCGCAGGTATATAATAAGTCTAGGCGGCATGCTGAGTGTGTAGAACAAATTTTGCTTTGTAGTAATCACGGCAAAATAAACGATATTTTTAAAATAATTTATAGTCTGTTAATCTAAGAGCTTTAAAAACAAATTTTATGTTAAAATATTTTTTTCTTAATTTAATTCGAATACCTAATACCATTATTTAGGTTTCTAAATATATCCAGTATTTTTTTTTTATATAGCAAGGTTCATTAAGATTTTGGCATCCATTAGTTGTTTTAAGTCATATGCTCCGCCACTCTGGTTTCGTATACATGACATAGAATGAAAATATAATTCTAACAAGTCCAACTGGTTAATAAATTTACGCTCTTAAAAATTAAATGCAACATTTGCCAAAATATTACTAGAATTTTGACAAAATAACTTAAACAAAATAAAAATGAAAAAAAAAAACAAAAAATAAAATTGTCTCCTCTGCCCGGAAGCGAACCTTAGTTTGCTGCGTAGCAAGTAAGCTAGCTAACCATTAGACTAGGTCTTCTAGTATAGTGTGTTACATAACTATAACTTTTATGCATCGTCAACCAAAAAACACAAAAAATGCGTTATTTTCCGAAAACATAATCTGATCAAAAATTCCTGCTGTACTAGTTCAGTTCACACCAATGTACACTACTTAGATTTTTTCAGATTTTTAGTTTAAACCATCTGGGCTACAGGGTGTGGGACATTTTTTTTTTGCACAATTTTGCAAAACAATTTATTTTGCAAAAATAAAATTTTGGTCGTTAAACCACATACTAAGGGCTTTTGATACCCTACTCAGAATTTAAAAAATATATATATATATATTTTTTTTCGATTAGCACATATTTGTTTATATTTTTAGGGGGATAGGTTTTTTAGATGTTTTAGTATTTTTCCTATGTACGGGTCAAAGATTTGTATAAGCGTGCCAAATTTCAACTCTCTAGGTTTAGCCGTTTGGCTAAAATTTTCACCGTACAGACAAACAGACAGACAGACGACAAAATGACGGTATAAGGGTTTTTTGGTCATACCTACAAAATCCTAAAAAACATCAAGGGTTTGTTCAATGCATTAAATGTATTTTTTACGCATTCAATTAGTTCGTCGATTGTATCGATTGTAAGGATTGTATAGAATTGAAAAAGCCAAGATCCTGATTAAAATCTGGACTATTTGGGGGTTGTGATTTAAGTCGATTTGGAACTTCTTCTTGCAATTCAACAACATTTTGATCAAAATTCGCCATTTTGTTAGAACAGCGGGTGTCACATTAATTTGTCTAAAATAAGCGTTTTTCTGTGGATTACTTTTGACATATACAAAACTATCTACGCGCTATTTGTTTATTAGTTGCCTAGCAACCACTTATTTAGAAATAAAAACAAAAAAAATGAAGAACATTATTTTCGTTAATCCCACATTTTTTTAAGTAATATCTACCATATTTTCGGACGGAGGGAGTATAAATTTAATCTACAAATTTTCCGCATGTTAGCAACAAAATTGCAAAATATATTTGGATGTAAAAACGAAAGTTCAATGAATCTTATTTAGTAACACTTTTTAAATAATAAATATTTAAAACAAAATACACGTTTCACAATATCCTGAATTAAATAATTAACCTTGATTCGTCCAGCGATAATAAAATCCGTAAGTGAATTTCGCAAATGACTCTTGGTTGGTCATTGTTGGTCCAGAGCCAAATCTAACAAATATCAAAGATTCTAATCTTCTAACCGTGCTCTAATTCGCAATTTGCCGCTTAGTAGAACATTTCAAGAGATTATGTTTTGCATTAGAATTATAATTCTTGAATGAAAAGGAGACCTTGAAATATATTTCTATTATAAAATAGGTCTCCGGAAATGGATAATTAAAAAAACAGGGACAGTTTTATTTTTAAATTTATTGCTCGTTTGATGGCTGTAAAAGTGAATTAGTTGCCAAAAGTTTGTTTATTTGATAATTAATAGACTGAATTAAAATAATACGCATTACTTTCTCTCCTTATTCTTGGCCTTTGGATTTTTCGCTTTCAGGATTTCGTAAGTAATACAAAAAACTCATGTGTCTGCCACTACGATAGAAGTTATGGCTAAATGGAAGGATAGTTCTTTATCCCGTATTTGGAAATAATAATAATAATAATAATTCTTTATTGAAGCTAATTGTGTAAATAAGATACAGAAACTTAAGTCAAGTTACATTTACAAAAATTTTACAAAATTTTGAATGTTTTAAACTCCATTATATTATAAAAGGCTCCTTCTATTAAAACGTTTTTCAATTTTTTACTAAATTGATATATATTTAAAAAATTTGAGCGCTACAGGCAGATTATTATAAAGATCTATACCCTTAATCAGGGGCAGATTTCCTGTCGAGCTATATTTATAACTCGGTATAGAGAATAAATCCTTCCCTCTCGTGTTGTGATTATGTACTTCGCAATGTTTGAGGATGTTGTTTTCGTTTTCCTTAATAAACATTAGGATACTCAATATATATAGAGACGAGACTGTCAGAATTTGTAATTGTTTAAAAATTGGCTTGCATGACGTACGTGGTTTAATAGCAGCCATTGTTGTAATTATCCGTTTCTGGATTATGAAAATCCTCTGCAAGCCAGAAGAAGCACCCCCATAGTTCAAGGCCGTAGGTTACTGTTGACTGAAAATATGCAAAATAGGCCAATCTAACAATCACCGCAGACACCGTATTCGTCAATCTTTTAATCATGTACGAAGTCTTGTTCAATTTACTGGACACCTGATTTATATGTTCCTTCCATGTTAATCGAGCATCCAAGTGAAATCCAAGAAACGTTACAGACTCATCAGCGTGGAATTCGTTATTATTTATGTGCCTTTTTAAACTGAGAACGACTGTTTTTGTTTTTTCCAAATTACGGCTTAACCCATTGGATGTCACTTAGAGCCTTTATTATATAATCAACTTCTACTCCTTCGTCAATAAATGACGAGTCATCGGCAAAGAGTACAGTCATGGGTGACATATTATCCGGCGTCATTAATAAATAAAAATAAAATATTTAGACACAAAATAAAAAAAGAAACGGGCGAATAATATATGCATGTATTTTTAGTTCTTTTTTTTTTAAATTGTATGTTGGGTATCAAAAGAAAGCTTCCGATGTGTAGATTAACGAGAAAAATACAAGATTTTTCGGGAATTCGGTTCGGGTTCAGCTTCAGATACTTGGTTAAAATAAATAGTATTACTGTCACCAAGCTAGTTGGGAAGCATGACAATTTCAACACTAACTTTTTCTTCCTAATATATATTATTATTGTCCTTCAGATTAATTATTAGATTGGTGTTTTCATGTCAAATTAAACCAAACATGAAAACAAAACAGTTACTCGATTTAAAAATGTGTCAAGTCACTTTATGAATGAACGGTTGAAGTCGTTTAAAAATCATGAATGAAGGCTTGGTTGCGCGCACTGAAAATCACGAGAAAATTGTAGAGTTTCTCAAGAACTAGAATAATTGTAAATATGTCTCAAGACCGCCTTGCAGCACTAGATTATATGTAATTACTGTTTATTCCTCAAGCTGGTTATTGATAAATTAACTACATGCCTAGAAATCGGCACGGTAGGCGGAACGCTCATCAAACTGACATTACATATGATATGATGGATGAAATGAAGTAACTTACAAATAACGCGACAAATATTTAAAACCAATACAAGTAATACGGTGCTCATTGAACTTCCAAATCACTTCAATCGTCACATCTGTGTTACAAGTTATGTCATGTCTACAAAATAATGCATGCTTCATTTTTGTGTCATTTAGGTGTTACTTTATAACCTTATATGAGACGATCACGATTTTAATACTCATTTTGTTTCTCTATTTGAGAAGCAAAGATATTTATATGATTTTACTTGTACGGAATACATTAATACAAATGAACCAAGATCAAGCTTGGGACAGTATTGTTAAAGAAGTTTCAGAATCAAGTAAGTTTTGTAGTTAGTAGTTTTTTAATTATAACAGTTATTTTTACAGAATAATTTTTATAATAGTACACAGGGCCGGCGCTAGGATTTGCGAGGCCATGTACGAGAAGAGCCGCGGGGCCTGCTGTTCAGATCCAAGTGAGGAGCAAAAAAAAAAGGTCCTCATCTCCATGCGCGGGGCCTGCTGTTGACCGCGGGGCCATGTGCGGCTGCACATGCCTCGCGCCGGCCCTAAGTATTTGTTTTTAACTCCAGATTACAAACCGTTAAAAAAAATAAATGTCATGCAAATTTGTGTCTTTTAATAGGATACTTTTCGCAAACCGCGGGGCCCCTCAAAGCGCGGGGCCGGGTTCTGGGAACGCGCTGAACCCGCCTTCCGCCGGCCCTGATAGTACACAATAAATTTCATAAGTGTAATTGTTCATTCTCAGTTTGGTTAAAATTTGAGTGTTAAATTTTCATTAAAAAAATGTAAAAAGTTCATTATTTTTAACCAAATCACCGTGTAAATCTACATTTTTTCAGATAGTATTATTTTTACGAAATACTCCCTCCGTTCTAAAATAAGTGTCCGATTTAGGAATTTTATTTGTTCCAAAACAGTGCCCAATTTCATAAAAAATATGCAAATTGATATATAACGTATATTTTCACAACTAAACTAAATGTGAGGAAGCTTGTAATCGTTGCCTCTTCTATGAAGCATGGTCAATTCCATACACTTCTGCAGTGTAATGAAACAATTGTCTAGTTTTTCGGCGATTATTTCATCCCATGTTTTAAGCACGGCCGCAATGAGTTCATCAATACTGGACGGGGACTCCTTGTGTTGTAATGATTGAATGGCGTTAAAGAAACCCAAATCGAGGACCAATTATATAAATAACTACTGATACATTTAATTTAATTATTTCAATAATCCATTAAAAAAACTAAAATCGGACACTTATTTTGGAGCGGAGGGAGTACTATTTTTCAGAGTTAAAATTAACACTACTTTAACACTGTTTATTTAATTAATTTAACCAGTATGTAAGTGTAAACTTTACTCTAAATTTAACCAAAAAAGAAATGTAAATAATTAACACGAAAAGTGAGGGACTTCATGGTACACTAAAAGTTCCTTTTTTAGTTTACCATGAAGTCCCTTCAACACTACTTTTTTTAAAGTGTAACACAAAGTATTTATCAATAAGTAGAATAGTACATGGTGATTTTAAAGTCTTATAAAGTTTCAGAATCAAACAAGTTTTGTAGTTATTTAATTTTTATTTTAATAATAAAAACGCATTAAGCCTAATTATTATTAACCCAGCATTAAGCCCAGACAAATATATGTAATGACCAATTAAAAATCTAACTGATTAATATCCATAAGCGTATTTTTAAAAATAAAATATATGCTATAAATCAAACAAATGGATGCCTTTTTTTTCGTTTAAAAAGTACTCTAATGGATACTGCATAATTAGATTTTTAATTGATCATAGCATACATTTGTCCGCTCTCTAGATATGGGACATAGACAGGGACTTAAGTTAGTTAGTTATTTTTTTGTGCACAGCAACGGTGGCTATTTGCTCTTAACACAGTCCCATAGACAGGGACTAATTAAACTATAATTTACAAAACATTGTAAAATATTTTAATAAGCGCACTTTTTAAAATAAAATATGTGCTATATGTTAATAAAATAGAAGCATCATTAAGATTAAAAAGTACTCTCATGGATACTGACTAAGTTTTTTTTAAATGTTTATTAAGGAAAACGGAGATAATATCCTAAAATACTGATAATTACATAATTACAATACGAGAGGGAAGGATTTATTCTCTCTACCGAGATATAAAAATAGCTTGACAGGTAATTTACCCCTGATTAAGGGTATAGATCTTTATAATATACATGTAGAGCTCAAAAAACTAAACAAAAATAAAATCAAAAAACGCCGACCGGCGTAGCCCACATACGTGCCCTGCCTTGCTAAGGTCTCGGGTTCGAATCCTGTTCAGGTATGAAATTTTCATTATGAAAAATTAACATTGTCCTGGCAATTGCCTAAATAGCAAAGGCAATCAACGAGATTTTAAGTTTCTGTATTTTTATATATACAATAATTTCAGTAAAGAATTATTATTATTATTATAATTTTATTTTATTTATTTTACAGCGGCCTATTTCTCCAACGAGGCTAATCGCCGATGCCAGGGGGCGAGCTCCTACACCTGGATGAGAGGTGAATGATTGTGAAAATGGGAGTAATGTTAGAGTATTTCCAAAATGAAATGGCCGGACTTGTTAAGCAGCTTAACAATGTGGTAATGGGTTTATGGCAGTAATCCTGAGACTTAATGCTGTAAAATGAATATGAGAGGTATTTTAAATTTAAATAGAATAGATGTATAATTGAACTATAACAGTTTAAAAACCATTAAGGATATTTTTCAAATTTATAATCCTATTGTTTCTAAATTTTAGGGGTTGTTATACTTGTTTGTTAGTTAATTTTCAACGTTCATAGCGTGCATACATTAAAAACATGGTTACAAAACAATTATTACGGTCCTGTCAACTACAATTAACAGAACCATAAACTCAGCAAGTATAATGGTTATACTGTCAGTCATTACTGGAATCAATACGCTAGGGTGGCCATTTCATTTTGGAAATACTATAATATATTATTCTCGCCAGAATAATATCACCAACAGGTACTACAACCAGCCATCACACAATTCAGACTGTTTTTACCAGTCAGAAATGCATGATTTAACGAGCTCAGCCAATATTCTATAATCTTACCAAAATCAGCAGTTTTTGATAATCTTTTTTAATCGTTATTGGAGTACTAAGAGCTTTCATTTAATTTTTTAACTAAATTTAAATAATTTGCGAACATTTCATTACTGTTTTTGTTAACTATTTTTACCAGTCAAAACTGCGTGATTTAACGAACTTGGCCACTGCGTTGGCGAACGAAATAATATTATTGTCCAGTCTCTACTAATTATACAACTTAAAATTATAATCAAAATTATTTAGATAATGACGTGTGTTATTTACGCGCTGGCGGAATGGTCTACCGACCGAAACCAACTAAATATAGAAAAAGAAGAATGACGTGTGCTATTTCAAAACCGGCATTTAAGTCATACGTCAAATTTATTCATAAATTCAATTACCTTGACAACAAATTCCACAAAACATAAACTTAAAAAAAAAATCATAAAAACTACTCACAAATAAAATATCTGCTAAAATAATCCTGGTACTAAAATCAAATTTTCCATAAAATTCCACAAAAAATCCAATAAAACTGCGCAATAATCAACCAAAAATAACACGTGCAACTCACACAACTGTACATTCACAACTGCGCTTAGTATATTGGAGTGGGGGAAAGTAATGAACGGAAAGACTTTAGTGGTGGGGGTAAGTCATTGCGAGGGGAGAGAGAGGTAGTTTCATTCATAATCAGGCGACCTTAGAACGGTGTGGTGGGGGTAAGATCCGGTCGGAAGAGTTACGAGGGGAAGGAGGGTTATGCACGCGCTACGACAAGCCAGTTGATAATATGTGTTCGATGCACCTGTTACATGAATGGTAATTAATTAACGGGTATTTGAAATGGTTTGTAGTTGGTATTATGGTTTCTTGTGAGTGGTTACGTCAAGTTTTATGAATGAATGAATTTTTCCTTTTACCAGTTTTTTATAACATAGTATTAATGAATAATAACAAGCAGATGGACTCTTTAATACCGCTCGGAGGATATAAATAAGAACTTTATTTATTAAACTGAATGAAAATTCAGTTTCACTTAACAAGGGGTCAGGCGCGCACTCTAGGGGTGTCCCCCCCCCCAGAAGCTTAAAAAACACGTACTTATTTAATAAAAACTAAGCGAATGAAAATAGAAATCACTTTTTTTTATTAATTCAAATTAAATTATAATCAAAATTAAATTAGTATATAAGCCCACCCCTCTCCGTAAAAAATCAATATTAAATTTGTATCATTTTACGATTTTTTCCCGTAATTGACCCCCCAGACCAATTTTATGTGTGAGCGTCCTCAAGGGGTTTAAGATATATCGTAGTTTTCAGCGTATAAGGCACTGTTATTATTATTATTATTATTAGGGCCGTTCCTGGTGGGAGTGTAAAATATGCCACCGTACCTGGGCCGGCGGCTGTAGACCGTTTTTGTTGTGGCAAATGACCTGAATGGACTTGAATTATTTAAATAAATATTAAGTTTTAGGAAAATATTTACCACTTCTACAAAACCCTTAATTACTTTGGAGCAGGCAAGCCCCCAGGGGGGACTCAGAGACTGTGACCCCCCCCCCAATGTTCAAAAAGCATGTGTTTTTAAGGAGCACACTGGAGTTTTTACTCCCTCATCACTTGAATTTTAGAGCTCGAACTTTCTTTTTTGTACGTCATATTGCATTTTAAAAGCGAGGACTTTTGTTTTTTTGGTTTTCACTTGCATATTTTGAAAGTCGTTTTTTTATCACTCGTATTTTCGAAACGAGGACCTTCGTTTTTTAAGTTATCTTTGCACATTTTGAAAGTGAGGCCTTTTTTTTAGGTCTTCACTTGAATTTTGGAAACGAGGACTTTTGTTTTTTAGGTTATCACATGAATATTTTGGTAGTGAAGCTTTTATTTTAGGTTATCACTTGCATTTTAGAAGTAAAGACTTTTTTTATGTCATTACCTGATAAAAAGGTGAAATCCTTTTTGATTTTGTGATGTTTTTGGTCTCATAAAAATCCATCCCTGCTCCTATAAAACAATTTTGCCTTCTAAGCTCCACAAGGTGCGCGCCTGTTTTGGAGTACATAACAGGCAATGCATTAAGAGGATCCTACAATGTACACGCAACGAAATCACTGAATTAAGGTCAGAGTTGTTAGGCAGCCAATCAGCCGGTACATTGCTCTCAAGACACTATTGCGCATCCTTCGCATTATGGGCTGGCGCTGAATCTAGAAGCTCCAATGGTAACCAGGGAAGAGGGAGTTATCTGGTTCTTTAACTATAACTTCAACACGATTTTCTAGTAGACTTGGACCGACGATTTTGCCCCTTTCTTGTAAAAAAGAATCTTAAAGGTACCGTCACAAGCTTTCGTGAATTTGTCGCATACCCCATGTCGTTCTAGCGATTGAAATTATCCTCAGTATTAAAAATAGTTTCAAGAATCTGTTCTTAATTCAATTGACTTGTAGCTGCAGAAACCATAACTGAAGGAGGGTAGTGGCTCCTCTGGATCACGGAGCTTTCTCATAACCTTCTCGTGAACTTGTAGCATACACCATGTTCTGGCTGTTGAAATCCTCCTCAATATTATAAATCTTTCCAAGACACCCTTGGTTATTCAATGGACATGTAGCCACAGAAACTCATACGCTGTGTAACAGCCAGTAGTGGTCATTTTGAAGATTGATTGGTGTTTCTTGTTTAAAATGCATTTGTGTATTATGTACTAAAAGAAAATTAAAATATCTTTAAAGATCTTCTGGAATTTCACTGAAAACTGTATTTATGGGAAGATTAAGTATATTAATTGAAATTCTAACAATTATTCCATCAAGTTAATTAAAAACACCCAGCCTACGCAATACAAAAATAAACATTTTTATTAATTTAATTAATGTAGTTCCTAAATATGCGTGAGTCACATGACACGATATAGCCAGAGGTGTGTTTATTGAAATGATGTGAACGGATATTATGCAAATTTCATTCATTAAAAATTGGGCCAACTTGTGGTATTTGTTACGATAAATTAATGGTTGATGAGTAAGTTCCGCACTAAAACCAGCAATAAAAACGAAAAGTGATAGTAAAAAAATTGTTGTAATATTTGAGTTATTTGATTTAGAATCTATCTAGTCCTGCCATAAACATTTTTACAAAGTGTTTGGATTATAAAAAAAATCAGCTGTGGCCACCACCGGACTTGCCGCCATCATAAAGTACTTATATAAAATACATTCTCGCAGCAGAGTAGAAATAACTTGGCCCAATATTTTCTAACAGAGATATTATTTATTATGATCATGGAAACGTTACAAATAAGTATGAAAAAATTGAGACTTGAAAAAATTTCCAAAAATTTTACAAAAATTATTCGAAATTTTTCGTTTTATCAAAAAACGTCTCAAATAAAAGTTATTAATTATTGCTTTTATAGCAACTTTTGTTCAATAAATTTTTCCGAAATATTTTTTTGTTGTGAAATATTCACAAAAATCTGTGACTGACACGAGTAAACTCCCATTTTTAGTCAACCGATTTTTACCAATAGTTGATCAACTCGTGCCATTGATGGCAGAAGCTTAAATATGAAGTTTCATAAAAATCCTTTCAACCGAATTTGCTCTGCACGTGTACACAGACAGACGGACAGACAGACAGACGGACAGACAGACCGACAGACATCATGCTAAAAATAGTCAAAGTGTAGGGACCTCAATTCGTGGAAATCCATCGAAATCTCGAAATGTCAAAATCGGTATGATCACAATACCTCCCTTATATATGTTGACGGTCGGTAAAAAGAGCATGTTACAAATGATTTTTTATATTGTTGCACATATATCATATTTTATTTATTTATTTATTTATTTATTTGAGATAGGACAACCAACAGATTTGCTTGAACAAATCCAATTACAGGTTGTCACAAAAGTATTACAAACAAGAATCATTACAAAGTATTACAGAATTACAGAAATTTACAATATAGCAGAAACATTTTACAGACATTTTTAGAAAAACGCAAAAAAAAAAAAATAGATACAATTCGTTTAAGATTTAATTATTTAGTTAATTATTTCTTTATTTATTATTATTATTATTATTATTATTATTTTATTTTTTTTGTTTTTTTTACAATGCTATTAAATATTATTATAATTGGCGCAAATATGAATCAACAGTTTTACAGAAATGTGGAAGCGAAAGAAAATTAATGTCAACATCGACTTTTAGTGCTAGGTTGAATTAAATGAAGATAAATGTCATTCAAAATGCCCTCCCTTCGCCTTGACACAGGCCTTTAAATGTGAAGGCCTAACATCAAAGGCACGAAATCTTTTGGAAAATTGGACACTGTTTTCTTCAACGACTCTCCAAATTTGGAAGTTGTCTACTACAGGCCGTCCTCCAACAATGACCACAACTTGCTATCCAGCGGATTTAAATCTGGGCTTCCAGAAGACCAATCTTCGGCTCTAATGACCCCCGGTGTGTGAGTTTCCAACCCTTGCTGTGTGGACTTTGCCTTCTGAGCTGGAGCAGAATCTTGCTAGAAGATCCCATGACCAGAATTATGCATGGCCTCATTAAGAGGCTTGACGACCTTGTCCAATATGTTATCTTGGTAGGATCTCACACTTGTCTTCACACCCTGAGCACAAAAATGGAGCTCAGTAACCCATTCATACGAGATACCCTACCAAACCATCAGAGATATTGGGATGATGACCTCTCTGAACTCTGTGAATGACTTGAGGCACCTCTCGAGAACTATGTGCATATACCCGATAATTTAGATTATTAAAATTTTCTTTTTTTTTTAAATTTATTTCGGACCTTTGTTGTTAACGATTGGTCTGGAGCTATTTAATACATGATAAATATGAATTGGGATATAGAAGATAGGATTCAGATGGGATAAGGTAATTGCTAGTGAGGCCTGTCACAGCAGGACATCGGTTACGGAGGAGGGCCATGGGAAGGTTTACAATAGAGAATAGAGCAAGTTAGTAATGAGATGAGAAAGAGAAAAAATAATAATAATAATAATAGCTATAAGAAAGTATATTATATAGTAATTTTCGTATCATTTAAATATTCTACTAAAGAATATAAAGTATAACTTATGTTACTTAAATGGTGGTTGATAGGTTGAAATAAAATAAATTATTATGTGGCACATGCCATGCCACATAAAAATTTATTGGCATGTCGGAGAATAAGATGAATGTTTGTAGGCAATACTATGTTGTTTTTTATAATATTTGATAAAATTTATTTTGCAGATTTTCATAATTCTGGCAAGATAATATTAAATGATTTAAGTCGGCAATTTCATCTTCGTTGCAACTGCAACAATCACTTTCAATAATGTTAAATCTGTGTAGATGAGCCGGGCAAAGTGTATGGTTTAGGCGCATTCTTGAAACTGATGTGATTGCTTTTCTTGGAAGACTTATGTTTTTAAACCAAGGGTTTTTCTTGATTTTATTATTAATATTATAGTAAGTAATCCCTTTTGATCTAGATTTGTCAGTAAATTCAATTTGCCATGTTTTGCGTAATTTGTTAGTGTATAAATTTAAATATTCTGACGTTGAATGAATATAGGTGTTGTCGACTAAACCGTCTACGCATGCTTGTTTAGCGTGATTGTCCACTGTTTCATTATAAAGAATATTATTATGCCCTCTGATCCAGATTATTTTAATATTAATATTATTTTGTACTTTTTGACTACGATATAAATTATGTCTTATATTATATACTATTGTTGGGTTATTTAAAAAATTTGGACATTGTAGTTTTTTAACTGAACTTTGGCTATCTGTAAAAATAATGACATTTTTATTTGTAAAAAATTTATCAACAAGTATATACTCTGTACTTTTTAATATTGCAAACAATTCTGCTGAAAATATTGAGCAATGAGAAAATTTTCTTAGATGTTAAAAAAAATTTTCATGTTGTTTAGCTCTGGTCTTCCTGATATCCCTTAGAGCAGTGAACCTCAACCTTTTTAGTAACAGGAACCCCTTGGAAATCTTGTTAAGCTTGGCGGACCCATAGTTAAAAGTTCAATACGTTAAAAGCGCTATACTTTTTATAAGTGTCACATATATAATTGACAGATGAATTTAATGACATCACAATACTCTTAAATACTCTAAATTCTAAATATTATCTGACTGAATCATTTACAGTAGAGATTACTAATTACATGTATGTCGCCCCACGTTTTCATTTAGTTTAACCATGTTTCAGAATATTGTGATATATTATATTCATATATCACTTACTTATACACCATATAAAACCCTGTAACTTAAAATATATTTTTTTATTTTCTGAGCTGAGTCAAGAGCCTTGCGGACCCCCGGTTGCGGATCACTGCCTTAGAGATCGAATAAGCAAGTGTCCAGGGCTTTTTCGGTAAGTCCCCATTTCGGTAAGATGGGGACTTATCTTAAGGTCTGATTGAAAAAATACCCATCTCCTTGGACATGATTTTTTGTTTACAGAGTGGATTTCTCTGAATTCTGTTACTCACGGCTTTAATCACTGCTGGAGTTCGTACAATTCGCGGGCGACCACTTCTTCGCCGAACTCTAATACCTTGAGTATCCTTGAACCGATTAATAGTGCGATACACAAACTGTTGATTGATAGCCAAAGTTTTTAAAATATTAAAAATATCTCCAGACTTCTTTACAACTTTATAGAATGCAATAACAGCAACACAGTTTTCTTTGTCACCCTTCTCCTGTTTACTGTTCAACATTCAGTGACTAACTGATTATAACAATTCCGCACAGGAGTGGCAATTACTAAAAAAAAAAGTTCCAGGTGTTTTCCCGAATTGTTCAGATTTTATATTTCACCGAATTTGTGTAACTGTAGTTATGGCGGGACTAGGTAGAGTACATGCCAGAGAAATAGAGAATTTATGTAAGTGAGATATATTCGAATAATATCATGTGTGAAGTACAAATCAATGCGTAACCGGAAACAGATTTTTATTACATTATTCTCCGAAATAAAACCAGAATTATTTGGAAATCCCTTTCAATTATCTCCGTATCAGCAGATAACAGAAGTCTGTTATCATCCCAAACCAGAGTGGAAAGGAATGAAAATCCCCATTTCACAGCAACATGTGCCGCACTTTAGGTTATTAGCTGGTATTAAATGTCAGTGCTCGACGATGGGAATTTCCTAGACGGCAAAATGGACCAATTAGACAAATTATTATGTGTGTAACTCCATACCAGTTAAATATAAGAGTAAACAACGCTTTTAAATATATATTACAGACATAGTCATCGTCTGTTTATTTTTGCGACAATATTAGTAATGAAAAAAGTGAATTATCTTTATGGGTCTGCAAATATTATTAACATCAATTTTGAAATAAGTATATTAAGAATGCAAAAAAAAATGTAAAAACTGTAAAAATTATATATTATCATTTTTTTTAAAAGGGATTTTCGCCAAATTTTATCAAAAACACACTTGCCCCCCCCCCCCTTTCCCAGAGTTGATCTAAAAATCTGAATAATATCTTAATTATGTATATTGATTGAAACCGGAATAGTTCAACAGAAATGTCAAAAGAAAGCTCTTAAAACGTAGATTAAGGAACGCTTTTTAAGTATTTTTATCTACTATATGTTATGATTCATCCTATTGTTTGAATTATTTTAGTTTTTTGTTTTTAATGAATTAAAGAGAAATAAATCATTTATAGTAGTGAAAAAAATAACACATTTTAGTAGTGAGAAAAACATTTCTGAAATTGTAAAACATGAAGCCAATATATTTCTCATTAATTTAATGTAGACTTAAAAACCTTAGAGAGAAAAAATGTTCAAATGTAGAAAAAATCGCGAGGATTTTTTAGTTTAAATTTTATTGTGAGGAAATTTGCACTAATTAAATTTAGTTTAAAAAAAATTAAATGCGAGCTCTTATTACTCAAATAACGAATAAAAATGGTTTAAAAAAAACCTGTTGATTTTAATGTGATTATAAAAGAAACCTAGACAACCAGCATTCTGTTGGCTTCTTCATCATCATCACAATTGGCGCAACAGTCAGAGGTAAGCCTAGGCCTCCTAATTCCAGGTTTCATGACCATATTTTCAATCTGTGTACGTTCAGGAGTAATATGGTTAGTATTACATCTATTTTTTAAGGTACCTACAGTTTATAGTCGGTTGCGAACGGCTAAGCAAAACGTTTAATTTGTATAAATATTTTTTACACAATTTATTTGACACAAGCAGGAGTTGAGCTCATGTCCCCTTGCGTAGGGGTGAAACCAGTGGCGAATTAAGCGGTGGGCGCACTGGGGGGCCGCCCGGAGCCCGCGATGCCGGGCGGGCACACCGAGGCCTATATACAAATATTTCCATTCTATTTAAAATAAAAGAGGGCCCATTTTAATTTTACCGCCCAGGGCCCCCAAGCACCTTAATCCGCCACTGTGTAAAACGATTTAAACGTGCAGCCACATGTTTGCTTTTTGTTCGCTTCTTACATTAATGAAATACCTACAAATCCCTGAAATGTGTGAAAATTCAAATTTCACATCAATTGTTTGTAATAGTAATTTTTATCCTGTAGTTTTTACTTAATTTAGTCATGTCAAAAACCTCTTATCTGTACCAAATTATTCTTTATCTTAATGTCAACAAAATAATTATCAAGTTGCATACGTGTTATTTTACACGTTAAACTAATTTAACCAAAATTAACTTCCACCAAATACATAAAATTAACAATTAATATTATTAATTACTTAGATCATTGTATCTAATTTTATCGAGTTCAACGTTTACTTCAAGCTAGCGCACCCTTAATTACATAGTAACAAGAGAATGATATATCGTCATGATAGTTTTGTAATCTAAACCCGCTTAACTCTACCAATCAATACAGATAATATATCAGTGAGTGCCCTTTATGACGTCACTATTAAACCAGAGGTAAATGGTGAATTTTGCTCATAAATTACTAGCGACATACTTTAACAATAACTCTGTTCTCTACTACATTAATTATTCTGTTTGTCGTTATTGCTCTAGCAAAGGGTTTAAAGAGGACCTAGTGTTAGTTAATTATTCGGTGCTAGACTGTTAATTGATTGCGGATTAGGTTATATCGGGTAATTAATTTTGTTGTTATTGTTTAACACCATTAAATTGATTTCACGAATTATTTTTTACACTATTCCGCTACTTGGAACAACGAACGAAAGTTTTCGTTTACAAGAATGGACAGGTTTTATAGAGGAAAATATACTAAACCACTGTCGACAATTCCAAAAAATTGAACTGAAGTGTGAATTTTCACACATTTCAAGATTTTGCAGGTATTTAATAAGTGTAAGAAGCCAAGATAATACTGGATGTCTTGGATATTTATCACATCAAAATCAACAGTTTTTCTGATATCACTTTTATTTGTTATTTGGGAACTAAGAGCTTCCATTTAATTGATTTAAACAAAATTTAAATAATTTGCCAAATATCTCAGCATTTTATACATTTGCTTCATATTCAAGTTTTCATTAGATTAATAAGAAATATTTTACAGAGTAGAGTGTTGTGTGGTTTGGTGTGTGTAACTAAGTTCGCAACTATTAAAAAAAATATTATTTTTTTAATATTTTTAATTCCAAAAAAATACACGCACTATAAATACAAAAAATCTTAGCTATAAATACAAAAAATCCATAACATTATTAGCCATGAATTAAAAAAAAAAAAATTTTTTTTTCAAAAACACAAAAACTGCCATATTTTCCAAAAACAGAATCTGATTTAATAGTTCCAAAATTCCTTTTCGTACGTTTCCGGCTCAGATCAATATACATAATCTATATTTTTTTCAGATTTTTGGCTTAACCCTTTTCGGTTAAAGGGTGCGGGAGAGGAACTTTTACACTTTTTTGGCTAAATTCGTATTTTTTTATCAAGAAAATTCGACAGTTTTCGAAAAAAATTATGTACTCAAAAATTCCTGTTCAACTATTTCGATTCCCATCAATGCTCATTACGGAGATTTTGTTTTAGATTTTTAGATCAATCCCTTTGGGAGATAGGGTGGAGGATAAAAGTTGTTCGACACATTTTTGGCAAAAATCCAATAAAAAAATTGTATTTTCAAAAATAAAAATTTGTTTGTTGATCTACGCATTAAGAGGTTTCATTTGGTATGCCACTCAAAATTTTAAAAAATATATTTATTTTTTATTAAATACATATTTGTTTATATTTATCCCGCGCTGTATTTTTTAAACTCTCTATAATTTTCCTATATATGGATCAAAAAGTTGTACAAGTATGCCAAATTTCAACTTTCTATGTTCAGCCGTTTGGCTACAATTTCTTCCGTACAGACAGACAGACGATGTTATGAGTGACGTTATAAGGGTTTTTTGGTGGTCATACCTATAAACCCTAAAAAATTGTACTTCTACAATCTACTATAACACTGTCAAGTTCAACCGATGAACAAAGAATGGTAGTGCCATCAGCATGTAAAACTGTCTCAGATGGAACTTTATATGGTAGATCATTTATGCATAGAACGAAGAGTAACAGACCTAAAATTGAACCTTGCGGGACTCCACTTGTTATATACGGGTTGTGAAAAATTGATCGCTAAATACACAGTTAGCCTCCTATGGCCGGACCTGCTTTTTATCACTACCATAGCGTATATATTACTAATACTAGTCTGATATTTCTGATTCTAAATCTATTTTTAATTTAATATATTTCCTGTTAACAAAATAAGGAAGTATGGAACAAAACAATTATTTATTATTTACTGACCATGTATTGTTAGCATTATTTATGAAAGACAAAAGAAAATCATTCTTCAATTCAAGCGTCAACTAACCATTTTGTTATAAATAAACCTAACAATAAAATATCAATAATTCAGATTAAAAACTAGTTCTTGATTACGGTAATGCATCACATAATGGACTATGAACAAAGAAAATACGTTCTAATAATTAATTATGATAATATCTCATTTATTATCTCGTAAGTGAAAAGATTTAATTGAATCTATATGAGGTTGGTCTAAAAACATCCGGAGTATTGACGCATAAGACTTCAACAAATTCTCTCCATTTTGATGTGTACTAAGATTAAAGCTGCCAACTTTTGGACAATTTAATAAATATATAAATAATAATAATAATAATACGCACCTACTGACATTGAAGTAGTGCTGGAAAATTCAAGAAGTCGTATTTACTGGCATTATGTATTTTCTTCCATCAAGCTTCTCTCAACTAATAAGCCGGACATCGTCCTGCTGGATTCGATACAAAAGACCTTTTTGTCATCGAATTATCCTGCCCAGCTAAGAACAATGCTCTCTTATCCGTGCTAAGAAAGATGTACCCGAGTTATTTTGTGACACTCAAGTCTTAATTTTGGGTGTATTGGGTGGTCCGAAGGTATAGGTACAGTCTGTATAATAAGACATACAGGCTTACAACTCAGGATCAGACATGTGTACAAATAATAAACAGTTTCGAAAATGATAAGACCATCAAGACCTAATAGGCCCGTTAATAAAAATTGGTTAGTTAGTGTTTTGTCTTTCAGCAGTGCTTTTGTAATAATGAGTGCTATTTATGTAAAACGTTTTGAAGCGGTATTTTTATGTACCCACCCAAAAGAGCCAAAAATGTCTTTTTCAAGTGCAGCAAAATATATGCAATTAAGTCAGTAGACTTTGTGAAGTATTGGATGAATCGTTATAAAATTAATAAAAATGTTGACGATTTACCTAATCATGGATTAAAAAAAGTGACCACTAAAAAACAAGATAAAGTGATTTTTAATGTTTTTAAAAATAATCCTACGTTATCTTTACGTAAATATCAGGCAATTTCAATGTGTCTAGTATAATACCTAAATTTTTACATGAATTCGTTAGTTGCAACTTGGAGTGATTGATATATATATATATTGATTGGAGTGATTTATATTATATATATATATATATATCAATCACTCCAAGTTGCAACTAACGAATTCATGTAAAAATTTAGGTATTATACTAGACACTGAACTAAAATTCATAGAATATATAAGTTTGTTAATGAAGCGTGCCTTTCTTACACTAAAAAAACTATTTATGAAACGTTTCGTGCTAACCAAAAAACACAAACAAATACTATGTGACAGTCTCGTCCTATCGATCTTTAATTACTGTGACACGATTTACGGACATTCCCTGTCGTATTTCGATTCGAGGCGAATTCAAAAAGTGCAAAATTACTGTGTACGTTTCATATTAGGACTAAAGAAATGGGAACCTACTTCCCAACACCTTAAGAAGTTAGGATGGTTAAACATGTCTGAAAGAAGACACTTGCATTACGCATGTTTCATTCACAAAATCTTAACTCTCACACGATACATATTTCCAAATACCGGACAACCTTATTCAAAAAATCATTTTCGTACAACGCTGCAACGATATACAACTCCATTCCGAAAAATCTTAAAAATCTTAAAATTGCCCAATTCAAAAAGCAACTCCGCAAGCAAATGGTCCCAATGTGAGCTCAATGGATCGATCCATGTTCAATTAGACTGCATTTTGCACTTAGTAAACAATACTACTATTATTTGTTAACATTAAAACATTTTATGTACTCGATTGTTTACTAAATTGTAAAGTAACATTAAGGTTAGGTGGTAGAGCAGTGTAAACTGAACCTTGCCAATAAAAAGATTTATTATTATTATTATTATTAATTTTGTTTAAAAAGAACATTGAGTTAAGTATAATGACCCTGAGAAGTCGTTTAGTTGAAAATGGTATTAAATTCAGGAGCACCAAACAAAAACCATTGTTATCGGTGAAACATGTCGAAAAACGACTCGCTTGAATCTAGTTGAATCTAATGAATCTAGTTTTTACTTGAAATATATGCTTCGAACAAAAAACCTTCAAAATTTGGATCAGATAACTCGTCAAATATGGCAGTTATGGAGATCACTGCCAAAGTATGCCGAAAAGCTGGTAGAAAGTGTACCGAAAAGATACCAAGCAATAATTGATAATAATTGAGATTGGAGATTTACAGTAAATTTAACTCTTATAGTTCGCCAAAAATCAACAAGGACGTCTTATTATACAGACTGTAGGTTGTTTAACAAGTGTACGGTGTTAGTGTGGAATAAAATCAGAGCGCATAAAATAGAATCAACCAAGAAAATATAATAGAAATGAATACAGAATTAGTCCTCCAGTTAGTCCTCCATTAGTCCTCCAGTCATTTCTGGAGGCCTTACAAGTCAACGACAACCCTTAGATGTGTCGATTAATAAACCATTTAATAATTTTATGCGGGGAACAAACGAATGATAAAGCCAAATCACAATGTTACAACAACAGGACTAGAAACGGACAATTTCAGAAGTACCTGGGTAAAAAATTCATGGGAAGCTGTAAAAGAAAAGACGATTATAAAGTCTTTTAAGAAATGCGGTATAAGCAACGCATTGGATAGTATCGAAGATGACGTTTTTGAAGAGATTGACAATAGTTCAGACGAAAATAATACGAACAGTGACATTAACGAGACGAGTGATAGTATAGAGAGTGAAGATGAACAGAATGTTGCTGGTACAAGTTATCGTAATAATAAATATTTTTTCTAAATTTGGCTCATAAATTGGGGTGCGTCTTATGGTTAAAAAAATACGGTAAGTTAACTATTGTAATGCTGTTTCATCACCTGAAGAAGCTAAATACTAATTAGCGAAACGTTGTGATTTTATAATAAATACATTGTCCAACTGTACGAGTTTTATTTCGTCTTTATTTATATAAACATCATTATAATTTTATTTTGTTTTTAAATATTTCCAGGTAAAATATTCATCAGTTCCATGAAAAAATTAATGACCTCTCATCACTTAGCACTTTCACTATTCATTGATGCGCTAATGTTTTTTATTTACAATGTATCCATTCCTGTCTTCTGATATGTATCTTCTTGACTGAGTTGGGGTTCGTAAAGACGCCTACGTTTGTTTATTTGTCTGTCCTGAAAGGAAATGACTCTTGATTTGTGAACGTTGCCTTCTACCAAATGGACAAAATTACATTCTTATTTAATTCGCACAAACAAACGTTTAACTTGTAAATATTTCTGTTGAGTTACATTTAGAGTTCGTGCAAAAACTGTTTATTTATTGGATTAAAAGTGAAGATAGACTTCTTGAAATTTATTTAACGAAAAGTTTAGAAATTAAATTACGAAAAATAAAACAGGCAAACAGGTTTCTACAAAATTAAGCTTACTAACAAAATAAAATTGTTTTATAATAATAACATTGATGTCAGGTCGCCAGAGTCTTTAAAAAAATAATAGAGAAGAAATGGTAGAGGAGACGGTCCTAATATGAGCCCCCCTTTTGTTTTTTCACGATAATTTTTTAAGTTTTTGAAGAAATAATCTTTGAGTTGGCATATATCTAGCCCAAAGACTTATAAATACAATATTAAAAATCAGCTGTGGCCACCACAGGACCGCTATCACAAAATACTTATTTAATTTATGCTGCTTTATCAAAAAATAAAAGTTGTTAGTTATTGCTTTTATAGCAACTTTTGTTAAATTTTTCTTTTTTTCGAAATACTTCTCTTTTGTGAAATGTTCGCAAAAATCTTAAAACCGACACGAGTAAACTCCCATTTCTAGTTAACCGATTTTTAACAAAAGTTGATCGTGCCATTGATGTCAAAAGCTTAAATATGAAGTTTCATAAAAACCCTTTTAGCCGAATTTGCTCTGCACGTGCACACGGACCGTCAGACAGACAGACAGATCGACAGACATCATGCTAAAAATGATCAAAACATTATGTAGAGACCTCAATTCGTGGAGATCCATCGAAATCTCGAAATGTCAAAATCGGTATGATCTCAATAGCTCCCTTATACAGAGTGATTATTTAATGGCGAGACGACGTCACCGAATTTTACGTGCCTCCTAGCAGAAATACTGGTGAATACTATGACTATAATAACCATGAAGAGATATAATAAACTTGATGCGCATGCGCGCATAATCGCCTGCTACGATGTGTATGAAACGGCAAATTATTAAAACTTCCAGTGACGTCGTCTCGCCATTAAATAATCACTCCGTATATGTTGGCGGTTAGTAAAAATTGCATTTTTTCGAAAAATAGAAAAATAATGTGATTCAAAGCCAACTATGAAAATTTGTAAAATGTTCAAATCAGGATTGAGTGTATGAAATATGGGCCCCCATTAAAAATTGGGTAGTTCAAAATAAATTTTATTTTTGTTTAAGATACAAGCTGAAAGTAATAGTTTAACAATTGATTGTTGACAAAAATCACATGCATATAAATTTTTTTCTGTCCCGGATCATTCATTGTTCATGTGCCCACATATTGCACATTAGGCACCGAAACCAAACCTCGCCCCTTTGATCCTGTAAAAAACAGTCACAAAACATGCGCAGCATCTTCATCATCCAGACTTTGTTGGCTTACTTCATCAACGTCCATTTCGTCGTCAGCTGGACACAATTGTTGAATATGCCCTAGCCCATATTTAGACGTCGCGGAGAGCCCGTATTTCCATCATTGCACATGGCAATCTAAATGTTTGACTTTTTTGAGATTAAGTGAGGCAGTAGCTCCTAGTAACACAATATACCTCGATCACAATACAACAGCATTAAGTATAAATCACAAGCAGATCGAATAAAAACCTTGCCCATTCTTATAACATCAGCTTACCTTAATAAAAGAATCAAAATTAAGCAAACACATTTACTGTAATTCGTTTCTAACGGAACAAGAACTCAACTACACTAAATTTGTAAAATTGTTGAACGAAAGGTTAATTTTAAACCAGCGGTTTCCCAACTTTGTTCACTAACGCCCCCTTCATAAAAAATCCCATCTCTGGCGACACCCTATTTAGGAAATTTATAAACAATTTGTAAATAATGTCTTTATTGAAATAATAACCACAAAAGTAGTACAAATATGTAATGTAAATAATTTTTCTAATTCCTAAATATTTATTCTCACAACATAAATCACGAAAATTGTATAAAAATAAATTATATTAATATTAAACGTAATACAAAATACAATAAAAATGAATCAATTTTAATGTGAAGTATGGGCTTGTTTCTTCGCACATAATTCGTTAAAATGCGGTTCATATGAAGAAAGAGATACTCGTCTCCCACTATTAATCGTGCTCGATATTTTGTACAGCTAATGTGGAAAATCCTGTTTCGTACATATATAAAGTCACAAAAGGTAAAAGAATGTTTATAGCTTTTGATGATAAGACGGGATATTCCTTGCTCACTTTCAACCAGAATTTCCCCGGATTATTCAAATTGAATTGATCTTTTAGCGAGCTATCACAAGAAAGTTCTATTAATTTTTCCTGTTCGTTAATTGTTAGTTCAAAATTATCATTATATTCGACAGAAAACGATCGAAAAAAAATGACATATTTGCAATTAACCCGCGACCCCTTGGTAAAACTTACAAGCCTCCCCAGGGGGGCGCGCCCCCCACTTTGGAAACCGCTGTTTTAAACTATTGTCGAAAGATGATGTTAGCTATATTAGTAGATTTTCTTTGGGGGCCCATATTAAATGCAGGGCCCCTATTAAGACGTCCTCTATATATTTTAATCTTCATAAAACTGTTATAATAAAATTCGTTATACAGGTAATCCATAAAACTATATAACAAAAATTCTTTTGTCTAAAATTTCTAGAAATACATTAAATATAACGTATTATGGTTGAGAATACAACCATCTGCCATGACCACACAGATTTCTGGCGCTATGTATAAGGTAAGGGAAGTTAAAAATGTCTGAATAGAATATGGCACGTGGAGGAATCCCCTACCGTTAGAGGGTTGCACCAGAGGTTGCCACTTCCGGGTCACGATGTCTTAGGGGATGTTTTACTACGGGTACTAAATCTTTGTCAGAGCTTGTGACTTAATTAAGAATATGTTAATTAACTTAATGCTATTACAGAATGGTTTTAGTTGGTTCATAAGAAGATTACTGTGGTTAGTTTGATCAATAATGCTAATTTAAATTACAGATTTTAAGGAAAATAAATGAAAGCTGTATAGACTTTGTGCTTTAGTATATTAAATTAAAACCTATATTTTCAACAAGATTCTGATAATTAAGAAAATAAATAAACAAATTATTATCAATATACTTGATATCATTGCTGATAGAAGGGGTTACGTCTATAGTATTCGTATTATTTTTCTGTTAATGATGTTTTGTTAAGAAGCTATTGTTTTATTTCCTTTTCTGCATATATTTTATAGTCCCACGGTGTTTCGGCCATTTTTATTCCCACGTGAGTTCTAATGGAGATATCTTGGCTATTCTTTCCTCTTCCTGTGTTAGGTTAAATATGGTCAAACCATTATCACATCCGTTTTTGTTTTACCCATTTAATAGACCACAAGAATTTATAAACCGGATTTAATGCAATACATCGAAATTATATCACCAAAGATTATTAATACATAGGCGGATTAATATCAACAATTTTAGTCATTTTTAGGGTTTTGTAGGCATGACCAAAAAATCCTTATACCGTCATTTTGTCGTCTGTCTGTCTGTCTGTCCGTTCGGTAAAAATTGTAGCTAACCGGCTAAAACTAGAGAGTTGAAATTTGGCATGCTTATACATGTAATCTTTGACCCGCACATAGGAAAAATACTAAAACATCTAAAGAACATATCCCCCTAAAAATATAAACAAATATCTGCTCATCGAAAAAAAAAATATTTTTTTAAAATTCTGAGTAGGGTGTCAAATGAAAGCCCCTAGTACGTGGATAAACGATCAAGATTTTATTTTTTAGACGCGATTTTTGCCGAAATTGTTCAAAAATTTTTACCCTGTAGGATCCCAGATGGTTTAGACTAAAAATCTGAAAAAATTCTAAGTAATGTACATTTGTGTGAACCGGACAAGTACAACAGGAATTTTTGATCAGATTATGATTCGGAAAATAACGCATATTTTATGTTTTTTGCTTGACCATGTAAAATATTTAATAGCTTATGTAACAAAGTAAACCAGCATGCTTTCATAGTGTAATAATGGTTAGCGCTCTCGAGTTCTAATTTGCTAGCTAGGGTTTCGGTCTCGAGACAACTTTATTTTTTCTGTTTTTTTTTTGCATTTTTATTTTTTTCATCTTATTTTTTCAAATTCTAGTTATATTTGGGCAAATGTTTAATTTTTAAAAGCGTAAATTTAATAAGCAGTTGAAATTGAATACACGAAATCAAAGGGGCGGAGTTATGACTTAAAACAACCAATGGAAGCCATAGGCGCAATTTTCAAAACTTAATGAACCTTGCTATATACAAAAAAAAAAAAAAATACTGCATATATTTAGTAACCTAAATAATGGTATTAGGCATTCGAAATAAAATTAACAAAAAAAAAAAATATTTTAACATAAAATTTGTTTTAGCATCCCAAATAATCATCATTGACTTACTAAATACCTGCGAAACCCTGAAATGTGTGAAAATTCACACTTCACATCAATTTTTGTATGCATTAAGATCTTTGAGAAAATATTATAAATCAAATGAAATATTTTTTTAAAACCAAAAATTTTTATTCAATTATAATTGCCGAATAAAAAATTCTAGTGGTACTATTCCTACTGAACTAAAATGCATTACTCTGATTTTGAATCAGTTTATAAATTTTCGAAAATTTCATCTTCTATAACTCGTTAGTCTCTGAACTCTTCATTTTTCAAGAAGTGTTATTTTTCTGTATCCAAGTCAAAGAATTGTATATGTATCCAAAATTCTAACACTCTACGTATAGTCATTTGAACACAATGTCTACCGTACATACAGACACACATTTATTTATTTATTTATGTTTATATTAATTAGGTTACCAAACAGAACCATTTGTAAAAATGCTTCCAATAACAGAGTAACACAACAAAATACAAAAAAAAGTATAAAGTACGCTATACCAAAATCAAATTGGACAAAATAAAATTAAAATAAAACGTAAACAAATTATTTTCATCAAGGCATTTTGCAATTTCATCTAAACTGCACCTTTACCTGTTGTTACTCTTTGGCAAAACAAGTAAAAATACAAATTTATTTGCGGTTTTCTAAAAATGGTGAGAACGTTTTCGAGAGTTTCGCTTTAGCAAATTGATTAAAGAAGTTTTCCAAGTACTCCTGGATCGTATTAGATCCAAATCACACAACAGAATAATAGAAATTAGACACTGAATTGTGAGAAACATCGATTGCCCCCCAAAATGTGTAAAATTACTAAACGTTAAATCACACAAACTTAAATTTAATAATATCCGAAATAAATCTATTCAAAAATTCTATAAGACACATCACTGTTCCTTAAATCATCACAATAATAATTTAAACAAAACACTGCAATAATGCATCAAAACACAAATATAATTAAAATAATGTATTATTTAGACTTGCCCGTATCCCACTTTTGATGTTAGATATTTAATAATTACTAGGCTGGAATAGTACAATATAATGAGTATTAGTATCAAAAAGATATAATACTTCATGAGTATATAAAAAATAAGTACGTTTCGGAAACTGCTCAACAATCTGTTTCCGAAACGTCCGAATTTATTTTTTATATACTCATGAAGTATTATATCTTTTTGATACTAATACTCATTATATTGTACTATTCTAGCCTAGTACTATCAGCAATGGCAAACGTCCAAAATAACGGCGTCCGCATTACTATTGGACCATTGCAAAATAATTTCAAAGATATTATTTAATAATTAAACACAAAAACCATGTTCAATAAGTATAACTTTATTTATTCATCCAATTTATAGCACAAATACTAGCGGCAGATGTTCACAGGTATATATGGTAAAAGAATCAATGTTCCTTATCACACGACAGTTAAAGGCTAGTTATTATTATCTTTTTTTATTTATTTATATTACATAGGCGTATTTGTGCAACGAGGCTAATCGCCGATGCCAGGGGGCGAGCTCCTACACCTGGATGAGGGGTGAATGATTGTGAATATGGGAGTAATGTAAACATATTATTCTCGCCCGAATAATATCACCAACGAAGGAGGCTCGAACCACCGACCGCCCAACCCAGACTGTTTCCACAAGTCTAAGTCACATGAATCAATGCGCTCGGCCAGTAGGTTGGCTATTATTATCTTATCAGCATTAATTAACTAAACCAATTAGTAGGCGATTACATCTTCTTGCCTTACGTAATGATATTCAATCATAATAACGCTATGTTTTGAGAATAATGCATATTTTTCCAATACATTTTTAACAATAATAATCATGTTTCGAAAAATATATTTAATTTACTTTGGTTAATAATTTGTTTAAAGATTTGTTGACCAAAGTAAAAACAAATTACATATCATTCTACTTAATCATTTTTCTCACTATTACCAAAATATTTTCATCACAATAAAACAATTCAGTTCTCATGATTAAGTAATTCCTTAGAAAAGCGGATACATGTGTCCGTTAAATACGTATGTATGTATGTAAATATTTCTCCGAACCACTCAATTTGTTCCTTATTACCGACATTTTCCCACAATCCCCATCAGATATACTCGGCGCTGGTGTCTGTCGCTTATACTTCGATGCCGAAAGGCGAGCTTCGGTAGGCGGGCCACGAACTTTACAAAATGCCATTCGTCACAGATCTATCGGTATGACACACTCCTTCAAATAGGTAAAAATGCCGACATTGGGGTACACTGATAGATAGAAAGTTTTAAGAATTTTTCCTAATTACAAGTTTTAAGGTACATCGTAATACAAACACTGTTCACAAAGTAAAAAAACACAAAAAGCACATTCGAATGATTTCCCCGCGTAGACTCTCACGCTTAAGGGGAGCCCCAAAATTAATTTTTACGGTTAACTAAATGATAAATTAGATATTTTAACCTAACAGGTAACATTCCCCTTGCACCTAAATAATCTTCTTATCAAAATTGCATTAAAGGGAAGAAATAAATGTTTCCTCATATAGGTACCTAAAGTAATTTACTGATAAATTCTATAGATCCAGGTTCATCTCTGCCCCTGTAAATCAATTTTGAGTGCGCGTACTTGTTTAATTTATGCTGCTTTATCAAAAAATGTCTCAAATAAAAGTTGTTAGTTATTGCTTTTATAGCAACTTTTGTTAAATAAATTTTTTCGAAATATTTCTGTTGTGAAATATTCGCTAAAATCTTAAAACCCACACGAGTAAACTTCCATTTTTACTTAACCGAATTTTACCAAAACATGATCAACTCGGCACGAAGTCAAAAGCTTAAATATGAAGCTTCATAAAAATCCTTTTAGCCAAATTTGCTCTGCACGTGCACAGACAGACAGACAGACAGGCAGACAGGCAGGCAGACAGACAGACCGACAGACAGACAGACAGACAGACAGACAGACAGACCGACAGGCATCATGCTAAAAATAGTCAAAACATTATGTAGGGACCTCAATTCGTGGAGATCCATCGAAATCTCGAAATGTCAAAATCGGTATGATCACAATACCTCCCTTATATATGTTGGCGGTCGGTAAAAAGTAGTGTTAAAGAGACTTCATGGTACACTAAAAAATGAACATTTAATGTACCATGAAGTCCCTTGCTTTTCTTGTTAATTATTTAAATTTATTTTTTGGTTAAATTTAGTGTAAAGTACACTTTTTTAGTGTAGTGTACACTTACATACTCGTTAAATTATAGGGGTAAAAAATAAATAATGTTAAAGTAGTGTTAATTTTAACATTGAAAAAGTAATATTTCATAAAAATAACATTATATGAATAAATGAAGATTTACACGGTGATTTATCTAAAATTAGTGAATTTTTTACTTTTTTAAATGGAAATTTTAATATTAAAATTTTAACCAAACTGAGAATTTTTACACTTATGAATTTTTTGCTGTGTAAAAAACGAATAATATAATTAATTTTAAGCATAATTTTGTACTTATTATTATTTTTTTTTTGTTTAAACCATATCCAGAACTTGAAAAAATTTAGGTTCTTCAACCTACAACAATTTATATTATTGAACCTGAAACCGAACCAAAATTAATATATTGAACCCGAACTCGAACTTGAACCTAAATAAATTCAGCTTCAGGTTCCTGCGAGCAACGGTTGTGTGGTTAACTTCTGCTGCCTGAAAATACAAATTAGATATTTTAACTAAAAATTATTTTTTAAATAAAAAGGGGACGCTGTAGCATCCCGTTGCCTTCCCTGTAAACGCTCCTGAAATTTATGATTAAAAATAGTGAACTTTTACTTTTTTTAAATGCAAATTTTAACACTAAAATTTTAACCAAACTGATAATGAACTTTTAAACATGATTTTTTTGCTGTGTGTACACCGTAAAATTTCGGATGCTTCCCTGAATTTTTTATGTCTGTTCAATTCGATTCGTTTTTTTTTTTTTCTAACAAATATAACATGTCACATTTTTTATGTTTTAAAATAAACTTAATCAAGTGAAACTTTTTTCTTGATAAAATATAAATATTGTATCATTTATTTAAACATTTCGTTTCCCAAAACCCTAATAAAATATTCACAACATAACTCTCCTAAATCCCAATGGGTAACGCCATGTTCGATGACGTCTGTTTGCCGTCATAGGTCCAGCGTATGACACCGGAATGACAGGCAGCTCGGACTGTGACAGGAGACAGCGGGCGGACGGACAAGAATGCCGACACCGCGCTGCCGTTGCCGCTGTCCACTGATTGATTGATAAGTGTCGGGGTAGAGGAAGTGATGACCTAGTACACGTACTATCTTTGCACGTGGTATAATCGCTTACTGATACAAATGTGCAATACAGCACACCTCATGATATATCAGGTGTGTGTAACTATTTTTTTAGGACTCTGGTTCAATTATTTATAATTCAAATAAACATCCGTTTTTTATGTTTATTAATTGTTGAAATCAAAGTTTATTAACACTTTTTAACACAATGAGAGACGAAAAGCTAAATGTTTTACAGTGCATTCGGTATGAGTTCTATCTAATAAGGCAAACAAGCTAAAGCATCCTAATAAGAAGATTACCTTTTTATCAGGAAATTACTGACCAGACCGGCTTATTCTGACCAAAACCCAAACAAGGAGTTTACCTACCTTCAAAATTTAATTGATGACAAAAAAAAGGCCTCGCTTCCAAAATATGATGACAAAAAAAAGAGGCCATGTGCTCCAAAACTAAGGTTTGTGTTCCTTAAAAATACGTACTTTTTGAGTGTTGGGGGGGGGGGCAGATATTTTTCATTAACAAATAAATGAATCCAGTGGCGAAAGGCTCCGCTACCCTTGCCTGACCATAAATCCCGAAAAAAAAATTATATATTTAGGTAAATCTTCAAAAATACATCAAATTATGTTCTATACAAAATTTTGTTCAAGACTTGGTTTTACTAGGTACGATTTTTTTTAAAAGTTTAATAACTCCCGTTTCCGGTTCGGATCTTCATAAAAAACAACAGGGTTCTTTCAAACAATTAATAGAAGTTTTTTTTAGTACCACAACGAAGCCTCTAAGTTGAACCATTCTTGAGTTATCGTGTACACACACACACACACACACACACGCACGCACGCACGCACGCACACACGCACGCAAGCACGCACGCACGCACACACGCACGCACGCACGCACGCACGCACGAAAGCACGCACGCACGCATGCACGCACGCACGCACGCACACGGACGATATTTCAAAAATAGGTTTTATGGATTCCCAGTAAAAAGTAAAAAAGTTTAAGTAAAAAGCCATGAAGTTACTAATGTACTGAAATTGCCTTCAAAAAGGTCCAGGGTTAAATACAATTTAAAATGTATGGTAACTATTAGACAATAAAGTGCCTTCCATCGAAAGTTCAAACAAAAAAAAATCATGTGTTATAATAAAATCAAGTGCTCAAAAAAAGAATGGAAACCTGTTGCATTAGAATATGTCCAAAACCTAGTGAAAAGTATGCCTAGGCGCTTACAGGCCGCTATAAAAAAAAAGGCGACTACACTAAATATTAATATACTCATGAGTATTTATTGTATTTCATTATTGCATTATTTTTGTTTTTGGTTTTCATGGGCTCTAGGACAAACAGACAAAATGGGCCTCTAAAGTAAGTGATTAGAAAAAAATATAAGGGTTTTCTATGGCTGACGCCGTTTTCCCTTTCTCAGCCATATTCTCCAGTTATTTTTATCTTTCCATTCTCTATCTTTCAGGCCTCTCTTCTCCATGGCCTCATCTACGTCATCCCGCCACGATCTTCTTGGTCTACCTTTCTTCATCCTATTGGACTCCAGTCTGTAACTCTATTTCCCCATCTTCAGTCATTTGCTCCCTTAACATGGCCCGTACGAGATGAGTCTCTTTTTTAGGGTTTTGTAGGTATGACCAAAAAACCCTTATACCGTCATTTTGTCGTCTGTCTGTCTGTCTGTTCGGTAAAAATTGTAGCCAAACGGCTAAACCTAGAGAGTTGAAATTTGGCATGCTTATACAATTCTTTGACCCGCACATAGGAAAAATACTAAAACATCTAAAAAACATATCCCCCTAAAAATATAAACAAATATGTGCTCATCGAAAAAAAAAAAATATTTTTTTAAAATTCTGAGTAGGGTATCAAATGAAAGCCCTTAGTACGTGGATTAACGATCAAAATTTAATTTTTGCAAAATAAATTATTTTGATGCGATTTTTGCCAAAATTGTGCAGAAAAATTTTTGTCCCACACCTGTAGCCCAGATGGTTTAAACTAAAAATCTGAAAAAATTCTAAGTAATGTACATTGGTGTGAACCGGAATAGTACAACAGGAATTTTTGATCAGATTATGTTTTCGGAAAATAACGCATTTTTTGTGTTTTTAACTAAAATATGTTAAATATTTAATTCGGTATGTAACACACCAGATCAGTAGTTCTAGTAGCGTAGTTGGTTTTGTCGTGCGCTTAATAATGTAACTTAATTTGCAAACTAGAGTTCGAATCCTGTTAATTTTATTTTTTCTGTTTTTTTTTGCATTTTTATTTTGTTTAAATTATTTTGTCAACATTCTAGTTATATTTTGGTAAATGTTGCATTTAATTTTAAAAGCGTAAATTTTATAACCAGTGGGAAGTGTTGAAATTATAATTTAGCTCTATGTTTGAATGTATACGAAATCAGAGGGCGGGGCTTATGATTTAAACAACCAATGGAAGCCATAGGCGCAATTTTCAAAATATTAATGAACCTTGCTATATAAAAAAAATACTGCACATATTTAGAAACTTAAAGAATGGTATTAGGCATTCGAATTAAAATTCATATAAAAATATTTTGACATAACATTTGTTTTGGCATCCCAAATAATCATCTTCAGTAAATACCTGCAAAACCCAGAAATGTGTGAAAATTCACACTTCACATCAATTTTTTATTTCTATGTATGTTAGAGTGTTCTTTTCGCGTGACCTTACAACATCTTCTCCTGTATTCCATTTCCGTAGCCGTGATTATTTCGAATCATTTTATTCACAACCCAGTTCTCTGTTCCATATGTCATAATACTTTGGACTTTGGTTTTGTATATTGTTGTTTTTGTACTTTTTGTGAGTTTTCTGTTCCAAAGAACTGGGTTTAGTTGTTTAATGCATGTTCTTGTTTGTCCCGGCTGTTTATTTTTTGTTCCGTCGATGCATTTTTTGAAATCTAAGATATTTGAATCTATCACACCGTTTTATTTGAAGAACTTCCTGGATTTCAAGGTCGTGAATTATTCCTTCATCAGTTGATAGGTACTCCGTTTTATTGAAGTTTATTTCCAAACCTGCTTTTTCGTATTCTTCTTACAATTTTCTAACCATATAGCTCAAATCTTTATCATCTTGTGCGCTAAAACAACCTGGTCATCTGCACAACTAAGAGTATAGATATTCGTTCCAATTTGAAAACGCGGCACAAAAGGATCAACATTCACATATAAAGAAATGTTGAATCCATAAATAAAATTCCCATAATGTTATTAATACAACGTTTTTTAATTTGAAAATAATTCATCTCACCCCAAGACCATAAAAAATAATTCCCTAAACAACACTTAACTAACATATATTTCAAAACAACATACGAGTTTAACACTCCCATGCTGAGCATAAAAATTAAATGAAAAGGAAACCAAGGGTTAAACCTATTATATTAAAACAATTCATTAGGAGTTTAATTCAATATAGTCGACAATGTGTTTCCTGCTAACCGTATTCCATTTCCTAGTAAACTAACCGCAGAATCATTCGATACTGAATGTTAGTTATACTTTCACCAGTTCATTCATAGATGACTACGTCATCACAACTCATCACTTTACTTTTCAACACGGTATCTCTGATGACGTAATTATTTAAAGATTCCTGTCATTTTTGCATATATTAAACATGATGTTTTTAAAATAAAAAGTTGTAACGTGATATGAAAATGTAAAGATATTACTAGATTTGAATCATCAGATTATGTAGGTGGGATTTTACAAGTGTTTTATTTGTAGCAGATTAGAGGTTCCCAACTTTTTCGTAATTGTAGAAACATAGGCGCCGATTTTTCATATCGGCCGTGGGGACGCACATTTTTTTATCCAAAACAACGAGAGGTCAAATTGCGACCCATCCAGTGATTTCATGTGAAAACTAAAATTTTGATATATCTCCCTTATAATTTAACAGCAAAAACTTATTTAACTAAAAATGTATTTATTTATTTATTTACTTAAGTGTATACAGGATAAAATTACCTAAATTACACAATATTAAAAAACAAAAAATTACAAAAAATATATTAAAGAACAAAAATGCTAAATAAACAGGACTAGAGTAAACGGTTTAGATTATTTTTAAATTCAATTTAAGAAGAGCACATAATATCCAAATCCGGGGCCAGGTCGTTGTAGAGCTTGCAAAATTGTTTAAAATAAAAAGGCACATTTTATTTTAACAGCATTTTTTTCATTGGATATATATATTTGGAGAGTTGTGGCGGGAAAGACTAGAGCTAAAATTTTGAGATATCTCCCTTATAATTGACTAAACAGTAAGAACTTATGTAACAAATATTGTTTAAAATAAGAAGACAAATCTTTTTTTAACAGCATTTTTTTGATTAGATAAATATTTGGACAGTTATGGCGAGAAAGACTAAAACTTAAATTTTGATATTTTTCCCTTATAATTAATTTAACAACAAAAACTTATTTAACAAAAATTGTTTAAAATAAGAAGGCATATTTTTTATTAACAGCATTTTTTTGATTAGATAAAATATTTGGAGACTTATGATGAGAAAGACTAAAACTAAAATATTGATTAATCTCCCATGTTATTAATTTAACAGCAAAAACTTACATTATAAAAAATGTTAAGAATAAGAAGACGAATATTTTCTTTAAGAGCATTTTTTTGATTGGATACATATTTGGAGAGTTATGGCGGAAAAGCCTAAAACAAAAATTTTGAGATAGCTCCTTTATAATTGATCAAATAGCATGAACTTATATAACATAAATTGTTTAAAATAAGAAGACATATCTTTTTTTTTAACAGAATATTTTTGGTTGGATTAATATTTGGAGAGTTTTGGCGGGAAAGAATAAAACTAAAATTTTGAGATATCTCCCTTATAGTTAACTTGAAATCAAAAACTTGTATAACAAAAATTGTTCAAAATAAGAAGACAAATCTTTTCTATAACAGCATTTTTTGATTGGACAAACATTTGGAGAGTTATAGCTAAAACAAAAATTTTGATATACCTACCTATCTCCCTTATAATTAACTGCAAACGCTTATTTAACAAAAATTGTTTAAAATAAGAAGACACATCTTTTTTTAACAGCATTTTTTGATTGGGTAAATATTTGGAGAGTTACGGCGAGAAAAACTAAAATTTTTATTTATCTTCCTTATTATTGATTTAACAGCAAAAACTTTCAGGTCGCCTGTAAGAAAATACGTTTACTTTTCTTACCCAGCGTAGTGAACACATTACCGCTTCGATTTAGACTCCATTTGCGCCAGTTACGTACTAGACGTTTTGACTTATCCTCTGGATTTGCCCAGTATTTATTATTCCGTTCTTCGTTGCCGCATCTTAACCTCGCTATCCTCCTGACTCTACCCCCTGATCTTCCTCTTTTCCCTCTTTTCTTCTTTATATCATTTCCCACTCCGCGATTTGTCTATTCTGTCTGTTCATAATATAATATTATTATTATTATTATGTTCTTTCCTGCTCCTGTACCTCCTTTCCCTTACTTCTCAATTCTTCTACTATATCTGTTCCTCAGTTTCTCTTTCTCTCTGCTTCTCTTATGTCCATTCTACACCTCCAAAAGTACTTTTTCTTGTCAATCCCCATGCCGACAATGTGCTTTTTTGCTATTTATTCTTTCTTCTCAGCATTAGTTATTTTTAGTATTTTTCTATTCGCTTCCCTTATGACTTTCTCCTCATAGATATTGTAGTTAAACTTAAGAGTTCACTAGTTGGCTAAAAATATGCTAGCGAAATATTGTTATTATTCTTATACCTATATTTTGTGATTTTAAGCTCCTTTGATATTGAAATTTATCTTAATATGTTTACATCCTTTGTGGAATTATATATGTTTCTATTTCCATAATAAACTTGAAATGAGGTATTGAAGTAGTCTTTTATTAGTTCTTTATATGTATGAAGTTGGTATGAAAGCAGCTCGTTATGGAGCTGAATACAAAGCTAATTGAAGAACGTAATGAGTAGAAAATTATAGAACTCTTCTTTTTCTCACAATTAGAAACACACACTGAACTTTCATTACATTTTCACCAATTCACTGTTAAACCAATTCAACCATGAAGGACAGAAAATTATTTTATTTGTTATTTGTGAGAGTAAGCCAAGAACATGTCAATATATGGTTAACTTGGCATTCACTTCTAGTTAACCGGTGTATCTCAAACTTTATATCTGGTACCGAATGTTTCCACTTTTGGAAGAATTTTTGATTGCTGCTGATATCAACCAGAAAGTCATATTCAATATAATAAGTCAACATTTAAGAGCTTTAGCTGAAAATTTTAATAATTATTTCCCTGAAAATGAGGATCCTCGTAAATGTAACCACTGGATTAATAATCCATTCTTGGAAGATATAAAGTCATGTGCACTTGATCCTCGTGAAAAAAAAAGCTGATCGACTTGTCTTCTGATGTCAATCTGGTGTCCAGATATAAAATGCAATCATTGTCTCAATTTTGGAAATCGCAAGAAAAAGAACATCCATCTTTGAGTTATAAAGCTATCAAATTTTTGGTCATTTATTCGACTTCCTATTGTGCTAAAAGCCTTTTTCAGCCATATCAATAATAAAAACCAAACAAAGAAATCGAAAGGATGTCAATACAGCGCTTCGTCTCCCAGAAACAATTCTGCAGCCACGAATATCAAAATATCTTAGCATTCAGCCGGTCCGCGAAATATATATCCTATTTTCACCGGTCCGCAGGTGTAAAAATGTTGAAGAACACTGATCTAAAGGTTTCGTATTCTTTTTCATATTTCTGTTTAGATTTAAGTGGTAACAAAATATCCGTTGCGTTTTGTGATTTTTTCTCGATATATTCGAGTAATTCTTGCATATTCATTTGGATTGTAAAATTAATTCTGACAATTAAATGATTAAACAAAATCATTTGTTTTTTATCTATAAACTGATTATTGTTATAGGCTACCAAATAGGTATAAATATCTGTTAAGTTTTACTTTTCTTTTATGTGAAGTGAAAAATAAAATTTTGTATGCACCATTACTGGATGATTACGGTCATCAAGCGACATCCATCCCTTGGGCCAGAGGGCCCTTTTTTATACATCTATGATTTCATTTGTAGTGTTTTTTCGGAGTGAAAAAGGATAATTTCGCTTTGGAATAATTTTTGGACAGCATTATAGTCGATTTTGAAGCGGATTAGTGTCTCTAATTGTTAAAACTTAACAGAAAGGTTAAACGTCAAAATTTATTTAACCAAAACGGAATATTTTTTCATTATGACAATGCTCGTCCTCACTCAGCAAAAATAAAGCGAAAAAAATCAGAACTTAAACTGGGAAAATATTCCACTTCCACCGTATTCACCTATTCTCGCGCCTTCCGATTTTCACCTATTTAGGTATATGGAACATATAACTCAGACATAAAAAATTTCGCAATAATGGATTTCTTTTCCGTCCGTCTAATAGTTATAATAGGAAATAGAGATGGGAATTTCGGCTCAGTTTGCGGAACCGGATCAGTGGAGGTCGTTCAGTTTGTTGGTCGTTCAGTGATCCGGTTAAGTAAACATGTTTCCGAGACACAGGTCGGTCGTTAGTTCGTAGGTAGAACGTCGCTTAGAGCCGGTTCTTGCAATATATGAACTGTAAACATGATCCCGAGACACAGGTCGGTCGGTCGTAGGTAGAACGTCGCTTAGAGCCGGCTCTTGCTTAGAGCCGGTTCTTGCAAAATATGAACTTTAAACATGATCCAGAAACACAGATCAGTCAGTTGTTCGTCGTTCGCTCTTAGGTAGAACGTCGCTTATCCTCGGCTCTTATCTAACATTTTTGAAACAAACAATTCACTTTATGTAGCTACTGTATTTTAAACCAGATGTATTAAGTTTATGGCGATGTTTATTGCCCTTATAAATCGGACATCTGGGATTTGGGCAATATTTTTAATATTTTTATATAGTATGGTTGTAAGAATATACAGACTAAGCCTATTAGTTTCAAATAAACTGCCCTACAAATTGATGACAAAATACACTTTATGATAATACATTACAAGCCGAGTTCTCGCGAAGTTCAACATGACATCGATCCAGATCCGGATCACTCCGGTCACAGCTCACAATCGCCCGACCAATCGTATCCTTGAAACTTTAAACTATACAGTGAGCCGTGAGCCGGCTCATTTTAATTTGGTGAACCGTGTCACTTCGGTCAGTGTACTGAGCCGGTTCAGTGAGCCGGTTCGTTCATGAACGACCCATCTCTAATAGGAACACAACTAAATAATATTTAGCTTCTTCAGGTGCTCTTCGTGGCATTACACAACAGCATGCTGTTGATGTGTCCTAAATAATTAAAATAAAATAAAAAAGTCATCTTATAATTTCTCTCGAAGAAATAATTTTGATTTATTTTAGTTCAAATTGTCTCAAAAATTAGAAATTTTGTAATTTCTAAAAAATCGTGATTGTGAAGCATACATTCACTACATCCAATATCCTGTGATTAGACATCATGTAACAAATTACATAGAAATGTAATTAAAAATAAATTTGTTTCGTGGTACAGAAAATATATAATTACTACTTTAAATAAATTTAAACAAATTGAGTAATACCTGGAAATTGCCTGCAATATTGACAGAATTTAATACAAATTATAAACAATCTTACATCAATACCTGATTTCTAAGAATTTGGTGATCGAAACACAAAGATTCCACTGCATAATTCTTGGAATATAATTGAGGCCAACAATGCATATTGTTACAGTGTTTCTCTGTGGTTGGATAAGATGCGCACCAAATGGAACTCTCGGACTTGCCCCCCCCCCGCGCCAAGAAAACAAAAAAATACTTTTATAAGGACACATTTGTCTTGTAATTAAATGTGAGTCCGTTCCCGATAGTTCTTTCCCACCATCCGAACCAATAGCATCGCTTATTTTTTTATGACCTTCTAGACTGAATACCCTTTTTTTTTAGGGCGTCGGTCAAGTAAATCCTCATAAAATATACGATTTTTGGCAGAAATGGTGGGCAGCATACGTAAGAAAACGTAAAAATAGGTCATTGCCTTATTACCTGCTGAAGAACAGTCCTGCACAGGAGATGCAATTTTGAGAAAAATGCATATTAAATTGACATAAATTTAAATCAAATCGCACAGGAAGCAGCGTGCTATGAATGAAACATAATATTTTTGTTTGTTTGATTAATTATTAATGTCAATTCGACTATTTTGTGAAGAATTATGTTAAATTGGTGAAGCACTAGCTCACAACTCTGGCCTAGTAGCTGAATATTTAAATGAACAATTTCCAAATAAGTGGATAGGCACCAATTGCCCCATTGCATGGCCTGCAAGGTCTCCAGATTTAAATATCCTAGATTATTTCTTATGGGGTTACGTAAAAGATATTGTTTATAGCACTGTGCATCCAAACGTACAACATTTGAGAGACAATATTGAAGATATTATATCTAATATTGATGGGAGAAAATTAAAAAGGGCCTGAAATAGTTTACTTTTAAGGACTGAATTATGTATTTATAAGAATGGAGGCAATATTGAGCAATATTTATAATTAAAATATACTATAGTCGGATTGCTGATAAGTGACTGTTCGTTGCTACAAGTATCGATATTCAATACTATATGCTTTCTCTGTCTATATCATTATAATTATTTGCATACCCATAGTAACGTATAGTGACGCAAGTTGACAACTAACCTTCCAAATTATTTGAATAAAAAACAAAACATTAGAAAGAGATGAAAAAGATGGTATGATTCGTAGATATCTTTACTAATTAGAGCGCGAAAATAAATTTACAACAGTACTCAAACAAACAAAATTATTAATTTTAAGGTTATAATTATAAATAAGGAAAAATTTATACTCATACGTAAATTTTGGATTATAATTTGTTATTTATTCCAGCAGATTTAAAATTAAAGTTTGTGAATTTAATAAATGGCCGCAAGCCGTATTTTAATTAATATTTATTACCAGACACTGACAGTTAACACAAATAACAAAAAACATTTTTAAAATCGCTTAAAAATAGTAACTAGATTATTATATGAATGCACTACTTGATTCATACATGTAACAGTCACCTATCAGCAATCCGACTTTTTTTTATATGTCATAGAATTAGACTGTTCAATACATTTTGATATTCATTTGTTTCTTTCAAAGCACGCTGATTCCTGTGCGATTTGATTTAAATGAATGTCAATTTAATATGCATTTTTCTCAAAATTTTTGTGATGTAAGGGTACTTAACTGTGTATTCGTTGAATTCAGAATAAAATTCCCTTCTGAAAAAAATATTTAAAAAAATATGTTCTCATTTAAAATATGAAAGTTGGGATATTTAGAGAACCATTGATCATAAAATTTTGTTGTTAATAGTTTTGTAATAGACTTGCAAAATGGTACTTCTTTGCTAATTTAACCAACCTCGTAGCTCTTATAGTTCTCGAGATAGCAATGGTGGCACACTTAGATTGAACACGCTGTATATATATATATATATATATATATATAAATGTAGGAGGAAATAAAAATTCTTGAGTACTCGTCAAAAGTTTATTATAAAATATTAAGAGACGTTTCGACTGGTAAATCCAGTCATCCTCAGTCTATAAATAAAAATTACAATTGTAAATTGTTGGGATATTTAGAGAACTATTGATCATAAAATTAATATATATATATATATATATTTCTGCTTTTAAAAACAATTTTTGTTGTATTATTGATTTTCTAAAATGTTCTTCAAATAAATATCGTAATTCTAATTAAGTATAGTCAATCTTAGAGGACATAAAATATTTCTGCACACCAGCACAGCTTGAACTTGCTACACCACTGGTCCTGCAGGAGCTTCAACAATTCTTAAAGCTAAATTAAGACCTTAGTCCTTATTATCTTGTAAATGAATTCTTACACGAAATAATATTTTCTTAATAAAAAATGACCTATTATTCTTTTTTAGAACCTATATAAATCTGTTGTTTTTGCGCAGTATTCTACAGCGTTGAATTATAATTTTATTCTGCGCAAGGCGGTACTGTTTATCACTGTCGAAAAACAAACAGCCATCTAATACTTTATCCGGCGCTTAGTTATAAAGAAAACCGAATAATCACACACGACAAAGGGTTCTAAGAAGAGATATTACATCCGACACGTAGCACGAATTTCGCTAACATCTCTACATACGCATTTTAAATATTAATTAACGTACGTGGATTATATACGTAGGTATATTGATGAGATTGTTGCGGATATCCTGCTCTTTCGGGATTCATCTTGTGTTATTTATGATCGTAATGTACGCTGCTGTGCATATATGGACACTACAAGGACGACCTCTGCACTTGGAAGCAAATTTTTATTTGTAACAATTTTAATGGGTGTCACGTTATCTTTATTGGATTTAGTTAATTGGAATTTTAATGTAAAGGCCTATTTAGACATCCAAATTAAGATTTAATCTACTTATTAAATATTTTTAATTTTTTTTTTTTTTTATATTTTAAAAACATACAACAGCATTCAGATATATCTGACTTATCAGTTAAATTAGCATATAGGCTAGTCCAAACGTTTAGGCGGAACCAAATGGTATTGTTATTTTCTTAAGTTGTCACAAGCTTACCATATAACGTTTGAAGTAAGGTTTTGCCAAACAAAATTATCAAAAGCTTCATTCAAACGAAAAAATTACTTTATTACAATATCTAGTTCCGCTTAAAGCAAAGAAACCGACTATAAATTAAGCAGAACTTATGATACATAACCTTACTTTACCACAATAAGTCTATATGTAGATTTTAAAATTGTAGCTAAGGTTGTAAAGGCAACAAATCCGCACATACATCTCTCCATAATCACAAAATATTGAAATCACAACACAAAATTAACGCTTTCTTCTAGACTTGTGATTGGTTCAAATTAATGGTTCCAACTAAAATATATGCGATCTACAGAAAATCTTAAAATTGAAAAATATTAAAACCAGGGTCCTGAAGCTGAACCCGATGCAAAAACCCGAAAAACCTGTACTTTTTGTGAACCTGAACCTGAACCAAACCATTATATATCAATGTAAGAACCCGAACCTTTTATTATTAACTGGTAAAATGTATTTTTAACAGGTTCAAGAAATTATTGTGTTGTTTACAATTTACTTCTAAAAAAACAAAAAAAAAAAAAAAAATCAAAACTGAAATTTGCTATTTGGTCATTTATTTTTGTTATTCATTTTTGAGCATTTTTTTTTTATTCATTCAAGAGCTATTAATACAATCTGGAGTACCGCAAGATGCTCTACCAGGTCTACTACTGTTTATAATTTATATTAATGATCTTCCGATGTACATGAAAGATGCCAAGATCATCTTTACGCGGATGATGCTACATTTTTAAATGAAATTCTAACTATGAATAGACGAATTGCAACCGATTTATGACTGTAGCAATGAGTGGTTTAATAAGCGGATTGTCAATAATGCAAAGACACAAAATCTGCTCTCTTCCCTCAGAACTCCATTTCATGAGTTTAAAATTCTGTAAAGTTCTTAGGAATTACAAAAATGAATGAAAATGAACAGCTGTTAATCGTGGAGAGAATCATGTGATTCTGTGCCAATGGAAAATTGGGAAAATACTTCTGATTTCTACGAATGTATACATATACATACCATGAGATCAAAAAGATATTACATAAGGGCAAGCTATGGAAAATAAATGTAATGTCAACAGCAAGCTTTAGTATTAATTAACTGTCATCACTGTTGTTGTTGTCAAGTTAGCCGGTTAGGTACTAGTGATGGGCGCGTGCCGTGAAATTTCCGTGTCACGAAGTGACACGGCCGTTCACGGTAAAATCGTGAGTGAACGTGATTCATATTTTTCTTTCGTGCGTGATTGTGCGTGATTTAAAATTAGTCGTGACACGTCGTGCGTGCAATCACGGCGCGTCTCGACTCACGAAGTATAAATTTTAGTAAATAGAAGGAATAAGAAGAAAGAATTGTATATTTTTTATCATTATCTATGCTGGTTTTTGTTTCTCCATCTACGACGAAGCAACATATCTCCGTTGAATGCAGGTGTTGGAATTATTTTTAGTTTAATTTTGAATGAATCTGACTGAATATGGATAATTTAACAATCTCATTCTAACTAGTATGCGCTTTTTTCTAACCAGTTGGATTTGATGGGATCATACGGAACATTAACCAATATTCTTCATTTCTTAGAAAAATTTCTTCATAAGTTATATTTTCTAAAAAAGGAAAATGAAAGAAATATAATTCTTTTATATACCTACATAACACTCGTTTCTTATTAACAAAATGTAGGGACGGGTGTGGGTTGGCCATTCTAACGTGAAAAAATTCACGCGTGAGTCACGATTCACGCGTGAGCCACGAAGCACGCGTGCGTCACCGTGATATTTTAAAATTATGATTTCGTGTGCGTGCGTGTAGTTTTGAATCTGGCTTCGTGAGCGTGCATGATCGTGACAAAATTTTATTCACGCGCCTAACACTATTAGGTGCACTTGCGCTAAAAATGCTGTGCCTAAACGTTAGTCAATTGTTATATAAAGCTTTCAGTAGAGATTATTTTATTTTTCCATAGCCAACCCTTACGTAATTTCTTTTTGAATGATATATAGACTGTGTAGAAAAGTATTTTGAAAAATTGTAAATAATAAAGCTGTACGATTGTAAAACGACGTAACGAAGTACGACGTAAAAAAAACGTAAGGCTATACATATTTCAAAAAAAAATATATATATATATGTGTGTCTACCTGAAGTAAAAGTACTACATCATTAAAAAAGAAGAACATACGGTTGTGTTTTAGACTGACTTATTAACTAGAACTGTAACAAATATATGTTCTTAATCATAAAATACAAAACGCAAATAAGATATGAAATGCTTACTTTCATGCGACTGCTTCAGTTGTAAGATAAGAAAGTTTAATTATTCCAAGTTCCACAGAATTGTCTCTTGTCTTACCTGAAACAAAACAAAGGTAAAATATTAATTTCATTATTCAAATAAAACACAAACTACACGTCTTGTTACTTTGTTCGTATTAAAACGAACACTCTGGATTATCTCTGAGGGAAAATATAAGATAATTGTGTATTAAATTGCCGTCAAATCTAGAAAACTTAGACAATGTGATATTTAAGAGGACAAAGACTAAGATAAGTACAGAGAAAGTGCAAGATTTGCAGAAAACTTTATACGCATTTTATAGAATGTAATTTAAGAAATACAAAGTATTGTTGATATATGTTATTGTTTCTTATTGCCATACTTTGTGATGTCTAAATCAGCGTTTCTCAACCGGGGGGCCGAGAAGGCTTCGTTGGGGGGGAGGGCGAAGTCATACAAGATCGTAACATGAAAATATAATAATATTGCACTCAATCTTGCAAGATATAAATTTTATTCATATTTATAAATACGAGTATCTTATATTTATATCTATAAAAATATACTTTTCATAACATAAATAAAATAAATATTCTATTTATTTTTATACATAATATACTTATTTTGAAAACTAATTTAAACTACATGCTTTTTCAAACGTTTTACATTTAAACATTGTAAATGGGCTTTTACTAAACAAAATGATGAAAAGCTTCATTTAATCGTTAAAAATTACTAGATTTGAAAATCTAGTTCCGCTTTAACCAAAGAAACAGACTATAAGTAGCCTATATGAAGGTCAAATAAATTCTATGTGTCGGTTGATGTGTTTCTTTGACAATGGTTCGCGTTGGAGGTACAAGTATTTTCAAGTTGTAATTTGAAGTAGGTACGACTTGAAAGTGCAATATTTTTTATTATATATTTTTTTAATTGCTCTCCGAGCTACAGATAATTCAATAGTAAGGGTGAGAATGTGTCTAAATTAAAATGGAAGGCACTTTGAACACTTGTAAATAAAAATACTTTACTTTCAAGTCGTTGTAAGGAATATAATCGTCATTTAAAAATATCACAGTTTTTTGTCAACCGTAAAAGATATTAAAAAAATATTTAAGTAAAAGTTGTTGAAAAGCTCTATCCAAAGATATCTAATATGACATACGTTCCCATTTAAAATTCGAAATTATCCTTGATATCCTGTACTTCAATACTACCATTATATTTTGTAGATAAATTTTAGTTCAAAATTTTTCCCAACCCTCGCACGTCACCTTTTCGAAATCGCCTTTAAGAAAAACTCGTGTTCTGTTTATCTTGATATACCATAATATAGGGGGGCCGCAGACCATATTTACATAATTTCGGGGGGTCCCAGGCCAGAAAAGGTTGAGAAACACTGATCTAAATAATTTCATTTAAAAAACACACACACCCACACACATAACTCTAGTTGGCTTTGGAATTTGTGGTACGTCTTAGACCAGTGTTCTCAACCAAAAACGCACTACGGACCAGTTTAATTTATAATTATCTAACGCGGACTACTAATAATAATTGAAAGGGCAGGTGGATGAAGGTGTTATGTTACAAATTTTAAGTTCTGAGTTAATTGACATTTAGTAAGTTATTGTGTTTTTTACTATCCGGTATCTCTCCACTTGTCACATCAGTTAAAAGCCTGTCAAATTTATTATATTGTGAGAATTAGGTTTTTTCCACAAATTACTGCATTATTTCTTCTTTTACTGCATTATTTTGTCTTATTCAAGAAAACCAAAATTATAGCTACACTAAAACCTGGTAAACCAGTTAACGAGGCTGAAAGCTATAGACCTATTGCGCTTCTTAGTGTTGTGTATAAACTCTTAGAAAGGTTGATCCACAGCAGAATTGCACCGGCAATAAATGAAATTGTTCCAGTAGAACAGGCCGCTTTTAGAACGGGAAGAAGCTGTGCGGACCAGGTGTTAGCTTTAACAACCTACATCGAATGTGGCTTTCAAAAAGGTTTAAAAACCTCGGCAGTATTCGTAGACCTGACCGCAGCCTATGACGGCGTATGGAGAAAAGGCCTGTTGTTCAAGTTCATAAGAGCAATACCCTGCATTAAATTATATAACTTGATAAGTAGCATGTTACGAGATAGGTTATTTAGAGTATGTCTAAATGGCTGTAATAGTAAAACCCGGCAGCTACATAACGGTCTACCACAAGGTTCTGTACTGGCCCCACTACTTTTTAACCTCTATACCTCCGACATTCCGACCACACATGCCAGAAAGTTTATATATGCAGATGATATAGCTCTCGCAATACAACACCGAAACTTTGAGAGTGCTGAACACGATCTGTCTCAAGACCTGTCAATACTCCATTCATATTTCACAAAATGGAGATTATGTCCAAACCCTACCAAAACTGAGGTTTCATGTTTCCATCTGCACAATAGTAAAGCAAATACTACATTGTCAGTCAATTTTAATGGAACCATACTATGCCACAACCAACATCCGAAATATCTAGGTGTCACTCTTGATAGGTCTTTGACATTTAAAAGTCATTTGGAAAAAACAGCTGCTAAACTCCAGACTAGAAATAGCATTATCCAGAAACTGGCGGGCACAACGTGGGGCGCGTCTGCGGATACGCTGAGGACGGCCAGTATGGCATTAGTATATTCGACAGCTGAATACTGTGCACCTATATGGCTTAACAGTAGACATGTAAAAAAAGTGGATATACAACTAAACTCCACAATGAGAATGATAAGCGGGGTAGTTCGATCTACCCCCTTAGAATACTTACCAATACTAAGTCATATAGCTCCACCAAATTTACGCAGAAATCAGGCTCAACAAAAACTCCAACGTACTATAGACCAAACCACGGACCTTCCGATTCATGAAGATCTCTGCAACATTCCCGCACCAAGGTTGAAATCGCGACGAGCGCCATATACGTCCATGAATAGATGTTTCGATCTCCAACAGTCGTGGAATGAAGAATGGCAGAATTTCAATACCAACCGAAATCCCATAAACTTAAACATCAACGACAAGCCACCTGGTTTCGAGCTTCCCCGGCAACTATGGACCAAATTGAATCGTATACGTACTGGCCATGGCAGATGCGCAAAACAGATGCATGATTGGGGATATGCAGAAAATCCGAGATGCGATTGTGGCGCAGAAATGCAGACAATAGATCATATCGTTACAGAATGTCCAATACATCGCTATGAAGGAGACCCCGACGACATAAACTTGTTAACGCCCTCAGCGATAGAGTGGTTAAAGAAATTGAAAATAAATTTATAATAATAGTTTATAAATTTATTTCCAATTTCCTTACATTGTGATCATTGTAATTTTATTGAAATGGAATTATTATTGTTACGTAAATTATGTAAATGTATTTGTTTCATACGAAAATAATAATATTCTTCTTTTGCTACTGTGTGATACCTAAAAAAACTACTTGAGGTCATTGTACATAACACCTTTATCTATCTGTATTTTCTAAAATATAGATAATTGGAAACTGAGTGTTGTGGTTAGGATAAAAGAGGCTTATACAACCTCATTCCAACGAAAATTTCAAAATTTCAAAAAATGCTACATAACACCTTCATCCACTTGCCCCTTCAATTGTTCATTTTTTGCGAGAAAACAAATATATTTAATGTGCTACTAAATACATTTATTTTATTTGTAGAAAATCACAGAAAGTTTACAGAAAATAAAAAAAGTATATATTATTTACCTAAAAAATGTGCATAAAAAATAAAAAAACAAAAACACATATAAAAATTTTCGCGGTCCACTACCATTTTTCTGGGGACCACTGGTGGTCTGCGGACCACCTCCAATTTTAGCCAAAATATAGTTTTAAGCTAATTTTTGGATTATGAAAAAAAAAATTTTAAAAAGTCATGCTTTACTAGCTTTTGAGTTATAGCCGATTTGGGTCAGTTTTTTTCCTATAATTCCAAAACTTTTGCCCAAACTTCAAAATGGACCACATTTTCTTGATCTATGACCAAAAATACATAACGTACCAATTTTCAATAATATCGGAAACAAAAATTTTTTGCTTAAAAATTTCGATATTTTTTATTGGTTTGTTAAAGCCCATTTTCTTTTTCAAACTAAACAATGTTGGAGAATTTCAAAAATTCAAACAGAAGATTTCTATCCCTAACCATTTTTTAGTTCGAATTTATCAAAATTTTTAAATAAAAAAAAAAAAAAAAAGAATAATTTTCAAAAAAAAAAATTTGTTTCCAAGTTTGGTTACATGTCAATTAGGACCTAAAGATTTCAAAAATTTCAACTCGAAGTCTATATCGCATTTCGTTTTTGAGATACGTCCATGCGAAAATGAAAATTTCTATATATCATGTCATATTAAAATTTGTCATAATTTTAAAATACGCAAAACGAATAAGGCCTCAAATGTTTTCTAGACTAAATAAACTACGAGGAATCCAAAAATTCTAACCGCAGGTCGCAATCTCTTACCGTTTTTTATATTGTAATTTTATTAATTTTTTTAAAATTTTCACAAATAATGTAAATTATGCTTTTAGAATAAATTGTCGTAATCGCAAAACGTGTTGAACAATTAAAGCCCCAAATATTTTCTAGCTTAAATTAACTAGAGAATATCCAAAAATTCCAACCGCAGATCGCTATCTTTAACCTCTTTTAAGTTGTGTGTTTTTTTTTTTTTTTTTAACTCACAATTTTAACAAATAATGTAAATTATGTCATTAAAAAAATTGTCGTAATTTCAAAACGCGTTAAACGATAAAAAACCCAAATTTTTTTCTAGACTAATTAAACTACGGAGTATCAAAAAATTCAAACCGCAGGTCGCTATCTCTAACCGTTCTTGAGTTGTGTTTTATTTTTTTAATGTCGTAATCTCAAAACGTCGAAATAAAAAACAAACAAAATGTTGAATATCTGGGACATTTTCTAGACAAGTTTTTTTTTTATTTTTTCAGTGTTTTGAGTATATGAAGGCCAAAAACTACAAAATGTACGTAAATGTAAATTAAGTATGGGGCGTACTTTGATAGAGCCTGATTTTGGTGTTTTTACAAAGAAGTTTTGAAGATATTTTATGAACATACAGTTAAATATTTACCAGTTACCTTTGGCATTAAACTTTGTAATAAAAATTGTGTATTTGAAAAAGTACACGTATTCATCACATGTTATATTTGCATGTTTATAAAATCAAGTGATAGATGTAAACATCACATCCGTTTGCTGACAAAAGTTCCTCATTTATTTAAATCACGTGCCAAAAAATACAATAACCATTTCCAGGAACAAGAAAATTATATGTGGCATAGTGTATTAGAATTTCCTATTAACAATTCTGATTATTCTACCAGGGAAATGATGAAATATGCCAAGTATTTTATTATTCAGCCATTCCTGTTATTTTATAATGTTTATTCGACAAATATCTTAAATGGAATTTAGTTAAAGAATAGTTTTACTATAATTTCATCACACAAACAGATATAAAAATGATAGTTGAAAATACAGAAAAGCTGCATTTACAGCTCTAAAATTAATAGACTATACGCTATGATACGCTACGCTCTTAAATTAGTAGACTATAGACTATGGCTTCTGCACTGTAGATTGTCACTATGGTTTGTCGTATGGTAACTCAAGCGACTGTAAAGCTGCATTCAGAGCTCAGTAAATTAACATGCTGTGCGTTATGGATAGTTTTTAAACGAGTGCAATTGGTATGATCGGACAAGCTCGTACTATATCGCTCAACAGTAGTATAGCAACGACAAAGCACGAGCATGTCCGATCATACCAAATGACCTCGTTTAAAAATTATTCATAGCGTACAACGTGTTGATTTACAGAGCTCTGAATGCAGCTTAACAGCTCGAAATTTAATAGACTACGTTGTCGAATATAGAGAGACAAAAACTGATTTTTTGCGGATATTGTCGAGGCCGAAAAAATAAAAAAACAGACATCAATTTTATTAATATAAATGACAGATAAGAATAAATATTAAGATAGTTCAAAAAATGGGGCAGGCTGACATTTCATCGATCTGAGCCTTTTTGTGGACTGTCTTTTTTTTATTCTTATTGCCGTAAATGTCAAAATTTTTTGTTGAAAAGTTACACATCTCGTCTGTTTAAAGAAATTATTCTATGCTCTAAAAAATATCAAAAACTTTTTTAATAATTAATTTTGTTGAAAGTGGAATGGTCGGAAATTCGCACTATTATGAAGTATGAGTTCTTACGTGGAACTACGGCATCGCAAACCGCGCGAAACATTAATAGTGTATTAGGCTCTAATGTTACTACGCAGCAGACAATATCAAATTGGTTCGCCAAACGTCGTACAGGTAACTTAAAAACCAAACAAAAATAAAAAAAACTGACTCATGGATCATAGCAGAAATATAATGCAACCAACTGGACGAAATGATAAACTGCAAAAACTTAAAGAAAAACAGCCTAGATTGGTCAACAGATCGACTCCTATCTCATTGCATGATAACGCTAGACCACACACTGCACAAATAACTGTGGCATAACTACAGGAATTGGAGTCGGAACTTCTTCATCATCCTCCATACTCACCAGACCTAGCGCCCACTGACTACCACTTCTTCCGCAATTTGGACAACATTTTCATAGGAAAACACTTTAATTCCGACAATGCTACAAAAAGCTGGCCTTCCAGGAATTCAATGACTCTCGTCCGCCAGGGTTTTATCACCGGCCTGAGCAACCTGCCGCTTAAATTGCAAAAGTGTATAATGTGTATAAAAGTGTATAAAAGTGTATAGACAATATGGGTGCATACTTTGATGAATAAAATAATTCCTTATATTTGTAAGTTATCCACCAACTTTGCCTTTTTTTCTACAAATTTCATCCTTGATGACCTAATATTTGTGATCTAATTTATAAATATACCTATTTCCAAACAAAATTTTTAAAAAAATCCCTAAAATCTAGAAATTTTAATCAAAATTCTATTTTAGTCAAAATATAGTTTTAAACTAATTTTGGGGTGAAGATTATGAAAAAAATATTTAAAAAATTCATGTTCTCCTTGTTTCTGAGTTCCGATCTGGGTCTATAATTCTGGGTCGATTGCCTATAATTCCAAAACTTTTGCCCAAACTTCAAAATGGACCAAATTTTCTTGATCTATGACCAAAAATACATTTTTGTACCAATTTTCAATAAAAACGGAGATTTTTTTTTGCTTAAAAATCACGATATTTTTAAGGTCTACCCCTTACAATATTTTCGATTTTTTGCCATGTTCAAGTGTTTTGGATTACTGCCCATACAAAAGTTAACAATTGATTTATTAAAGCTCAATTTTTTTTAGCCTAAACAATGTAGTAGAGTTTAAAATTTTAAAACCGCAGATATCTATCTCTAACTATTTTTTAGGATTTATCAAAATTTTCAAAAAATTTTAAAAAAAGAAAAATTTTCAACATTTTTTTTTTGTTTCTAAATATTTTTACATGTCAATTAGGACTTCAAAGATTTCAAAAATTTCAACCGCAGGTCTTTAACGTATTTCCTTTTTGAGATACGTTATAAATTTTTATAAATCACGCCATATTAAAATTTGTCACAATTAAAATACGCAAAACGAATAAGGCCTCAAATTTTTTTTAAGCTAAATAAACTACGAGGAATCCAAAAACTTTAACTGCAAGTCGTAATCTCTAACCGTATATGAGTCGTACGTACACCATTTTCACAAATGATGTAAATTATGCCATTAAACAAAATTGTCGTTATTTCAAAACCTGTTAAACGATTAAAGTCCCATTTTTTTCTAGACTAAATAAATTACAGAGAATTCAAAAATTTTAACTGCAGGTCCGCTATCTTTACCCGCTTTTTAGTTATACTATTTTATTTCAAAATGTTCACAAATAATGTAAATTATGCTATTAAAAAAAATATTTTAATCTCTAAACGCGTTAAACGATTGTAAAAAGTAAAATGTTTCCACATATATATTTGTGATGTAAAGTAAATAATAAGTGAAATATTTCAAGATTTTAGGTTTAGGGTGTACGCCCATAACTCCCCAAATATTCATTTAATCGAAAAAGGATATAGAACAAAAAAAAACATTTATTGAAAATAGGTATGTAATAAAATTATACAAAATTTTATTGTCGTCCTTGAACAATTCCTGGCGGGGGGGGGGGGGCTCGGATAACCAGCACTACTCTTCGGTATGCCACTGCATTTTCTAATAAAAAAGCGCATTTTGTCTGGCTTTTCCCGGGCGCCTGATCTGACAGTGAGACCATCTCTTCAGGTTTGGCCCGGAGACTGGCTTCAGAATAACCCTATTCGGAACGAAAATGATTTCAAATATCTTAAATTATTTTATGGTATTTTTTAACCAAGTTAAACAATTGGCGAAGGAAGGCCTCCGTTAGACTTGCCCTCCCATACAAAAAATTATAATAAAAAAAAATAAATAAAATAAAAATTTAAAATAATTAAAAACCTTCAAAAATACACCAAATTATGTTTTATAGAAATTTGGCTTTGTTTACTAGTTATGATTTTTTAAAAATTTTAAAGTTCCGTTTCCGGTTTCGGATCTTTATATAAAACAATAGGGTTCGTTCCAATTATTAGGAGAATTTTTTAGAACCAGAACGAACTCTCTAAGTTAAACTGTTCTTGAGTTATCCTGTATATACACACACAGACACACATACGGACGCCACATCGAAAATAGGTTTTTTGGATTCCCTAGACCATGAAACTTGGTCATCAATCAAAATCTCAACACCAAACATTTTTACGAGTACAATACTTGCCCCTTATATATTAAGGTCGGGCAAGTAAAAAAGAAACGAGGGAATTTTTAAGGTGTAAAATACTATGATCACGTAACGCTCCATGCCAAGAGTTCCTGGCAAATGGACAATAAATCCTTTTTCCACCAGCAGAGAACTAAAAACTGCTATGTACTTTCCTTATTTATAACATCAGTGTAAACCTAACATAAATGTTCGTGTTCGCGTGCCATCCTGGAGTATTTTTATACAATTCATACCCTCGGTAATCTAACGAAAACAATAAGGTAAACAAACTTCGGTCACTTTCAATGTAATTATCTTCCAATACGTAAACTAAAACTACTTCGGAAGTTTTAAAGAAAAACAATGCATCTGCAAGACACAAGATTAACTTTAAGGAATAAAAAATATATTGGGAAGAAATAAATGACGCTTAAACAAAAAAATTAAATGATTTATGATTTTCACACATTTCAGAGTTTTATAGGTATTTAGTAACTGATAATAAATTGTGGGTACATATAATAAATTAATAAATTTCGATAACTTTTGAAAGAATAATCCACGTGTTTCCATCTAGAGACAACAACTATATTTGAGATAAACTTAAGCTACGTACACACGGGATAGAAATCTAGCTTATAGTTTTTACTATAGGTATAGTAAACTAGCATATATGTGTTCACATGAGCTCTAGTTATAGTCAGTTATACGCAAAATTTTATTATCCTATAGTCGAACTATACGCTATACAGAAATATTACTATACAGGTGGGCCACACGAGGAGGAATTAAAACTAGACGTATAGTATATTTGTAGGGTTGCTATAGTTGAATTTTACGTACATCAATTTTTGGTTGAAATGTTTGTGGAAAAAAAGATTGCCGCTTGTCTTGTAGTTATTATAAACCACAAAAGAATGGAGGCAAGAAGAAAGAAAAGGTCTGTTTGGAAAAAACAACGGATTATGATAATTAAACTACTTTTTCTTAATTTTTTGACATTATCTTTTTTTTTTTCTTAATGTATTAATATGTAATTATAATATATAGTTTATAATTGTTCTACAAAAATATAAGCAAACTTGTAAAACAGAATAATAAAATTTTAATATTTATAACCTTCACTTTTGTTGTTTAAACCAGGAGTTCTTAAACTTATGTAGTCCGAAGACCCCCTCTTGAAAAACTATTTTTTTTTATGGACCCCATCCCAACCCTAGGCATTTTACGTCGTTCTTGTCCTTAATTTCTGGCTCAATAATCCCATAGGCACTACGTTATAATAAATATTGGTAAAAATGTATCGCTGGTTATTTTAATAAATGGTTTTGCGCATTTATAGAGATGAACATTTTTAATTAGAATATAGGATAAAAAACATAAAATGAATAAAAATAGTAGTAAAAAGAATTAAAAAAGTTACAAATTATAATACGTTAAACTCATACAAACATTTCTTGGTCAAATATTGGTCAAATTAGATCTTATTGTTCAGTCAATAACTAGTTAGGTAACAACAAATACAAAAAGTCTTGACCATGTAGGATTCTTATTAAATGAGTTATTTGAATAAAAGCGAAAAGTTGGGGGATGTAAAGTTAATGTCAAAATTGTTTCGCGGACTCCCGGTAATGGCTACGCGGACCCCCAAGGGTCCGCGGACCCAAGTTTAAGAACCGCTGGTTTAAACCAATGCATGAATAACCTCCACTAGTTCACCTACTTGCCGCTAGGAAAAAAAGAACGTAGGAAAACCGCCAGAGCCAGAGCTATCAACTATCCACTATCCATTCTTGTTGGTATTCGCGACTGAAACTAACGTTGGCGGCGCTGCGTACAACAGCTGATGCCGGACGAGAAGCGTATATGTCAGAAGTTTTTTCTTAATATTTATCAGTTCAAATAATCTTCGGCAAAAAAGCACTGTATTTAAGTCACTATATTTTAAAATACTTCTTAATTCACATAAACTGCAGCACAACACGTTACAAATATTATCCAAATATACGCTTCTGTTTAATTTAGCCAGTCAACACCAGATGTCTCACTGTTATTTGCAGTCGCGAATAACTGCAAGTTTTCATATAGTCTATAATGAGGGTGTTCACACGGGGATAGTTTTCTACTATACTATAGCTAAAAAAGCTAGCGTATAGTTTAACTATGCGAATAGTTTTGGACTATACGAAACGGTCACACAGCTATAGTGACACTATAGCAGAACTATACGATAGTTTTCTATCCCGTGTGTACGTAGCTTTACATCAAGATTCAGCTATAGCTATCCAGTTCTAGTCAGTCAGATAAATATTGACAGAACGGTAATGCAAAAAATTCGATAATTTTCGAAATAATTCTCATATCAAAAATTCCTGTGGTACTATTCCGGTTCACATTATTATGCATTACTCAGAATTTTTCAGATTTTTAAATTAACCCTCCTGAGTTAAAGAGTGCGAGACAAGGAATTTTTTAGCACATTTTTTGCAAAAATAAAATAATAAAAAACTACTTTTCGATCCTTAATCTGCAACGTAAGAGCTTTCATTTGATATCACGAAATAAATTTAAAAATATATTAGTTCAACGGTACAAAAAATTCAATATTTTTCAAAATACTGATCTGATCGAAAATCCCTGTTGAACTATTCCGGTTCCATTAATGTACTTTACTGAAAATGTTTGCAAATACACAGGGCAAGAAAAAGAGAACTCCTATTTTAACTTTAAAAAAATCTTAAAAATTAAAAAATTAAATATTTTTTTTGAATCTTCCAAAATTAAAAATGAAGTTTTGGCAATTTTTTTTACTTGGTTCGGCTTTTGCTTTATGAGCGCCAAAAAAAAATTCAGAATGAGAGGGAATTTTGTTATTGGGATTTTAAAAATAAACTAAAAAATCAGCTGTGGCCACCGCAGGACCGACTGCCATCACAAAGTACTTGTATAAAATACATTCTAGCAGCAGAGTAAAAATAACTTTGCCTAATATTTTCTAACAGTGATATTATTTATCATGACCATGGAAACGTTACATATAAGTAATCATTTTTAAACTAATTGGGGGGTCCCGAGTATAAAAAGGTTAAGAACCGCTGTACTAGACCATTCGAAATCCACCGGCAAGTAATTCGATGTTCGACTAAATATCAATTTAAATGTCAGAGTAAAATTTACTTCACCTTGAGCATTTTTAAACGCAAGCATTGAATATAGAGACAAGTCTTTCGATACAATGACGTAAGCTTATATGAAAACTAATTCGAATTTATCTATATGATATCATCAATTTAAGATATTTTTTTGCGGGTCATCCGCGGATACGTATAGGTACCCGGCACAGCACTATCAAATATTTTAAACTGAAACGGTCCAAGAGCTGACTGTACTATATCAAGGAAAAAATTCGTTCGGGATTTGAACCCTCATCCCTGTGCTCCGTAGACAACCATCCTACGAATGAGGAACTAAATAATAGTAATACTAAATAGCAATAATAATATGAATAGCAATATTTCTAAAGCATGGGTAGTTTTAGAACTATTGTGTACACATAAAATTGCTTGAAATCCTTAGAATTCGTAGGTTGTGCGTGTAGGATTCAATGGATGTCAAAACCCTATAATTTATCATCAGCAGTTTTCTGACAAATTAATAATTTCAAATTGATTCTAAAAAAACTTTGTTTATAAATCATAAGGGGAATCAGAAAAATATACAACATAGAATTTATTTACCGAAGTTAAAAGGGATTTAGGGTGAAATGTATCGAAAAAATAACTGTATTTACAGGGTTCTTGTTCGGAAAATCGATAAGAAGCAAATTATAGAAGTTTCAAAATTGATTGTCCTATATTTTGAGTGTGTTACGGTGTACAATAAAATGTAATAGGAGAGATATAAAGTTTTATATTCTTACATCGATTTGTCAGACTATATTTCTAACATCGACTATTACGTGTTACTTTCGTGAATGACAAACGCAATAAAGATGATGTAATATACTGATGCTGTATGTAATATCCACATAGTTCAAATTTTTGGAGCAAAAAAAACGATGGCAATTTGTACCTAATACAACTAATCTATATGTTTAGAATTTATAATAACTTAGAATACGAATAGTTTTTACAAAAACTATTGAAATATAGATGAAAATCGCTGTTCGCGCATTTTTTGTTTGACATTAGGGAACAAAAAAGTCGTTAGGGGATAAATCAGGTGAATACGGTCAATGAGACATTAATTTGATGTTTTGCTCCTTTAAATAATCAATTGTTTGACGTGCTGTGTGGGAGTTTGCCTTGTCATGATGAAGAATGATGCGACGTTTTTAGTTGTCTTTTCTGATTTTGTCGATGATTTCTGGCAAACAAATTGCTGTATACGATTCACCATTAACTGTTCTCCGATCCTCTAAAGGAATGGTTGCGACATGTCCAGTACAACCGAAGAAACAATCAATCATTTTCTTCGAAGTACTTCGTGAACGAACAATTTGGTGGGTTTCGGTTCATCTTGGAAGACCCAAACAGTGTATTGTTGCTTAGTTTCTGGTTCATATGAATAAATCCAAGTTTCGTCACCTGTAACGATGTTGTATACGGATTTTGCAGTGTCTAGGTTGAATATTGTTAGCATTCCCTTACACCAATCAACACAAGCCTTTTTTTCAGCTTCGTTCGAATTATGTGAAATCCATCGGGAACAGATCTTTTTCACAGCTAAATGTTCATGCAAAATCGAATATATTGCAGTCTGCGATATGCCAAAGGATGCCTCTATCTCACAGTAAGTTACATGCCGATCTTTTTCAATCATTGTGCGCACAGCATCGATGAATTTTTGAATCACAACCGATTTTGGTCGACCTTCAGGAGATTTATCACTAACGGACGCACGACCACGACGAAATTCTGCAAACCAATTGTAAACAGTCTTTTCTGATGGTGCTTCATTACCAAAAGTTTAACGAAGCGAATCTGTGCATTGTTGTTGAGTTATGCCTTTACTAAAATCGTAAAAAATCTTCCAACGAAAACCTTCACGAGTAATATCCATTTTCTCACAAACTTGTTTTTTATCAACAAACTGTCAACAAACTACTCGGTCAATTTATGAGCTGCCTCTGATTTCACAATAAGAAATGTCAAATTTTACGAATATAGTAATGACACATTTCAATATTGCCATCTAGTGATCGTTTGTAAAAACATAAAACGTAACCCTCGTACTGTTACATCGCCGAGGGGACTGGGCGTCAGATCTGTCACGAGTCCTAAAATTTCTCTCAGCAAGCCTGTCTAGAGCTTATTTTGAGATTGCTCTCTTTGACAGTCGTAAAACAGAATTGATTTAACATTAGTGCATAAGTTGAAATAATACAGAATTTTAAAGCGGCTGCGTTTAATAATTGCTAGAAAATTTGTTAGTTGCAAACAGCTGTACAGTTTCGACCTTACTTTTCTAGTTTAAATACTGTGAAAATAATCAATACCCGGCGCAATCCATGGAATATTACCAAGGTAAAATAAACTTTAAACATCATTTTAAATTTAACATATATTACGTACTAAAACATCTAAAATTAATTCATAAAATTTATTGAAACTTTCATATTCCATTCAGGGTGGTAAACGTCACGTTCTATCAAATTTATGTAAAACGCAGCTGACGTTATTCGGTATTATTACGTATATTCATTGAAAAGGAAATGACAGAACCAATTCTTTAGTCTGAATCACGTTGTCTGTTTCACAAATGCGGACAAGAGAATCATCGTCCGCAAAATGGTACTCCTCTACGATTCGTAACAATGACGTAGGGTTGATGCAGTACCGGGTTCACAATTTTATCCATAGATGGAGAGTCAGCAGAAAAATAAACGAACCCCGACTGTCAATTCCCGAGTCGGTATTTTAGAAAACCGACTACGAATCCTGACTTCTTTCACTCGTAAATCGAAAATTCTTAATACAAATTTTTGAATATATTAGTTTTAAATTTTATTTTATACACTTTATTTTTCATAATATGTCAATTTTTCCTTTTCACATTTAGATTTTGGCTACCAACATGAAACAAGAAATAACCACATATCTCATTGAGAAAATAAAAATCCCGTTTAATCCCGTTTAAATATAACAAACAGAGCATACAGAAAAAAATAAAAATGCATATGTGTAAAAACAAAAATCTTTACTGCCTCATCGTATTAATCTGTTATTACAAAAAATATTAATCAAATTATAAGTAGAGCCCTGCAAATCCGATGATATCAGCAACTTTTCTGCGGATGCGGATAAATTATCATTTAAACCATGCGAATACGGATAAAATTTCATATCCGCTTATCCGCAATATCCGCGTGAACATAATAAATCTTAGGTTACTTTCTGAGAAACATGCGATTGTGTTCTGAGTATGCAGTCCTCGGTTACCTTCGGTTTTCTGTATACACATGCGATATTTTGTGGCATTCTATCTCACTCTATGTTACTGTTATTAAGACAATTGATGGAGATTGTGTTGAGACAATCAACATAACTTTTTTTTTATTGTTGTACATAGAAAATAATATTTTGGACAAAAGTTGGTTGGTACACTTTCGATGTATTTCTTTTAAATTTAATAAACGGTTTTTTTTTTACATAAAACTGATTAGTAAGTTTTATTTAAATACCAGAATTTACCTATGTACATTTTTCTCGAAAATTTTATTATGTAACCTGCCAATTGTTTTATGCTACCCGAAGTAAAAAGTAAAAAGCTGATTCCAAAAATTTAAATTGACAATAATTGAAAAATGACACATGTTGCTATTTGAAAAAATATGAAGCACTTTCCACCAAGTAACTTTTCTCTATTTTTTATTTTTTTTTAAATTTAATAACAATATATATATATAGCCACGTTGCATTACTTTTTCCTCACCTTGGAAAAGGTAAAACTGATGTTAGTTGATATTAATATGATACTTGACAGTACTATCAACACGTATTTCATGACAGCACGCCACCTGCTCCCTACGAAAAGGGACGCTTAGGTCCCCCCAAAAATTTTCTCACTCTAGGTTAAAAAAATTATTAGCGCATCTAGGCTCCAAAACTTTTGGCGTCCCTTAGATTAGTTCTAGTTTAAATCCAAAAATGTTCAGTGGTATTTTACAGCAGCGATTACCTAATAAGGCGCAACATGTTAGTTCTTTCCAAACTGACAGTAAAACCTGTTGTACGGATTGTGCGGATATTTTTGAGGATGCGGATTTATTATTTACAAAAGCTGCGGATGCAGATAAGGATATGCGGATGCAGATCGGATGCGGATACAGAATAGTATATCCGCGCGTGGCTCTAATTATAAGCTGGAGAATATGGAGAATATGGAGAATATAGTATTGAATATTTCCAATTTCCTTTCGTTTTTGAACCAAAAAAAAATATATATTTTTTGCTCCCGTTTCCGTTCTTTAAAATATTCTAATAATATCGTTATTTTGTTTTCGTTGTCGGTGTGTTATCATTCTTGATAAAAACTAAATCAAAGAGTCGGGAGTGGATTGTTTTTCCGCCTATCGATTTTGACAACCGACTCTTAAAAAATTTTCACGATTCCCGACTCCGACCCCTATCTATAGTTTACAGAGAGACCTCTTTTGTCATGAATGTTGAATTGACGGCCTGAATTTTATTTTTGATATCTCATATACCTATTAGTATTACCTGAGTTATTATGATATGCGAGAGTAAGCCAATAAGTCCTTGCAAAACCTAAAAGATGGCATTAGTAATATCGAAACAAATTTGTTTCTGAAAAGTACCATGTGTCAATAGACTGCTATCAAATTTTCAGCCATATCCACAGCATGGTTTCATTTTTACAATCGATTGAAGCAAACAACTTTTGTTATTTTGGAACAATGGGAAAAAACGAACTTCGTGCAGTGATTCAACACTTGAAAGGCAAAACACCAAAAGAAGTCAAATCGGCTTTGATGAAGTTCATGGCACATCTTCACCAGCGCTTAAAACTGTTTACAATTGGGTGAATGAGTTTAAACGTGGTCGTACATCCAAAAGTAATGAACATAGTTTGCGACGTCCACTTGAGGTGACTATGCCAAAAATGCTTGACAAAACAACGATATGGTCTTGAGTGATCGAAGAGTCAAAATGCGCGAACTAGTTGAGGCCACGGGCTAATCACATGGCTCAATGGTTTCAATTTTGTACGAAAAATTGGGTATAAAAAGATATCCGCAAGATGGGTGCGACGTTTGCTCACAGTGGAGAATAAACGCAGCTGTGTGGTTGATGGCGAAAATGCATGAATTACGCTTCGAATTGCTGCCGTATTCACCAGATTTTCCCCCCAGCGACTTTTTCTGTTTCCAAACATGAAGAAATGGCTCGCCTTAAAAAGATTCACGTCGAACGAGGAGGTCATCGCCAAAAAAGATGCCTATTTTGAAGACCTTTTACGAAATTTTACTCTTGGCGATGGCTTGAAAAAGTTGGAGAAACGCTGGGCGAAGTGTATAGAGAAAATTGATGTGAAGTATGAATTTTCACACATTTCAGGGTTTCGCAGGTATTTAGTAAGTGACTGATGATTATTTGGGATGCCAAAACAAATTTTATGTTATAATATTTTTTTGTTCATTTTAATTCGAGTGCGTAATACCATTATTTATGTTTCTAAATATGTGCAGTATTTTTTTTATACAGCAAGGTTCATTAAGATTTTGAAAATTGCGCCTATGGCATCCATTGGTTGTTATAAGTCATACGCTCCGCCCCTCTGATTTCGTATACATTGAAACATAGAATTAAATTATAATTTCAACAATTGCCACTGGTTATTAAATTTACGTTTTTAAAAATTAAATGCAACATTTGCCAAAATATATCTAGAATTTAAAAAAAATAATTTTAACAAAATAAAAATGCAAAAAAACAGAAAAAATAAAATTGTGTCCAGACCGAGAGCGAACTTTGGTTTGCAACTTAGAAAGCGGGAAGGATAACCATTACACCATTAAAGCATACTGGTTTACTGTGTTACATAACGTATTAAATATTTACATCGTGAACCAAAAAAACACAAAAAATGCTTTATTTTCCGAAAACATAATCTGATCAAAAATTCCTGTTGTACTATTCCAGCTCACACACATGTACATTACTTACAATTTTTTCAGATTTTTAATTTAAACCATCTGGGCTACAGGGTGTGGGACAACATTTTTTTTTTGCACAATTTTGGCAAAAATCGCGTCATAATAATTTATTTTGCAAAAATAAAATTTTGATCGTTAATCCAAGTACTAAGGGCTTTTATTTGATACCCTAGTCAGAATTTTAAAAAAATATCTATTTTTTCGATGAGCACATATTTGTTAATATTTTTAGGGGGGTATGTTTTTTAGATGTTTTAGTATTTTTCCTATGTGTGGATCAGAGAGTTGTATATGCACGCCAAATTTCAACTCTCTAGGTTTAGCCGCTTGGCTACATATTTTACCGAACAGGCAGACAGACTGACAGACAGACAGACGGACGGACAGACAGACAGACAGACAGACAGACAGACAGACAGACAGACAGACAGACAGACAGACAGACATACAGACAGACGGACAGACAGACGACAAAATGACGGCATAAGGGATTTTTGGTTATACCTACAAAACCCTAATAAAAGAAGACTATGTTGAGAAATAAAAATGAATAAACCCAAAATAATGTGTTTTTCTATTGTTTTGTATGGACTTATTGACCTACCCTCATATATATTTGAAGTTTCAAATTCTGTTGTTTATCGTTTGTAGCAATTTTTTCTATTCCGGTCCTGGATGAATGTACCGCCTACCCTCTGCAGGGAAAGCCGTGTTCTGGACTCTACACGCAGACCCCATCTCAGCTGGGAAGCCTGTTTAGATGTCATCGTATATCAAACAATGGGTATGAAACATCGCCATCATATACGGTTATAAACATAACCACAAACCACCTTAATTAGATGATATTCTCTTACAAAAAAAAAAATCCAGAAAGTTGATTTATAGATACCGGTTTAAAAATTTTAATTAAAGTTTGAAAAGCGTAGATTTTAAAGATTTGTGATGGGAGTGATGTTTGCAAAAGATTTTATTGCTTTTAAGTTGGTGTTATGTGAGACTACTGCAAAAATTATCTTACATATCTTTAAAATGTTACGCTGGTGCATATGAAATGTCGGGTTTTATAAGGATAAATTAAAATAAGGAAAATATATTTTTATTAATCAAAATAACCAAAATTTTGTCAACAAAAAATCTTAATTTTTATTCGACGTTTTTTTTAATGGTTATTTTGAGTTCTTCGATGTTGTTAAAAATGTTTCATTTTAAAAAGTGGTCTAGGTGTTCGAAGAAGTCGTTAGAGATAAGTTAATGAATACGGTGGATGCTGTATAATTTCACAGTTTAATTCAGTGAGTTTTATGACTATAATTTTTAATCTGATTAGTTTTAAATGATTATATTTAGTTTTAAGAAACTAAATAAAAACTCTTAGTACTCAAATAACGAATAAAAATAAATATCAAAAAACTGTTGCTTTTAATGTGATAATAATAATAATAATATATCGCCTGGCTGCATATCGCCAGGGTTTGGGATGCAGTCATGTGTATTTAGCTCCACTAGTCTCTAGTATGACGCGGCTCAAAAGGTTGCTTAAGTTTGAGATTAGTGGACGCTTGACAAGACCTGACAAACCCCATAAATAATAATAATGTTTATTGACTAAATACTATTATATGGTAACGTTACTAGTCAGTCATTTACATAAAAATAAGTTATTTAAAACTAAAGTTATCGAACTCATCGAAGCTATACATGGGATTTAGTCAGAATAGCTTTGATGTTTAAATTGAAAAATAATTGATGGAGTTCCTCGATTTGTTAAGGCGTAAGAAGTTACCACGAATATTGTTATTTAACCGAGCATTATGGTAGTGGGTTTAACTGCAGGTTGTGACATTTTTTAAATTTTGGTGAATATACAGTGCGCAGTAAAAGATGAAAAGGGAAGGTAGGGACATTATATTGAGTTTTACAAAAAGATCACGACAGTCGGCTTGAAAAGTAGCAGAAACAATAATTCTTACAACCTCACGCTGTAGGGCAAAAATTCTTTTGGCAGCTGGTGAATGTCCCCTGATAAATAAACCACAGCTTAACTGGGAGTGAAAAAGGGAAAAGTAAGCTTTTAGAACCACATCTATACTCACCTCTGATTTTAGTTTTCTAATTAGATATATGGTAGATCTTAGTTTACGGTTCAGAAACTCTGTATGTTGGTCCCATCTTAGATGGGGATCTACGTGTATACCAAGGAAACTTACATACGGGGGTCTTGTAATAGTCTTGTGTCTTAGTGGTTATGAGTAAGCTTTGGGACTTGGTAGTGTTCAAGGATAGTTTATTGTTGGTGAACCAGGAATTAGCTCTGTCAATTAGTGAGAGATTTTCAGATTGAAGTCTGTTTAAATTAGAGTATGTAGTCAATATGGTTGTATCATCCGCATAAAGTATTGATTTAGAATACATGAAGGAGTAGAAGTCATTAATATATATATATTAGAAATAGTAGTCGGCCAAGTACTGAGCCTTGGGGAACGCCGAGAAGAGGAAGGGGTTTTGATTTGTTACCAATTTGGGTATACTGCTGTCGATTTGATAAAAAGGATTTAAGCAAGGCACAGCGATTGACATCAAAACCATAAAGCTTGGAAGCAGAAACAGGGAAGCTTGTCTAGTAAAATGTGAGAAATACAATCAAAGGCTTTGCTTAGGTCAAGAAAAGTACTGAGACAATATTCACCCGATTCGAGTGCGTCATATGTACAGTTAATGAATTTTAAAATTGCATGAGTTGTGCTTAAGTTGCTTCTGAACCCATATTGACTATTGGAAAATAAATTATGATTGGTGAAATGTTGAATTATTTGTGTATAGAGAATTTTTTCAAAATTTTTGGAAAAGATAGAATGTATAGATATGGGTCTGTAGTTGTAGAGGTTGTCTGTATCACCTTTCTTAAATATTGGCAGAACTTTTGCCAATTTTAGTGTGTGGGGAAAGCAATTATTTTTGATACAGGTGTTAAATACCTTTGTCAGAACAGGAATTAGGGGGTCTTTGACTACTTTTATAATTTTTACCAAGAAATCATAAGCATCACGTGTATCGCTATTTTTTAAAGACGTGATAATATCTCGAAGTGAAATTTCGCTCACAGGTTCAAAATTCTAGTACAAAATCGTTGGTTAATTTTAGAATAAATATCCTAGATATCCAGCATTCTATTGGCTTCTTACACTTATTAAATACCTACAAATCCCTGAAATGTGTGAAAATTCATACTTCACATCAATTTTTAACTTATTTCTGCGTACATAAGAAAAATCCGACAGGACAACCTAAGAAATTGTTTGAAAAATGTATTAATCGTAATATTTAAAATAACACCTATCTGAGTGACTCAAAGGATGTGACATCATTATTTAACGTTCCATAAAATATTCTACATTCATTGTTAATTTGTAAACGTATTACATTTATTTAAATAATTAAACTTTTTATAAGGAAGCTACATCCCAGATGGAAGATACATATATTTTCTTACAAATTGTTTTTTAATTCTTTTCCTGGTGCATCACAAATATGGAATAAACACATGATAGCTACTATTAGAAGTTGATATCGGCTTAAATCTAAAATATTAAATCTGCTTTGAATAAATAAGATTTTTTTTTTAAAATAATTAATAAATTCCTGTAAATATGTGGTATTCATTAAACTATTTGAGATAAGACAAAAATAATTTTGTGATAAATAATGGTTATAAACAGACGGATATTCTTGTAGGTGACAAAACTTTAAAAAATCAACAAAGTAAGAAAAAAAAAATATATATTGTTTATTTTTTTAATGTACAGTCTCTTTCACGTTTCGCAACTATTATCTATATTAATAAATTTGAGGCTATATTTGTTTTTTTTTTTTTGTATTGTTTCGGTCCCATATTTGGTTTTTACACTTTTGTCTGTCTGTCCGAGATTCACGCAAAAATGGCTGGACATGTTTTCATGTAATTTGATATGATGATAGAGTGAAACCAGGATTCGAACATAGGCTGTAGGCCATCTCATTTTTTGTTTCTAGGGTGGTGATTCGGGGTTAAAACTGTTTATTAAAAAACTTAAAATATTATTCCCTTACTACTGATTTAAAAGAAAAATATATAAAAAATAATAATAAAAATAAGGGCTTTAATCGTTTAAAACGGTTTGAGATTACGACAATTTTTTTAATGCTACAATTTACATATTATGTGAAAATTGTGACTTAAAAAAAGCACAACTCAAAAACTGTTAGAGATAGCGACATGCGGTTAATTTTTTTGGATTACTCGTAGTTTCTTTAATTCAGAAAAAAATTAAGGCCTTATTCGTTTTGCGTATTTTAAAATTATGACAAATTCTAATATGGCATGATTTATAGAAATTTTCATCTTATCCTGGACGTATCTCAAAAAAGACCTGCGGTTGATATTTTTGAAATCTTGAGGCTCTAATTGACTTGTAACCATATTTTGACAAAACAAAATTTTGAAAATTATCCATTTTTTGAAAATTTTGAAAAAATTGTTAGGGATAGAAATCTGTGGTTTGAATTTTTAACATACTCCTAAATAGTTTAGTCTAAAAAAAATTTGGGATTTAATAAACCAATTATTATGTTTTGTATAGACAGTAATCCAAAACCCTTGAAAATGACCAAAAATCGAAAAAATCCTAAGAGGTGGACCTTAAAAAAATCGTGAAGCAAAAAAATTTGTATCTCCGATTTTATCAAAAAATAATCAAGATCAAGATCAAGAAAATTTGCTCCATTTTGAAGGCTGGGCAACAGTTTTGGAATTAGAGGCAAAAAACTGACCCAAATCGGCTCTAACTCAAAAACTAGAAAAGTATGAGTTTTTTAAATACTTTTTTCATAATCCTCACACTAAAAAAGCTTAAAACTATATTTTGGTTAAAATCAATATTTGGCTAGAGTCAAAAAATTTTTAATCAAAAATTCATAATTTTAGAGATATTTTTTTTTAAATTTTGTTAAAAAATTGTTATACTTACACATTCTCAACCATGGGTCACAAATATATGGTCACTTTTGAGTAACGGTCTAAAATATTGATTTTTGTGTCATTAAAATTAAAAAAGGCACTCCACAAAAAGGTAGAGAACCGATGAAATATTATTTGACCTGCCACCTTTTCTAAACTATCATTATAAACTAATACTTACTTCTTATCTATCACCTACATTATTTATTTATTTTTTTATTCTTGGAAATTTGATATACTTATACATTTTTGGACTTAGATCACAAATATATAGTCACTTTTCAGTTGAGTTTGCTCTAAAAGAGTAAAATTTCCATTAATTTTGTGTACTGGTGATGAAGTGTCACTCAAATTATAATTATGCGAATAAATCTCCATTCTTAGATATCGTTTCTTTTTGAAAAAGAAACAAAAAATAGCTCTGGATTAAAACATAATTATAGAAAAAAATTAGGTGTCACAAACAGTGTTCATAAATCAAGGGAGAATTTCATGATCTTAATTTCAGTTTAATTAAACTTTAATTAACTTCAGAGTTTTTGATCCGTAATAAAACTAATCATAGTTTAAAAAATTGGACCAGCAGAAAACTTATAGGGAGGGAGGAACAATAACTACGCCTTGCCAGAAGTAAATGATAAACCAATATACTGTCTCAGTCTCTCTCGCTCTCACCCCATCTCACTTAGAGGGTGAGGGGGAGCGAAGATGTTGGAGCTGTTTCACAGTCCTTACTAAGGTGAATAAAACTATCGGGGGCATGGACGCAACTCGATGTTACGTCACTGTCTCAAACACATGTATTTGGTTTTATCCTTGTTGATTCTTAGAAAGATTGTTCCCGGCACCGATTTATCGGCGTCTGTAAGCGCTTGTTGTCGGTTAGATCTATACGCACACAAGGGGGGATTCTCGGGACTCCCCCCCCCCCAGAAAAAATCATATTTTTTTTTAATAAAAATTAAGCTATAGGGGATACGCATAAAATCTATATTTTCTTAAGAGTACATTTTTTTGATATGTTAATTTTAGTTATGTCACCTAACAAAACAAAAATCACATTTTAGAATTAAACTGACCAATATACTGCTACAGTTTGCGTCCAGTCAGTTCAAATGCTCACGAGCAAAACTCAATCTTCCAACTCGATAATTTACAAGAAACGCCTGGCAAGTTACAGGTCTTCTCGATACAAGCCCCTGTTTCCTCAGCCGTCTTTGAACAGTTCGTGATGAAATTGCCAAATTTCTTGTGGCTCGCGGATGCTGTTCGCTGATGACGCTTTATAGTGTAATTAATAGAGTTTTTGATTACATCCAAAACACCAGCGATATTCTAATACGACTGTCATCTTCCTATAAGTACGTTTTCCGCAGCTCGTACGTTTTCCGGCCACAATTTTATTTTATTGCACAAAAAAAGACTTAAGAGAAAAAGGCAGAAGTTAAGTAATCTCTGAGATGGGTAACTAATGGCAAAAATTTATTTTAACAATGAGTTATTTGTATTAAAATTTACGTACTTAATATGCAATATCAATATTATATAGTCTTCGTTCAAACGGGCATTATTTATTGTTACAGACTGTTTGTAAATATATATATATATATATTTGTTTATACAGACATTGTATTACCTTCCATTACTTAAGTTTTCCTAATAAAACGGTCAACATGTTTCTTTTTTTATTTCATAATCAATTAATCGATTATTTTTTACCAATTTAATCAAATTTTTTTACCATTTTGATTAATAAAATGATCAATTAATCGATTGATTAATTGCATTGCCAACTCTAGCGTGTATTGTTTGAGAGTTTTGTATTTGTTTTTTAAACAATTTTTCACGCATGTATTATAAAAATTGATGTGAAGTGTGAATTTTCACACATTGCAGGGTTTCGCAGGTATATAATAAGTGCAGGCTGCATGCTGAATGAGTAGGACAAATTTTGCTTTGTAGTAACCAAGGCAAAATGAACGATCTTTTTAAAATAATTTATCGTCTGTTAATCTCAGAGCTTTAAAAACAAATTTTATGTTAAAATATTTTTTTGTTAATTTTAATTCGAATACCTAATATCATTATTTAGGTTTATAAATAAGTGCAGTATTTTTTTTTTATATAACAACGGCTTTCATTGGTTGTCTTAAATCATACGCTCCGCTCCTCTGGCTTCGTATAAATGACACATAGAATGAAAATATAATTCCAATTGGTTATCAAATTTACGCTCTTGAAAATTAAATTCAAAATGTGCTAAAATATAACTAGAATTTTAACAAATTAAGTTAAACAAAATAAATATGAAAAAAAAACAAAAAATTAAATTGACTCCACAAGCCAGGAACGAACCTGTGTAGTGAATAACGATCCTGTGTAGTTGGCGCGCAACTGGGCCGCTAGACCACCAAACGCTTATCAACTTGGTGTGTTATAAGAGTATAACATGTATGCATCGTCAACCAAAAAACACAAAAAATGCGATATTTTCCGAAAACATAATCTGATCAAAAATTCCTGTTGTACTATTCCGGTTCACACCAATGTACATTACTAAGATTTTTTTCAGATGTTTAGTTTAAACCATCTGGGCTACAGGGTGTGGGACAAAATTTTTTTTGCACAATATTGGCTAAAATAGCATTTAAATAATTTATTTTGCAAAAATAAAATTTTGATCGTTAATCCACGTACTAAGGGCTTTCATTTGATACCCTACTCAGAATTTTAAAAAATTATTTTTTTTTTCGATGAGCACATATTTGTTTATATTTTTAGGGTAGTATGTTTTTTAGATGTTTTAGTATTTTTCCTATGTGCGGGTCAAAGAGTTGTATAAGCATGCCAAATTTCAACTCTCTAAGTTTAGCCGTTTGGCTACAATTTTTACCGAACAGACAGACAGACAGACAGACAGACAGACAGACAGACAGACGACAAAATGACGGTATAAGGGTTTTTTGGTCATACCTACAAAACCCTAAAAATGGCAGATAAAGATATTGTTAGGCCTCATAGTGACAATTTACCCAACATTGATTCTCCTCTTCCTTTTCTTTTGTTTTTCACCATTAGGTAATGAAATAAATTGTTTTTGTGGAGTACTAAATAAAGTATTTGTTCACATCGGTACTAAACAATATTGTCGATATTTCGAAGTACTGGGCCCTAGATCTTCCATATTTTATATATTTTAATATATAATTTAATTCGGTAAACATGCAGAATAACTTTATTTTAATTAAAATCACTCTAACTTTACACAATTTATAAAAGTTATACAAGCAAATAAGTTCACGACAGACTGTGTAGGCTGTACGCTGTAGACTGGGTAGGCTGTGCCGTCACAGCCAAGTTTGTCAAAACAGTCAGAGTGGTTTTCGCGGGCTACATACATTTACGATTTTTTTAAGCCTTCAAATTAAAAAAATAATATAGTATATATATTATATATATATTTTATATAAATATCAGTTTTGTACATATATTATATATACAAAACTGTTTATATGTTTATATGCAACAAAAGGAATATAATAAAAAATAAAATAAAAATCATGCCTGTCCCCTATTGAAAATAAGAATCACTTTTCTTATTAATAAAAATTAAATTAATATATAAGCCCAACACTCTCAAAAAAAAAAAAAAAAACAATAATGAATTTGTATTAATTTACGTATATTTTTTGAAAAGACCCCCCCCCCCCCGACCAATTTTATTTGTACGCGCCTGGTTAGTATACATATAGAAGGATAGTTACCGGCACCGCTTTATCAATATTTCTTCATTCAAAAATGATCTGGTTTAAAATGAATGTTCTTGTAGTTGCTTGGAGATGTAATATATTTACTAAAACTTGTCACTTCTACAGAGCCGTAGCAATATTTTTGCCACCCTTGACAAATAAACTAAATTAACTTAAAATAGCGCCCTTTTTTATCTTCTTGTTTCATTTTACTTAAAGAGGATATAATTTTTATTTTAATAGACAAGTGAAAATAGAAGTGATGATAAAAAAAGGTCCACAGATGACCAAAAACAAAGAAAAACATATATGACGCCCCACATCATGCCGCGCGAACCTGGCACTTACCCCGATGCCAGGACGCTGCTACGGCTCTGCACTTCTGTAGACTAGATTTTGCTCGAAATGTTGTTGAACAAATTTGTGTTATGAAAAAATGTTTAAAAAATTTGAGTGGGATATCAAATGAAACCTCTTAAAGCCTGCAAAACAAACTTTTTGTTAATAAAAATTACTTTTTTGGGATTTTCGCCAAAAATGTGTCAAACATCTTTTGTTTCACACCCGATTTCCCAGAGGGGTGTGCATCAGGGGGGTACACCAAAAATCTGACTAACATTTCAATAATGTACCTACATTGATAGGAACCTGAAAGTTCAAAAGGATTTTTGGTCAAATCAGCGAGAAATATTTTTTTTTACAGAAAAAAAAATATATATATTTTTATAATTTATTGTGTGGTATCAAAAATTATAAAAATACCCTCATAATCTTTGGTGGTACCAAATTAAAGCTCTTAAGACATAAATTTGGAAAAGGAAAGCAGTTTTTTAAAATGTCTTTATTTAATGCGATTTTTGACGAAAATTTATTTTAAAAAAAACTTTCAAGTGGGTTAATATAAAAATCTGAGTATTGCACATTAATGTGAACTGGAATAGTACCACAGGAATTTTTGATCTGATGACTATTTCGAAAGTTGTCAAATTTTTTGCAACACTATCCTTACAATATTTATCTGCCTGACTAGAACTGGATAGCTTAGGTGTTGATGCAAACGCATCTTAAGTACAGTAGTAGTCTCTAGATGGAAGCACGTACTCTATTCAAAAGTTATCGAAATTTATGATTTTTAATACCCATCATTTGTCACTTAAGCAAGCCGGTAGCTGCAAACATTAAATCGTTCTTTACCTGCTACTTGACCGCTGAGCAAGGGCACGGACGTGAGTTCAATTCCTGCTTATGTCAAATAATTTGTGTAAAATATTTATACAAATTACAGGTTCTGCTTAGCCGTTCGCAACCGGCTTTAAACTGTAGGTGTCGTTCTGTGTATGTTACAAAATGAACGTAATACTGACCATATTACTCCTGAATGTACATAGATTGAAAACATGGTCACGAAACCTAGAAACAGGAAGCCTTGGCTCATTGTCGCGCCAATGATGATAATTTGTCACTTACTATATACCTACAAAACTCTGAAATGTGGGAAAAATCATACTTCACAATTTTTGGTAATGCTTAACTTGCTTGTTGGGTAATCCATCCCTGAGTGCCTTTCTTGCAAATTAGATTTGTACTGGACAAATTTTGAAACATTTTATCATAGTTTCCATTCTTAAATTGAACAAACTTTACCTGTAAGTTATTACTTCAAAACAACTCAAACGTCTGCAAAGATTTAATGAAACTAGCTCAATGCAGTAAAATGAAATAGTTTCGAAAGTTAATTAATTCTAGTTTTGAACAGCCATGTATCTTATAGATAATACTATATTAATATGAAAGATAGAGAACAGTATTTTCATTGTGCTTGCAGTGCTGACACGTCGTATGCAGGCAGGCAATATTCAAGTGCAAAGTCACTTCGTATGACGTTCCTCTACTTTTAATAAGGATGTTCTCAGTTTATAAATGAATTAAATTAATTATGTCTGGGGGCGCGGTGTCTTCACATACTACCCACTCAACTGTGCACCATGGAACACTACCAACATAGTCTTAAGAACTCAAACTAGAAAACAATTTTATAATTCTTTAACAAGAATTTTTATTTGTTTCAATAACTACATAATAATCACTGGAAAAAGGCGCCTTGTTAATAATCTCTTTTGGGAACAAAAAAATCGGAGTAGGTTGTGTTCCGGGACACAACCGGTAGGGTATACGTGAATACGTCCGCGAGGTCCTTCTGCTGTATAGTATTTCCAAAAGGAATTGGCCACTCTCACTCACTGATTCCAATAATGACTGGCAGTATAACTATTATACCTGCTGAGTTTATGGTTCTGTTAATAATAGTTGCCAGGACCGTAAAATTATTTAAAATAAACGTGTTTTCTTATATGCTATTTAGAATGAACTGGATATACTCACATGACATTCCTTCACATTTTTATCAGGCTTAGGACTGGCTATACTTGAATTATAAATATAGGCATGTTTCAAAATCGTTTTGTTTTAAAGTCTTTTTTTTTATAGTCTTTATTTAATACTTCAAATTTGCACAAACAAAAATCATTATTTTTTTGAACTTGTCAATTTATGGTAATTTAAAATTATTAAAATATTAATTATTATCACTATTATCATTGTTTATATCACTATCAGAGTTTGTGTCACTACCACTGTCATTTAAAATAATGATTATTGAAGATTTATTTGGTGGATTAATAAAAAAAATTGTTTCAATTGTCTTACATGTTCTACACATCTTTTCTACAAATCACTACTTATTGCACTTGTTTCGTCTTTAATTAATTGTACTACAGTGTCACTTTCTGTTGGTGTTGTATTTTTTCGGCGCAAATTACCTTTTAATTGTTTCCATATTAGTTCTATAGCGTTTAAAACCAGGGCTTCGAGCGGAACTGAACCGAAAACCGAAAGAAACCCTTATTTTTGTCTGAAAGAAAACCGGAGCTGAACCGAAAAAAAATATCGGTTTACTTCGGTTCAGATAATGTTTATGGGAGTGAATATAAAATACATTTTATTTAAGATTATTTTCTAAATTATTTTCGGGGGGGGGGGGGGTTGACGCCCAGATCCCCCCTGGCAACGACTTTGGTATAATTATTACAAAATAAGGAATAAAATGTTCTTCTAAATTATAGTTAAAAATAAATTTCTAATACAAATTTAAAAATGTATCACTCAGAACTGAACCGAAAACCGATAAAAACCGTTATTTTTACCGGAACGAAAACCGGAACCGAACTGATATATATTTTTTTAAATTGAACCGGAACGAAAACCGAAACGAAAAAAATAATGGTTCGAAGCCCTGTCTAAAACACAAAAATATGGCGGTAGCCTTAAAATACTGCAACGTTCTTTTTTGCCATTTCGCCAACCACAAATGTTTTTTTCAACTAATTTAAATTTAAAATTCCCTTAATATCGCTTATATTCTGCTATAGTATTCTCTTATATTCTATATAGCAACGAGTCTTAGGATTACTGCCATAAACCCACTACCGCATTGTTATGCTTCTTAACAAGAGTGGCCTTTTCATTCTGTAAATACTATACAGTTCCCTCTTAAGTCTGTCAGTAAAACCAGTATTATAGATTTTCACACCTAATTTTTCAATTTAAAACGTTAATCTGACTAATAATTCCTGCTAATCCTTTAATTTGTTGTTTTCTTTGAAAGCTTAAAATAAAAAAATACGTAACAGTCTACTATTTGTCGTTTTTAATATCGTCTTCCGGTTCTCACTCTACGAGTCTTTAATTTGCCATGCTAAATTTTAAATAGTGCACTACTTGGTATTTTTATGAATCAAACTTATAAATTTCCTGTCTCTTTCAACACATGTTGCAAAATTAGTTATTTTTGCAGACAAACGGAAGTATAGTTTATGAAGTCAAAGGCGAATATACATTTAAAAATGATACTCGCTTACATGCTTTTATCATCTCTTTAATTAGAACCGGAGGGTATGCAACCAGAGATACACTAAAGCTAATATTTATTTTTGACTACATAGAGATGGAAAACTGAGCGAACACTTTTGAAATTCATATTTAAATGAAAGGCTCGCATTTAACGAGTCATTAATTTTTAGTTTAAAATATTAATAGTTTAATTTAAATGGTAAATGTTTTTTAAATTCAGTAATACTTTAAAGGTATGTTAACGTGAAGATTTAAATATTTAAATATTTAAATATATAGAAGTGACATAACCGGTGGCGGCGCTGTACTAGAAGGCAATATGGCTGTCGTGTCTAGTATTCAGCTGTCAATATGTTAATAGCGAACAGGTTAATTTAAGCACAGTACATTTTTATTTTATGAAAATGCGAGTAAATATTGGCGATTTTTTTTAATTTTTAAGCGCTACACATGTATCGAGGTGTATAACAGAAGGTGGGCATCAAATTACAGTATTTAAAGTTTAATTTCAGTAGATTTATTGAAGTGTAATTTGTAGTTGAGCAGGTATAATTTTATGTGGTACATCTGAGTGTCGGTCATCTGAATTTACAATATATAGATTATGTTTGCAAACAAGTGCATTATATTCATTGCCTCATGAAATAAAATTAGTTTTAGTTGGACAGGACTAAATTAGTGCTACACTATTAGTGCAGTTTTGTTTTTCTGCGACAAATGTAATGAACAAACTCGCATGGTATCAGTTACTTTTTAACTCAAAATATATTCCCATGCCTTCCTCCTGTCCATAACCAAATCTGGACTTAACATTAACTTTCCCTCCATTTTTCTTAAGAAAAAGAAAAACTAAGATGCCTATCTTTGTCCTGTCTTGAATGACAGCCAAACACACTATAATTTGTTCTACTTTTATAGTTTTTCACAATTTCTATCGAAATTCTAACAGAAATTCAACACTAGAATATATGCAATAAGTTCAAACAGTACTAGAGCGCCTAGTACAATATTTGACCACCAGACTGCATATCCGAGCGTGTCAGTTCTCAATAATTATAAATAAAGCACTAATATTCACTTATTTTATTTATTTACTAAACGTATACAAAATGTTTATTAAAAATAACACAAATTTGGACATGCTAGAAGCGATTTGCTGGAAAAATATCGTAAATACCTTCTAAATGACTAAAATAACTAAATAATTCAAACTACATGGTAATAAAATTTTACAACAGCCTTAGTGACTAGTGGAAAGACCGTAAGCCTAGTATTTTAAAAAAATTGATGTGAAGTGTAAATTTTCACAGATTTCAGAGTTTTGTAGGCAGGGCCGTAGGCAAGACTTAATTGAGCGCCCCCAGGCAGGGCGTAACTAGCTTTTTCGAGTCCTGGATAAAAAAAGGTCCTCATTTCTAAATTTTAAGTGAAGAACTGAAAAAAGTCCTCAGTTCTAAAATTACATTTCACTACTTTTACATTAATTTTTGAGTCTCACGTCAGCACCCCCCTCGCAGCGGAGCCCGCATGCCCGCTCCGCCCGCCCTGTTTGTAGGTATTTAATGAGTGATATCAAATTGTGAATACATATTAAAAATTATAAATTTCGATAACTTTTGAAAAAATAATCATCGTGGTTCCATCTGGAGACAACAACCGTACTTGATCAAGACCCAGCTATCTAGTCTAGTTAGTCAAATATATACAAATTTTTTGCAACACCGCGCGTTGTTGCAAAATTCGATAACTTTCGAAATAATTATCAGATCAAAAATTCCTGTGGTAGTATTTCGGTTCACATTATTGTGCATTACTCCGAATTTGTTCAGATTTTTATATTTATATTTACACCCCTGGGTTAAATGGTGCGGGACAAGGGATTTTTTAACACATTTTTGGCAAAAATCGTATTAAAATAAAGACATTTTAAAAAACAACTTACCTTTCCTTAATCTACGTTTTAAGCGTTTTCATTTGATACCACACAATAATTTTTTGACCGACCGCCAACATATATAAGGGAGGTATTTTGATTATACCGATTTTGACATTTCGAGATTTCGATGGATTTCCACGAATTGAGGTCCCTACATAACGTTTTGACTATTTTTAGCATGATGTCTGTCAGTCTGTCTATCCGTCTGTCCGTCCGTCCGTCTGTCCGTCCGTCTGTCCGTCTGTCCGTCTGTCCGTCCGTCCGTCCATCTGTCTATTTGTCTGTCTGTGTACACGTACAGAGCAAATTCGGCTAAAAGGATTTTTATGAAACTGCATATTTAAGCTTTTGACATCAATGGCACGAGTTGATCAACTTTTGGTAAAAATCGGTTGACTAGAAATGGAAGTTTACTCGTGTCGATTTTAAGATTTTTGCGAATATTTAACAACAGAAAAATATTGCAACAAATGTTGCTAGAAATGCAATAACTAATAACTTTTATTTGAGACATTTTTTGATAAAACGAAAAAAATTTGATTTTTTTTTATTTTTAAGTATCTATTTTTTCATACTTATATGTAACGTTTTCATAGTCATGATAAATAATATCTCTGTTAGAAAATATTAGGCCAAGTTATTTCAACTCTGCTGCTAGAATGTATGAGTATGTCCAATTTCAACCTTCTATGTTCAACCGTTTGGCTCAATTTCTATCGTACAGACGGACAGACAGACACATGAGTGATGTTATAAAGAATTCACACTACGCATAATTTTTTCCAGTTATTTGAAGATGTGAAATAACGCGTAATACTGTGACGTTGTTATTGTCATTGAAAAATTATGTTATTTAACGTAAATGTATACAGAATAGTAGACAACAAAAGTACAATGCATTGCACTTATTAAACATTTTACAACGTGACACATCAAAAGTGAAATTGCTCATTGTATTGACGTTTATCGAATTTTAAAAACTCATTCATTTGCTAATTTTTTCTCAACAATAATGGCTTTCGGATGTCATAGAATTGAAAGAACGAATATTTATTTTATTACTATCCTTTATTTGTGTCACTTTAAATGCAAACTGCTAAAAAAATATGTTCCACATAAATAATACTGCTGTTTTATAATCAATATCGATTTATTCAAGTTATAATTAAAATTGTTTTCAATAAAACCAAGAGCATACCGCCTTCTATTATTTTAATTAATACAAATTTAAAATATTACTTTGAATTTTATATTTATGGGATTTTTTTTTTTTAATTATTATTATTTTCTTTTAATTTCACAGGTCAACAAAGTTTTACTAACATGTATGAAAACTATGATTTTTAGTTAACTCTAATACCCTGAACTCAAAAATTTTCTATGAGGTCACAATTTTTATTTATTCATGAAACAAATTTAAACGTGATTGTTTGAATTTTGGTGTTCGTGACTGTAAACAGAAGCATAGTTGGAAAGGGTAAGGTAGGAGGATATTTTGTTCTTGTTTTCCTTTTACTTGTGACCTTAAGTATAGTATTTCAGTCGAAGTTTGGACGAAACACAAGTGCGAAAAGTAGTGTATAATAGTTTAGTGTTATATAATTACAATTAAGGGACATCATCGTGGGCTGTATTAATTTGCCAGACAATTTTTGTTATGTGTGTGGTCAATTTACAATAAAAACACATCGTAGAATCATAACAAATTTAGTAAAACCAGTCTATTATAATTATTTTCAGTGATTGAAGGGAAAGAAAAATACTATGCCATTTAGCGTACTAATGATATGGCGTGAACGTACACATCACTCTACAGATTGTTACTTTTGTATGACAAAAATTTCTGGATTCTCAAGATAAATAAAAATAAAATTGAATATCTTGACATTCCTTCCGTTATGAAACCAGTGTTACATGGGACTAACATTCCAGTGCCTAAACCACCTTCTGATTGGGAACAGTTTGTAAATTTATTTGACGAAATTATAAAAGAGCACATAGTAGGTCCATCGACGTCTTCCTATCCGGATTACGTCTTTCGAAGCAGTGCCGCACCACATCTCATAACTCTACTAAACGATTTAGTGCGAGATTAAGATTTAAATTTAAAGTGACGAGCAAGGTGAAAGATTTCACCAGGATATACGTTCATGTGCGTAAAAATAGCAGTGGTTTAACGCAAATGGTAAAATTGTATTTATTTTATTTAAAGTTATTTATTTATGTAGTTGCATTACATTTATAGTATATATTATAAGTCAATAACATACATATTTAAGCTGGCAGCATTGAAATTTTTAAATAAATATGTAAGTTGCTCCTTAAACAAACCAAAATCATCAACTAGCTAACCAAACAGTTTTATTCTTTAATAAATTTTTGAGTATATTGAAAACTAAGTTGATTTTATATTTAAAACCACGGAAAATATTAAATATCTTTATTATTTTTTAGTAAAAATGGGTAGGGCTAAACATTGCACACAGGAGAAACATCAATTGATTTTACAAATGTTGATTTCTGGCAAAACTTCTAAATGCATAAATATTTAGAATGTGCTCCGCTAAAATGGCATCTAATGCCAAAAAGTGGACTCTAGAACCTGTAAGTCGGGGTCGGATATCTAAAACTTCGCCAACAACAGATAGAAAAATTGTAAGGTATGCAAAGTTAAACCCTTTTCTTTCATCTACACAAATAAAAAACGAATACCTGCCAATTTCTGCAACAACTGTAAGAAAACGTCATATAAAAGCAAATCTGAAAGCCAGAAGACCAAGAAAAACTCCGCTGTTAAACAAGAGACGACGGGAAAATAGAATTCAATTTGCTAAAGAACATCAACTTTGGCCGGTTCAAAAAGATGCAATATTCTTTGGTCTGATGAAACAAAAATTGTTTTATTTAATACTGGTATCTGCCAAAAGCAAGTACGCAGACCTTCATGAACGAGGTACAAAACCCTACGTACACTACAAAGACAATAAAACATGGCGGTTGTAGTGTTCTGGCATGGGGATATTTTTCTTGGAACGGAATAGGTCCATTTTCTGGATTAAAGATATAATGGAAGCGAATGTTTATGTCAGTACCTTGCAGTATGTCATGCTTCCCTTTGCAGAGAAGGAAATGCCTTTAAAATGGATATTTATGCAATATAATGACCTAAAGCACACCTCGCTCAAAGCAAAAAATAGGTTTAATAAAAATAGAGTTACTATTATGGATTGGCCAGCTCAATCTCTGGACTTAAATCCAATAGTGAACTTGTGGGCTGATGTAAAAATTTAAATATCTTCAAAACCTGCTTACAAAGAAGAATTATGGAGAGAAATTGAAACAGCTTGGAAATCTGTTCCCTTGGAGAAATGCCGGTAGCTATTTGAATTCTATGCCGAGAAGAAGTATAGAATATTATGAAAAAAATGTCAGAAGCAAATATTACAGAAATAATAAAGAATATTTAATATTAAAATGACTTTTATTTATTCGAATACACAAAAATACTTTCTTTTTATCAAAATAATAAAGTTGTTCTTAAAATATAATATATCAGTAAAATTTTGGCTTTGTTATTACTTAAACCAAGATTTCTTTGTATTTATACTAATACTTTTCTGATACTGCTATTTTTACGCACATGACTGTAAGTACAATTGAATAGAAAATTTACTTTTTTATCTTATTATTTTTTTTTCCATGATTTATATTATGTCAAAGTTTTTCAGTATTGGTTTTTTACACAATAAAAATTTTATTCATTAATACAGTTGTATTTTTTTTTTAAATGATTTCTTGGAACTGGTACACTGATAATAACATAAATTCTTCAAAGTTGAATAACCAAAAATCTGAGGGTGGTACAAACTTTTTACTGACATTTTCGTGAATAGTAGGTTTTATTTATCCTAAAACAATTAATTTTACTCATGTTATAAAAAAAAAATTCAAATTTGTTGCCTAGTGTTTTTAGAGTTTTGTAGGTATGACCACCAAAAAACCTTTATAACGTCACTCATGTGTCTGTCTGTATGGTACAAATTGTAGCTAAACAGCTTAATATAGAAAGTTGAAATTTGGTATGCTTATACAACTGTTTTACCCACATATAGGAAAAATACTGAGTTAAAAAAAACACATCCCCAGATATATATAACCAAATATTTAATTAACGAAAAAATAAATACTTTTTTATGAGTGGGGTATAAAATAAAACCTCTTAATGCGTGGATTATACAAGCAAATTTTATTTTTTTTAACACGGTAAACTGGAGATACATGGTTTCCGAACTAAACGATTCAATCTTTGAATTTGCTTATTGTATTTTTTACTTTTAAATTTCAGTTTATATATTTGGAGAAAATTGAATAATATTTGCAATATGTTTTCAGCATAATTGTGAAATAATAAACACAAGTTTAACGGACAACGTATTAATAGTTTCAGAGAGATTAAATATTTAACCAAACGTCCATATTCTGTTATATTATAGTTAATAATATGTTTTCTTTGTTAAATTTAGCTCCAATGATTTTTATATTTTAGGAAAATGTGTCGAAGAAGTTATTTGTAAAATAGGCCAACGATTTGCATTAACCAGATGTGCTTATTTTATAATTATGATTGGATGATTTGATAATTATTTACACAATATAAAGTAGATTCCTAATTTTAAATTTAAAATTAAATTTACCAGATAAATTAATTCACTAAATACTAGTGTATGTTATGTTTTTCTCTAAGGCTGTGAGACATGGAACTTAATAAGTGACATTATTTCTGAGTAATGTCACAACTACTATGGCAAAACGAATTCATTAAAGTAAATTTTTCAAATATTGATGAAGAACTAGAAACGGAGGAGGATATGACGGAAGATGAAATTTAAGTCCGAATTTGAAGAATAAAACAACGACAAAATGGATATGGAAGAAACTACCGAGTTCCAAACACCAAACTCCTACTATAAAGGATGCATTTCCAGCAGTTGAAACAATTCAGAATTTCACGTTTAATCAAAATTTAAAAGAAGCTAAAACAGATTTTGCATTGCTATATTTATACTGGAATATGTAACATTATGTAAATGTTAAGATGTTTGTAAAATAAGTTGGATTTTTTTTTATATTTTGTAACACTTGAATATTGTTTTTGTTGCTTAAGCTTCTTGCACTCATGTAAATGTACTCTTTTCTAACATAAATAAAATGTACATATTTTTCAAATTTAGTATTTGGATATTGAGAACTGATACGCTCGAATACGCATTCTGCTGGTCAAATATTTTACTAAGCGCTCTAGTATTGTTTGAACTTATTACATATGTTCTAGTGTTGAATTTTTGTTAGAATGAGGATAGAAATTATGAAAAACTATAGGTATAACCCGGGAATAGATTGCTACACAACTACGCATGCGTCACACCGCGTTACATCGCACATGTTTTGTTTTACATACGATGGTTCTAAACAGGCGGCATTATTATATTAGCGCGAGTTTCTTGAAACATATAGTGTTTTGTCATTAAACTAGAAGATGGGTAGCTCGCTTTGCTCGGCTTTTTCTAACCAAACACTTACTAACCTAGCCTAACCTAAGATAGTGTTTTGTTATTAAACTAGAAGATGGGTAGCTCGCACCATTGTTTTACAACCACTGATAATCCTTGAATTATTTAGTAAAATTGTTATGTGCTGCCATCTATAAAGAAATTTTGTAACGTTGTAGAAGTCTAATCCCTGGTTTAGCCAAACTATAAAAGTAGAACACATTGTAGTGTTTTTGGCTGTCATTCAAGACAGGACAAAGATAGGCATCTTAGTTTTTTTCTTTTCTTAAGAAAAAATGGAGGGAAATTTAATATTAAGTCCAGATTGGGAAATGATTTGGTTATGGACAGGAGGAAGGCATGGGAATATATTTTGAGTTAAAAAGTAACTGATACTATACGAGTTTGTTCATTACATTTGTCGCAGAAAAACAAAACTGCACTAATATGCTTGCACCTGTAAGTTGCATATTTAACTTTTAGCTGCTCCTGTCCAACTAAAACTAATTTTATTTCATGAGGCAATGAACATAATGCACTTATTTGCAATCAGAATCCATATATTGTAAATTCAGATGTCGGACACTCAGATGTACCACATAAAATTAAGTGCCCAGCATTTAACACCTGCTCAACTAAATCTACTGAAATTAAACTTTAAATACTGTAATTTGATGCCCACCTTCTGTTATACACCTCAATACATGTGCAGCGCTAAAAATTAAAAAAAATCACAAATATTTACTCGCATTTTCATAAAATAAAAATGTACTGTGCTTAAATTAACCTGTTCGCTATCAGCATATCGCTGACAGCTGAGTACTAGGCACAACAGCCATATTGCCTTGGAGCACAGTGCCGCCACCGGTAATGTCACTTCTCAATAGCAACCTACGGTTATAACGACCGAATTTCATTGGTCCCTTCAACGTCGTTATAAACGATATTCACTGTACTTTTGTTTACTTCAGAACACAATGTTACTAGGAGATATTTATCCAATTTTTCTAGTTTTACTTAACCCACAATATATTTCATTTTATGACAAAACTATAAAAGACAAAAAGAACTTTTCACGTTCTAACAGAAAATATAGTTTTCAAGCAAGCTGAAAGATGGCTCTCGGGAGAGACTGGTCTGGTGCAACGTCCTGATATTACAGACTTACCGCCACTGAATTTTGCACTGCAACACTTTTTCTAGAACATTCTAAATTTGTTCTTTTAGAGTTAGTTTACTCGACATTAGATTTGTTTTATACAACTGTTTTACAGACTGACAAATATGCAGTTTTAAGTAATATATGTGTCTGGTAATCCAGATTAATTTGTAAATGGTATATAGGATGACAAGGATTTATTTGAAAGACGATGATATTTGTTATACAAATTGGATGTACTTTTCACTTACGTGTAATAAATATTATGTTGAACCTTTCGTCCCATTCAAATAAATAAAAAATTGAGAAGACAAGAATGAAAATTTCCAAGGACTACATGAAATCGTAAATCATGGGATATAAAAGGTAGATTACAATGGAAAGGACAATTGAGGGCAGTAAAAAGGATTCAGGAAAAAACAGTCGGCAAGTGGATAACCCCGTAAAGGATACAACTGATAAAAAATCTAGTAAGTATTGGTCTTCAATATTTCTGAAAAATTCCGCATTTAAAAGAATGAGAACCCATTCTTACAACCACAGTCAGTGGCGTACGCAGGAGAGGATTAGGGGGTAAATCCCCCCCCACCCCCACCCCCGAAAATTCGAAAAGAACTAAAATTATAGTAACTGCCTTTCAAGATTGCTCGCCTTTTTAATACGTATAACTGCCGATGTTGTGAATTATCCCCCCCCCCCTTAAAATTTAGTTTTTTAACATTAAAAACCACGTGCTTTTTGAGCTCTTGAGGGGGGTCAAGTCCGTGACCATCACTGGGTGCTCGTCAGATTCCTATTAAAATTTGCAGTTTACATTATTAAAAAATTTATGTGAAGTGTACATTTTCACACATTGCAGGGTTTCGCAGGCATATAATAAGTGAAAGCGGCATGCAGAGTGTGTAGGACAAATTTTGCTTTATAGTAATCACGGCAAAATGAACGATATTTTAAAAAATAATTTATCGTCTGTTAATCTAAGAGCTTTAAAAACAAATTTTATGTTAAAATATTTATTTGGTAATTTTAATTCGAATACCTAATACCATTATTTAGGTTTCTAAATATGTGCAGTATTATTTTTTTTATATTTAGTAAAGTTCATTAAGATTTTAAAAATTGCGCCTATGGCTTCCATTGGTTGTTTTAAGTCATATGCTCCGCCCATCTGGTTTCGTATACATGACACATAGAATGAAAAGATAATTCCAACAATTCCTACTGGTTATTAAATTTACGCTCTTAAAAATTAAATGCAACATTTGCCAAAATATAACTAGAATTTTGACAAAATAATTTAAATAAAAAAAAATGGAAAAAAAAAATAAATTGTCTCCTCTGCCCGGGAGCGAACCCTAGTTTGCTGCGTAGCAAGCTAACCAAGCTAACCATTCCTGTTGTACTATTCCGGTTCACACCAATGTATATTACTTAGAATTTTTTCAGATTTTTAGTCTAAACCATCTGGGCTACAGGGTGTAGGACAACATTTTTTTTTGTCGAAAACCGTTTCAAAATAATTTATTTTGCAAAAATAAAATTTTGATCGTTAATCCACGTACTAAGGGCTTTCATTTAATACCCTACTCAGAATTTAAAAATAATTTATTTTTTTTCAATGAGCACATATTTGTTTATATTTTTAGGGGAATATGTTTTTTAGATGTTTTAGTATTTTTCCTATGTGCGGGTCAAAGAGTTGTATAAGTTGTATTGCGGGTCATAAGCATGCCAAATTTCAACTCTCTAGGTTTACCCGTTTGGCTACAATTTTTAGCGAATAGACAGACAGACAGACAGACAGACAGACAGACAGACACACAGACGGACAGACGACAAAATGACGAGTTTTTTGGTCGTACCTACAAAACCCTAAAAATATATTTTGTTGCAATTTTTGTTGAAAAATGTTGCCGGAAGCAACCCGCACTACACAAAGGGGACCCCCCCGTCATCTCACCTACAGGGGTGTTGCTTCATAACAAGTTGCCCACGTTCAGTCTCTTTGTAGGCTACTTATTAGATTCCCGTAATGAAATATTTAGGAAGCTCTGTTTTAAGTTACATAAAACTGTAATTTTTGACGATAATATTTTTGATATTTTCTTCTTCCAGTGAACAACTCAATATTGGATTAGAAATTATTGTTTAATCTGTATTAAACCCGAGAGACAGTTTCAGTATTAAATGAGAAATTCTTTGTCACAAAAATGATTGATGTTCCATTGAAAGTTTTGGAATTTATGGCGTTTTAAACTCGCTCGTGTCGAAATAATATTGTCATAGGATGTTTTCAATATATATATACAAATTGATTGACAGCACAATACACTCTGCCCCAAAAATGTCAATATATATTAAATTTGTTATATTTTAATTTGCGCTGTTCACAAAGGAAAATTGTAATTTTTATTTTCACATATAGGTATAATAATAATAATATACAGAGTGTTTTTTGGAACAATTTGAACATTACTAACTTCTTTATTATAAGAGATACGAAGGAGGTTAGTCAAGATTAGGAAAGATCAAGTACCGTAAAATCTCGCGTATAATACGTACATTTTTTACTGATTTATCTCATAGAATATCTAGGGTGCGTATTATATGCGATTACATATTACAACTTTTATACAAGAATATTAATTTTACCGGAAATTGTACTCTTAAAATGGGTTGCGTACTATACACGGGTTCGTATTATACGCGTGATTTTAACTAATAAAGAAATTATATTTGTATTAAGAATGTCAAAAAATCAAAATATAATGAAAAGGACATTTTATAATGACAATGCAACCTAGCCTAAAATTTTGATTTGACTGTTTTCACATCATTAAACATGAACATCCTTCATATTGAAAATTTAGAATTTTTAAAGGCGTTTTTAAGAAAAAAAGAAATTGCCTTCTCAGCCCTATTAATGAATCTTGGGTGCGCGCCTAACGTATAATAAAAAACTGGAGCACACACACACACACACACATTTTGACGCTATTTTAATCAAAAATATATCCATAAAAATTTTATTTCCACCCTATTACCTAGAGCAGCGTTTCCCAACCGCCGGTCCGTGAGATTTTTTTGCCGGTCCGCGAAATTTTGTTACAAAAGTTTGGAGGGAGGGATGACCTTTTTTTTGCTCATCACTTACATTTTGGAGATGAAGACTTTTTTTTGCTCATCACCTATATTTTGGAGGTGAAGACCTTTTTTTTGCTCATCACTTGTAATAATTTTGCGATACACATTACTTTCTAAATTTGCTGGTCCGCAAAATTTTTCTAGATCGCTTACCGGTCCGCCATGAAAAAAGGTTGGAATACGCTGACCTAGAGGAGTTGGTGAAAAATTTGAAATAAGAGTAATGCACATGGCTAAGAAACCAAAATAATACGAAAGTCAAATTAAAATATCAAAAAATATTACATTGTTTGGATTGTTTTATTTTAATTTTTTGTTATTAAAATCTTTCCACCTTCAGGTAAACCTCTAGGTAACTATCTGACAGATAAGGTAATTTGGAACTTCATCTGCTGAATAAAAGTAAATACCAATCAGTAAATTCAATACGTCAGTCTCATTATCCGTCAGTTAACTCTCCGATAAATAAATTTGTACTGAAAGACGCGATGACATTTAATCAGCACAGAAAGTATCACATAAACTTACCTGTCAGATAGTTACCTAAAGGTTCACCTGAAGGTGGAAAGACTGGACCTAAGTCAACTGTTTTAATATTTATCTTAACAAAAAACTTACGAGATACCTACAAAACCCTGTTATGTGTAAAAATTCACACATCCCATAAAAATTTAGTAATACTGTTAAAAAATCAGTGTTTTCTTCCAAAATAATTTTGTCTTAATCCGTTCCTGGACCGGATACGATGGGTCACTAAAAAAACATCTTGTACGAGACGTTGGTCATTTTTCTGTCCAATTTTTATTTTTCGTTTTAAAACTCGCCAACCCATTCATGTATTCGCCAAAGTTCGGATGTGGGCCGAAGTCAGGTAAATGGCCCATTTGTATTCAGTTTCGCCTGTATTCGTTCAACAGTATAATTAATAAAAAATAAAATTTAACACGATATGCCAAGCCCTTAAAATCAAATTGATGATCCAATTTCGGATCGAGAGAGGAAGAAAGTTATTATGTTTTAAAAATGCTTTTTGTCCATGCATATTGATTAAAATACTGAACTTGTTGTTCGCTTTTGACTGTTTTAATTAAAAATGGTATTGTTTTTCAAAATTATTTGTACGACTAACAATAACATATTTTTTTAATATAACAATCTGCTTTTAATTATAACTTGTTATGAAGTAGATTATATAGGATATAGTTATAGTAGCTACGACCGCCAAAAAGCCCTTATAACGTCACTCATGTGTCTGTCTGGCTTTACAATAGAAATTGGAGCCAAACGGCTGAACATAGAAAGTTGAAATTTGGCATGCTTATACGACTCTTTGAGCCACATATAGGAAACATATACGGGTCTATTCTGTATCTTAACCCATTAGAGCCCCTCGGCAACTAAAGTTGCCAACGGTTTTATTACCTAAAAACTCTGATGATTTGAATCATAGGGCAATGCGCATGTAAACACTTATTATCTGTACCTTTATTTATGGCCCTTAACATAAATAAACCACTTCAAGTGCATACAATCAAAATAGTCTCAGTTTAAAGAAAGCAGCGTCACGTTAAATATTTACCACCGGTGCATTATGGAAAAATTGTAATTATAATTTTATTTTCTATGCATGAACATATTTTGTTATATGTCAAAATATAAAGAAAAACGTTGCTTTAGAATGTTGCTTGGGAAAGTTTTTAAATATTTTGATTTTGATATGTTCAAAATTGGACTTGAAAGTGCGTGGCAACTAAAGTTGCCGACTAATATTTCGTCAGGGGTATATTTTTTGAAAATGAAATTGCCTTTACTAGTTGTATACTGATATTTTCGAATGATTTTGATAAAAATATCTTGAAAATAACATCCACAGAATTACGGGCTCTAATGGGTTAAAAAGTTAAAAATTAACCTCAAGGTCGAAGTTAAAACATTTTAACCACGCTTTACAATATTTTGTTACTCTGTAACTATATGACCTTTAAATTTTAACTTCGATGTGGTTAATTCAGCAGGTTATAATCGGAATTTTAACTCCAGCCAAATACATGGCGTTAACTTTTAACCAGCTGTAATTTTAACCTCTAAACGTCAAATAGCCAGAAAAAATGCATTTTTAGAATTAATCATGGCAAGTCTATTTTAAACAAATTATTACTAGAACAAATTGAACATCAAGAGGTTAATAAGTAAAAAATTAATAAGGTGAATAAAAAAAATATATAAATGCTTTTTAGGAGATCAGTTCGAATTAAACAAAGGCAACTGCGTGATATGAGTGACCCTTTTAATTTACCTGAAGAAACATTTTAAAATATTTTCTAAAACTTGTACGGAATATCTCGTTTTACAAATGTTGTTTGAAAATCCAAGAAGAACCAAAAGATTTCCCATATATATTTCAAGTAAATATTTAAAACTTTATTTAAAATTTTGATTTCTCTGTTTGTTTAAAATTAAAAATAAGGTAAACATAACCTGAAAATAAAAGTATCTTAATACAGAAGAAAAAAAGAGATAAAAAATATTGATACATTTGCATGGTATGGTAATATTATATTATTTACTTTCTGCACCCATAATTATTTATGTATAAAAAAAAATAAAAACGCGAAAATATTGTACATTTGGGCAATATAGATTTATTATATTTGATCGTTGTTGATTCACGATTCAACCATAACACATGTTTACATTAAATCCACACTTACACAAGCCAAATACATTCCCTTGTAGATAATTTCACAACACAATTTTAACCATAAGGTTAAAAAGATAGAACTTAACGCTTGGGTTATAACCTGAGATACAGAATAAGAAATAAAGTTAAGATTTGAACGCCTAGTTAAAATGTTATTTTTTAACCATCATTTTTAACCTAATATTTTTAACCACAAAAGATACAATATAGACCCGATTGAGAGTTAAAAAAAAAACAATCGCGAGATAAATATAAACAAATATGTAATTAATGACCCCCTTTTTTTAAAACCTAATTTGGGACTCAAACGAAACTTGTTAACGTGTAAAACACGTAAATTTTTATTTTTGAAAAATCAGTTTTCTTTTATAGGATTTTCGACAAAAATAAGTCAGTAAACTTTTGTCTCCCACCCTATTTCCCAGAGAAGTCGGTTTTAAAATCTGAAAAATATCTCAATAATGTACAATGATGGAAATCATTCGACATGAATTTTATCTCAGATCAGTTTTTTGAAAAATATAGAATTTTTTGTGTCAAAACAAATACCTTTTTAAATTTTTTGTGTGGTATCAAAAGACAATAGCAAATAGATAGCCTTTGTTGCTGTGCGCCAAATTTTTTGAACTAACTCAAAAGAAAGCTGTTAAAAAATCTCTCATAGATTAAAGAAAGGAAAGTACCTACCCAGTTTATTAGAATTTTTTTGATTTTAAAACGTTATTTCCAAAAAGTTTAAAAAAAAATAACTGTCCCCTTTAACGCAAAGGAGTTAAACAAAAAAACTAAAAAAAATCTAAGTAATGTACAATTGATCTAAACCTGAAACCTACGAGACCAATTTTTGATCATTTTTCGTTTTTGGAAAATATTGCAGTTTTTGTGCTTTTAACATTTTTTTTTTTTTTATTCATGGCTAAAATATGGCTATTAATTTCATGGATTTTATTTTTATTTTTAACTTTAGTTAGTATGTCTTTTTTATTTAAAAAATAATAATAATACAATAATTTTAACAGCTAAGAATCGAGTTCATGTGTGTAAGCTCCACCTACAATTTTATGTCATGAATCAACCTATTGTTTGAGTTATTTTAGTTTTTAAGGTATCAAAGAGGAATAAATCATTTTTAGTAGTGAAATACTTATAAAACAAATAACACATTGTTAATAGCGAGGATAAACTTCTGAAATTGAAAAAAATGAAGCCGTTCACCTGAACTGCACGAAAGAAATTTTTATCCGATTTTAGGAAAATGCTGCGGTTTTTGTGTTTTTGACAAAATTAATTATTTTTTAATTATGATTAACAATGTCGCAATAAAATAATAAAAGTTAGGGAACTCTTAAAATTACAATAGAAGTGATCCATAGCAGTAGGGCTTAGTTTTTCACATTACGCATCTTACTTAAAGGATTAACAAAAACAAACATCCCTGCACCACTGACCGTTGACTGTTTACAACATGGTTGTAAACATGAACTCTAGTTGTTTTGTAGTTTAACAATGTGATTATAGTTATACGGGATAATTGTTTTATGCCGATCTTCAAAAATAATATGGTATGTTCTATACGGATTTTTTGTATTTATGGCTAAAATAATGCATGTCTTCTTTGAAAATTAATGACAGCAGAAAATTAACATCTGAGAATCGAGTTCATTTGTGTACGCTCCGCCAACTGTTATACATCATGATTCAACCTATTTTTTGAATTATTTTAGTTTGTTATACGAAGCAAATGCAGAAAAAATCGCTGGGATTTTTAATTAAAATTTTATTGTGACGTAAGTTTTGGAAAATTATTTAAATTTAGTTTTAAAAAAATAAATGGAAGATCTTAGTACTCAAATAACGAATTAAAATGATCATCATGAAATTGTTGATTTTGGTGTGATTATAAAAAAAATATTGTCCTAGACAAAGCATTATTTTAGCTTCTTACACTTATTAAATACCTACAAAACCCGGAAATATGTGAAAATTCACACTTCACATATTTTTCTCGATATACAGAAACTGTTTTCTTTGTAATAATCATGGGGACTAAGAAGAATGAAAAATGGAGACCTACTATAATAAATAGTTTGGAAGTTAACCTAAATGAAAATTATTCCGAATATCTGTTTCTGAATGGTTATACTAATTTCATTAACTCATTTCATGTTTCGTGGAAAATATACGCTTATAATAAACATGGGAATATAAAATCACGTCATATTGCAATAATTATAATATTCTTTTGACGTTGCTGGAGATAATCTAAATTACATATAAATTCTGAGAATCTACTCATCATAAAATTAATGAAATCATATACGGAAACAGATAAGGGACTCTTTTATTTTATTAAATACGTAAACATATTGTTCATTTAAACAAATATGGAATACGAATTGTTTGTAAAATGGGTCATAAATTAGAATCATAATTTTATGACATGGAAAAGAAATATGATGTCGCGGTCCATGATTTCAAAATTAAATTTTATTTATGTTTTGTCTCCTGGGAAGATTTTATTATGCGGTTTTTTAATTTAATTTATTACAACTATAAAATATTTTTTAATTTTTAGTTACGAGGTACACAAAAATCAAGTATAACGACAAGCCTTTAAGGTCTCGTTCAAGTGTCAGATATATGTTTCTAACTCGATAGATGTAGCTAGTAGAATCGAGGTCATGTGGGAGTGTCCATGGTTCATTCATAAGTATATCAACCAATATCTTTGATCTGTGTCGGTTTTTGTTGGGAACACAAAGGAATTCGCCGAATTTGTCTGGACACGTTCAAGATTAATCGCGACCATGGACGTTTGACACAAAATTTACATAACCTGGAGTAGATAGTAAATGTTAGTTAATATTTTTTTTTTTTGTGTCGTATCTTATACGATTCTAGGACACTTACCCCCGGGACAGTAACCCCCGGGACATTAACCCCCCGTCAATAACCCCCGGGACATTAACCCCCCGTACCAATAACCCCCCGACCATTACCCCCTGGCAATTGATTAATATTTTAAATATTTATTTTTATTTAAAATTTGAACATTTGAAATTATTAATATAATATTAGAATAATTTTTACTTCCTCGTATGTATAGAGAGTAGGGTACAGTGATGAGTCAGATTTTGACCCCCCCCCCCCGGATTTTGATGTTTCTCCACTTTTCACATACCTGGGAACCCGAAAAACATGTTTTTGGAAAAATGTCTGTCGGTTTGAAGTGTAATTGTTTCGCCAAGCCTAGGGCCTAAACTAATCGACGGATTTGATTGATCTGTCATTTAAAGTTTTTTTGTGAATATCTACATGTATTTTTTTAATTATAATAGGCCTTAAAGTTGATGTTCATATAGAGGTCAAATGAAGACCAAACTAGAAAAATAAAATTTTCTCAAAAATGCCTGTAGCGTTTTTGTTATTTTTTTTTGTGTGAATGTGGGTTAACTGAAGTAATAATATGTGCCCAATTATATTTCCAATGTGGGGGTTCACAGTGGGACTTTTTTTTATTGAAAAATGTGCTTTATTTTGAGCCATACGTGCTATTTGATATTTGAAAATTGTTTGTAATTTTTTAGTTGCCATTTTCAAGTTATTTTTTGAAGTTTCTAGGTCATAAAAAATTCAATGGAAATTGATTTATATTTTTAAATGTTTATTTTTATTTAAAATTTGAAAATTTGGGATAGGTAGCCTGCTTCGCTCGGCTTCTTCTAACCAAACCCTTACTAACCTGACCTAACCTAAGATAGTGTTTTGACATTAAACTAGAAAATGAGCAGCTCGCTTCGCTCGGCTTTTTCTAACCAAACTCTTACTAACCTAACCTAACCTAAGATAGTGTTTTGACATTAAAATAGAAGATGGGTAGCTCTCTTCGCTCGGCTTCTAACCAAACCCTTACTAACCTAATCTAACCTAAGATATTCCTACGAAACCCTAGACATTTCTGTATGTAATTATATTGGTAGATTGTTAGAGAATAAAACTGCAAAATATTGTTCATATCAGTCAAAGGATATATAAGTATCTAGAGTTTCTTGTTTATGCCTACGAAATCCTACACATTTCTATATGTAATTATATTCGTAGATTCTTAGAGAACAAACCTGTAAAATACTTGTCAATCAAGAGACCTGAATAGTCCCGAGTTAGCCAATCACGAGAACCTTAGGAAAAATGACGTCACAGTGTTACCCAGATCACTAACACATGTTAGCTAATTATATATGTACGATTACATTTGTTCAGTTTTGTTCTAATTTCAAATGTTCAAATTTTAAATAAAAATAAACATTTAAAATATTAATCAATTGCCAGGGGGTTAATGGTCGGGGGGTTATTGGTACGGGGGGTTAATGTCCCGGGGGTTATTGACGGGGGGTTAATGTCCCGGGGGTTAGTGTCCCGGGGGTAAGTGTCCTGATACCATCTTATACATATCTATATATATAAAAGGCAGTGTCCTGACTGACTGACTGACTGACTGACTGACTGACTGACTCACTCATCACCGCCCAGCCCGAACCCCTGGGCCTAGAAACTTGAAATTCGAAGAGTATATTCCCTTCATGACGTAAGCACCCACTAAGAAGGGATTTTTCGAAATTCCACTCCTAAGGGATGAAAAGGGGTGAAATGTGATTTCACGAATTCCGTAATATCTCTTAGGGCCGATGGGATATCGACTTAGTTTTTGCTTACAAGTATTACCCATACAAATGCCGAAAAACCAATTTCGGGGTTTTGCCCTAATCAACCCCTAAAGGGGTGAACCTACAATCGGGGTGGATTATACATCCCGTTGTATTTCCTGTGTTCGTTTAGTTGCAAGATTACTTTTTGGCACATAGGTGTCTTTTTAAAATATCTCGAAATGGTATTGACAGTTTTTTTAAATTTCACCCCTAAAGGGCGAAAAGGGGTGAATTGTGATTTTAAGGATTCTTTAATATATCTTAGGACCAATAAGATATCGACTTGCTTTTTGCTTACAAAGATTACCCATACAAATACCGAATCACCAATTTCAGGATTTTGTCCTAATCAACCCTTAAAGGGGTGGATCTACAATTGGGGTGAGTTATACATTCCGTCGTATTTCCTGTGTTCGTTTAGTTGCAACATTACTTTTTAGCACATAGGAGTCTTTTTAAAATATCTCGAAAAAGTTTTGGTAGTTTTTTAAAATTTCACCCCTATTGGGTGAAAAGGGGTGAATTATGATTTCAAGTATTCCTTAATATCTCTTAGAACCAGTAAGATATCGACTTGCTTTTTGCTTACAAAGATTACCCATACAAATACCGAAAAACATATTTCAGGTTTTTGTCCTAATCAACCCCTGAAGGGGTGGATCTACAATCGGGGTGAATTATACATCCCGTCGTATTTCCTGTGTTCATTAGTTGCAGCATTACTTTTTGGCACATAGGTGTCTTTTTAAAATATGTCGAAATGGGTTTGACAGTTTTTTAAAATTTCACCCCTAAGGGTTGAAAAGGGGTGAATTGTGATTTCAAGGATTCCTTAATATCTCTTAGGACCAATATGATATGGACTTACTGTTTGCTTGCAAAGATTATCCATACAATTACCGAAAAACTTATTTCAGGAATTTGTCCTAATCAACCCCTAAAGGGGTGGATCTACAAGCGAGGTGAATTATACATCCCGTCGTATTCCCTGTATTTATTGAGATATAAGGTTTCACTTTGGCACATAGGCGTCTTTTTAAAATATCTCGAAATGATTTTGACAACTTTTTTAAATTTAACCCCTAAAGGGTGAATAGGGGTGAAATGTGATTTCAAGGATTATTTAATATTTTTTAACACCAATAAGATATCGACTTGGTTTTTGCTTACAAAAACTACCCTTGCAAATGCCGAAAAACCAATTTTTTGATTTTGTCCTAATCAACCCCTTAAGGGGTGGATCTACAATCGGGGTGAATTATACATCCCGTCGTATTCCCTGTGTTTATTGAGATATAAGGTTTCTTTTTGGCACATAGGCGTCTTTTTAAAATATCTCGAAATGGTTTTGACAACTTTTTTAAATTTAACCCCTAAAGGGTGAAAAGGGGTGAAATGTGATTTCAAGGATTGTTTAATATTTTTTAACACTAACAAGATATCGACTTTTTTTGCTTAAAAAACCTACCCTTGCAAATTCCGAAAAAACAATTTTTTGATTTTGTCCTAATCAACCCCTTAAGGGGTGGATCTACAATCGGGGTGAATTATACATCCCGCCGTATTTCCTGTGTTCGTTTAGTTGCAACGTTACTTTTTGACACATAGATACATTTTTAAAATATCTCGAAATAGTTTTGACATTTTGTTAAAATTACCCCCTAAAGGGTGAAAAGGGATGAATTGTGATTTCAAGGATTCATTAATATTTCTTAGGACTAATAAGATATCGACTTGCTTTTTGCTTACGAAGATTACCCATACAAATACTGAAAAACATATTTCAGGATTTGGTCCTAATCAACCCCTAAAGGGATGGATCTACAATCCAGGTGAATTATACATCCCGTCGTATTTCCTCTGTTCGTTTAGTTGCAACATTAATTTTTGGCACATAGATGTCTTTTTAAAATATCTCGAAATAGTATTGACAGTTTTTTTATATTTCACCCCTAAAGGGTGAAAAGGGGTGAATTGTGATTTCAAGGATTCCTTAATATCTCTTAGGACCAATAAGATATCGACTGGCTTTTTGCTTACGAAGATTAGCCATATAAATACCGAAAAACTTATTTCAGGATTTTGTCCTAATCAATCCCTAAAGAAGTGAACCTACAATCGGGATGAATTATACATCCCGTCGTATTTCCTGTGTTCGTTTAGTTGCAACATTACTTTTTGGCACATAGGTGTTTTTTTTTTAATATCTCGAAATGATTTTGACATTTTTTTTTTTTTAATTTCACCCCTTAAGGGTGAAAAGGGGTGAAATGTGATTTCAGTAATTCCTTAATTCTTTTAGGACCAATAAGTTATCGACTTGGTGTTTGCTTACAAAAATTATCCATACAAATGCCGAAAAACTTATTTCAGGATTTCATCCTAATCAACCCTTAAAGGGGTGATTCTACAAACGGGGTAGATTATACATCGCTTCGTAGTTCCTGTATTTGTTGAGTTATAACGTTTCTTTTTGGCACATAGGTGTCTTTTTAAAATTTCTCGAAATGGTTTTAAGAGTTTTTCACCTTAACAAATATCAGCCCTTAAGGGTGAAAAGAGGGAATTGAGATTTCAAGGACACCTTAATATCTTCTAGGATCAATAAGATATAGACTTGGTTTTTGCTTATAAAGATTACCCATACAAATGCCGAAAAATAAATTTCAGGATTTTACCTTAATTAACTCTTAAAGGGGTGAATCTACATTTGGGGTGAATTATAGAACCCTTTGTATTTCCAGCGGTTGTTGAGTTCTAACATTCCATTTTGGCATATATGTGTTTTGACAGTTTTCTTTCACTCCTAAAGGGTAAATTAGTATTTTTTTGTTAGAAATAAAAAATTCGGAGAGTACATTTTTCAGTATGACGTAAGAACCCACTAAGAAAGGATTTTTTCAAGTTCGACCCCTATCTGGTGAAAAGGAATAAAATGTTTTTTCACGGATTCCTCAATATCTCTTAGGACAGATGAGATATCGACTAGATTTTTTGTTACAAAGGTTACCCATACACAAGTTTAAAAACAAACTGCGGATTTTATGCCAATGAGACTATCAATATACCGTAGCGAAGCACGGGTTTTCAGCTAGTATGTTATATAAGACAGTAAACCAGTATGCCTTCATGGTGTAGTGGTTATACATCTCGCTTCCTGTCACAATTTTATTTTTTCTGTTTTTTATATATATATATATTTATTTTGTTTAAATTATTTTGTCAAAATTCTAGTTATATTTTGGCAAATGTTGCATTTAATTTTTGAAAGCGCAAATTTAATGACCAGTGGGAAGTGTTGAAATTATAATTTAATTATATGTTTCAATGTATACGAAATCAGAGGGGCGGAACTTATGACTTAAAACAACCAATGGAAGCCATAGGCGAAATTTTCAAAATGTTAATGAACCTTGCTATATAAAAAAAATACTGCACGTATTTAGAAACCTAAATAATCGTATTAGGCTTCGAATTAAAATTAACATAAAAATATTTTGACATAAAATTTGTTTTGGCATCCCAAATAATCATCATTAACTTACTAAATACCTGCGAAACCCTGAAATGTGTGAAAATTCACACTATAAACCAATTTTTTTTTAAAATCTAGTTGAGATCTATATTTTTTGTCTACATTATGTCAATATATTTCTTAATGTTTAGTCAATGTAATCAATTCAAACTGCACGGAGATGGTTTACCCCCCATAACGCCCCCCAGGGGGGCATGAACGATGTAGAACCCTTACTAAAACCTTTCTTGGATTATTTTCCCTCCTGTACTAAATTTGGTGAAAATCAGTCCATCCGTTTAGCTTTGTGTAAAGAACAAATAAACAGAAATTGACTTTTATATAAATACTAGCTGAAAACCCGTGCTTCGCTACGGTATGTTGATGGTCTCATTGGCATAAAATCCGCAGTTTGTTTTTATACTTGTGTATGGGTAACCTTTGTAACAAAAAATCTAGTCGATATCTCATCTGTCCTAAGAGATATTGAGGAATCCGTGAAAAAACATTTTATTCCTTTTCACCAGATAGGGGTCGAACTTGAAAAAATCCTTTCTTAGTGGGTTCTTACGTCATACTGAAAAATGTACTCTCCGAATTTTTTATTTCTAACAAAAAAATACTAATTTACCCTTTAGGAGTGAAAGAAAACTGTCAAAACACATATATGCCAAAATGGAATGTTAGAACTCAACAACCGCTGGAAATACAAAGGGTTCTATAATTCACCCCAAATGTAGATTCACCCCTTTAAGAGTTAATTAAGGTAAAATCCTGAAATTTATTTTTCGGCATTTGTATGGGTAATCTTTATAAGCAAAAACCAAGTCTATATCTTATTGATCCTAGAAGATATTAAGGTGTCCTTGAAATCTCAATTCCCTCTTTTCACCCTTAAGGGCTGATATTTGTTAAGGTGAAAAACTCTTAAAACCATTTCGAGAAATTTTAAAAAGACACCTATGTGCCAAAAAGAAACGTTATAACTCAACAAATACAGGAACTACGAAGCGATGTATAATCTACCCCGTTTGTAGAATCACCCCTTTAAGGGTTGATTAGGATGAAATCCTGAAATAAGTTTTTCGGCATTTGTATGGATAATTTTTGTAAGCAAACACCAAGTCGATAACTTATTGGTCCTAAAAGAATTAAGGAATTACTGAAATCACATTTCACCCCTTTTCACCCTTAAGGGGTGAAATTAAAAAAAAAAAAATGTCAAAATCATTTCGAGATATTAAAAAAAAAACACCTATGTGCCAAAAAGTAATGTTGCAACTAAACGAACACAGGAAATACGACGGGATGTATAATTCATCCCGATTGTAGGTTCACTTCTTTAGGGATTGATTAGGACAAAATCCTGAAATAAGTTTTTCGGTATTTATATGGCTAATCTTCGTAAGCAAAAAGCCAGTCGATATCTTATTGGTCCTAAGAGATATTAAGGAATCCTTGAAATCACAATTCACCCCTTTTCACCCTTTAGGGGTGAAATATAAAAAAACTGTCAATACTATTTCGAGATATTTTAAAAAGACATCTATGTGCCAAAAATTAATGTTGCAACTAAACGAACAGAGGAAATACGACGGGATGTATAATTCACCTGGATTGTAGATCCATCCCTTTAGGGGTTGATTAGGACCAAATCCTGAAATATGTTTTTCAGTATTTGTATGGGTAATCTTCGTAAGCAAAAAGCAAGTCGATATCTTATTAGTCCTAAGAAATATTAATGAATCCTTGAAATCACAATTCATCCCTTTTCACCCTTTAGGGGGTAATTTTAACAAAATGTCAAAACTATTTCGAGATATTTTAAAAATGTATCTATGTGTCAAAAAGTAACGTTGCAACTAAACGAACACAGGAAATACGGCGGGATGTATAATTCACCCCGATTGTAGATCCACCCCTTAAGGGGTTGATTAGGACAAAATCAAAAAATTGTTTTTTCGGAATTTGCAAGGGTAGGTTTTTTAAGCAAAAAAAGTCGATATCTTGTTAGTGTTAAAAAATATTAAACAATCCTTGAAATCACATTTCACCCCTTTTCACCCTTTAGGGGTTAAATTTAAAAAAGTTGTCAAAACCATTTCGAGATATTTTAAAAAGACGCCTATGTGCCAAAAAGAAACCTTATATCTCAATAAACACAGGGAATACGACGGGATGTATAATTCACCCCGATTGTAGATCCACCCCTTAAGGGGTTGATTAGGACAAAATCAAAAAATTGGTTTTTCGGCATTTGCAAGGGTAGTTTTTGTAAGCAAAAACCAAGTCGATATCTTATTGGTGTTAAAAAATATTAAATAATCCTTGAAATCACATTTCACCCCTATTCACCCTTTAGGGGTTAAATTTAAAAAAGTTGTCAAAATCATTTCGAGATATTTTAAAAAGACGCCTATGTGCCAAAGTGAAACCTTATATCTCAATAAATACAGGGAATACGACGGGATGTATAATTCACCTCGCTTGTAGATCCACCCCTTTAGGGGTTGATTAGGACAAATTCCTGAAATAAGTTTTTCGGTAATTGTATGGATAATCTTTGCAAGCAAACAGTAAGTCCATATCATATTGGTCCTAAGAGATATTAAGGAATCCTTGAAATCACAATTCACCCCTTTTCAACCCTTAGGGGTGAAATTTTAAAAAACTGTCAAACCCATTTCGACATATTTTAAAAAGACACCTATGTGCCAAAAAGTAATGCTGCAACTAATGAACACAGGAAATACGACGGGATGTATAATTCACCCCGATTGTAGATCCACCCCTTCAGGGGTTGATTAGGACAAAAACCTGAAATATGTTTTTCGGTATTTGTATGGGTAATCTTTGTAAGCAAAAAGCAAGTCGATATCTTACTGGTTCTAAGAGATATTAAGGAATACTTGAAATCATAATTCACCCCTTTTCACCCAATAGGGGTGAAATTTTAAAAAACTACCAAAACTTTTTCGAGATATTTTAAAAAGACTCCTATGTGCTAAAAAGTAATGTTGCAACTAAACGAACACAGGAAATACGACGGAATGTATAACTCACCCCAATTGTAGATCCACCCCTTTAAGGGTTGATTAGGACAAAATCCTGAAATTGGTGATTCGGTATTTGTATGGGTAATCTTTGTAAGCAAAAAGCAAGTCGATATCTTATTGGTCCTAAGATATATTAAAGAATCCTTAAAATCACAATTCACCCCTTTTCGCCCTTTAGGGGTGAAATTTAAAAAAACTGTCAATACCATTTCGAGATATTTTAAAAAGACACCTATGTGCCAAAAAGTAATCTTGCAACTAAACGAACACAGGAAATACAACGGGATGTATAATCCACCCCGATTGTAGGTTCACCCCTTTAGGGGTTGATTAGGGCAAAATCCCGAAATTGGTTTTTCGGCATTTGTATGGGTAATACTTGTAAGCAAAAACTAAGTCGATATCCCATCGGCCCTAAGAGATATTACGGAATTCGTGAAATCACATTTCACCCCTTTTCATCCCTTAGGAGTGGAATTTCGAAAAATCCCTTCTTAGTGGGTGCTTACGTCATGAAGGGAATATACTCTCCGAATTTCAAGTTTCTAGGCCCAGGGGTTCGGGCTGGGCGGTGATGAGTGAGTCAGTCAGTCAGTCAGTCAGTCAGTCAGGACACTGCCTTTTATATATATAGATTAAACATTTACGTCGTCAAAAAAAAAAAAAAACACCAAAAATACGTTATTTTCCGAAAACATAATCTGATCAAAAATTCCTGTTGTACTATTCCGGTTCACACCAATGTACATTACTCAGAATTTTTTCAGATTTTTAGTTTAAACCATCTGGGCTTTAGGGCGTGGGACAATTTTTTTTTTTTTTGCAAAATTTTGACAAAAATTTCGTCAAAATAATTTATAATTTTATATAATATAATTTTGATCGATAAGTAGTTAAATGCCGTAGCGAAGCACGGGTAGCCCAGCTAGTATATTATACATATGAAGTTTTAACACGAATTTAATAAAAGTGCAATGTTAAGTTTATTCCAACCTAACATATCTTAACCCAGTAATGCCAGAGTAATTTTTTTCTACGAAACTGTGCAAAAAATGTGTTACATTGTGAAATTAGAACACCCTCTTACTGAAATTTTAATTTCTTGTTTATCTTCGTAGCATGCTCTAACCTCGAAATGTTCACAGGATGATTGCGATACGTTGATGACACGTAGGTTTGAAGTGAGAATTCCCTTACGCGGTACATTAGACGATCGGTCCGCTAATCTGGACCCAGTTTACCTCTATTTCAAATTTAAGGCTGATTGCTGAGTTTGCTACATGAATATACCGCATTACAAAGTATACAAATCTATTTTTAACCTAATTATTTTTAAATAGATTAAACAGAAGTTAGTTCATTCGCTATTTAGTTTGCGGAAGTTCTAACTTTATTATGATTTTAACAAAGTTATAAGTAGTTTGACAATATTTTCCAATAAAAAGTTTTGCTACCATTATAATCCCAATAATTTAAAACTTTTACACAAAAAGTATTTTTGATTTAATTGCCATAAAAAATTGGATATAAAAATATATTTAAAATAAGAAGTTTGATAAGAAAATTGTATCGATTTTCACACATTTCAGGGTTAAGTAGGTATTAAAAAAGTGTAAGGAGCCAGCATTCTGTTGGCAGTAAGTAACCAACAGAATGCTGGATGTCTAGGACAATATTTCTTCTATAATCACATCAAAATAAAGAGTTTTTTTATAACCACTTTTATTCGTTACTTGAGTACCTACTATACTCTGTTCAAAATCAAGAAGTAGTAATCATGCAATGTTCACGTGATAATTTTGTCGAACACTCGTCATTGGCTGTTGATCCATAAATTCTATGCGACAGCCAATAGGGTGGCGACTTCAATCTTTCACGTGATTTTATTACTATTTCTGCATTTCGAACAGGGTATAAGAGCTTTTATTTATTTTTTTTTAAACTAATTATAAACAATATGCGAAAATTTCGTCAAAATAAAATTTAAATTAAAAAATCCCAGCGATTTTATCAGCATTTACTTCTACTATTCGTATCTACGTCTTCATTAAATTAATAATAAATCTATATTAATAAAATTGGAGGCCATACTTATTTATTTTTTGGCCTCACATTTAGTTTCTATACGTTTCGATGATTAAGCTTATATAACAAAAAAAAAATTTTTTTTGTTCGTCTATAGACTATTTGGAATAATTTGTAATTAGGCGGAACTAACTGGAATTTTCATTTTTGGAAGTTGTCATGGTCTCACTTTTTATAGCTTGAAGTGGGCTTTTCCTAAACAAATTGATTAAAAGCAGTAATAATTCGGTAAATGTTACTAGAATTGGAAATCTAGTTCCGCCTAAACGAAAGAAACAAGCTAAAGCTGTCTGAGATTCACGCAAAAACGGCAGGACATATGTTCACGTAATTTGTTACGATGATAAAATGAAACCAGGAATCAAACAAAGGCTATATGGCATTTAAAAATTTTCATTCTAAGAGGGTGTTTCGGGGTTAAAACTGTTCACTAATAAACTTAAAATATCCCCCTTATTATTGACTGAACAGACAAAATGTAAAGCAAAAATTATTTATAGTAAGAAAACAAATTTTATTTGTTGTAGTTATTTTTCAGTTATATGAATACTAGGTTATTACCCGTCAACAATGACGGATATATAATATAAAAATTTCAATTGTTTGTATATGTATTTGGTTTTATTTTTTAACGTATGTTAATTTCGTCGCCGGTCAGGTAATCACGGGACAGGATATCACCAGTTAGCCAATCACGGGAGAGGGTGTCACCTGTCAGCCAATCAAGAGACAGGGTGTCCCCAGTTAGCTAATATAGTTATTCATAAACTTTTTATGATTAAAACGATTCATTTTTACTCAGTACATTACATTTATATTGTTAAAACTAAAAATAATTTGAGACGTTTATTTATGCCTACGAAATCCTAGATATTTCTATATATAATTATATTCGTAAATTCTTAGAAAATAAATCTGCAAAATATTGTTCATATCGGCCAAAGCATATAGGAGTATCTAGAGTTTCTTGTTTATGCCTACGAAACCCTAGACATTTCTATATATAATTATCTTCGTAGATTCTTAGAGAATAAATCTGTAAAATATTGTTCATATCGGTTAAAGGATATTGGAGTCTCTTGTTTATGCCTACGAATCCCTAGACATTTTTGTATGTAATTATATTCGTAGATTCCTAGAAAATAAATCTGCAAATTATTTTTCATATCAATCAAAGGATATAGAAGTGTCTACAGTTTCTTGTTTATACCTACGAAACTCTAAACATTTCAATAGGTTGTTTCAGATTCTTAGAGAATAAATATGCAAAATATTTTTCTTATCGATCGTAGGATATAGGAGTGTTTAGAGTTTCTTGTTTATGCCTATGAAACCCCAGACATTTCTGTATGTAATTATATTTGTAGGTTCTTAGAGATTAAATCTGCAAAATATTGTTGATATCAGTCAAAGGATATAGGAATGTCTATAGTTTCTTGTTTATGCCTACAAAATCCTAGAAATTTCTATGATATTTTATCCGCAGATTTTTAGAAAATAAATCCGCAAAATACTTTTCATATCGTTCATAGGATATAGGAGTATCTAGAGTTTCTTGTTTATGCCTACGAAATCCTACACATTTCTATATGTAATAATATTCGTAGATTCTAAGAGAACAAATCTGGGTATAACCCGGGAATAGATTGCTACACAACTGTGCATACGTCACACCGCCTTACATCGCACATGTTTTGTTTTACATACGATGGTTCTAAACAGGCGGAATTATTATATTAGCGCGAGTTTCTTGAAACATATAGTGTTTTGTCATTAAACTAGAAGATGGGTAGCTCGCTTCGCTCGGCTTTTTCTAACCAAACCCTTACTAACCTAACCTAACCTAAGATAGTGTTTTGTCATTAAACTAGAAGATGGGTAGCTCGCACCATTGTTTTACAGCCACTGATAATCCTTGAATTATTTAGTAAAATTGTTATGTGCTGCCATCTACAAAGAAATTTTGTAACGTTGTAGCAATCTAATCCCTGGTCTAGCCCAAATCTGCAAAATACCTGTCAATCACGAGACCTGAAGAGTCCCCAGTTAGCCAATCACGAGAACCTTAAAAAAAATGACGTCACAGTGTTACCCAGATCACTAAGACACATTAGCTAATTATATATGTACGATTTGGGGAATTTTGGTGGGGGAATGGACACCATAAAACTAATCATTTTAAATCTCCCTTAATGTTGACTTAACATCAAAAAAATATATTACAAAAATTGTTTATATCAAGAAAAAAATATTTCTGTTCTATGCATTTTTTACAGTTCGATGAATATTTCAAATATTTCACTTATTATTCACTATACATGAAAAATGCATATAAAAAAATGTTTAGAACGAAGAATATGTCTTTTATCTTCAATATGACAAAGGATACGCTACCTATACACATGAAATATCTCATTTATTATTTACTTAACGGCAAAAATATATAAGGAAAGTGGTTTAGATTATTTTCTGTTGAATGTAAATTTTAATAAGATGATTGTATGGAGGGCTATGGGGAACATTACCTATACAATTGAAATATCTCATTTATTATTTATTTAATAGCACAATATATACAGGGTGTTTGTTTGGAACGGGGCACCCCGAAAATCTCCTTTATTTGTAAAGATACAAAAAATCTTCAGAACAAAAGTTAAACTAGACAAAATGGTCCATCTAAAGGTTACTATAATAATTCTGAGGCACTTCCGGTTTCACCGGAAATGATGTCAACTTTTGATCTAACATAGGGAATCGATAATTTTATATTTTTTTCCTAAAAGTACATTAAATTAGCTTTACAATGACACCAAAAAGTCATATTTTTATGTTAACCATTTCAAAATGGTGACCATTTATTTACAAAATAATAATCAACATAAGTTTTACAAAGTTGAACGTAGCAAGCTTTGAAAACAATAAAAAAAGAAACAAATAAGGGCGATGGAAGAGTTTTTATTAAGAATGAGAAAATGTGTGGACATATTGGTGGTTGGATCGAACATTTGTAATTTTTTTTTTTGTAAAATAATTGCAAAAAGTAATAGTTTTTTTTTCTAAATAGTCAAATACTTAATTTTAGAGATATTTTGTTTTCAAAGTTTGCTACGTTCAACTTTGTAAAACTTATGTTGATTATTATTTTGTAAATAAATGGTCGCCATTTTGAAATGGTTAACATAAAAATATGACTTTTTGATGTCATTGTAAAGCTAATTTAATGTACTTTTAGGAAAAAAATATAAAATTATCGATTTCCTATGCTAGATCAAAAGTTGAAATCATTTCCGGTGAAACCGGAAGTGCCTCAGAATTCTTATAGTAACCATTAGATGGGCCTTTTTGTCTAGTTTAACTTTTGTCTTGAAGATTTTTTGTATCTTTACAAATAAAGGAGATTTTCGGGGTGCCCCGTTTCAAACAAACACCCTGTATACAAGATAAATGGTTTAGAATAAAGAAATGATTCTTTTCTGTTCATAGTTCGTAGTTTTTAATAAGATACATATTTGTGGGGGCCATGGGGAGCGCTAGCTATATACTTGAAATATCTGTTATAGCACTTAATAACAAAAATGTATTTAACAAAAACCGTACGAAGTAGGGGTAAGTTAGTGGAGATTTAAAAGTAAATATAATATACCAAATTCTTAAATTATATTATAAGGGCGTCGATATAATTTTTGCACCCGGGCGGCCAACAACTCAGGAACAACCCTGCTTCAAAATTTTGCCAAAAAGAAAACCGCTAGTAATCAGTCAAATATCTTTTTTTACAGAACAAATAATAAAATGACCATGAATCGATTTGACCCATTTCTCACCCATGCTTCATCAACACTAAAAGTAATCTTTGAAAGAGATATTCATTTTAATGACTTAAAGAATCAATAAAATAGTTAACTATAGTTTAACAACTAAGATAGTAGTGCTATAGTTAGTACCAACTAAATGTATAATTAATCAGAAACGTCAATTTAGGATCAAGTATACCATTAGTATCTTCCGCTCAAACTTCAGTTTAAACTTTTTAGTTTTATTACTTTACTTCAAAACTCTATTTCTGGTGATTATGCGCTTAGGGACAAGGCAGACACAGGTAATACGACCGACGTTCCCAGATCGAAACTTCGAGACAGAATTTTGCAAATGGGCTGGACAGACCCGCCTAACCACTAAATAGAGAATTGTATAATTATTACTGTAGCTAAATATTTTTTACCAGACATTCTGAGAAGGTAGTTATTGGTCAAAAATTGTCTACCTCCTCCTGAATTAATGCACAGGAAATGATGGTTTTAGTCATTTTGTTTTGAAGATTGTTTGTTTTTAAATTTTATTTTAATGTGTTTGTTTGAAATTATGAGGAAGGGGACATTTGATATATTGCTACATTAATTTTAAAGAATTAACAATGATGTCTTAATTAACCTAAGGTAAAATTAATGTTACTTTAATTAATATGTATTCAGTTTAAGATAAACCTTTTCAACAATAGGTAATTAAGGACAAAATACCTGTTGTGAATTGCACAAAAATTGCCAGGTAGATGTCACAGTTTATTTTCGTACCTCGTACTTCGTACCTTTCTTGTTATATTCATAATATTTGTTACAATAAATATTAAGACACAGCCAAACGCAGATCATCCAGGTCCCGACTATTCGTTGGATCGGATTAACCGGTGTCTTCTAAATGTAATCTTATTTCTATGAATTACAATATTTTAATAATCCTAACATATAAGAAAAATAAAAGAAAATACGTTACAAAGAAATAAAAAGTCTAGCTATTTAAACGAATGAAAAAAAAAAATGATGTGAAGTGTGAATTTTCACACATTTCAGGGTTTCGCAGGTATTTAGTAAGTGAATGATGATTATTTGGGATGCCAAAACAAATTTTATGTTATTATTTTTTTTTTTTTGTTAATTTTAATGCCTAATACAGTCTGTTTCAAACGGTTAGGCGGAACTAAATGGGAATTTCGTTCTTTTAGGTTGTCACGAAAAGGGACCTTGCTTGGGTTATTTCATTTTTCACGTTGGAATGTCAAAATTTAAAATTCCAACAATGAAACCATGGAAACGAATGACATATGTCAAAATTAAATTATTTTTCTTACATATTTTAATGACAAAAAAATAAATAAATTGGATATTTGTATTAAGAATGACACAAAAAATCAAAATATAAAGAAAATGACATTTTAAAATGATATTAACCTTAACCAAAAAATCTTTGTTGCAAGTATGATTTACAAAGCTTAAACAAAACGGCTGAAAAGCATGATTTAAACGATGAAAGTAACTAGATTGCAAAATCTAGTTCCGCCTAACCGTTTGGAACAGACTTTACCATTATTTAGGTGTCTAAATATGTGCAGTATTTTCTTTATGTATATAGCAAGGTACATTAAGATTTTGAAAATTGTGCCAATGGCTTCCATTGGTTGTTTTAAGTCATAACTCCGCCCCTCTGATTTCGTGTATTCAATTTAATCAATTTTAAATGAACCAATGGTTATTAAATTTACGCTTTTAACAATTAAATGCAACTAGAATTTTGAAAAAATAATTTAAACAAAATAAAAATGCAACAAAAACAGAAAAAATAAAATTGTCTCGAGACCGGAACCCTAGTTTGCAAATTAGAACGCGAGAGCACTAACCATTACATCATGAAAGCATGCTGGTTTACTTTGTTACATAAGTTATTAAATATTTTACATGGTCAAGCAAAAAACACAAAAAATGCGTTATTTTCCGAAAACATAATCTGATCAAAAATTCCTGTACAGTATTTTTTTATATAGCAAGGTTCATTAAAATTTTGAAAATTGCGCCTATGGCTTCCATTGTTTGTTTTAAGTCATAATTCTGCCCCTCTGACTTCGTGTATTCAATTTCAACAATTTCCACTGGTTATTAAATTTACGCTTTTAAAAATTAAATGCAATATTTGCCCATATATAACCAGAATTTTGAAAAAATAATTTAAACAAAATAAAAATACAAAAAAAAACAGTAAAAATAAAATTGTCTCGAGACCGGAGCCCTAGTTTGCAAATTAGAACGCGAGAACGCTAACCATTTCACCATGAAAGCATGATGGTTTACTTTGTTACGTAAGTTGTTAAATATTTTATATGGTCAAGCAAAAAAACAAAAAATGCGTTATTTTCCGAAAACATAATCTGGTCAAAAATTCCTGTTGTACTATTCCGGTTCACACAAATGTACATTACTTAGAATTTTTTTCAGACTTTTAGTTTAAACTTTCAGGGTTACAGGTGCGAGACAAATTTTTTTTTGCACAATTTTGGCAAAAAACTCGTCAAAATAATTTATTTTGCAAAAATAACTTTTTGATCGTTAATCCACGTACTAAGGGATTTCATTTGATACCCTACTCAGAGTTTAAAAACAATACTTTTTTTTCGATGAGCAGATATTTGTTTATATTTTTAGGGGGATATGTTTTTTAGATGTTTTAGTATTTTTCCTATGTGCGGATCAAAGAGTTGTATAAGCATGCCAAATTTCAACTCTCGAGGTTTAGCCGTTTGGCTACAATTTTTACCGGACAGACAGACGACAAAATGACGGTATATACCTACTTGGTCATACCTACAAAACCCTAAAAAGTAAATGTTTTTGTTATACGCAAACATATTAATTTCATAACTTAATATATTTTGTAAGGGGTTTAGACAAATAAAAACATTATATCAACCGGAGTTTTCAATTATCCATGCTTCAGCGTCTCCAGCGAAAATCGACGATTTACTTTACGTATTTCAATTTTTGCTTCCACCATAACCTCCTATATCATTAATTGTATTAAAATAAAATTTATATCAAGAGTAAAAACTACTTTTCGTTCCTTAATCTACATCTTAAGATCTTTCTTTTGATACCACAATACATTTTAAAATAATAAGGATTTGTTTCATCAGTATAAAAAATATTTTTCGAGAAATCTAAAAATTCCTGTTGAACTATTCCGACACAATTTTGACGAAAAATCCATAAAAACATTTTATTTTAAAATAATTCTTTGAGAAATACTTGATTTTATTTAAGAGATTACTGTGTAAAATCTCAGGTAATACAAAGTGAAAAGAATTCTTTCTAGGTTTATTACATTGAATTGCAGTTCAAGTCAATCTCGAAGTTAGTAAAGTAAAAAGTAATAAAGCCAGAAAACAGTATAAATGTTATTTTCTATAAAATTGAATCTCAACTCGCAACTGACACGATTTGTTCTGAATTCAATCATTTGTTCTTTGATTCGATTTATAAATACAGCTCTACTGAGAATCATAAATGGAAAATAATCATTTTAGAAGAAGTACAAAAAAATTATGTCCAGGAAATGAAAGAGAGACTAACCAAGAATGACACTGAATTGGGTTTAACCTAACATTAACCATGCTTAAAATCTGGTGTATAAAAGAGGTAAATGTAATGCCTGTAGTACACGATGCGATTTCTCGTTTTGAATCTCGTACGATTTATAGTACACAAATTATTGTATCGTGTACTAGAAGATTTTCGTACGAGATCTTGTACGATACTGAAAACCAACCAATATTTATTGTCTCGACCTAAAATATTGGACAGAATGAACCAATAATGGCGCAGTATAAGATGCGCATATTCATGTGAACGTAGCGAACAACTGTTCATCTGTCAAACATATTTCGAGGTTATTTAGTATCAACTTAAGAAATATTTTTTCTTATTTTGTTAAAAAATAAATTTAATTTAGCTCTTTACATTCTTAGGACATTTTTATATACGTTTGGATTTATTCAACATCTTATTATCCAACATACTTAATTAGTGACTTATCTAAGGTGACCATTAAACATTCCAATGCGGAAAAAAAGTACCGTGGAAATTATTATTTTTTTTTTTTTTTTTTGATTATGTTGGTAGATTTTTATTTAAACTTTTTTTTTTCCACAAACTAATCTTGATTACAATTTCTATACTTCTCATTTATTTATTCAAGTTGGGTGTTATGCATAAAACAAATTCAACGAAATCATTATTAATATAATGTTTTTATTTTCTTTAAACTATTTTATAACGACAATAATGACAACAATAATATTTTTTGATAAAGAAAAATCGTAGTTTTATAGACAAAACTAATAATAACAAAAAATAAATAAAATAATAATTCCTTTCAATTTCAAAAGTATTAAATAGAACAGAAAACGGTACGGCTTTGCGAATCCAGGAGATTTACTGATTTAGGACAAATATTAATATTATCAGTCTTCAAAAATTGGTAAACTATCTGTCCGTTCTAGGTTAAGCACAATTATTTGAATTCTGTCAACTTACAAAAATAGAGTAGTGCGCATCAATTGGTACAGATTCAAAGCGATAAATATTGGATGGTATACTACAATAATTTTACATCCGATAATTCTGAACAAAATTCTCAATGTAATAATTATCGTACGACAAATCGTATGAGATTCAAATCGAGAAATTGCATCGTGTACTACATGCTTAAGAGAGGTAAATTCAAAAATGAAAAAATATATAAAAAAAAATCAGGGTTTTCTACAGCTGACACCGTTTTCCTTCTGTCAGACATTATCCATTTATTTTATTTTTCCATTCTCTATCTTTCAAGCCTCTCTTCTACATGGCTACATCCTTCCTCCTCTCTTTCTTCGTCCAATTAGGCTCCAGTCTGTAACTCTATTTACCAATCTTCCTTCATTTGCTCTCCTAACATAGACGTACCAGGTAAGTCTCTTTTCTTCTATGTGTGTTAAAATGTTCTATTCTGGATCCATTCTTCTTTGTTAATGATCCTATCCATTCTTGTGACCCTACAACATCTTCTCCAGTATTCCATTTCCGTAGCCATGATTTTATTTCGAATCCTTTTATTCATAACCCAGTTTTCTGCTCCATATGTCATAATGCTTTGGACTATAGTTTTGTACATCGTAGTTTTTATCAATTTTGTGAGTTTTCTGTTCCGAGAGAACTGGGTTTAGCTGCTTAATGCATGTTCTTATTTGTCCCAGTCGGCTATTTATTTCTTGTCCCATCGATGCATTTTTTGAGATCATGCATCCAAGGAATTTGAATCTGTCACACCTTTTTATTTGCAGATCTTCCTGGATATCTATGTCGTGAATTTCTCCATCAGTTGATAGGTACTCGTTTTATGGAAGTAAACGTTTTATTGAAGTTTATTTCCAAACTAGCTTTTTCATATTCATCTTTCAATTTTCGAAGCATATAGCTCAGATCTTCATCATCTTGTACAATAACAATTTGGTAATCAGCAAAACTAAAAATTAGAGATATTCGTCACTGACTAGGACGCCCATTCTATCGCATTTCCTTCACAATTTTTAATACCAAGCCTGCTAACCGTCACTGTACATTCGTCGTAAAATTCTATCTTTGCGATATATGGCTGCACTCAATGCCAAGCCAAATCATCCTGCGTATGATCCTATTCTACAAAATAGGTATACAGAGACCTATGACAGAAAACCAAGAGCCAATAGGCCTTTTGGTCTGAGGACTTTTGACATTTTGGGCGATATTGATTTTAATATGCCCGAAATGGTAAGTTTCGTTTTGTATGCTGTTCCACAATGGACGCTGCCGCGGCCGCTTGTGAATCTCACATTAACTAGGTTTGATAAAGATACTACGTTGCCTATCGAATACCAACATGAGTTACAAAGAACACTGGTCCCTAGGTTCGAGGATACTATCATTTTTAATGACGGATCAAAAACCGGAACCAGGGTTGGGTGTGCGTTCGTTGTCTTGAACCCACGTCAACAGTTTCAGTAGCGTCTGCACTACATAACGAGTGTGTACACTGTTGAGCTGTACGCTATTTTCAAGGCCCTTGTTTTGTTTCGTTAGAGCAAAGTGTTATCTTGACGAACTCGCTGAGCGCTCTGAACAGTATCCAAGATCCAGATCCAGTGCATTCTCTTGTACTAAAGATCCGGTTGCTACTCCACAATCTGAATGCTCAGAATGTGAGAGTAGAACTGTTTTGGATACCGGGACATGTTGGTATTAAAGGCAATGAAACGGCTGATGTTGATGCAAAAGCCGCCACCCATAGACCTATGATTGATATGAATTTCACATTCCCAGATGACGCAAAGAGTCATCTGAAACATCTGATTCTAGCTAGGTAACAGCATGAGTAGCGCAGCATACAGGACGTTAAGTTGAGACAGATTAAGGTAGACGTTAAACCATGGAGTTCTTCCTACAGGATTAACCGCAGGGAGGAAACCGCCATCACACGCCTTCGTATAGGTCACTGTTGGTGGACCCATGGACACCTTCTTCGACGTGAAGAGTCCCCTATCTGTGAGACGTGCAACACAGATTTGTCTGTGTTACACATTTTATCTGAGTGTGTACAGTTCGAGGATGTCAGGGAGAGGTTAGGCTTTAGCTATGACCTGTCCGTTGCTTTAAGTGAGTACTCATGGGCAGGCTGATATCCTTCCTGAGAGAATCGAACTTTATGTTTTATTTGTGATGTCTTATTTGCACCTCATTTTAATGTGTTCTATTTATAGACTGTGATTTTCGAACAGACTTTTTATCTTATTTATTTGTGTTTGTCGGTGCAAGATTTCTTTTATTGAGTATGCGTATTTTTATTGATTTTATTTATTTATTTATTGTTTAATTTATTGATTTTGATACGTAGTACAGTCATTTAGATGGGCTGCGTTAGGCGCAAATAGCCTTTGTTGCTGTGCGCCAAAAAATTTAACCAACTAACCTTCTCCATTTTTGAGGATTCTAATTTTGAAAAAATTAGTGTCGTAATTAAATATTAAATAGAAACTTGTGTATGCGTGTCCATGAGAGATAGAAAACAATGGACGTATGGCTCAAATAAGTTCTAAAATTCAAAATGGCAGCATGAGACCCTAATCCTATAACTTTACTATATAAACTTATGGAATTAGTTTTCTATGGCAGTTTCCCCATATACACACATACATACATGTATACATACATATAAAATGAATGATATTTATTCAGTATTGCAGGAAATGGTCTCATGAATGGTCTGGTGTGTATTTACAAAATGACGCTTGATAGATTTGTCTCTGTAACTGATTATGAAACGTGTATTTGAACTCTGATCTCTAGTTAATTTAGGTTATTTATCTAAACTGAATTAAAAGACATATCCGGAAATTTATATTTAGTTTTATCTGCTCTTGTATAGTGTTTTATCAATGCAATTTGTGGGAGACCGTACTTGTTAATCAATTTTTATTACATTACTTCCGCTTAACGTATCAGTGGGATACCAATATTTGCAAATTTGTGGGTAGTTCTGCGTAAAATATTAACTGATTTTGCAATGCTGGTATGCGGAAATTGAAACAGCATATTTTGTTTCGTAATAAAGAAATTAGGAACAGAGTTTAATGACACCGATTTGATTACAATTTCAATTACTAAGTTAAGATAATAATAATAATGTTACGGGAAAAATCGTCTAGTAGGCCTCGAATTTTATTTTTAAAAATGTTGTGGATATTATCTTATAATCGTCTGAAACGTGTAGAAACCAAATAAGAGGCCGAAAAATTATATACATATATATACATACAGTAAAACCTCGATTATCCGGACCTCGATTATCCGAATTTTCGATTATCCGGATTCTTTTAAACGAGGAAATTATTTTACGAATTAGCTGTGTTACGCCGCCGTGCACCGGTTTTCACGTCATGACGTGTCTGGACGTGCGATTTAAATATTTTCTTTTAATATTACCGATATATCATCGAAAAGAAAACGTGTTGTACTATCTTTAAAAGACAAATTAGATATCATCAGTGCATTGAAATGAGGTGACTCAGGACGTTATTGTACTGATATATATGGCGTGGGAACTTCCACAATATCGGACATAAAAAACAAAGTGAAAAAATTACACAGTTTACTGAACGTAATTATATCAATAAAAAAAGATTCATGCTTAATGTACGTAATTTTTCTTTCCTATTTCTCCTCAATTTTTTTTTGATTATCCGGATTTCGTATTCCGAACTATCTTCATCCCCGACCTAGTCCGGATAATCGAGGTTCTACTGTATAGCCTTCAATTTTATTAATATAAATGATAGATAAGAAGTATTAGTTTATAAAAATAGTTTATAAAAGGGGGCAGGCTCACATTTCTTCGGTTCTGAGCCTTTTTGTGGACTGCATTTTTTTTACTTTTAATGTCGCGAATGTCAAAATTTTACGTAACATAGTAAAATTTAACTCAAAAGTGACCATACATTTGTGATCCAAGACTAAGCATACCAATATTCCCTCAAATAACAAAAAAAAAACTAAAATTTTGAAATTTTGGTCAAAAATTTTTACTCCGATTTTAGCCAAAATATAGTTTTAAGCCTATTTTTGGGTGAGGGCTATAAAAATACTATTTAAAAAATTCTTGCTTTTGCTAGTTTTTGAGTTAGAGCTGATTTGGGTCAGTTTTTTGCCTATAATTCCAAAAGTTTTGACCAAACTTCAAAATGGAAACTTTGTTGATGCTATGGCCAAAAATACATATTTGTACCAATTTTATATAAAATCGGGGACAAAAATTTTTTGCCTGAAAATCAAGATTTTTTTAAGGTCTACTACCCCTTACGATTTTTTCGATTTTTTGCCATTTTCAAGGTTTTTGGATTACTGCCTATACAAAACTTAATAATTTGTTTATTAAAGCCCATATTTTTTTTTTCATACTAAACAATATAGGAAAATTTTAAAAATTCAAACCGCAGACTTCTATCCCTAACCATTGTTTAGATCATAGTTATCTAAATTTTCAAAAAAATTATAAAATGTCAAATTTTCAAAAAAAAATTGTTTCAAAATTTTGTTACAAGACTATTAGGGCCTCAAGATTTAAAAAATTTCAACCGCAGGTCTTTATCGGATTTCCTTTTTGAGATATGTTCATGCGAAGATGAAAATTTCTATAAATCACGTCATATTAAAATTTGTTATAATTTTAAAATACGCAAAACGAATAAGGCCCCAAAACTACGAGGAATCCAAAAATTCTAACCACACGTCGCTACCTCTAACCGTTTTTGAGTTGTGTTTTTTTTTTTATTCACAATTTTCACAAATAATGTAAATTAAGTCATTAAAACAATTGTCGTAATCTCAAAACGCTTTAAACGATTAAAGCCCCAATTTTTTTCTACACTAAATAAACTACGGAGAATACAAAAATTTCAACCGCAAGTCGCTATCTCTAACAGTTTTTGAGTTGTTTTTTTTTTTAATTCACAATTTTCACAAATATTGTAAATTATGCCATTACAAAAATGTGTCGTAATTTCAAAACGCGTTAAACGATTAAAGCCCCAATTTTTTTTCTAGACTATATAAACTACGAGAAACCCAAAAATTCTAACCGCAGGTCGCTAGCTCTAACCTATTTTGATTAGTGCTTTTTTTTATTCACAATTTTCACAAATAATGTAGATTGTCATTAAAAAAAATTGTCGTAATCTCAAAACGCTTTAAACAATTAAGGCCCTAAATTTTTTCTAGACTAAATAAACGGAATCGAAAAATTCTAACCGCAGGTCGCTATCTCTAACAGTTTTTGAGATGTGCTTTTTTTAGTTCACAATTTTCACAAATAAGGTCTCAATCAGCGTGCCTCATATAACGCATATAGAACTTTGATATACGAGTGCTTTAGATTACAAGCAGGTTTTACGGAACGAATTATGCTCGCAATACAAGGTTTTCTGTATGTCTGTCTGTCTCGCCCTATCTATAGGCATATTCTATCTTTCTCTATTATCTATTTCTCATATCTATCATTCTACATATCTATCTGTTCTTATTTCTCTCCCACTCTCTTTATATCTCTTCTACTAAAAGATAATTATAATTATCAAAATACTCCATTTCAACTAGCTTACATTCGTACTATATAATTGGACAGATGACGTCATTGTAATAGTATGAAAACATATTTTAATTAAAAGAATCCCGTGTAGTGTTCACCTAAGCGTGGCGCCACTGTCTGTTCGTGTGTCAATCCTGTGACCTCCTGTGAACGTACCGAGACAGTACTAGACACTCACATGACCCCTGCTCCAAGCCTCTTATGTATTACAAAACGGTACTGAAATTTTACATGTCACAAAGTAAATGTTAGTGAACTGTTTCCATTTCAAATCAGGAAGTGTGAAGGTGTCACATACAAAATATCTTTTAAAATATCGGATATTACTTCGTTTATTATTTAAATTACCTGTCGCGTCAAGTACTATATTCAATATTTAGCTCAGTAATTATTAATTCACGGGCATTCATTATTATTCTCTTCTTTACTTCTTTACTTTTGGATTTAGAAGAACATGCCAGAGCTCATGAAACTTGAAAAATTACAATATTCAGGATCAGGCGTACACCCAGGAATTATTCTTAAATAATAATTGTTTATAATAATAATAATAATAATTGTTTATTGACTAATTTACAATAATTATGTTTTAAGTCAGTCAGTACAATCGTAGATGTAATATTCAATAAAGGTACAGGAAACAATATGGCAAACAATATGTAGAGGTAGGTGGTACATATGTATACAAAATGAAACATTTAGGTTGGGAGCAATTGTGTACTTAGAGAATGAAATAAAATAGAGATTTAGATAAAATAATTCAAAATAGCATCACTACAATTTTAAATGCAATGAAAATGATTTGAGTGATAAATTTTATGTTGTAAAAATTCATTTATAGATAAAAAGCATGGTTGCAAGATGTACTAATATAAGCTAACAAGAGGCAGTAATATATATATATATATATATATATATATATATATAAAGTGAGGGTAAAGTCATGATTTTTTTTTAGTGTAGTATGCTCTATAGCAGGGATTAGCAACCCGCGGCCCGGAGTACTTTTTCGTGCGGCCCGTCAAAGCTTTTGTCTGCCAAATTTCAAAAATGGCCATTAAATTACAGAAGATACATATATATTTTAAAGCATAAATAAGAGCAATATAGAGCAATTGGTTGCAAAGAAGCAATGCCAAACTTCTCATTAAAATTTGTATATGATTTTTTCCCCATAATAATTATCTTTGACTGTTTTTTTATACCTAGCATTTCTATTATATGTTTTATTTGTGTATTTTCTTAAAAATAATTTTGTTATTTTGTTAATAAATAGATAATTTGTGTTTATCATCTTGTGTTCATATTTTAATAAATTTCGTATGCGGCCCGCAGGAAATTTTTAAATTTCTAGTTGGCCCGTAGTAAAAAAAGGTTGCTCATCCCTGCTCTATAGGATAAACCAGCAATGATTCTGAACGCTCTGCGTTGCAAGGAGAAAATTCTTTCTGCAGCGGGCGAATGGCCCCATGCTAATAATGCATAAGCGATCTGAGACTGGAAAAGTGAGAAATAAACTATCCGCATAACATGCTCAGATACCGAATTCGCTAAATTTCTAAATAGATATATGATACTACATAATTTATTGGAGAGATGGGTTACATGCTGATCCCATCGGAGAGTGGGATCAACATGGATACCTAAGAATTTAACGGAAAGTGGGATATTGAAATTGTGATGTTTAAAAGTTATTACTAGCTGCTGAGTTTTATTTTCATTTAGTAATAGTCCATTTGCATTAAATCACATTTTAGCTTGACTTAGAAATTCGTTACTACTAGACAGTGCTTTATCTAGGTCATTAGATCTAACAATTAATGTAGTATCATCAGCGTAGAAGATGCTTTAGGGAAAAAAATTAATAAAAATTAGAAATAATAACGGGCCTAGAACGGAACCTTGAGAAACACCGATATTTACTGGAAGAGGATCAGATTTTATATTATTAAAAGTTACATACTGTTTTCTATCTTTTGTTCTTTCAGAAGAGAAAATTGTTTTAAAAGTGTAGAATCGGACAATTACTCGGCAACAAGGTCCTTGTTTCCAAAATACGAGTGATTACTAAAACAAAAAGCACATGAGCTCTAGAATTCAAATGTATTCCGTAGAAACACTAAAACCACGTGTTTTTGAGTTATTGGGGGGACCTCAAGCTCGTTCCCCTCTTGTGATAGCGCGCCTCTTCAGGATAAAACCTGCAATTGTAATTCTCTGTAACTCTTACCGTTTAGTTCTACGGGAAAACGAAATTAAATTAATTTCAGTGATGAAAATTTTGTTGGCAAGGTACCAACTGCAATTAGTAAAAAAAATTGATGTGAAGTGTGAATTTTCACACATTGCAGGGTTTCGCAGGTATATAATAAGTGAAGGCGGCATGCTGAGTGTGTAGGTCAAATTTTGCTTTGTAGTAACCACGGCGAAATGAACGATCTTTTTAAAATAATTTATCGTCTGTTAATCTCAGAGCTTTAAAAACAAATTTTATGTTAAAATATTTTTTTGTTAATTTTAATTCGAATACCTAATATCATTATTTAGGTTTCTAAATAAGTGCAGTATTTTTTTTATATAACAAGGTTCATTAAGATTTTGAAAATTGGGCCTATGGCTTTCATTGATTGTCTTAAATCATACGCTCCGCCCCTCTGGCTTCGTATAAATGACACAGAATGAAAATATAATTCCAATTGGTTATTAAATTTACGCTCTTGAAAATTAAATTCAAAATGTGCTAAAATATAACTAGAATTTTAACAAATTAATTTAAACATAATAAATATGAAAAAAAAAAACAAAAAATAAAATTGACTCCAAAAGCTAGGAACGAACCTGTGTAGTGAATAACGATCCTGTGTGGTTGTCAAGCAACTGAGCCACAAGACCACCAAACGCTTATCAATTTAGTGTGTTATAAGAGTATAACATGTATGCATCGTCAACCAAAAAACACAAAAAATGCGTTATTTTACGAAAACATAATCTGATCAAGAATTCCTGTTGTACTATTCCGGTTCACACCATTATACATTACTTAGAACTTTTTCACATTTTTAGTTTAAACCATCTGGGCTACAGGGTGTGGGACAAAAATTTTTTTGCACAATTTTGGCAAAAATTGCCTCAAAATAATCTATTTTGCAAAAATTAAATTTTGATCGTTAATCCACGTACTAAGGGCTTTGATTTGATACCCTACTCAGAATTTTAAAAAAATATTTTATTTTTCGATGAGCACATATTTGTTTATATTTTTAGGGGGATATGTTTTTTAGATGTTTTAGTATTTTTCCTATGTGCGGGTCAAAAAGTTGTACAAGCATGCCAATTTTCAACTCTCTAGGTTTAGCCGTTTGGCTACAATTTTTACCGAACAGACAGACAGACAGACAGACAGACAGACAGACAGACAGACAGACAGACAGACAGACAGACAGACGACAAAATGACGGTATAAGGGTTTTTTGGTCATACCTACAAAACCCTAAAAACTCACCTTACAATTCGATTTATCAACAAATTCAGCCAACGAACTAAAAACTTTTTTTGAACATAAATCAACGGCTGCTTAATGATTTACAGACTGAACGAAAGAAAAATGTTTTTAATAAAAACTAAATAAAATAATCTGTGTTCTCTCGATTATCTAAAAGAAGACGCAGAGGAAGACTCGACTCAAAAATATAGTTTTTTCCTAGACTAAACTACGAGGAATCCAAAAATTCTAACCGCAGGTCGCTATCTTTATTCGTTTTTGAGTTGTACTTTTTCATTCTCAATTTTTACAATTATGCCTCAATTATGCCATTAAAAATATGGTCGTAAACTCAAAACGCGTTAAACGATTAAAGCCTCAAATTTTTTCTTATCTAAACAAACTACGAGGAATCCAAAAATTCTAACCGCAGGTCGCTATCTTTAACCGTTTTTGAGTTGTGCTTTTTTTAATTCACAATTTTCACAAATAATGTAAATCATGTCATTGAAAAAAAAATGTAATCTCAAAACGCGTTACACGATTAAAGCCCCTTTTTTTTAGACTAAATAAACTATATAGAATCCAAAAATTCTAACCGCAGGTCGCTATCTTTAACCGTTTTTGAGTTGTGCTTTTTTTAATTCACAATTTTCACAAATAATGTAAATCATGTCATTGAAAAAAAAAATGTAATCTCAAAACGCGTTAAACGATTAAAGCCCCTTTTTTTTAGATTAAATAAACTATATAGAATCCAAAAATTTCAACCGCAGGTCGCTATCTTTAACCGTTTTTGAGTTGTGCATTTTTAAATCACAATTTTCACAAATAATGTAAATCATGCCATTGAAAAAAAAATGTAATCTCAAAACGCGTTTAACGATTAAAGCCCCTATTTTTTTCTAGACTAAATAAACTACGTAAAATCGAGAAATACCAACCGCAGGTCGCTATCTTTAACCGTTTTTGAGTTGTCTTTTTATTATTCTCAATTTTGACAAATAATGTAAATTATGCCAATAAAAAATATTGTCGTAAACTCAAAACTCGTTAAACGATTAAAGCCTCAATTTTTTTCTAGACTAAATAAACTACGAGGAATCCAAATATTCTAAACACAGGTCGCTATCTCAAACCGTAGTTGTGTTATTTTTAATTAACAATTTTCACAAATAATGTTTACAATATGGCATGATTTATCATGCCATTGAAAAAAAATGTAATCTCAAAACGCGTTAAACGATTATAGCCCCATTTTTTTTTTTTTTTTTTTCTAGACAAAATATGCTACCTAGAATCCAAAAATTCTAACCGCCGGTCGCTATCTTTAACCTTATTTGAATTGTGCTTTTTTTAATTAACAATTTTCACAAACAATGTAAATTATGCCATTACAAAAAAGTGTCGTAATCTCAAAACGCGTTAAACGATTAAAGCCCCAAATTTTTTCTAGACTAAATAAACTACGCAGAATCCAAAAATCTCAACCACAGGTCGCTATCTTTAACCGTTTTTGAGTTGTGCTTTGAAGCTTTGAGTTGAAAATTATTTAAAATAAGAAAACGTCCCTTAATATAAGTATCAGATCATTAACATATATATTTTTTTTAAATCAAGAAATCCGATGACCTATCTATATATCCAATAAAATATATATAAAAGAGTGGTTTAGAATAAAGAAAATATAATTTTCTTTGCTAGTTGTAATTGATATCAGGCCCGTAACTAGACAGGAGCAACAGGGGCAGAGGCCTGGGGCCTAGAACGGAGGGGATAATAAAATATTGACATAATATTTTACTTAATTCGTAATGTGTGGAGGGCCCAGTTATAATATCTTGGCCAGGGTCCGAAAAAAGCTAAATTACGGGCCTGGTTGAAATATCTCACTTTTCGTTTACGTTTCAACAAAAATTTAAGTAAAAAACCGTACGAAGTATGGGCACGCCAGCTAGTTTAATATGAAATTTACCATTTTTTCACACACATTTAACACATTATTAATATTTTGGTATTTACTCAGCGAGTCAGAAAAAATTGTTCTCGTGTCACTCTGTGAATTCGTAATGTGTGGAGGGCCCAGTTATAATATCTTGCCCAGGGTCCGAAAAAAAGCTAAATTACGGCCCTGGTTGAAATATCTCACTTTTCGTTTACGTTTCAACAAAAATTTAAGTAAAAAACCGTACGAAGTATGGGCACGCCAGCTAGTTTAATATGAAATTTACCATTTTTTCACACACATTTAACACATTATTAATATTTTGGTATTTACTCAGCGAGTCAGAAAAAATTGTTCTCGTGTCACTCAGTGACCCGCGTGTGCTTAGAGCAGTGTTTTTCAACCCGTAGTCCGCAGACCGGTACTGGTCCGCAGAAAATTCCTACCGGTCCGCGAAATATTTCGGCCGAAACCTGTAGATGCACACTTCTATTCCCGAGTATATAGCACATTTTTTAATCGAATCAAAAGCTAACTTTTGTCCTAACCATGATTTATTTAATATTTACTAGCACCAATACAACGCCTCTCGCGGCTATTTTTCATACTTCTGAAGAAGCTAGCTCTTTGGAATAGTCGCTTATAGGAGGAAGATATAGAAATGTTTCGACTATGGAAGAATTTTTGATTGCTGCTGATGTCAACCAGAAAGTCATATTCAACAATAAGTCAACATTTAAGAGCATTAGCTGAAAAATTTAATAACTATTTCCCTAAAATGAGGATCCTCATAAAGGTAACCTCTGGATTAATAATCTATTCTTGAAAAATATAAAGTTATGTGTACTTGATCCTCGTGAAAAATAAAAGCTGGTCGAGTTGTCTTGTGATGTCACTCTGATATCCAGAAATAAATGCAATCATTGTCTCAATTTTGGAAATCGCTAGAAAAAGAATATCCATCTTTGAGCTATCAAATGATTAGTCATTTTTTCGACTTCCTGTTTGTGCGAAAAGATTTTTTCAGCCATGTCAATAATAAAAACCAAACAGAGAAATCGAATGGATGTTAATGCAGCGCTTCGTCTCTCAGAAACAACTCTGTAGCCACGTATATCAAATTTTCTAACAGAGAATCGGCAGCAGATGTCGCACTAAAAATTGTAATTATATAACTGTATAACATATACCTATATAATAATAAAATACTATATATATATAGGTGGTATTTGGTTTAGGTCTTAAACCATCCTCCGCTAGGTACTGCACTTCAGGCTTACCACAAGGTAGCACGTCATACGCGAATACCTGACGGGGAAAATACACACTGCCGCATCCCAGACCCTGGAGATGTGCGGCAGCGGCTAGTGCACTACGCCGTGCGTCTTCAAAGTGCGTAAGGAACCAAGCAAACATGCTTTTTGCACTCTGCAGACCAAAGAGCTGGAAACTGATCTGCAGGAATGATGTTAAGTTCCTGCTCGAAGGACGCCTTCGTTCCGCCTAGAACGCCCATAATGAGAACCACAAGCTTGATTCTGGTTATATATATATATATAGTTTTTTATTTGTCCCTTAGCTTTCAGCCGGTCCGCGAAATATTTATCCTATTTTCACCGGTCCGCGGGGGAAAAAAGATTGAAGAAGACTGGCTTAGAGGAAAATATTCGAGGAGAACAAATAGTGCCCAATAGAAAAAAGGCCAGGGGGTAATATTTTCTTTATATCTGTTCATGAAAAATAAAATAATGGAATATAATATTAACAAGCATTTTTATGATGGTTAACTCTCCAAGTACACGTGCAAAACTATAAAAAACAAATATAACTCTCGATCAATATACACACAGGACATCCTCTTTTATTTTTGGCAACGATGTTCTCGTTGACGTCACTAAGTGTTAGCTCTAGTGCCGCAAGTAAAGCAAGTAGTCGGATAGGTTCCCGATCGCGATAGTGCTCGCGAGTCGCGGCTGAGTCGCTTGTATGGTATGGCCGCAGGAAACATGAATGAAATATCAGGGACAATTGCGTAGTGTACGCATCCAAACAGGAGGGGGCCAGCATGTGTGCCATGCAAGCAGAATGTATTATTAGACTCAATGAAACAGTGGCGTAGTTACAATTTTTTTTTGAAAAAAACAAAAGACCCGAAAATGGTTTCAAAAATATGTTTATAGTCTGTACCAAATTAGTTTTGAAGATCGCAATAAAATAATAAAAGTGATATAACTAGGCATGTCAACCCATAGCCGTAGGGATTAGTTTTTACTTATTAGTTATTACTTAAAGGATTAACAAAAACAAGTATACTTATTTATAGTTAGTACTTGAACGTATGTATGCGCCACTGCCCGTTGACTGTTTGCAACGTGGTTGTAAACATGAACCCTAGTTCTTTTGTAGTTTAACAATGTGATTATAGTTATACGGGATAATTGTTTTATGTCGATCTTCAAAAATAATATGGTATGTTCTATACCAGGGCTGTTCAACCTTTTTGTATTTAGGATCTACTTTTTTATATATATTGTTACCATGATCGACCAGAACGCGTAGCCGACCACCGGGAGACATGGAGTACCCTACCTGGTGAGGGGGTCCTCCCCCGGGAAAAATTTTGAAAAAATTAATTACATATTGCAGTTTTAAAGCTGTTTATCATGTAGAAATAACCTAATACGCAAAACGAAATTTAATTTTTTTTTTTTTTTTTAATTCTTCATAAGCCTTCCAAGGCTGGACTTTTAGCCAGATGGTTAACACTTCGATCGCTAACGAAATTTATGCAAGATGATTAAAAAATGGTTCTTTGTTTTTAAGTTTTGTTGGTAAGGATATGTTTTTTTTTTCGTGTATTTTTATAAATTAGTGGTTTTTTTATGTGCGATCACCGGTATCCGTTACGGAAAATTTACGAAAATTAAATAATGCATTGCGCTAGGCCAGTGATGGCGAACTTATGACACGGGTAACACGTGAAGACATTTTGGGTGAAACGCATCGTTTACGGTCTTCGGTCAAGAATAGTGAACGCATCTGGGCTCAAGTGTTTGTCGACTTGAGGTCCAAACTTGAGAACCTGGAAAGAAATCGTTTGGAAAACGAAAAAAAGTGTCACTACGAACAAGAAATTTGGAGGACTTGGAACCGATTACCGGACACTTTTAGCACTTTGAAAAATCTATCGATGGCTTTATTTGCAATTTTTCCCTCTACGTACTTTTGTGAGACTTTACTCTCAGCGTTAAATAATATTAAAACTAATAAAAGAAACCGACTGACAGATGAAGTAACGCTTGCTTGGCCTTGAAGTGCACGAAATACCAACCTTCAGTTGAAAATTTAGCAAATGCAATTCAGCAACAAATAATTCACTAATGTTAAGAATTATTGATTTTTGCTTTTTTAACAGCAATCACTTCGCCATCACTGCGCTAGGCCTTCATCTTGTTAGTCACTTATCTCACTCTAGCAAGTAAGTACATGAAAGTGAGGGAAAACTAAAGATCTACCTTAAATCAAGCCGCGATCGACCGATAGATCACGATCGACTGGTTGGGCAGCCCTGTTCTATACTGTTTTATTTTATAACTAGTCGGCTTAAGGAGAGAGATTTAAACTGATCCAACATTACCTTCCCAGTAAAAGTTATCGTAACTTTGAAACTAATGAACCGATTTTAAAAATTCTTTCAATTTTTATTAGTGTATAAATCGTTTACCAACTTTGCCGCAGCGAAACGCTATGTTGCTGCTGATAATTTCAAGAAAATGCGTTAAGTATTAATGGAAATCATGGATTTTGTTTTACCTACGCGCACTGATGTCATTATAACTTTGGAACTACTGATCCTATTTTAATAAAATATACCCGAAAACATGACCAGATGATGTGGCTACAGATAAAAAACAAATCGCATGAAAATCGGATCAGCAGTTTTCGAGTTAAAAGTACACATATGGACGGTCAGACGGACTTTTATTTAACTTTTAGTTTTTTTTCTACCTAAATAAAAATATGTCTATGTAAATATATCATTTTCGAAAGACCTTATCTCAAAATCTACATGAAATAAAGAACTGAGGTTGGAATTTTTGAAATCCCGACGCTCTAAAAGACTTCCAAACAAAAAATTTAATTTTTTAGAAACTAAAAAAAATCCTAACTTAAGAACAATAAAATATAAGTGACCTGCGGTTTAAATTTTTGAAATTTCTTTTCTACCTAGATTAAAAATAAGACCCTCCTTAATTAACGCCTTTTTGCTCCCTGTATTTTTGAAAATTAATAAATGTTTCATTTTCGAAAGACCTTATCTCAATATCTATATGAGATAGAGACCTGCGGTTGATATTTTTGAAACCCTGAAGTCCTAAAGGGTCTTAGGACTCATTTTGAAGCAATTCCAAAAAAAAAAAAAAAATTGCAGAAATTTTTATTTTACCTAGTTTAGCCTAGAAAAAAATTAGAGCTTAAAGCCTGGTTTATAATAGATATGTTATGGAACATAAGCATAAAAATTACACTACTCTCTTTGTTCTGTTTATTACAAACAGATGTTTTGAAGGGTCAAATCTATTGTTTAATGCATATGCAGTTATGCTATGGGCTTATTATAAACCAGGCTTTAATAATCCAACTTTTAAAATAAATACGAATCGTCAAACAAAACAAAAAATGGTCAAAAATCGAAAATATCGTAAGGGGTACGATTTTTCAAGGGTCTACCTTAACTAGTCATATAAATTCAAAAAATTGGGTGTTTCAGGCCTAATTTTTATCCGAAATTAAACAAGGCAAAGGGGTTTCAAAAATTTAATCCGGAGTTGTCCATATTTTACCGTTTTCTGGATTTTTTGAAATTTTGAAAAAAAAAAAAATACAAAAATCCATATGTATCAATTTTTTTTTTCAATATCTGACCTAAGTTCATCTGGGACATCTGGATAATAAAAATTCCAATCGCAGGTCTATATATATTATAGTTTTTAAGATAAAGTCACCCGAATATATATTTTTTTTGTAAAATTCGCAAAACGATTTTAATTTTTCAAAACGATTTAAATCAAAAATGGGCATAGCACATAAAGCCCCAATTTTTTAACAAGGTAAAAAAAAAACAATGAGAATTCTAAAAAATCAAACCGCAGATCTTTATCTTTTACCGTTCTCGAGATAAGGTTTTCAAAACTTTTTTCGATATTTAAGCAAAAATGTTTTCTATCTAATTTACTTCAAAATGTGTATACTTATGTATTTTGAGTCGTAGATCTCAAAAATAATCTCCATTACAAGCTACGGTTTACTGTTTTTGAATTAAATAAAAAAAGACAGTAAATAACCATATTACAAAAAATACATATGATAAGGCGCTTTATTTTTTTTATTTTTTTTCTCTACACCCTAAAATTGTTCTATATACATAACTATTGTTACATATATTATCTACATCGTTCTATATACATAACTAATAACATTTTAAAAAAATTGGTAAAATTTGCGGGAGTAAATAACATAGAACGATGAGAGTCACTCACTAGGTATTGAGAAGTGACACGCTCAAATACGCTAACTGGTGGCCAAATAATTGTAATAAATATTGCAGTACAGTTTGAACTTGTATATTATTTGGTAATAACCATACCTTGTTTGTATATTTAAGTGCTGAATTTTTCGTTACAGTGTCGACAGAAATTGTAAAAATAAGCTGTGGCCACCACAGGACCGACCGCCAACTCAAAGTACTTGTTTAATTTATGCTGCTATATCAAAAAATGTCTTAAATAAAAGTTGTTAGTTATTACTTTTATAGCAACTTTTGTTAATTTTTTTTTTTTCGAAATATTTCTCTGTTGTGAAATATTTGCAAAAATCTTTGCAAAAAAACCGACACGAGTAAACTCCCATTTCTAGTTAACCGATTTTTACCAAAAGGTAATCAACTCGTGCCATTGATGTCAAAAGCTTAAATATGAAGTTTCATAAAAATCCTTTTAGCCGAATTTGCTTTGCACGTGTACACGGACTGACAGACAGACAGACAGACAGACAGACAGACAGACAGACAGACAGACAGACAGACAGACAGACAGACAGACAGACAGACAGACAGACAGACAGGCAAGCAGGCAGGCAGGCAGGCAGGCAGGCAGGCAGGCAGGCAGGCAGACAGACAGACAGACAGACAGACAGACAGACAGACAGACAGACAGACGGACATAGAGACAGAGAGACATCATGCTAAAAATAGTCAAAACGTTATGTAGGGACCTCAGTTCGTGGAGATCCAACGAAATCTCGAAATGTCAAAATCGGTATGATAACAATATACTAGCGTCGGCGAATCAGTCGACGTAACAAACAATTGCATTGTTCCAAACAATACATTCGTTTGTTTCGTATTGTGACGTAACTGCGCTGATTCGCCGATGCTAGTATACCTCTCTTATATACATATATTGGAAAAAACTAATGTGATTCATATAAATACTAAACACAATTACAAACTTAGCAACATTTTCTTTCCTTTTCTTTATCTACTAGGTTCTACTAATGTAGTAAATTTCACAGTCAATTGGTGGCAGCACTGTAGCAATTAGGTAAAATGATCGATTGTTGTAATAAGATAACCCTATTCTATAAAGTGCCCTCTGATGTTACAAATTACATTAAATTCTCGCCTTTCGTAATTGGATATCTGTTCTTGCGCCTTGAATTACGTACGCCTCTGCTTTTCTATCGCTTTAGCAGCATGTGAAAAGGCCATATTCACACAAGCAACCAAGTCCTCCTTTTGGCAAATGCTGTTTTGATTTTTAAATCAATACGTGCTGACAATACAACATCTACAGAATTAAGAATTGAACTGTAATTTTATTTAAAAACATTACAATATTGCATTGTATTGCATTTTACTGGTAAGCATTTTAATTCAAGACTGTGTGATCTGAATACAAAGAATTAGGTTTTGTAATGTTGATGTCAAAAGTTTAAGGTAACATATGTATACCGGATGTACGAAAAACGTATTGTATTATGTACACTGCTCAACATAATTATTGCATCACTTTACTTTACAGGTAGGTATGGAATAAAATTTACATAACACAGCATTTGTTGAAACTTTAAGTTAGCAAGTCGATGCCCTCTTAAATAGTTTATATCCTGAATTACAAATCTTCGGAAAATTAGTTCGTTTTCCTCTGGTAAAATCCACTGCATCCAACTGATAGTAAATCTTTATATAAATGAAATTGGAGGCTGTCAGTTTATTCTTTATTATATTTTTCATTCTCTTATTTCGTTTTACAAAACACTAATAAGACTAATACCACTATTGGCATCTGACACTACCGATAGAGGCGCTACTGCATTCACATCATCGCTGACTTTGGTAGGATATTTTTGACAGGTTCAATGGTATCTTCATGTGATATTTATTGAAACACACGGGAACACACTCTAAAATGGTCTTTAGCTCTCTTTCCACTTCTAAAAACATATTCCCATGCTTGTCACAAACTCGACTATCCTACAACCTTCAGTTTCTCAAAATCTCACTAGAGGCGCTTCAGTTATTGTCAGTTGACAATATGCAAGTGACACATTCATATTGTTAAAGAAAGAGGAAGAAGAACTCAGAATAGTTGAAAGGAAGATATTAAGAGCAGTACTTGGACCAATAAAAATTGGGGAGAACGAATATAGGCAGAGATTGAGCAATGAAATATTAGAAGTACTGGAAGGGGACGATGAAGTAAGAAAAATTAAGCAACTGCGAGCAAGATGGCGTGGGCATGTATGGCGAGGAGAAGAAGCATCTATAGCATATTCAGCGTTACAGTGGGAACCAGGGAGGAAAAGAAAACGGGGAAGACCTAAGCTAACATGGATGCAAGAAGTAGAAGAAAATCTGAAAAGGACCGGAATTACGAAATGGTGAAATAAAGTTAGACAACTATGTAGAAAGATTACAAAAAAGATTTAATGCGAGATATAGGAAATGATCCATCCTGAAAAACGATTAAAAAAATTTGGTATGACATTACAAAACTAAGATTCAAACATAGAAAGTGGCGGCTACACCCCCCCCCCAAGAAATGTTTGGAGAAAAATGTGGTTGCAACAAGGATCTTTTTTTTCAACAAGGAAGTCATCATTTATATTTTAGAAGTGAGGACCTTTTTTTTAGGTCATCACTTGTATTTTCACCTGCCTTTTAATAACGATGATGCCTTCCAAAATATTTCCTGACCCCCCCTCAGATTTTACTCAAATAATGTGAAACATGAATTTTTACACATTTCAGTGTTTTGTAGATATTTAGTAGAGGATAACAAATTGTGGGTCCCGTAAAATTACTGATTATAAACTTAGCTGTGGCCACCACAGGACTAACCGGCATCACAAAGTACTTGTATAAAATAAATTCTAGCAGCAGAGTAGAAATAACTTGGCCTAATATTTTCTACCAGAGATATTATTTATCATGACTAAGGTGTAGCGATCACCTAGGATACCATAGAGTTAGTGATTATCATGGTATCCTAGGTAATTTTAGTAGTTAAGGATAAAAAGTGTAAGTTTTGTTTTTTTCAATAAATATTTTGACATTTCATTAAATATGAGTCTAATTTATTTATAAAGTTTATAATTATATTCCGGAGGCTACAATGGAAACGTATAAGTATGAAAAAACAGATAGACACAAAATATTTCAAAAAATTTTCAAAAATTTTTCGTTTTATCAAAAAATATCTCAAATAAAAGTTGTTAGTTATTGCTTCTATAGCAAGTTTTGTTAAATAATTTTCTTCGAAATATTTTTGTGTTATGAAATATTCGCAAAAATCTTAATGTAATCTTTAAGAGTAAACTTCCATTTCTAGTCAACCGATTTTTACCAAAACTTGATTTTGCCATTTGTCAAAAGCTTAAATATGAAGTTTCATAAAAATCCTTTTAGCCGAATTTGCTCTGCACGTGTACACAGACAGACAGACAGACAAACAGACAAACAGACAGACAGACAGACAGACAAACAGACAGACGGACAGACAGACCGACAGACATCATGCTAAAAATAGTCAAAACGTTATCTAAGGACCTCAATTCTTGGAGATCCATCGAAATCTCGAAATGTCAAAATTGGTATGATCACAATACCTCCCTTATATATGTTTGTGCATTACTCATAATTTTAATTTAAGCCCCCTGGGTTATAAAGTACAGGACGAGGGATTTTTTAGAATATTTTTAGTAAAAATATTATTAAAATAAATACATTTTAAAAAACTACTTCTCGATCCTTAATCTACGACTTAAGAGCTGTCATTTGAGCAGTCAATATTTATATATATATATAAGAATAATGAAATTATTTTGAATTAACAGTATAAAGTTATTTTAAGAATGAAAATTGATATCAAAAATTGTCCACTGTCCACTGATATCAAATGCAATTCTCTCATGCCTCCATGGCTCTGTGGCAGGGGACTGAGACGCGTAATCTCTAGGATGCGGGTTCGATTCCCGGGGAGGTTGTATTTTTGATATCAATTTTCATTCTTATATATATATATATATATATATATATATATAAATATTGACTGAAGGGTGACATTTGAGCAGTCAATATTTATATATATATATATATATATATATATATATATATATATATATATATATATATATATATATATATATATATATATATATATATATATATATATATATATATTGAAAAGATTGACTGCTCAAATGACAGCTCTTAAGTCGTAAATTAAGGATCGAGAAGTAGTTTTTTAAAATTTATTTATTTGAATAATATTTTAATATTATTTTATATATATATATGTTTTAACTTTGAAATCTTATTCAGTTTCTTTCGTTCTCTATTTTACTTTTGCTTTCCCACGTTGTCACCCTTCAGAATCAAAACTGGTTTCCATTGAAAGAATTTCCTTCCGTAATGTTAAGAGCACAGATTTAACAAAAAGTTCGTGTCAAGGAAACTTCAACATTTCATGCAACAAACAAGAGATCAAGAAAAAGGATCAACCTACGAAACTTGGAATATTTTAATTTTTGATTTTTCTAGAGAAATGATTTTCTTAGACATATTTAAAAGAAGGGTAAAGTGCCATATTGTAAACCAATCAACGCATATTTGCGTACGATGCGGCAAACTGTAGTTAAAGCTTCATTCTCATGTTTCTAGCTTTTTTGTTCTATTGTGAAAATTAACTTAAAACCTTGATAAATCGTCCTGAAAATGTCAGAACCAGTCCACATTATTTTATCTGGGAATTATACCCATTTCTTTTCCAAATTCTGAAATATGTTATTTCTTCACTCACCCTTCCGTTCCTCATGTATTTATTCATATGTCGGCATATACAATTTCTCATATTGACTTTAGAAATATATCCGGACATCAATAAGCAGAAAGGCATGAAGTATTGTCGAGTTAGCGTTATGTCGAGCTTCGTTGTGTCCAGTTCAAATATAAATGAGCCTAATAAACGTTCATTCAGCACTCACCAGTACGGTGACATTCGCTAAAGCCTCTAGCGGATAAAATAAATAAAACACGATATATCCAATGATATAAAAAATTCAGTTCATGTTTTTGTACAGTATTACGAAAGAGAATTCGAAATTAGGTTTATATCCCCACAAGAGCAAAGGTTATGGTTTTATTTTCTTTTAAAACGGAATATATTCTACATTATAATGAAGAGATCCTTTATATTAAAAGTATAAGAAAAATAATAAAAATAAAAAAAACTTTCGAAAGATACCAGGAAAATGCGCGACTTAATGTATAGATGTCTCTAGTATATGCAGTACCGGCCCGTGGGCAGTAGCGGACTGGCAAAATTTTCTAGCCCCGGAAAACTGGAATAAATCGGCCCTAGCTGGATCAAGGAGCGATCTCACTGATCCAAGAATCGGTCCTATTGCGGGTTCCACGACATTTGAACATACGACAGATAAACATGCGACACTTCAACATGGACAGATTAACATGCGACAAATGAATATAAGTCAATTGAACACACGACATTTGATCTCACATTTCATTTTTATTTTTATTTTTTATTTATCCCAGCATATAAGTTCAGCGGTTGGTCAATGGTTGATCATCGGTTGATCATCGTTTAGTCAGCGATTGGTCAGCGATTGGTCAGCGATTGGTCAGCGGTTGGTCAGCGGTGGTCAGCGGCAGAATACAGACTTTCAGATTCATTTATTTAGATTTTCAAAATCAAATAATTAGGAGAAAAATTATTTTTGAGAATTTTTGAGACTTTTTTATATTTTTGTTTTGATCTTTGAAATAACTTGGTATATCTTGATCTTTTTAATTTTAATTTTAATTTGTTTATTTGTACCCAAAGTACAAGATTAAATAGTTAGATTTTTTACAAATAATAATAATATTAATAATTTGTACAATGTAAAGTCACTGGATTATACAAAGTAGCGCAAGCCTTTGAAGAATCCGACAGACCCCAGGGTTTGATTGGCAACATTGCTTCCCCTATTAAGCAAACTAAAGTAACAATTATTACGTTCTCAAGTTTGCGTCTGCGCTGTCACATCTCTCTTTCTCGCTCTAATTTAATAACCTCCTTTGTCAGCGGTTTGAATATTTAAGGTTAAGTTTCATTTAAATTTGTATATTATATCCATTTTATTTAATAAAAATAAAAAAAATAATTGAAATTGTACCACAATTTTGTTATAGTGCATCTTTGATTAAAAAAATCGTGATTACAATGTTTAGAATAAAATTATTGGTAGTACTAGTTTCTTATTTTTGTATTCTTGGAATCACTGAACATCATTTGTGTTGGCGACATTTTTAGCCCCAGCATGGCCGCCGTTGCGCTACTTTGTATAATATAGTGACTTTAGTACAATGGATAAAGGCCCATGATCAGTCATTGTAAGAATACAAAGACTTCTTCCTCATGAGCTATATAAATATAAAAAGTATAAAAATATAAATATAGCACATATTAACAGGACCAGGGTTCTTTGCTATTGACAATTCCACAATGGTGAATGACCAATATTGAAGCATGTAGATATGTAACGTTCCCAACTTGGGCAGAATAAAGTAAGAAAAGAACATTGAAAATTAAAAGGGCAAGATGAACCTATTAGAAGTTAAGACTTTTTTAAAGACTTTTATAAGCTTTTATACATTTTTATAAAATTTTATCCCAGATGAGCTTCTTTATATGTTTTTGAAATTGTTGGTTTTTTGGTTATTTTAAACAATACTAAACAATACTTTGGTATATCTCGATGTCCGTAGGTAAAAAGAATTATTTCGTTCTAATAAGTTTGTTTATTAGTGAAGCGATTATAGGTACATTGGAACAAAAAACATCAATAAAATAATGAAAAGTGTTTACATATACACCACATAAAATAATTACAAACATTGTTAATAACAATAAATAAAAATAAAAATGAAATGTGTGATCAAACGTCGTGTGTTCAATTGGCTTACGTTCGTCTGTCGTTATGATAATATGTCACAGTGTTCATTTGTCGTGTGTTAAAATGTATCTATGTTCATCTGTCGCATGTTAATCTGTCCAAGTTAAAGTGTCGTATGTTAATCTGTTGTATGTTCACATGTCGGGACACCCCTATTGCAAGCCAGTCCGCCACTGCCCGTGGGTTTGTAAGGTAAAGACCCGGTCTTTCTACCTTCAGGTAAACCTCTAGACAACTATCTGACAGATAAGGTTATCTGAAATTGCATCTGCTGAATAAATGTCAATACCAATCAGTGAATTCGATACGTCAGTTTCATTATCCGTTAGCTAACTATCCGACAGATAAATTTGTATTGAAAGACTGGATGACATTTATTCAGCACAGTATCACATAACCTTATCTGCCAGATAGTTACCTAGAGGATTACCTGAAGATGGAAAGATTGGGCCTTAAAATAATGTCTTTCTAGAGCAGTGTTTCTCAACCAAAAACGCACCGCGGACCAGTATAATATATAATTTTCTAACGCGGACCACTAATAATAATTGTTGGTTCACTTTTTGCAAGAAAACAAATATATTTAATGTGCTATTAAATACATTTATTTAATTTGTAGAAAATCATCATTTTACATGTAGAAATCATCAGAAAATAAAGAAAATATAAATTATTTACATAAAACATTTTTTTAAAAAACTGCAAAAAAAACACATAAAAACTTTCGCGGACCACTCAAATTTTTCTGGGGACCACTGGTGGTCCGCGAACCACCTGTTGAGAAACACTGTTCTAGAGTATCCGGTGAATACAGCTTAGCAAATTTTTGAGGCATTTTATCACCTGAAGTCTGAGGCTTAGACCTAGTTCATCTCGCCTAAAGCCCAAACCTGCTAAAATATTCAGTTATATTGATACACCGGTCTTGAACGAAACCCCAAATTGTAGATAAAATTCAAATAACAGGTAAAGAAATCTATATCTTCTAGGATTAAAATAATTCTCAGTAAGTCTTGACAGCTATAAAAATTCAATTCGCCCCATAATTTATAACTTAATATATATTTCGGCCGACAGAAAAAATAATCGCATCCATTTTGGGCGCTAACGAACACATTTAATAAAAATGATCAATAAGAAAGGGAGAACAAAATTAAAATGAACAATGAAGAAAAATTGATCTCATTAATCACCTAAATGTTATCATAAATCATCACCACTCCTTCCTACAATTCACTAATAGCATATAAATAAAATCATTCACATTAATAAAAAAATATTGTCTAATGAACCATTCCACTGTGAATTATACTCGAATTATTTTCCAAGTACGACATTGTGCTGTTGGCAAGAAACACAGCGGATGCTGCAAAGGTTTAAAATGTACTTACGAGGGGAAAAACATACGATTTAGCCCAGATAATCTAAGAAGAACCAGCGCAGTTGGAGAGGATCTTGTAGGAGGCAGAAAGCGGCATACTATTGACAACGGAGGTCCAAAAAAGACACTCAAAAAATGGATGCGAATTTTCACACATTTCTAGGTTTTGCAGCTATTTAATAACTGAATGATGATTATTTGGGATGCCAAAACAAATTTTATATCAAAATATTTTTTTATGAATTTTAATTCGAATGCCTAATACCATTATTTAAGTTTCTAAATATGTGCAGTATTTTTTTATATAGGAAGGTTCATTAAGATTTTGGAAATGGCGCCTATGGCTTCCAATGGTTGTTTAAATTATAAGCCCCGCCCTCGGATTTCGTCAAACATAGAATTAAATTATAATTTCAACACTTCCCACTGGTTATTAAATTTACGCTTTTAAAAATTAAATGCAACATTTACCAAAATATAACTAGATTTTTGACAAAATAATTTAAACAAAATAAAAATGCAAAAAAAAAAACAGAAAAAATCAAATTAACAGGATTCGAACACTAGTTTGCAAATTAAGTTACATTATTAAGCGCACGACAAAACCAACTACGCAACTAAAGCTACTGATTTGGTGTGTTACATAGCGAATTAAATATTTAACATATTTTAGATACAAACACAAAAAATGCGTTATTTTCCGAAAACATAATCTGATCAAAAATTCCTGTTGTACTATTTCGGTTCACACCAATATACATACCTTAGAATTTTTTTAGATTTTTAGTTTAAACCATCTGGGCTACAGGGTGTGGGACAAAAATTTTTTTGCACAATTTTGGCAAAAATCGCATCAAAATAATTTATTTTGCAAAAATAAAAATTTGATCGTTAATCCACGTACTAAGGGCTTTCATTTAATACCCTACTCAGAATTTTAAAAATATATATATTTTTTTCGATGAGCACATATTTGTTTATATTTTTACGGGGATATGTTTTTTAAAGGTTTTAGTATTTTTCCTATGTGCGGGTCAAAGAGTTGTATAAGCATGCCAAATATCAACTCTCTAGGTTTAGCCGTTTGGCTACAATTTTTACCGAACAGACAGACAGAGAGACAGACAAACAGACAGACAAACAGACAGACAGACAGACAGACAGACAGACAGACAGACGACAAAATGACGGTATAAGGGTTTTTTGGTCATACCTACAAAACCCTAAAAATGGCCAGAACAAACTTCAACTGAATTAAAATTTATCTGTTTCTTCACTAGTCTATGATGTTATTTTTAGAGTGAAACGTGCATGATATATACATATATTATATAAATATTCTTCAATTAAAATATAGGTCCATTTATTTACAATGTTTTCAATATTAACGTATGGGATCTCAAACCTGGGCACTGACAAAATATAAGAAAACATCCGAGTGTCTGTCAGCGGAACATGTAAAGAAAAGTGCCGTCCATCTCTAAAAAACAAATAATAAAAAACTGTGACATAAGACGCAAATTAAAAACGCAGTAAAGTTTGCTAAAACATTAAAATGGAAATGGAGAAGTACAGAATGAATTCTGAGAGACCACAAAAGGAACAGAGGGCGTCAAATGACGAGATGGAAAGATGATTTAAACTCTTTCAACAATCCGTGGCCAAACACAGTTTATTTTCATATAAATATTGTGAATGTAAATAACGGAAAAGCAATGTACTCGAATTCAAAGCCGAAAGACAAGATTAAAGATTATTACTACAATTTTCCAAGTGTAATAAAAATGCCAGTAAATAAGAATCTTAGTACGGTTCTGTTAAAATATCAATACTGCCCAAAGGAATTTCATTTCAAAGTTATTTTGACATGTGGAACACTTGGCAATTTCTAACTACGCTTAGAGTCAGATTCACCAGATCTCACTAGATGTCTCTGTGGGTTTATCATATCTAACTGCTTTATCGGATTGTGTCATATTGTACATGTATCATCTGTAGCCAGGATAAGTCTCACAGGCTCACGAGTCAAATCGAGAATAACCAAACTTTAAATAGGACAGGAAAATTGTATTATATATCTACGGAAAATAAGAAAAAAACCTCTTCTTATCCTATTAGCGGGGAATTTGAAAGTTTGGTAATATCATTGATGGTTAGTTAAAATATTTGGCGCACAGCAACAAAGACTATTTGCGTTGATGGGGTTACCGTTTTTATAGGTTAAAGAATATGCAGCATTTTGAAATACGAAATAAATATCAAAAATGAAAAATAATTATGGAAACGTTGTTAATAAGGTTCATATCCTGTTGAAGCCGGATTTAGCGACATTATCAATTTGTTAAGAAATAGTAGAAACAGGCTGGATATATCCAATAGCGATTTAAGGATAAAATTGTGTAATTTTCTACCAGACATAAAAACTTGTGGTTATTCATCTGCCACAATTGTCCAATTGAAATTTTGAACTGTGATTTGTAATACCTGGTTATTGATTGACCAAAATATTTATCTATTAATCTCTTATAACAGATGAGATATAGGGGAAGCCGGGCATAACGGGCTCTCGGGGAATAACGGGCTTATCTCTTTTTGGCTATTAAAGCATGTCGCCATGTTTGGGTGCATTCCAATCACGTTTAATACTTCGCTAGTGTCTTCCGAGAGTGGTAGTATGACAGAGCTGGCGTTTCCATTTTGTAAATTGGTGAAACGTGTTTTTTGCTGTGTTGATATATTTTTCATACATATCCAGACGTTGATTGCTCCAGTGAAGAGTATGTGGCAAGTGGGCACATTATTCTTGCGCTGGAGACGATGATAACGATGAGCAATGCTCTCACGTGTGTTCATTTTGCACCAGATTTTAGCTGATTGCCCATTATACCCCGCCCGTGCTCATTCTGCCCCGACACCGGGGCAAAATAAGCACAAGGAAGCTTTTTTAGGATTTTGTAGGTATGACCAAAAAACCCTTATACCGTCATTTTGTCGTCTATCTGTCTGTCTCTCTGTCTGTTCGGTAAAAATTGTAGCCAAATGGCTCAACCTAGAGAGTTGAAATTTGGCATGCTTATACAACTCTTTGACCCGCACATAGGAAAAATACTAGAACATCTAAAAAACATATACCCCTAAAAATATAAACAAATATATGCTCATCGAAAAAAAATATATATTTTTTTACAATTCTGTGTAGGGTATCAAATGGAAGCCCTTGGTACGTGGATTAACGATCAAAACTTTATTTTTGCAAAATAAATTATTTTGAGGCGATTTTTGCCAAAATTGTGCAAAAATTTTTTTGTCCCACACCCTGTAGCCCAGATGGTTTAAACTAAAAATCTGAAAAAATTCTCAGTAATGTACATTGGTGTGAACCGGAATAGTACAACAGGAATTTTTAATCAGATTATGTTTTCGGAAAATAACGCATTTTTTGTGTTTTTAAGTAAAATATGTTAAATAATTAATTCGCTATTTAACATACTAAACGAGTGATCCTGTATAGCACAGTGGTAGCATTGTCGCTTAGTGAGTTGAAACTACTGTAAGAAACTGTGTTCGAATCCCGTCAATTTTTATTTTTTCAGTATTTTTTTGCATTTTTATTTTGTTTAAATTATTTTGTCAAAATTTTAGTTATATTTTGGTTAAATTTTAGTTAAATGTCGCATTTAATTTTTAAAAGCGTAAATTTAATAACCAGTGGGAAGTTTTGAAATTATAATTTAATTCTATATTTGAAGGTATCAGAGGGCGAGGCTTATTATTTAAGCAACCAATGGAAGCCATAGGCGCATTTTCAAAATCTTAATGAACCTATATAAAAAAAATACTGCACATATTTAGAAACTTAAATAATGGTATTAGGCATTCGAATTAAAATTCATAAAAAAATATTTTGACAAAATTTGTTTTGGCATCCCAAATAATCATCACATAGTTAATGAATAACTGCGAAACCCTGAAATGTGTGAAAATTCACACTTCACATCAATTTTTTTATATCGTCATAACTTTTATTTTTTTCTAAGTTTTTTTACTATCTGTAATAATTAAACAATAAATCATCTTACGAATAAAAGTATTTCGAATATTTTTACGACATTCCTTAAGATTCTATTAAAGATAATTATTAAGTTGCCCGTTATGCCCCGGCTTCCCCTAACCAGGTTTTTCTTATAAAGGTTACCCATACATAGACTTATCATACGTCCCGGTTTGACTGGGACTGTCCCGGTATGAAGGTATGGTCCCGGCGTCCCGGCCAGTTTGTCATTTTGTCCCGGATATTTCGTATAAATTAAAAAGTGCAAATGTAGACGCAGTACAAAAAGTGCAGCCTCGGAAAATGGCGATTAGACAACTATAGGCTATTCCAAACGTTTAGGCGGAACTAGATTTTGAAATCTAGTAATTTTTATCTATTAATTCGGACTTTTAGTCATTTTGTTTAAGCTTTGTAAATCATACTCACATTGAAAATTCTACCTTAAATTTATTGTCATTATAAAATGTCCTTTTCATTGCATTTTAATTTTTTATCATTCTTAATAAAAGTTTCCCATTTATTTATTTTTTGTCTTCAAAATATGGACAAAAGTATTAAAATTTTTGACATATGTCATTCGTTTCCATGGTTTCACTGTTGTAATTTTAAATTTTCACATACCAAACGTGAAACATGACATAATCCAAGCAAACTCCCTTCTCGTGACAACCTAAAAGAACGAAATTTTCATTTAGTTCCGCCTAAAAGTTTGGAATAGCCTATAATTAAAAATAACAACGAATTTTTAAAGAAATTTCAGGCTAGTGATAAATATTAATAATTTTTTAATAATAAGTTATGTTCAATTAAGAGTAATTAAAAATTATTACTACGTAAATTTTGATTTTTGTTAACCACTCCGTTATTTATCCTTTTTAATCATAATTAATTAGCAAAATCTCAAAATTGTCCCGGTTTGAGAAAAAAATATTATGGTAAGTCTACCCATACATATGTTTAGAAACATAACTGAGGATTTTACACTAATCAGCTCCTAACGAGGTGAATCTAAGTTCGGGATAAAGAATAATCTTGAGGGAGGACGGTTTTTCACATGGGCAGTTCTACGTGGGCTGCTCCAGTGTGAGCTCACCCAGCAGCCTGGTGATCCTAGCACCTGAGGGGAGAGTCAACAATGTGATCTACAAAAAACAATGACTTTTAATTATTGCTATGTTATAATCTCCATAATGATCTTAAAATAATGATAATAGTCTTCTTTAGTAATATATCAACGTCTGCAAATCGAATTGTTTGCCTGCAATCATGTGTCCGAAGTTCTACGGCGTGGACTGTATATAGAACGATCAGAATTTTGCAGATGCGTCCCTGTTTTGTAACTGAAGGCAAGGCCGTTCTCATAAATAAATATTTACAGAGAAATCGGAAATAGCACGTCATATAGGTAAACCGTGGGCTGCCTAATCCAAACAAAGTAGCCTGTGCACCCAGTAAGAACCGGTGTTCAATGGCAGGTTGCATGGTAAACATGAATACTAGCCAATGTTTAAATATAGACATATGAATATGTACCCAATACCCACTGCCTCTGTTTATTTATCGTATTTATAAAAATTTCAGGATATTTTTAAGAAACTGGCTTAAGAAAATAACCTAAGAATATGAAGGTAAGTTAGATTTATTTATTATTTATTTATCAAAAATCCATTTCAATACAAATAGAAGAAAAACATAAGATAGATATTAGAGATACAGAGTTACTACTATGATTAACTTAAAAGTAAAGATAGGAGTATCAATATAAAATACATATAATTTCATTGTGAAAAGGATTAACACCACAGATACTAAGTATGTGTGTGGTTTCAGTAAAAATTGAATAATTTAATTTATTTTTGTAAATTGAATATTAACCAGCATCTTAAATTCGCATCTAATGAACCATTCAGGATGCGGTTTTAAGTGCTGAAATTATTTTGTATTTTTAAAATTATTCTCTATAATAATTAAGTACTTCATCCTATGTAAGGTTTTTACCGACCGCCAGCATATACATATACGGGAGGTATTGTGATCATACCGATTTTGACATTTCGAGATTCGATGGATCTCCACGAATTGAGGTCCCCTTGAGATTTTAAGATTTTACGAATATTTCACAACAGAAAAATATTTCGAAAAAAATTATAGAACAAAAGTTGCTATAAAAGCAATAACTAACAACTTTTATTTCTCAGTTTTTTCATACTTATAATATGTAACGTTTCCATGGTCATGATAAATAATATCTCTGTTAGAAAATATTAGGCCAAGTTGTTTCTGCTCTGCTGCTAGAATGTAGGTATGCAAGTACTTTGTGATGGCGGTCGGTCCTGTGGCCACAGCTGATTTTTTATCCATATTTTAGCGTATTGTGTAATTTTATTAACAGCAAATGTTGTATGTGAAATATTATTATCAGTTATAAATTTTTGAAAGTTATTATATAGTTTACGAACATAATACATGAAACTTCGCTGTCTAATATCCTCTTCACACTAGAACTTTAAGACGAGTGAACTTACAGTTCACCGATGTTTAACATCGGTATGCTTTCACACTTGATGTTTAAATCTCTGGTGCTGTCATTAGCTACAGTAATTTTGTCCTTAAGTTACCGTTATGAAATTACCAGTTTTGTACTGTCTGCGCAGACGCACATTTTGATTTATTATAAACAAATATGGATATTTCATTTCATTCTACAATAAAGACACTACAATAAAGAATATATTACACCTGTATTAACATGTAAGTCGATACATTTTATCTCAATTATTGTAGCTCTGTATTTTATTAAACACATTATTAAAATAAATAATTTTATTATAACAATAAGTATAAACTTCTTATAACGTCGATATAAACAGTATTCTTGTTTATGATAATATAAAATGTTGACAGCACAAATTCAAGGAGTATTTTTTTATAATAGAAATTAAGTTGGCAATGCAGACGATGTTTAAGACGCAGATCTCTGTCTTAAACATCGCTTGTATTTAGACGAGGCCATACAGTTTCACATTAGCGTTTAAAGATACATTCACTTTAACATCCGATCTTAAAGTTCTAGTGTGAAAAGGGTACTACAGTCTTATTTGCTTTATAGGGCAATGCTTTTCCAGCATTTCTAGTTTTATGTTCATGCGTTGTAAATTGTATTGGGTTTTGTACTTTATATATTTATTTTATTATTGATAACAGATACAGTTGTTTAATTGTACATAGATTACATTCTACGAAAAGCTTTTTTGTGGGAAAAGAACAGGTTTTTTACATGTAATTTTATTATTACACATAATTATTTTCTTTTAGGTGATTTCTAATCTTTGTATGTAACGCTTGCAGCACTCCTCCATGCAATTAATCCATATGAAAGTACAGATTGTACTAAAGAAAGATAAAAGTTGTATAATAATTTTTCTTAATTTTTTAAAAATATAAAAGAACTTTCTAAGTCTGTTGTTAATCTTTTTTATATGTATGCTCCAATTCATTTGACTATCAATTAACACCCCAAGATACTTTACAAAATCTGTTTTTTATTCAACGTAAACTTGACAAGTGCAACCAGAGTAAATGCAGTTATTATTAAATCAGATTATATATTAAACTAGCTGGTACCCGTACTTCGTACGGTTTTTGTAATGTATATTTTGCTGTAACATAAATGATGAGATATTTCGATTTCAAGTAGAACATAATATAATCGTATTAACTACAATTTTACATATATTTTTGATGTTAAGTAAATAATAAGTGAGATACTTCGTTTATAAGTCACTCTCCCCCGTAGCTCCCCAAAATGTATCTTATTAAAAACTGCATTAAACAGAAAAGAATAGCTTCTTTTCTCATATTCATTACTGCTGTTAAGTAAATGATTTCAACCTTATAAGTAATAATCTAAATATAAACTGTGTCAAAAAGATAATTTAAAAAAGGGGCAGGCTAACATTTCATCGACTCTGAGCCGTTTTGTGGACCGTCTTTTTATGCCGCAGAAGTCAAGATTTTTAAACCGTAACTCAAAAGTAACCATATATTTGTGATCTAATCCTAAATATGTATAAGTATACCAATTTTTCAACAAACAATTTTTTTCACCTAAAATTTTTAAATTTTGGCCAATAATTTTTTGACTCTGACTTGAACCAAAATATAATTTTTATTTCGGGGCGAGGATTATAAAAAAAATATTTAAGAAAGTCATACTTTCCTAGTTTTTGAGTTAGAGCTGATTTGGGTCAGTTTTTTTGCCAAAAATTCCAAAACATTTGCCCAAACTTAAAAACGGACCATATTTGTTCATCTATTGTCGAAAATACATATTTGTACCAATTTTCAATAAAATCGGAGACAACATTTTTTTTTAGTTTTACCCCTTACGATTTTTTCGTTTTTTGCCCATTTTCAAGGGTTTTGAATTAATGCCCATACAAAACTTAATAATTGGTTTATTAAAGCCCAATATTTTTTTTAGACTAAACAATGTACGAGAATTTTAAATATCAAACCGCAGGTTATCCCTAACCATTTAGTTCGGATTTATCAAAAATTTCAAAAAAATAAATAAATAATGAAAAATTTTCAAAAATTTTTTTTTTATAAAATTTGGATACATGTCAATTCGGACCACAAGATTTCAAAAATTTCAACCGCAAGTCTTTATCGCATTTCGTTTTTGAGATACATCCATGCGAAGATGAAAATTTCTATAAATAGCATCATATTAAAATTTGTCATAAATTTAAAATACACAAAATGAATAAGGCCTCAAATTTTCTCTAGACTAAATAAACTACGAGAAATCCAAAAATTCTAACCGCAGGTCACTATCTCTAACCATTTTTGAGTTGTTCTTTTTTTTTAATTCACAATTTTCACAAATAATGTAAATTAAGCCATTAAAAAAAATGTAATCTCAAAACGCAATAAATGATTAAAGCCTAAAATTTTCTACACTAAATAAACTATGGAGATTCCAAAAATTTCAACTGCAAGTCGCTATCTTTAACCGTTTTTGAGTTGTGCTTTTTTTCCAGATTTAATGAACTACGTAAAATCCAAAAATTCCAACCGCAGGTCGCTATCTTTAACCGTTTTTGAGTTGTGTTTTTTTTATTCTCAATTTTTACAAATAATGTAAATTATGCCTTTAAAAAATATTGTCGTATATTCAAAACGCATTAAACGATTAAAGCCTCATTCTTTTTTTTTATAATCTAAATAAACTACGAGGAATACAAAAATTCTAACCGCAAGTCGCTATCTTCAACCGTTTTTGAGTAGTGATTTTTTCTAATTCACATTTTTTCACAAATAATATAAATATTTATTTTTTAGTACCGAAGTGCTGTCGTCGATTCTATGTAACATATATCTCTATGTTTTTTTTTTTTGTGGTTTTGGCAAACTTTTGGTCAGTCTAATGAACAATTCAGTACTATTCATTATTTACAGTTAAACTGGACTACAAATTAAACCGATACAAAAGTTTCGTATCCTATTATCAACTTTTTAAGTTACTTTTAACTCTTAAACTTTTTTAAAAAGCTCTTAAAAATCTAAAAAAATCTCAAATAGCTTGATGTAGTTGAAATATCACATAATATCATCATCATCATTATATTTATTTGGTTCAACATTTTCTCCCTTTGTTCCACTGCTGTCGGTTATTAGTTACTTTGATTCACTAATTTCTTGCAGCGTTTCCATTCTCTTCTTCTATGTCTTTGAGAAGTTGTAAATCGTTAAGTTTAATTTCACTTTGAAGACTGTTGACTGGTTGTTTATTTTTAAAGACAGACTGAACACATCCCTGCAAATATACCTCTCTATTACCCTGACTGCCCTTGTCATTACTAATTCAGCATGCCTATTGTTACAGCCCCAAAACACATGTTACAATACTTTGAAAATTACTATAACAATGAATTTCTTTGATCACAGTGAGCGATTTATTCAAATTATTTTACTTCTAAGTCATTTCTTGGTTAAATCATTGTCAAATTATTGTTATATCACTATCAGTGTTATTTCAATGAGACCTCGGATCAATACAACATTTTAAGAAATCCTGAAAAAAGTTATTTTTCTGTGCCAATACTACAGAACTGTCTTTCCAGCAGTAATCTCAATATTAGATTTAAACAGCGTATTATTGTGCAATTAATACCCAGAAATCTATAACTGCATTCACCTTTAAGACAAACTGCATTACTGCATTCTAATAATTACCAACAAATACCAGGAATCAATGATGTCATTAATAGCAAAATCATGTCAAGCAACAAAAATACATCAAATTTATCGCTTTGCAACTAATAATTATGGGATAAAAGATCAGATTCACGTCATATTGACATCAGATATTCCGTTACAACACTATTTTGTTTTAAATGACATTAGTTTAAACCTGTATCAACTTGGATGACATCAGATGTATTACATCAAATCCTATTTTCTCTAGAGTGTTACAGTACTAACATTTAGATTAGCAGTTGGAGCATTTACGAATATTGAGTGCTAGTTTGTAAATAATATATGTTATGACGAGATAGTTAATTAACAGAGATGACAGTGAACGTAATTAAACCATAAGCTATGCAGTAATAATGAAACCTTTGATACAACGGTTAAGATTTATTTTTACAATAGGTTCCAGTTGAGAAATTACACATTACTGGTTAATGTCTAGTCATGGTTTGAGCAACATGGATTTGTGGCGAATCATTCTCGAGTACGAGGGTTAACTTTTATGTTTTTACAAACGACCACTAGATGGCAATATTGATGTGTAATTACTGTATTCGTAAAATTTTACATTTGTTATTGTGAAATCAGTGGCAGCTTATAAATTTACCGAGTAGCTTGTTGACAGTGAGCGTTTAAAAATAACAAGTTTGTGAAACAACAATGCATAGATTCGCTTCGTTCAACTTTTGGTAATGAAGCACCATCAGAAAAGACTGCTTACAATTGGTTTGCAAAATTTCGTCGTGGACGTGCTTCCGTCAGTGATGGATCTTGTGAAGGTCGACCAAAATCGGATGTGATTCAAAAACACATCGATGCTGTGCGCAAAATGATTGAAGAAGATCGGCATGTGACTTACCGTGAGATAGAGGCATCCTTTGGCATATCACACACTGCAATACATTCGATTTTGCATGAACATTTAGCTGTGAAAAAGATCTGTTCCCGATGGATTCCGCATAATTTGACCAAAGCTCAAAAAAAGGCTCATGTTGATTGGTGTAAGAGAATGCTAAAAAACATGCAACCACTGCAAAATTCGTCTACAACATCGTTACAGGTGACGAAACTTGGGTTTATTCATATGCACCGGAAACTAAGCAAAAATCCACTGTTTAGGTCTTCCAAGATGAACCGAAACCCACAAAAGTTGTTCGTTCACGAAGCACTTCCAAAAAAATGAGCGCTTGTTTCTTCGGTTGTACTGGACGTGTCGCAATCATTCCTTTAGAGGATCGGAGAACAGGTAATGCTGAATGGTATACAACAATTTGTTTGCCAGAAGTTATCGACAAAATCAGGAAAAACAACCAAAAACATCGCATCATTTTTTATCATGACAAATCAAGGTCCTACACAGCACGTCAAACGATTGATTATTTGAAGGAGAAAAATATAGAATTAATGTCTCATTGTCCGTATTCACCTGATTTAACCCCTAACGACCCCCCCCCATGTCAAACAAAAAATGCGTGGACAGCGATTGAAGCGTTCGAAAACCACGTTTTTGAGATACCAACTTGGCGGAATGGTGACCTCACCAAAGCCAACAAATCAGAAGAAGAAGAGATACTAACTTCAAAGTGGAAAAAATGTTTCGAGAATTGGTTTGAACGCATGCAAAAGTGTATAAATCTTAAAGGAGAATATTTTGAAAAGCATAAAGTGTGGTCTCAATAATATAAAACCAGTTCCGTATGTAAAATATTTGGGAAATATACTAGATAATAAGCTAACATTTGAACAACATCACAAATACATCACTAGTAAAGCCAATAAAGTCTTACATTTACTTTTCCCGATATATAACAGAAAATCAAATCTAAATCAGATAAATAAAACATTAATATTTACTTCTATAATTCGACCAATTTTAACATACGAGGTCTGTTCAAAAATTATCGCGAATTTCCGTGGGTTACGTATATTTGATTTTCGATTTTTTTTATGGCGTTATGTTGGTACTCATGTCTCTCACTTATGCCGAAAAGTCGGCCATTTTGAATGTTCAGTTAATTTTTGACAGTTGTTTTGCTTGCACGTGTTTTGGCTCGTCTTCGATTTTTGCCTATACCAAAATCTGGATCAAAGAATCTGTATCAAATTTTGTGTGAAAAACAAAATTAAGAATGTTGACTGTGGCATATGGTGAAGCTACCTTGGACCGAAGCAACGTTTATCGGTGGTACAAAATGTTCTCAGAGGGCCGAGAAGATGTGAAATCGTTGCTTGTGCGCGAATTTTTGGCCAAAAACAACACACTAATAATGCCGCAGCCACCGTATTCCCCAGGTCTGGCCCCCTGTGACTTTTTCTTGTTCCCGAAACTGAAGAGGCCCATGAAAGGACGACACTACGCTACGAGTGAGGAGATAAAGACGGCATCGAAGGAGGAGCTGAACAAGATCACAAAAAATGATTTTTTCAAGTGCTTGGAGGATTGGAAAAAACGTTGGCACAAGTGTATAATATCTGGTGGGAATTACTTTGAAGGGGACAAAATAGATATTCATGAATAAATAAATAATTTTTGAAAAAACACAAAATTCGCGATACTTTTTGAACAGACCTGGTATGCTTGTTCCTCGTGGAACTTGTTAAGTAATTCGAACTGGCAAAATATGCAAACTATTAAAAACAAATGTTTAAGAATTATTGGTAGATATCCCAAATATTATTTAATTTCAAAAATGCATCAAACATTAAAAATTCGCATACCATAATTTAAACCAGTGGCGAAGGGAAACCTCCGCTAGACTTGGCCTCCCATAAAAAAAATCTTTAAAAAAAAATGTAAATTAAAAAAAAAAAAAATTAAATATTTAGATAAATCTTCAAAAATACATCAAATTATGTTCTATACAAATTTTTGTCCAAGGCTTGCTTTACTAGTTACGAATTAATTATTATGACCATGGAAACGTTACATATAAGTATGAAAAAATTGAGACTTTGAAAATTTTTAAATAATTTTACAAAATTTTTCGAAATTTTTCGTTTTATCAAAAAACGTCTCAAATAAAAGTTATTAGTTATTGCATTTATAGTAACTTTTGTTCAATAAATTTTTTCGAAATATTTTTCTGTTGCTAAATATTCGCAAAAATCTTAAAATCGACAGGAGGAAACTCCCATTTCTAGTCAACCGATTTTCATAAAAAACAATAGGGTTCTTCCCATTTAATAGGAGAATTTGTACCAGAACGAACTCTTTAAATTAAACCACACACACACACACACACACACACACACACACACACACACACACACACACACACACACACACACACACACACACACACACACACACACACACACACACACACACACACACACACACACACACACACACACACACACACACACACACACACACACACACACACACACACACACACACACACACACACACACACACACACACACACACACACACACACACACACACACACACACACACACACACACACACACACACACACACACACACACACACACACACACACACACACACACACACACACACACACACACACACACACACACACACACACACACACACACACACACACACACACACACACACACACACACACACACACACACACACACACACACACACACACACACACACACACACACACACACACACACACACACACACACACACACACACACACACACACACACACACACACACACACACACACACACACACACACACACACACACACACACACACACACACACACACACACACACACACACACACACACACACACACACACACACACACACACACACACACACACACACACACACACACACACACACACACACACACACACACACACACACACACACACACACACACACACACACACACACACACACACACACACACACACACACACACACACACACACACACACACACACACACACACACACACACACACACACACACACACACACACACACACACACACACACACACATTCACTTGTGTGATTTTTCTATCGTACATGGTACACGTGTTCAACTCGTGCAGTAGTTTTTTATTTAATTTTACCGTAAACACCCTCTTTAATTATTATTTTATTATATATATTGTTAATTTAAATAGTGGTGTCAAAAGTGCAGTGCGTTTTTTTAAATAAGCAATCAGTGTAAGGTGGATAAATAATTTTTAAATATTACAATTTATCAAATTCAGTGTTTTTTTCACATAAAAAACTTTTGTTCTAAGTCTAACCAATTCTTGCAAGTCAATAGCAAAATAAATCCTGTCAGGTGCGGCTTCAAGATATTGATAAAAATCTAATTTAAACTGTAATTTAGACAGAGAGTGATTCAAAAATATTAATTACATTTCTCTCTTATTAAATAATCTCTAAATTATAACCAGCAGTTATAAAAATGTCCTGTTCAATGTGCTCGAAATTGCTACCCGACAATGACTATGTGAAATGTACCTTTAACAATTGTAAGTTACATTACGACTGTGCGAACATCGCAAAAAAGACTTACGTTCAAATGGGAAACACGCGAAGGGAGTCCTATAAATGCCTACTATGCAGAGGTTCTGAGACCGCCTCTAATTCGCAGCAGCATGACTTGGACTTACAATCGGAGCCTTTTCTTTTGAAGATTGAAGCGAGGATTGAAAGTGCGGTAAAAAATGCTCTGGCCGAACAAAGTAATCTGCTCAATAAGCAGCTTTCAGAGATGAAGAAATGCATTGAGTTTGTTTCCTCTAAATATGATGACATAGTGGAAGAAAATAAGAACCTGAAGAAGCAACTGTTCAGTGTAGAAAATACTGTTGCGGCTCATTCCACTAAAAGTCAACTTCTGCAGGAGGAAATCAACTCATTGAAGTTACAAATGGAGGAGTCTCAACAATATAGTAGGAACCGCAACATCGTGATAGACGGGGTACCTGAAGTGACTAATGAGAACGTGATGGAAGCAGTCAATAAGCTAGCGATAGCTATAGACGAACCCATTGTGCTAAATCATGACATTCAGGCAGTTCACCGGCTCCCATCGAAAAACTCGTCGAGGCCCAGACCAATAGTAGTGCAGTTCACTAATAGACAAAAACGTGATGCTGTACTGTCAAAATCAAAAGTCAAAAAGGTAAAGACTGTTGACTTCCTCCCTAATGTACCGGTAAGTGCTGTCTACATTAACGAACACTTGACACCCTTCTACAAAAAACTTTTATATGAGGCCAAAAAATTAAAAAGTGAAGACAACTATAAATATGTGTGGGTATCGAATTCCAAAATATTTATGAAAAAAGACGATAATGCCCCTGCCATTCGCATTACATCTATGGCGAGCCTTTCTGCACTGAATTAATTAGCTCTAATTTCTTCCTGCTATCTTTATTACTATTCTACCTATTTAATATTTAAATTTGAAATTAAAAATGGATAATAGCTGTATCGAAATTTTTCACATAAATATACGTAGTATTAGAAAACATTTTGATGAATTTCTATTACATTTACACAGTCTCAATTACAAATATAAAATAATGATTTTAACAGAGGTATGGATATTTCAGGAAGAAATTAATAGGTATGCAATTCCGGGCTACGAAATCCTACTCCAGCCACGAAATAGCGACCAGTCTGGTGGTACTATTATGTACATAGCATTAGAATTAAAATACAATCACAGTAATTTTATCTCTTCCTACGGAGAAGGTATTAATGTATCTATTAAAATTAACATTAGCGGGAAACCAGAAAACATGTCAATCTTTGGACTGTACAGAAATGGCAACTTTAATTTTAACAACATTAGACATGAATTTGAAGGTATCTTAAAAAACTCTAGCGATCCGGCCTTAGTAATTGGAGATATCAATATTGATATTTTAGAAAATACTCCGGAAATGCTAATGTATATGTCCTTACTTGCGGCTTATGGATACAAATCACATATAAACGAACCAACAAGAGTTACCTTGCAAAGTGCGACATGTCTAGATCATGTGTTTGTAAAAAATTCTAAAAATCTAACGTTTGTCACTAAAGTTGTTCAAATAGGTATCACAGACCACTTTGGTACGTTAGTGAAATGTCTTGTTAATCCAATTCAGGTAAGAACAGTACTTTACTCTAGAATAACAGATTTCAAAATGCTCCGACGGTGTTTATTAGCACAAGACTGGTCTGAAGTTTATAATGAACAGAACGTAAATAAATCCCTCGACATTCTCTATGACATATATAATCGGTCAATTGAGTCCTCATCCTATATTAAAAGTAGTAGCAATAAAATATATAAAAGAAACCCATGGATAACTGTCATGCTGATCTCTAAAATTAATTATAAAAACCATATATTTAAGAAAATGAAACAGCATAGAAGTAATTTAGAGCTGTTAAATCTTTATAAAGCGCTTTCCAAAGAAGTTACATGTTTGATAAGAAAAGAAAAAAGAATTTACTATACGAAACAAATAGAATCAGCGAAAGGTAACAGCAGAAAATATTGGTCAGTTATTAAAAATATCACAAATGAACAAAAAGACGTAATAAAGAACATAACTGTAGATAACAAATTGCTAAATTTAAATGATGAAAGTGAGAAAATAGTAAATAAATTCAATGAATATTTTCTTGATATTCCAGGAAAATTATTAAATGCTGAATATGGATCAGATTTATTTGAACCATATGCGATTCCTGAGTCAAATTGTAGTTTTTGCTTCTCAGATTTTACTATTCATGAAATTTGGAAAGTAATTTATAAGATGAAAAACAAAAACAGCACGGGTTTAGATGGTATTAATATAATAACCATCAAAAACAATATAGACATCTTTCTCCCCTTATTGCACTACATCTTTAACTTATCCGTAAATAGAGGCACGTTTCCAGAAAAACTTAAAATTGCCTGTGTTACTCCCGTTTTTAAATCCGGCGACAGGACCAACATGGATAATTATAGACCCATCTCCGTGTTAAATACGTTTTCAAAAATATTAGAGAATGTTATGCATGCTAGAATTTTAGAATATTTTGAAACAAATAACTTATTATCCGTTCACCAGTATGGCTTCTTGCCTGGATTGGGTACAGACATTGCTATTGAACGGCACGTAACTGAAATTGTTAAATCGGCAGATTGTAACAAACCAACTGCTGCCCTGTATGTAGATTTAAGAAAGGCATTTGACATAGTGGATCACAAAATTCTAATTATGAAATTGAATAAGTATGGTTTTTACAGCTATACACTCCAATGGCTTAAATCCTATCTCACCCATAGAAAACAAGTAACCAAAATTGAAAATGCAAAGAGTACAGAAGGGGTTGTTAAATTCGGAATACCCCAAGGCGGAGTACTGGGTCCGTTATTATTTATAATCTACATGAACGATTTATTACAACTAAAGTTTTACTCATCCATCTTTGCATATGCCGACGACACAGCACTTATACATGCAGCGGAAAATTTAAATTCTTTATCGAGCCATCTCAATTCCGATCTTAATCTTCTCACCACCTGGTTAATTAATAATCGTATGATTATTAATGCTTCCAAAACAAAAGGCATCTATTTTGCTTACAAGACTTCTACTTCGAAAAATCTTAATAATAGTCTTCACATCAAATGTCATCGTCATAAGTGTATTTACCATTGCTCGTGCGAAAATATAGAAATCGTAAACTCTATTAAATACTTAGGCGTTACTATTGATTCTGGTTTAAAATGGGATATTCATATAAATGAACTATCAAACAGGTTAAGACAGATTAATTATAAATTATTCTACATGAAAAATATCCTTCCATTGACGGAGGTAAAAAAGCTTTATGTTGCTTGGTACGAAGCCACCCTGAGGTATGGCATCATACACTGGGGTGGTACCTACCCGACATTATTAAATCACTTAAAGATTTGTCAAAAAATGGCTTTACGAACCATATGCGGAGCTCGTAAGTATGATAGCTCTGCTCCTTTGTTTGAAGAACTGCAGGTGATGAATTTGCAACAATTATACGAATATAGTACTATAAACTTCGTTAAAAGATTTTTTTCAACTTTTAAAATAAAAATGGTTAACGCGCGAACTAGGTCTTCAAATCTGTTGCAGCTAGAATTGCCAAAACTAAATAAAACCACTAGCAGGAATCAATGTTGCTATAGTGCGGTGCAACTAGTAAATTTAAGAAATAAAGACCTTGATTTCAGTCTTCAACATAAAAGGTTTTCAAAGTGCCTCAAAGATATGCTTCTCGGCAATTACAGTTCACCAGCATAATGATTCTATGGGACATTATTATTAATTTAACCTATCAATTTACTTATCTATTTATTTATTTATTTATTTATTTGTTTACTGTAGTTAAATTGTTTTTATATCCTATTTAATTATTATTTTTTATTGTAATTTTATACGCAGATATATATTTTATTTATTTAATACTTTATTTATTTAATTTTATTCTATTTTATTATCTATTTATTTATTATTTATTATTTTATTTCATTCATTCTCATTATTATTTTATTATATCATTTTTATTTATTATTTTATTATATCATTTTTCTTTATTGTTTTATTAAATTTTTACTCATCTATTTATCTATCTCAATATCTCAGTTTCTGTATGCTATAAATGCCTTTCTTAAAATCTGCGAATATTCTGTGAAAAACTTTAGCTATCTATGTCTTATAAAAATGCTGGTAAATACTATGTTTGTTAATAATTGTTTATTTATTTATCTTATTTATTTATTGTATTATTTATTATTTTATTGAGTGTTTTAATTTTTTATTCTCATTTTATTCTGTTTATTTATTAATTCTTTTATTTATTTAATTATTTATTTATTTATTTAATTATTTATTTATTATGAAGATCTGAAGAAAAAAAAAAAAAAACACTTCTATAAACTGCAAAAGGTAAAGTGAATTACAATTTTAATATTTCTATGTATGCTGAAAATGCTTCAATTGTAATGTGTGAACACTTGTGTCTATGTACGTAAAATTGTTAGTTAATAACATGTTTGTAACTGTTGTACACGCTCCGCGCGTGCTTTGTAGCACTTGGTGCGGTACACAGCGACTAAATGCCTAAAAAAAAAATGTAAAATTGTCTGATTGTTATGATGTATGTATTGATAATCTAAATTTAATAAACGATTTTGAACTTGAACTTGAACTTGAACACACACACACACACACACACACACACACACACACACACACACACACACACACACACACACACACACACACACACACACACACACACACACACACACACACACACACACACACACACACACACACACACACACACACACACACACACACACACACACACACACACACACACACACACACACACACACACACACACACACACACACACACACACACACACACACACACACACACACACACACACACACACACACACACACACACACACACACACACACACACACACACACACACACACACACACACACACACACACACACACACACACACACACACACACACACACACACACACACACACACACACACACACACACACACACACACACACACACACACACACACACACACACACACACACACACACACACACACACACACACACACACACACACACACACACACACACACACACACACACACACACACACACACACACACACACAGGAGTGTGTTTTTCAGTTGGTTGGGCGTGGTCATATTTTTTATTATCTACTGTTATACAGTTTTTACTAAGTGAATTTGTGATTGAAAATTGTAATAATTATATAAATCATTTGTTTAAACCATTGTTCATACAAGTCACTTAAATATATACACTTAAACTTTAACATTGTGAATTAATAATAAATTAAATATATAAACTGCTGAATTGTTAATAGAAAAATATTCATTTCCAAACCTAACTAAACTGTGCAAGTCTGGTGCGAATCTATTCGACCAAAAAGAGCGACCAGGCCCGGCTTAAGATTTATCTTTAACTTAAAATAAAAACGTGAAAGACAATTTATCATTTTTTTACCATATTTAAACTAAAAAACACTTAAATAAACTATTTTTCTGTAATTTCGTATTTACATTAACGAAAGAAATTACAATATTTAACATGCTTTGCTCGGTGTGCAATAAAAAGTTGCCAGAGGATGATTATGTTAGATGTTCTTTTAAGAACTGTAAGCTTCATTATGAATGCTCGAATATCGCCAAGAAAACATACTGGCGAGAAAGCTACAAGTGTGTTCTCTGTAGAGCAGCTGACAAGTCATCTAACCCAGTTGATCAGGAACCGTATCAGTCTGACCAATCTGATGAATTCCTCCGTAGAATCGAATCAAAAATTGAGACTACCGTCAAAAATGCTATGGTCGAACAAAATGAGCTACTACATCAACAACTTGAACAAATAAAAAAGTGTATCGACTTCATTTCTACGCGATATGATGAGATTGTTGATGAAAATAAAATGCTAAAAGCAAAAGTAGTGGAAATTGAAGGTACGGTAACATCACAGTCCGATAAAGTCAAACTGCTGCAAGATGAAATCTATTCACTCAAGGACCAGATGCAAGAGGCTCAGCAATATAGCAGGAACCACAACATCATTATAGATGGTGTCCCTGAGTCCAAAAATGAAAACATATTTGACGTAATCAATAAACTGTCCATTAATATCGATGAACCAGTCATCCTAAATCAGGACATCCAAGCAGTCCACAGACTTCCAGCTAAGAACACATCCAGACCAAGACCCATTGTTGTTCAATTTACCAACAGGCAGAAGCGTGATGCGGTACTCAGAAAATCTAGAGTCAAGAAGATAAAAACAACAGATTTTGTGTCCAATGTTCCTCCCAGTGCCGTGTACGTGAATGAGCATCTTACCCCCTTCTATAAAAAACTCTTGTTTGAAGCAAAGAAGTTGAAGACTGATAAAGATTATAAATATGTTTGGGTCTCTAATTCAAAAATCCTAGTAAAAAAAGATGATAGTGCACCCGTCACCCGCATCACATCTTTATCGTGCCTAGCAAGCTTGAACTAGGCTTTTTGAAATATCTTAGCATTGTTATCTTCTTCAGTTTAACCATTTAAAATTTAATTATGTCGGTAAATTCGATAGAAATTTTTCATTTAAATATCAGAAGTTTAAGAAAACATTTTGATGAACTATTAGTTTATTTAAATGGTATAAATTTTGAGTATAATGTTATAATTTTAACAGAAGTATGGATCTATGAGGATGAAATGCTCAGGTATACAATTCCCGGTTTTAAGTCTATTTTACAACCCAGAACAAAAAACCAATCTGGTGGTATTATCATGTATGTGGCACAAAGCTTAGATTACTCGTACAATAACTTTATTTGTCCTTATGCCGAAGGAATTCATTTAATATTGAAAACAAAAATAATGAACAAAATAGAAAACATGTCTGTGTTTGGTATCTATAGAAATGGTAAGTACAACTTTAACTTTGTCTTAAATAAAGTTGAAGATGTACTAAAAGTCAGTAACGACCCTGGATTGTTAATCGGGGATATTAATTTGGACATTTTAGAAAATTCGTTAGAAACTCTTAATTACACATCTCTACTAGCTGCCTATGGATACCAATCATATATAAATGAACCTACAAGAGTAACGCCACATTCTGCTACATGTCTCGACCATGTTTTTATTAAAAATTCGCGTAATCTAAGTTTTGTAACTAAAATAAATCGTATAGGAATTACTGACTATTTTGGGGTTTCTGTTAAATGCTCAGCTATTCCAATACAGGTAAAAACTAATGATTACAGTAGAATTACTGATTATAAGATGCTAAGAAGAAGTCTGTTATCTCAGGACTGGTATAAGGTATACAGCACACGTGATGTAAATCAAGCCTTAGAAAATCTCTATACTATATACACTCAATCATTAGAGTATTCATCCTATATTAAAAAAAATAACAAAAAACTAAATAAAAGAAACCCGTGGATAACAGAACATTTAATATCAAAAATAATTTATAAAAATAATATTTTCAAAAAGTTAAGAAATAGACAAGATGATGCACAATTATCTTATTTATACAAAAAGCTCTCAAAGGAAGTGACTACTTTAGTGAGGAGGGAAAAGCAAAAATATTATGTAAGAAAATTAAATTCAGCAAGTGGGGACAGTAAAAAATATTGGTCCGTTGTAAAAAATATACTAAAAGAACAAAAAAATGAAATATGCGAATTACATTTAGAAGATGAAAAACTTAACATAAATACGGATAGTGACAAAATTGCTAATAAACTTAATTATTACTTCTTAAACATTGCCAGTACACTAATAACTTCTGAATATGGATCTGATTTGTTTGAACCGTACGAGATACCTCAATCAAATTCTGGTTTCTGTTTTTCTCACTTTACTATACACGAACTTTGGAAGGTTATTTGCAAAATGAAAAACAAAAATAGTGCAGGGATGGATGGAATTAATATAGTAACAATAAAAAATAATTTTGATATATTTCTTCCTATATTACTATATATTTTTAATTTGTCTGTTGATAGTGGTGAATTTCCAAAGGCGTTCAAATTGGCATGCGTAACACCTGTTTTTAAATCTGGAAATAAAACTAGTATTGACAACTACAGACCAATTTCTGTGCTAAATACTTTTTCAAAAATACTAGAAAATATTATGCATGATCGTATTTTGGCATACTTTGAAAAAAATAATCTGCTGTCCACGAATCAGTATGGTTTCCTGCCGGGGTTGGGAACAGATATTGCTATACAAAATCACATCACAAGAATTGTCTCGTCTGTTGATGCTAACACACCAACAGCTGCTCTTTATATAGATTTAAGAAAGGCTTTCGATATAGTAGATCATTCTATTTTAATCATGAAATTAAATAAATATGGTTTTTATGGCTATATTCTGCGTTGGTTAAAATCATATCTAAATAATAGACAACAAGTAACAAAGGTCTGCAATAATAATAATATTAGCGCAGAGGGGGTGGTCAAATTTGGAATCCCACAGGGTGGTGTTTTAGGACCACTGTTGTTTGTTATATACGTAAATGATTTACTAAAGCTGCCATTTTACTCATCAATATTTGCATATGCTGATGACACATCCCTCGTATGCTCAGCTGAAAATATCCATGCTTTAAATAACAAACTAAATTCCGACCTAGCTTTACTTACAAATTGGTTCACGCAAAACCGAATGATTATAAATTCCTCAAAAACGAAATGTATTTTCTTTAGCTATAAACCATCTAACTCCAAGAAATATATCAAAAGCCTCAACCTATTTTTTCATCGTCATCACTGTATTTATAATTGCACATGTAAAAAAATTGAGATTGTAAACTCTGTTAAGTACCTAGGACTAACTATCGACTGCAGCCTAAAATGGGATATTCATATCAATAACCTTGCAATTAAACTTAAGCAAATAAACCACAAACTATATTATATGAAAAATATTCTAAGCCCCGAACATCTCAAAAATCTGTATATTGCTTGGTATGAATCTACACTGCGGTATGGAATTATACATTGGGGTGGTACCTACCCAACAATATTAAATTGCTTAAAAATATGTCAAAAAATGGCTTTACGTACCATTTGTGGGGCTCGCAGATATGATAGTTCAGTTCCATTATTTCAAAAATTAGATGTAATGAGAGTGGAGCAACTGTACGAATATGCTACGTTAAGTTTTGTCAAAAGATATTTTTCTAACTTTGAACTGAAAACAGCAAGCGCACAAACTAGATTTACTGGGCAGCTACAACTAGTTTTGCCAAAGCTAAATAAGACTACTAGCAGAAATCAATGTTAATCAATGTTGTTATAATGCTGCAAAGCTAGTAAATAGTAGAAGTAAAGAAATCGACTTCGGGCTAGAACGTAAAATATTTTTAAAGCGCTTAAAAGATACACTTTTAGAAAAACAAAACTTAACTACGTAATAACACCTTTTTGTGTATTTTTTTGTATATTATTTTTGTATATTTTCATATAAATTTTGTATTTTATTTTAATTTAATTGTTTATTTATGTATTTACTTATTTACTAATTTATCTTATTTATTTATTTATTTATTTACTTTAATTTATACTGCTGTCCTATATTTTATTTATTTTTATTTATTTATAATTTTAATCCAGTCTATTTTAAAATGAAAATAAAATGATATTAATGTAAGGATAGAAAATGCCAAATGCGTTACTATATATTTTCGTATAATTTCTGTATTCTATTTTAAATTAATTGTTTATCTATTTATTATTTTATCTTATTTATTAATTTACATTTATGTACACTGTTACCATGTTTTATCATTTATTTATTTATTTATTTGTTTATTTATTTATTTATATATTTATTTATTTATTTATTTATTTATTTATTTATATATTTATTTATTTATTTATTTATTTATTTATTTATTTATTTATATATTTATTTATTACTTTACTCATGTCTGCTTTGAAATCAAAATAATATGAAATGAATGTAAATGATAAAAAATGCTAAATTTGTTTTACATATTTTTGTACAATATAGTGCTTTACTATTTTTCATTGTACAATATAAATACTTTCCTGTGTGTAAATGTGTTAATAACTATATGTTATTCTTAGTAGCTGTAGTATTCGCTCCGCGCGTGTTTTCCAGCACTTGGCGCAGTACACAGTATCTAATTATTAATTTTCTCAAATTTATCTAATTCTTGTAAAAATATATGTACATATATATGATTTTTGAATAAACAATTTTGAACTTGAACTTGAACTTGAACTTGAACACACACACACACACACACACACACACACACACACACACACACACACACACACACACACACACACACACACACACACACACACACACACACACACACACACACACACACACACACACACACACACACACACACACACACACACACACACACACACACACACACACACACACACACACACACACACACACACACACACACACACACACACACACACACACACACACACACACACACACACACACACACACACACACACACACACACACACACACACACACACACACACACACACACACACACACACACACACACACACACACACACACACACACACACACACACACACACACACACACACACACACACACACACACACACACACACACACACACACACACACACACACACACACACACACACACACACACACACACACACACACACACACACACACACACACACACACACACACACACACACACACACACACACACACACACACACACACACACACACACACACACACACACACACACACACACACACACACACACACACACACACACACACACACACACACACACACACACACACACACACACACACACACACACACACACACACACACACACACACACACACACACACACACACACACACACACACACACACACACACACACACACACACACACACACACACACACACACACATACGGACGGCACTTCGAAAATAGGTTTTTTGGATTCCCTGGACCATGAAACGTGGTCATCCGTCAAAATCTCGACATCGAAAATTTTCGCGATTACAATACTTGCCCCTTATATATTAAGGTCGGGCAAGTAAAAAGGTATGCTACAAAGATAATCAAAAGTTATTTTTCAAGAATCGAAAACCATCAAAATACATTAATAAAAAATATTGGGAAAATTAACCCAAAATCCAAAATACACAAAACCATAAATTACTTAATATATCAATAAATTATTCACGTTTGATAGTAAATTAGGGTTTTTCCCATAAATTTAAAAAGATTTCAAAAAAGTAAATTCTGCACACAAAATAAAATTATGTAAAATTATAAAAATTGATTTGAGGTAAATAAATAAAATAGGAACTCACAAGATAAACAATGTATGTATGTATGTGATATTTAAAAAATTATGAAAGTAAACTCATTTTGAACTCATTTTTGAACTCATTTTCCCAACATATTTTAAAATACAATAAAACAGTTTACTCCAAAAAAAAATTTTTTCTTTCTTAGTTTTTGTAAAATCTTAAAAGTTAGCCCACGCAAACGTTTAAAATAATGGTGTTCATATTAACACTAGACCAATGCAAGATAATTTCAAACATACTACTAAATACACTGTTACAATCCGTTTATTTATGTCACGAACATATGTCCCATTTTTACCTGTGCTCCATTTTTCCCCTATAAAAAACAAACCATATTGTGAACGAATCTATCCTCAAACTGACACAATTTCGTCTCGTCATTATAGGCACTGGTTAATTTTTGACAAGGTATATCAGGAATAAGGAGAATACACTGAATTTTATGGTTTCATCCGTTCAGCATTGTCAAACAGGTGGCTGATTTGATATTTCCGTAGTCAGGTATTTACAGTTTCAGGAAATACAGTGCTTGTGTTGTATAATCCGAAGTTGTAAAATAAATACGGGTGGTTTACAGATCTCGCAGGTAAAACCTTATTTGCATTACAAAAGAGATTTTAATTATTTTTGTTACAAAATTTGTAACCATGATTTAAATTTTATTTTGAGTATTAAATACAATACGTTTAAGTGGAAACAGAACTGGAAACAAAGACGCACTCAGAATTTTTTCTTTAAGGGGGCACAGAGAGCTTTATTGAAATTTTAAAAAATCCTAAATTAAGAACAATAAAATATAGAGACCTACGGACATACTGCCAAACAAAAAAAAAAAAAATTGTGAATTTTTTAATTTTTTTTTTTAATTTTGAAAAAATCTTAACTTTAGAACAACAAAATATAGAGACCTGCGGTTTGATTTTTTTAATCTACGGACTTTCTTTTACCTAGATAATAGGGCCTTCTTTAGTAGGCCTTAGGACTCATTTTGAAGTAACATTTTTTTTTTTGCAAAATTTTTTTTTTGTCAATTTTTTTAAAATTTTACAAAAGCCTAACCTAATATAGGGAACTGCTATTTGAATTTTTCAAATCTTAGTATATTGTTTAGTCTAGAAAAAAATTGGGGCCTTAATTACCCCACTTTTACAATAAATACGAATCGCCAAACAAAACCTATGAAAATGGTCAAAAATCGAAAAAATCGTAAGGGGTACCTCGATTTTTTGCCATCAAGGGTTTAGCTTAACATTTTTTCTAAACTAAACAAGGAACAGCGGTTTCAAAAATTTAAACCGCAGGTCTTTAAGGTGCCTGTCCACTTGAGATTACTCGCGAGAGTAACTCTCGATAGCAGCTCTCACGGGTTGGCCTACTAGAGAGCTGAGTTCGACCGGATGTACTATCGAGAATACCCGGCGAGCTGCTCACCGAGAGCCCTCTCGCGAGAACTTTCAAATCTGAGTCCACGTGATCAGTTGTGGAGAGTAGTCATAATGGCGTCGTACTATAGAAAGGTCGCAGCAGCTGTAATAATTCTAACTAAAAGAAAAAAGGTGAATAAAAAAAAGCTGCTGGATTAAGTCATGGATTGATAGAATACGTGTTTTAGGAGCCTTCAATAATTTCTGGAAATCAAAAATGAAATGGTGCAGCACCTATTTTTCATAATAAAGTTGGATTGATTAATATTATTAAAAATTTATTTACTTTTAATAATTCTCTTTAATTTAATTTATTTTAAATATTATTAATAAAATTGCAAATAAAAAATAATTGAAGCTATAGCTTGTACTAAAAAATATTTAATAGAAGATTCAAAGGAATATGATTTTTCTTTTTTCTTAATAAAGGAATGTAAAGTAAAAGAAAAGAAAGTAAATTAATTTCTAATCCTATTCATGTCCCTATTCATTAAATAGAAGAAATAGAGATTATTTTTCCTGTAAATAAAGTTGATAAAAAAAAAATAGATATTAAAAAGAAAAGGATTATTACCTTTATATTTGGGGTATGTTCCTAAAAATCTTAATTAGCATATTTTGTTATTAATTACATTTTAGTAAATGATGTATAAAGTTTTTTGATACTTAAAAATAGTTTAATTCTATTAAATGTATTTACTAAAATAATTTAATAAGTTTATATTAGGTTCTACTTAATTATTTGGGGTAATTATATATATATTAACAGCCTTGTGGCCAATAAAAAGACAAATACATACAAATTAAACAAACAAGATAAACTGTACAAAAAAAAATAAATAAATAATGAACAAATTAGTTATTAATAAAGGTAAAAATTTACATAATTTCTTCTATCAAAATAATTCTTTTAATCAAGCATATAATGTTTTAAACTTTATTTTAATAAAAAAAACATATATATTTTTATTTTTAAATTGAATTAAATTTAAACTAAATAATTATTTTTAATAAAATTTAAAAAAAAAATGGTTAATAGGTTGGTAATTTTCTAAATTTGGGGGGTATAAATTTTCCTACAAAACATTCATTCTGTCTGGTAATCGACACATTTCACGTTCCACAAAATTTCCCGGAGTTCGTACAAGCCGATTAATTTATTTATTTCCTCCGGTGACCAATTTTTGAACATCTTGTAAGTAGACAGCTCTCGATAACACTCTCAGAATTCGAAGACAGTTCGTATTTGGCGAGCTACTAACGGAGAGGTTAGGGAGCACGTGTCCACTAGTGAGCACGTTGAGAGTAGTTAGCTCTCGGAGAGTAACTTGCCACTTTCCGCGAGTTACTCTCATTGCACCTTTCGACTATCACTTATTTCGATCACTGGAGCAATTTTTAAGAAACTAGACACTTTCCGTGAGTTACTCTCAGAGGTGTGCCCATTGGCGAGTAACTGCTATCGAGAGGTTCTCGCCACTATTTACGCTCAAGTGGACAGGCACCTTCATATTTTACCGTTTTCAAGATAGATTTTAATAAAATTTTAAATTAAAATTAAAAAACTCAAAATTTTTCAAAAAATTGTTATTTTCTTCTAAATGTGACCTTAGGTTGCAATTGAAACCGCAGTCTCCCAAACAAAAAATTTTTTGCGAAATTTTTAATTTGACAATTTTTTTTTTTTTTTTGCTTTTATAAAATCCTAACTTGGTACACGATTTATACACTCATCGAAATTGATAGAATTTTTAAAATCGGTTAAGTAGTTACGTCAATTTTTTAGTAGTAAATAAAAATTATACAAATAAGGAAAAATTTGTATTATTTATATTATATGTGGGTATATTTTTTTTGCATTTTCTTGAAATTTATAGTGGCAATTAGAGTAGTATTAGTTGTACCGGAAAGTTCTTTCGTTTTTATTATTAGTGCAGTATGCGAACTAGTCACGACTTATTCGCTGAATTACACAGACGTCTTTTGCGTTTTGGTTAAACTGTACCTTTGAGTACTTAATTATTGTTTTCGTTTCATTTTAAACCCTTACATTTTAAAATGGCGGAAGAATTTCCATCAAAAATTATTTTACGCTGTTCAAAAATGTTTTACGAGTACCGTACAAGAAATTCTGCTACAATTGCTACAAAAAATATTTGCACTATTTATGGTGATAAACTAAGTGTACACACGTCACCGGTGGTTTAAAAAATTTAAATCAGGAAATTTATGCTTGGATGATGAACCCCGCTGAAAGACCCTATAAAGGAATCATTTATTATGAGTTTATGATGTTAAAACCGGGGAAAAGTATTAATTCAGATCTCTACTGTGAACAATTGTATCGACTGAATCAGAACTTTACCAGAAAACGGCCAGAAATTGTGAATAGAAGAGAAATTATTCTTCAACACAACAATCACCGACTTTCTGCATGAAAAAAGACACGTGAAAAACTTTCCGGGCTTGGTTGGGAGGTTCTACCACACCCACCCTACTCACCAGATATTGCACCTTCCGACTATCACTTATTTCGCTCACTGGAACAATTTTTAAGAAACTAGACACTTAGGATCGGTTTCTGAAAGCTTAGCCGAGTTTAATTTTTTGGTTAAACTCGGTTACAATATAAAAATCCCATAAGTAACCATAGCAACGATTTCCTAACCATTTGGTTATAGTTAACTAAGATTTCAGAAACCGGCACTTAGAGATATAAATCATGTTGAAACGACCCTTTAACAAAATTTTTTCTTCAAAAAATCAAGAATTTTATAAATCGGAAATATTTTCTTTTCCTGATAAATGGGAGAGTGTTATAGATCATAATGGTAACTATTTTACTCAATAAATTACATTTTTTTCTTCCGATTTGTTAGTATTTTAATAATGCCAAATAAAGGAAAAAACTTCCCGGTACACCTAATATATATATTTTTTAAACATTAATAAGCCGCGAGCGAAGCAGGGCTGTGCAGTTAGTATAATCAAAAAATATTTCATAAATGAAAATTGTGTTTTTGTTGGTGGTAAAACAGATGTATCCTTTAATATAGCCTTCTGTTGCTCTCATTATAATTCGTCCTTATTTGTCGGAACCAACTGTTACATTTCCTGTGATCAAAATGAATACATCATTATTCCAACGTCAATATTATCTCGAAGTGAGAAATAATGGGGTTAAACAAACTCCCATAACTAATTTATAAATTACAAACAACACAATAGCTCCGGGGGTGTTTACATTGTTGTAGCAGAACACAAATTGCCGAGATGCAAGAAGCCCGCTGTGTCACTGACATCCTGTCCCTGGATTATATCCTTTCGTCACACCTTCGTGTCTAACCGATAACGTCTTTATTTTCACATTAAGGATGTAAAGCCATGTACGCAAAAATAACAGAGGGGTATTGTAAACAGAAACTGAGAACGGAACGAAAACGAAATAACGGTATAAACTAACATTTGGAGAGAAATCTTCAGAATCTGAAGAATGAAAACAACAACAGAAACGATATTTTCTTTCGTCGTTTAAATACGAAATCAAAATTGATAATATTTAACACCGGTTTCATCTTAACGTTCTTCAGTTTATAAAGACGATACGAGCAGGGCCGCATTAAGGTTTTCATAAGCCTTGAGATGCGCTCAGAGCTCTGAAATTAGTCGACTATAACTTGTACACTGTTGATTGTCACTATAAAGTTTGTCATATGGTAAAGCTAGCAACCGTTCATTGCTCCAAATGTAATAGATTATTCATTGTCGATTGTGGATAGTTTTCAAATCTTATAGGTAGTGAGTTGTTTTAATGATATAGACATATAAACACATTGACAATCTCAGTCTACATCGGAGGGAACGTTCATACTGTATGCCTTTACATAAAAAAATGTCATCGCGCCTATTACAACAAATCTCGCCTAAAATTATAAAGACAAACAGTAAATATGATCAATTTAGGTAATAAGATAAGGTTTAGTTAGTAAAAATCTAGGACAGCAGAATTAGAAAAACGATAATAGATAATAAACATTTTACGAAGCCACCGTAGTTGGTTTAAAGACACACTATTCTTAACTCACTAATTTCCAGAGATGTAAACGATGCCTTGAATGCTTAAACTACCTATTAAACATATGCATAACGCACAGTGCACATTCAACTAATTTAAAGATCTCTGAACGCAGATTAATACCAAACGCTCTAAATTTGTTTATTGCAATGCTCATTTGTATTTTTGCGCACACAACTGTATGCTAGAATATTCAAATCTGTGCATATTCTGGTCGTTTTCACTAGCATGTAATAACATTTGCAGATATTACTATTCAAAGGCAATTTAGTCAGTAGCAGATAGTTCAGTTACCTAGCGGAAATGTATAATGTTATCCTATTATCAGACCACCGTAATCAGGTATTTTAGCAAATGTATACCATTATAGTTTGCACCACACATTAAGCTCAATGTTCCAGTATATTGGGAATCATTGAATTGATCTTATACTTGTACTGGAATGATATTAATTTTTCGATATTGTTAGCTGACAGGCAATACACTTAGGGCCAGTTTTACCATTAATAGTTACCTGTTGGTTAGCTCAAATCAATGGTGAACGACATATTTGCAATATAATAATTACCATAAATTTCCACGGTAACCACTAGTCAGAGACTTAACTACCGATTGTAAATCTAGCCGTTAATTTCGCATGTTTACCATGTTGCTATGGCATAGAAAATACCATATTGCTTTTGAAGATCGGCATAAAACAATTATCCCGTATAACTATAATCACATTGTTAAACTACAAAAGAACTAGGGTTCATGTTTACAACCACGTTGTAAACAGTCAACGGTCAGTGGCTCAGAGATATTTGTTTTTGTTAATCCTTTAAGTCAGTGGTGCGCAAACCGTGGGTCCGGACCCCAGAGGGGTCACGAGAAAAATTTTAGAGGTCGCCAAATTCAAAGAAATTTATATGACAATAAAAAAATTTAAGGCTTTTCTTCAACAAGTATCTAGTACCAGTAAAATAGTGAAATGAAATTTTGTTCTTTATAAAAATAGAACTATATATTTTCACGAAAACAATTGTCTGTATTAATACCTAATCAGAGCATACTAATACTAGTCTTTACTAACATCAGCGCGTAGATGCGATTCGTTAATTTAATTTTTATGGTGTTACAACTTTTATAGCATTTTTATGATGGTTTAAAAGTTTAGTGCGCTATTTTAAAAAGGCGGTATTTTAATCGATGACGTCACCGGCACTCTTTTAAAAACACCCTGTAAGTGCAAATCCCAGAAAGAATGTCACTTTAACTACGTTGACGATTAAAAAAACGTCTATTATCTATCCAGAGGTCGCGACAAAATTGTAGACAAAATGGGGGGTCGGAAATGAAAATAGTTTGCGCACCACGGCTTTAAGTAAGATGCGTAATGTGAAAAACTAATCCCTACGGCTATGGGTTGACACGCCTAGTTATATCAATGCTATTGTAATTTTATGAGTTCCCTAACTTTTATTATTTTATTGCGATCCTCAAAACTAATATGGTACGGACTTTAACCATGTCAATTTCTCACATGTCGCAAGATTGCCATGGTAACTCGAAAGAAATTAAATATACGTATATTTTAATGATTTAAGCGTGTTCTACATTATACAATTCTCATCAAATTTTCATACTTATTTCTTTGACTAGAACTTGTACTAGAAATAAATCAGTGAAATTGTACAGTGTAGAACACGGTAAGTAGTCAAGGTCAACTTTATTCAAAACTAGATTTGATCCAACTATTCTTGAAAACACATCCAACTTGGAACTCGGTGCATGCGCAGTAGACAGTTTTAACAATTGTACCAACATTAAAATTACGCTTGTAAATATTTTGTATTACCACGTGTTTAATAGTGTTTTGTTGATCATTGGTTTGAATAAGCGAATATATAAATTGTGTTTTGTATGTAAATCAGTAATTTTACAAATCTAATAGCTAGGTTATAAACACTTGACAAGATATGAATAATATTTTTATGTTGGTACTTTAAATGAACTGAAACACGTGTAAGAATTTCATTCTCTACCAAAAAATTGAAAAATAAATTGTATTAAAACTTTGACAACTTCTAGTTCAAAGAAAAAAGTTTAGAAAATTGATGAATAAAGTATAATGTAGAACACGCTTTACAGTCTCTTTCCAGCGAGTAATTCAAATAGATTATTGATAGTTCAGTTAGAATTTTTAAAACAGATATATAGTAAAGGAAACTTTAGTTGACAGATGACGGTTTATTAAAGCATATGGTTCAATGGGAGAGAACTATAGCAATAAAATTTCCATTTTTGAATAGAGCCATATCATTTGTTCACAGACAAAGCTAGAAATAGAGAAAGAGATACAATTTGTTTCACTCATAGAGAAGGAAAGACTATTAGTGCCGCTCAGACCTGATGCGCGCGCGTGTATACAAAGGGACATACGTTGAAGTTACCATATTGTAATATAACAAAAAAAAGACAAAAATTATGAACGTACGTTACAGTAACAATCCAAAATACGTTCTTGACATCTTAAATAAAACTGTGTGAAATAGATATTAATTTCTTTATCGGTTCTCAATCGATCAATCTATCAAATAAATTCTCCTTTACTATATACAGTCCATCTGTTTTAACGATATCATTTATAACGATATATTATATAACGCCATATCGGTTTTTGTGACGAAATTTTAAATTTCCGGCCAGAAACAGAACGTTTTTATACGAGAGGCTTATCGCTTATTACGACATCGGATATTACGACAAAATTAATATAACGACGAAAAATGGCTTGAAATTTGGGTCAAATTATCTTTTACAACGACTGCTGAACGCCGGGAAAGTACCGAATTGGCTAGGAGAATTGCCGAGTTATGAAAATGTAAGACGAAACGAGACAGGTAAACATATTCATTCATTGATTAACTATGAGTTGAAGGTACGTAATCGACGTCGATATAGCGAAACATAAAGCACTAATGTAAATGTTTCAAATAATGATGAAGAACACGAAACGGAGGAGATATGACAGAAGATGAAATTTTAGCTGAATCAGATCGGAATTTGGAGTCAAATAAACAACGACGGAGTAGATATGGAAAAATTACCGAGTTCCAAACACCTACTTTACAGGATGTATTTTCAATAGTTAAAACAATTTCATTGGTGCCTTGAACGTAGTTATAAATGATATTCACTGTATTTATTTATTGGTTATCAGTCGGTCGATCGGGATCTGAATTTTTAGCGAGTATAATATCAATTTTTAATCTCCTTACATTATCTATTAAAATTTTACAATGAGTTGCAAAGAACTGTCTATTACATAATTTGGATCACGCGTTTTAAAAAACTGAGAAGCACTTTATGTAATACCAACTTTATAATAGTTCTATCAAGATGATTTTATTTTGAATAAGATTGGTAACATTAGGCTCTTATCGTTAGTTCTTTTATACTTGGCATCGCAGATAAAAAATTATTGAAACGTAAAATCCTGTGAAGAAAATCCTTTTCTTATATAAGGTCACTTCAAAGAAAAGACATTTTCCGTCCCTTTGGAACTCGAAAGAGAAAATTGATGTCATTTAGCCTGTATCGTACGATAAAAATACATTTACAATACAATGAAACCACATAAGAAGTATTAAAAAAATTTCGAATGAAAATAAATACTGGGTGATCAATTTTAATTGTCTTATGGCCGGTTGCTAAAGTAAGAATTATCCCTAACTCAAGTTAAAATCATTTGTTTTTGTATGTTGTAACATATATAAACAAATGATTTTATCTTGAGTTAGAGAAAACTCTTAAGCCTCATTCATAGCTCATGTTTTAATAGACAACGCGTAATTCATAGTGCATAATGTTAATGGATAATGTTAGTGGCTAAGCACAACACTTTAGTACCATTCATAGCTCATGTTTTAATAGATAAATCGATCTAGCTGCCATCTACACGCAATAGAAATTACTAAACAATTTATAATAAAAATATCTTGTTATTAAATATATGTATCGTTTTTTTATTAATGTACTTCTAAAAAGAACCAAAATAATATTTATTAAGTTAATTATTAAATAAAATAACTATAATGTTTCTGAAGCTACTCACTCTAACCTAACTTTTTGATTTCACAAAAAAAAGTTAACTTTTGTTTCCACCCTGTTTCCCAGAAGTGTTGGTCTAAAAATCTGAAAAAAATCTCAATAATGTACATTGATGGAAACCAAAATAGGTCAAAAGGAATTTTTATAAGATTAATTTTTTTATTGTTGAAAAAATACATATTTTATTTTAAAAGTTCATGTAGTATTTTAAGGAAAAGCTCTTAGTACATAGAATAATAAACGGTACATTATTTTCAAAATATTGTTCATTTTGACTTGATTACCGCAAATAAAAAAAAATATTGTTCCACACATATAGCTGCTTTAACTTGGGTACTAGATACCTGAAAAACACTAAAATATGTGAAAATTCACACTTCACATCAATTTTTTATTAGATTCAACACATTTACTAATTACTACATCATAAACTGCAGCCACAAGTCTTTTTAGAATTTCCTGTATAATATATTCGTCTATTTTGAAATGTATCACTGTATACCTGCGAAACCCTGAAATATGTAAAAATTCTCACTTCACATCTATTTTTCAATATTAGTTTCAAAATTTTTACTAATAATTATGTCACAAGCTGCATCCACAAGTCTTATTCGAATTTCAAGTATAATATATTCCTTCATTTTGACAGTTGTCACTGTTTTAATGTTAATGTTAATGTTAGAAGTTTGAGGTATACAAACTTCTAACATTATGCGTTAAATATTTTCTTACGCTTATCCACTAAATTGGAGCTAGGAATGCTTATACTGATTTGTGTAGAGCTAACATTGTTATGCGTTAACATTAATACTATGAATTACGTACTATCTATTAAAACATGAGCTGTGAATAATACTTTACATTAACAACCTTACATTTACATTAATGACATTAGTCATACATAACAAGCGACATTAGTCGCTCCATTGCAATATTTTTTCTACTGCTGACCAATTATGGCGAACTAGACTAAAGACGCAGACGTGATAGATTCACATGCAGATTTTGAAATTTTATTTAAAAGATTATTCAATAAACAAAGATTCAATACACAGCGAACTCGGGAGCACAATTTTAAATATAATTGTTGATAGAGATGCAGAACACTAAATATTGATATTAAACTAAACAGATATTAAACAATATGTTACGTGGGCTATTCGGAAAGTAATCTCCGTTTGGGTATAAAAATAAAACCAGCATAGATACAAATATTTTCTTGAATACATCTTAAAACTACATGTTTTCTTTATTTTTCCACCTAGTCACCATTTAAATTTAAGCATTTGTCATAGCGTTTAACCAGCTTTGAATTTTCTTCTTAATAGAACTCTGCCGCCGCCAGAGAAATGTAGCCAACCTGTCACAGCGTTTTGAAGATCTTCATCATTAGCGAAGTGGTGGGACCCAAGCCAGTTCTTCATGTGGTTGAATAGGTGGAAACACTTGGAGCCAAGTCTAGAAGAAAGTCTAGGGCGGAACCCATTCGTTTAGTTTTGTGGATCTCGGTCAGCAGTTTTGCTACCCAACGAGCACAAAACTTCGGGTAGCATAATTTTTCAGTGACTATCTCGTACAAAACAGTCCGAGAAACTTAAGGAAAATTTTCGGAAAGTTTCGAAATCGTGAACCGACCGTTCTCTCTAACATTTGGCGGCATATTCTATTTCGGCACTCATGTTTTGAGGTTATAACAAGCGAACACTCGGCAGTACGACGCTCCCTCTTGCACAGATGAAAGCTTACTGAATCACTGCACGCGCCGTTGTAACAATGGTGGCGCTCCACCCGCCTACTACTCACGCTACGCAACAATGGAAATTACTTTCCGAATAGCCCTCGTATAAAATAAATGTAAGTACGCTGCTCATGCATATAGCTTCGTAAACTCTATATCTAATTCTGTACCGCCATCGGTACATCACGCAGCCTAGGTAGCAGAACTCTTGAAATTGCTCAATTTCTGCTTCCTGGATAATAAATTTGTTGGGGTTATTGGTACCAATACGCATCTTTTTGGTCTTTTTAACGTGAATTGACAGGCCTGTCTCAGAAGCTTTTACTTGGACTCATTTTAGAGTGTTCTTTATATCGATATATGTGTGCGAAATAATAATAATAATAATAATATTTTGGCGGCTGCATATCGCCAGGGTATGGGATGCAGTCGTGTGTATTTAGCTCCACTAGTCTCTAGTATGACGCGGCTGAAAAGGTTGCTGAAGTTTGAGATTAGTGGACGCTTGTCAAGACCTGACAAACCCCATAATAATTTTATTGAACCTATTAGTGTACATAAATACTGGAGGTATAGTCATTGTTCATTAGCTTACATTACGTTGTTCAAATATACAATATATGCGAACAATGTATAATATAAAATATTATTCTCGTATTACGAGAATACCTTGGAAACTATATAATGTAAGATACACATAAAATGTCAATACTATAAGTAGCATGATATTGACTTTCATAAAAAATCTGTATGTATAGTTCAGAACAACAGTTTAAATAAGATTATGTTCCAAAATTAAGATATTCACAGATCGAATAAAAATTATGTTTCAGCAAAAAAAATTAAATTTCTTTTTAAAAATTTTCAAATCTTCCGCTTATTCCAGGTCGCCTAAAGTTAGTCCATTAGTGAAGTCCCGTATTATACCATTGGCGGAAGTATTAGCTGACGTCAGTACGTAATCTAATACTATGTTAGATAGTAGAGGGAATAAGACGCAACCTTGTTTAGCCCCTGAAAGTAAATGGAGGCTTTCGCTCATGTGTCCCCTGTGTAGTACCTTGCAAGTAGCGTTATTATAGAGTAATTTAATTAGGATAATTATTTTGTTAGGGATACGGCCCCCTGGTTTTCAGGGACAAGGCGCCTTTGGTTTACAGTATGGGTCAAAGAGCGTTGTGGTACAAACTGTCAAAGGCTCTTTTATATGGTTTTCAGTAAGGCCCAACAAGCGTTGTGGTATAAACTGCTTTTTTAAAGTCAAGAAGGACAGTATAAAGTTTTGTTTGCCATTCTATAGATTGCTCTGTTATATTTCGAATAGTATTCGCATGATCTATACAAGACTTTCCAGGCCTTAAACCAATTGGTTCTTGTCGTAGTGTCAGCTCGAGTAATTATTATGTTAATAGAAATGAAGAGGCAGCGAAAAGTTTAAGATATTTAGGTGATATTTTGACATACTCCCTCTGTTCGAAAATATGGTACACATTTCTTAAAAAAATGTGGGATTAATATTATCTTTTTTTGTTTTTATTTCTAAATAAGTGGTTGCTAGGAAACTGATTAACAAATGGCGCGCAAATAGTTTTGCATATGTCAAAAGTAATTCACAGAAAAAAAAAAACGCGTATTTTAGACAAATTTAAGTGACACCCGCTGTTCTAACAAAATGACGAATTTTGATCAAAATGATGCTGAATAGCAAGGAAGAAGTTCCAAATCGACTTCAATCATGACCTGGCGGTCCAGATTAAATATATATTGGATCTTGGCTTTTTCAATTCTGTCGAATCCTTACAACATACAGTTTCACCGAATTCAATGAAGTGATTGAATACGTACAAAACGCATTAATTGCCATAAACATACAAACCTTTGATAATGTTTTTGTAACATTGCAAACTTGTCTAGAAGCAACCGTGTGAGCAAAAGGAGAGAATTCCTATAAGATATCGCACATTAATAAAGCAAAACTTCATCGTAAGGGACGATTACAAACAATATTATCATATTCCATGCAAGCTGTGGAGACAGCCACGTCCTTGTTAAACTGAAACTTTTTGTATTATTCTTTATCTTACTAGATATTTGTAACTATTTCATAAATAAAATCATTTAATTAAAATTGTAAATGTACATCATATTTTCGGACGGAGGGAGTATTAAACTTCAATTAAATATCTAAATTTTAAAATAGTCTCAAAATCACAGTACTGAAATAGATATACCAGCTAGCGACATAAAGGCATTAATAAAGAAATCCATAAAAGGTCAATGGAAGGAAAAGTGGCATTCAAATACCAGCCATCTAAGATATGTAAAAGAAGATACCAACAAGTGGCCAAGCAAGAGGAGTCGTAGAGAACAAGTCGTCCTAACTCGACTAAGAATTGGCCACACCTTATACACACACAAACATATCTTTGCAAGAGAAAACCACCCGATGTGCAACGTATGTGATACTAGAATCACTATATGTCACATTCTGCAGGAGTGCCCACAATACAATACCGAAAGACAGCAAAACAACTTAAAAAACAGTGTCCAAGACATCCTGTAAAATAATAGTGGAAGTGAAAACCAAGTGTTAACCTTTTTAAAAAGCATAAATATATATGATGAAATATAAAGCCCCCCGATAGTAAATTTAATTCACAGTTCAACAAAGTAAATATACCTGAATGTAGTAAAAATTTTTGAGTTGTTTTATTGTAATTATGTAATTTTATGTATTGTAATTATGTATTAATAAGTCAGTCAATGTATGTCGGTGCCAATAGTCTCCGTAACTGAGGCACCTTAAACTTAAATATAAAAAAAATTGATATGAAGAGTGAATTTTCACTCATTTCAGGGTTTTGCAGGTATTTAGTATGTGAATGATGATTATTTGGGATGCCAAAACAAATTTTATATTAAAATTTTTGTTTTGTTAAGTTTAATTCGAACGCCTAATACCATTACTTAGGTTTCTAAATATGTGCAGTATTTATATATATATATATATATATATATATAGCAAGGTCCTTTAAGATTTTGAAAATTGCGCCTATGGCTTTCATTGGTTGTTATAAGCTCCGCCCCTCTGATTTCGTGTACATTGAAACAGAATTTAATTATAATTTCAACAATTTCCACTGGTTATTAAATTTACGCTTTTAAAAATTAAATGCAATATTTGCCAAAATATAACTAGAATTTTGAAAAAGTAATTTAAACATAAAAATGCAAAAAAAAGCAAAAAAAAATATTGTCTCTTGAACTGACTAACTTGGGTGAAAAAGCCAGCGCAAGTACCACTACACCAGGAGTAAGCCTTCCATTCGAGCGTGTTGCAAAGCTGTAACTTGTGTACATTATTAGCAAAAAAACACAAAAAATGCGTTTTTTTCCAAAAACATAATCTGATCAAAAATTCCTGTTGTACTATTCCGGTTCACACCAATGTACATTACTTAGAATTTTTTCAGATTTTTAGTTTAAATCATCTGGGCTACAGGGTGTGGGACAAAATTTTTTTTGCACAATTTTGGCAAAAATCGCTTCAAAATAATTTATTTTTAAAAATAAAAATTTGATCGTTAATCCACGTACCAAGGGCTTTCATTTGATACCCTACTAAGAATTACAAAAAAATATTTTTATTTTCGATGAGCACATATTTGTTTATATTTTTATGGGGATATGCTTTTTAGATGTTTTAGTATTTTTCCTATGTGCGGGTCAAAGAGTTGTATAAGCATGCTAAATTTCAACTCTCTAGGTTTAGCCGTTTGGCTACAATTTTTACCGAACAGACAGACAGACAGACAGACAGACGACAAAATGACGGTATAAGGGTTTTTTGGTCATACCTACAAAACCCTAAAAAAGAACAAAATTACATATTAGTTGATAACCGGTATTCATAATTTTGCCGTATATACATAATTCAAACGATAAAAAATTAAAATCCAATTTGCAATCCTATAATCCATCATGCAGGTAATAAAGTTTGGCTGACTCTGGTTTTGATTGGGGCTGTAGTCAAAACCAATTTTTCCACTAGATTGCATTTAGGGGCTGATGGAATATTTTTTGTGCAAAGTGGCAACGAATTTTACCGTGAAATTGCTTCTATTACGTGATCAATTTTAAAAATTATTAAATATACTATGTAATTATTTTAGGCACAAAGTTGATTTCGGAAATATATCCATTATAAAATATTTGGTTGAATAATTTTGATAATTGAGTTGGGATTGAATTTAGCTCCTGTATACATTGAAAATTACTGGTAAGAATTTTTTCGCTACCAGGGTTATATTTTCCAATTGATGAATCGCTAAATGTAATAATAACCTCTTATTAAACTAATATCACACGTCTGTTATTAAATGTTGAAAAATATATGCAAAGAATGTAGCTTATGATAATTTAATACCTCCTGCAAAATTTATATTTCCTCTAATCGAACATTCTTGTTCGATTTCTGACGCATTAGTGCTTTTCCAAGAGCTGCTCGTTATAACTGATATCATTGCTTTTGAGGGAAGTCAATGCCGTCTTGTCCGCAAAAAAAAAGTGAAACGTAGTGTGAATTTTCAGGATTTCATGAGTATCAATTTTTAGAAATTGTATCTAAACGGCTGAACACAGAAAGTTCAAAATTGGCATACTTATACAAATTTTTGACCCATGTTAAATATAGAGTTCAAAAAAAAACGTCATACGATAAATATAAACAAATATGTATTTAAGGAAAATATAAGTAGTTTTTTTTTTTTTTATTTTGAGTGGGGTTTCAAGTGAAACCTCTTAATTCGTGGATAAACAAGTAATTTTTTTTATGAAAATCAATTTTTAATATAGGATTTTCACCAAAAATATGTCAAAAAACTTTTGTCCCCTACCCTATTTCCCAGAGGAGTTGATCTATAAATCCGAAAAAATTTCAATAATGTACATTGATGGGAATCGGAATAGTTCCACAACAATTTTTATTAGGTTTTCGAAATATATTTTGTGTCGTTGAAATATATATTTTTTTAAATTTATTGTGTGGTATGAAAAGAAAGCTCTTAAGACGTAGATTAAGGAACGGGAAGTAAATTATTAGATTTTTTTTTTTTTATTTTAACGCGATTTTATTCAAAAGTGTACTGATAAAATTATCGTTTCGCATCCTTTAAGGCAAAGGGATTAAATTAAAAATCTAAAAAAAATAAAAGTAATGTACATTGATCTAAATCGGAAACGTACGAGAGGAATTTTTTATCAGATTTCGTTATTTTTCAGACCACGTGTCATGGTTCAGGGAATCCAAAAAACCTATTTTCAAAGTGCCGTCCGTATGTGTGTGTGTATATACGATAACTTAGAGAGTTCCTTCTGGAACTAAAAAATTCTCCTATTAATTGGGACGAAGCCTATTGTTTTTTATGAAGATCCGAAACCGGAAACGGAACTTATTAAATTTGAAATTTAAAAATTCATAACCCGTAAACCAAATCTTGAACAAAAATTTGTATGAAATATAATTTGATGTATTTTTGAAGGTTTACCTAAATCCTTTTTTTAATATTTAAATTTTTTTTTTTATTATTTTATTTATTTTATTTTTTATAGGAGGGCAAGTCTAGCGGAGGTCTCCCTTCGCCACTGGTTTTAATTTATGGCAAATAATGTTACGGATTTTTTGTATATATGCTAAGGTAGTGTTTTTTTTTTTTTTTTAATTAAAAATATAACATTAATTTCACAACTGAGAACCGAGTTCATGTGTGTAGTATTCAGTAACATCCCCCTACTATTCGTTTTTTGTTCTTAAGTTATCAAAGAGGAATAAATTATTTATAGTAGTGAAATACTTATAAATCAAATAACACATTGGAAAATCGCGTAACACAGTCGCTGGTTAACTTCATCCTCGTGCAATATAGCCTCCATTATATACTTGCTAAATAGAATACTAGTATATTAATTTTCAATAAATATATTCTATTTTATTGAATTATTCCTGAAACTAGGTGAATCATTTTAATTTTCAGATTTAGGCTATCAAAAATTCCTTCTAGACTTAGATCCTGCTCTAACTGGGACCAGTCAATTTTTGAAATTCTAAATTTCCCTTACAATAACTCCTGCCACCTTAGATGTGTTATTCGTCAGAGAGACAGAAACAATTTTCCACTACAAAAAAATGTTCAGTTACGCTTTCCAGTCACAATTTTTTAAATTGAATACAATAAATGTTGAATTCCAAGTGAATACTTAAAAGATTAAAACACTTTTTACCCCAGTCTAATCTCTAAATTTCTTAATACATGTTTACACATTTAGAATGGTCCCTGGAGATTCTTAAAGGTCGAACAATGCTATCAAAATCAAACAAATTTTGTAGAAAACAACACGATTGGACGATTGCCGGACTTCCCCCTAGAGCTTAATATAATCCGGGTCTGGTCTGAGGGTAACAATGCGTGCAGGGTAGATTGTAAAGTCGCTTCCTGCTTCTGGACAAAGCCCCTCTATACCCAGACAGTACCGCGATTAGTATTTTAGTTGTCGGGGATAATTCCAGCCTTCCTCCTCATCTCTGTATTTACACGCCACCAAAGACCCATCTGTCGATACAGATATTGGCTTATACAGGGTGTTTCAAATTAAATTAGCATCACGTGACTAAGCAACGGCTTTAATCTAATCAAAAATCATTTTAGTGTCGCAAATAAACAAGTCAAAATTATTTGGTGGTTGTACAGAGTGCGGTCTACCGAGATATTTACACTATAGCGTGCGGAATACCATAATTTTAATTAATTCGGTGTATGATTAATGTCCTGAACAGTAACGTAACTAGGCAGGAGCAACAGGGGTACATGCCCGGGGCCCAGATCAAAGGGGGGGGCCTAAAAAGAAAAATATTAGCATAATAATTGTATTTGACTTTTTTTAGGTCATCACTTGGATTTTAGAAGTGAGGACCTTTTTAGGGTGTTATGGGTATGACCACCAAAAATCATGTATCTGTCTGTCTGTCCGGTAGAAATTGTAGCCAAACCGCTGAACATAAAAAGTTGAAATTTGGTATATTTGTACAACTTTTTGATCCACATATAGGAAAACTATAGAGTTCAAAAAGATACAGCGCGGGATAAATATAAACAAATACCTATGTATTTAATGGATTTTTTTTTTAATTTGGGTGGGAAATCAAATGAAACCTCTTAATGCGTGAATGCACAAACAAATGTTTATTTTCGAAAAATCTTTTTTTTTTTATTAAGTTTTTGTCAATAGAATGGCAAAAAACTTTTGTCCCCCACCCTATCTCCCAGAGGGGTTTAACTAAAAATCCGAAAAAAATCTTAATAATGTACATTGATGGGAACCGGAATAGTTCAACAGGAAATTTTGATCAAATTGGTTTTTCGCAAAATATTTTTTTTTTGAGTCGTCAAAAAAAAAATATTTTATTAAAATTTATTGTGTGATATCAAAAAAAAATCCCTTAAGACGTAGATAAAGGAACGTAAAAGTGGTTTTTTATTTTTTTCATTTTAATACAAATTGCAACTGGCCGGTTGCTGGGATTCCATTTCCAGTAGAGAATCTGTTAGTTTTTCATATAGTCGTAATATAAACAATGTCTCTGTAGGCATTATGCTCATGCGTGACAATAGATCGCCCGCAGTGTTGCCAGGTCTGGATTTGATTGATATTTTTGCAATTATACAAAAAAAAAAATACAAAAAAATGCGTTAAAATATATATTATGGTATTATTAGAGATATATGATACACGGTAGAAAAAATCTAATTGCAACCTTCTTGTCGTGTCTATTGATTTAAAGGATTTAAAACCAACACTTGTAATTGTGTAGGGACAGGCATTCATCGTTTGGCCCTCTAATAATCATTATTCACGGACTAAATACCCACAAAACCCTGAAATGTGTGAAAATTCACACTTTACGTAAATTTTTTTAAGTGAGGACCTTTTTTTAAGTCATAATCACTTGTATTTTAGAAACGAGGGCCTTTTTTTCAACATCACTTATATAGTGTTTAGGGGCCCCCAATTAGAAAATCTTGTCCAGGGCCTGAAAAAAACTAGTTACGGCCCTAAATACGTACACATATACATTACAGCAGGCGCGCACCCAGGATTTTTTCTTGGGAGGGGGGCTTAGAAGACAAAATTGTTTTGAAAAGGGTAGGAATCGTGGAAACAAGTGCTGCCCAAAAGCACTTTATTTTCCAAAATACAAGTGATGACCTAAACAAAAAAGATTCTCACTTCCAAAATATCAGTAGTTAGCCAATTAAGATCATCGCCCTAATTTTGTATTTTGACAAAAACCATGCGGTTTTTTAGCTCGGGGGGGGGGGGGTACTCCAGCCCATGAGGCCCAAAGGTGCGCGTCTACATGTGAAGATTTATAACAGTGGGTAATTTTCCATGTGAGCATTTTTCAGTGTAAGCAATTTTCGTGTGTGCTTTTATTTTATCTATCACTGTGATCAGTGGTGTAGCTTAGGGGGGCGGGAGTGCGGCCCGCCCCGTGCGGCACTTTTTTGGGGCGGCAAAAATTCATAATAAATAATATCATGTAATCTGAACTAAAAATTTGAACCATTTCTATTCCTATTTTTGTCGCACCTACAATTCGGACCGATTAAAATGAGCACGGAACTCTTTATTATTTATTCTGTGACGAAACCAGGGAATCTCCTTTCTTTAAGTGAGTTTAGTAATCTCGCTCGCTCTAGCGACTGGAAACACCGTCTGTACTAACCAGTTACCTTGCGGTAATTCCCCGTATTTTATTTTGTGCTCGGATTGTTCACGACGAATATTCAGCGAGAATTAATTATTTCATATAAAGAATAGTTCATTATTAACACCTGCAACATCAGTCGTCCAATTCACATTGACTCAATTAACTTGCAACAATTCATGATTTTCTTTAAGTGCGTGTTGTGATTTGTGATTGTTATTATTGAACTTTGTCGAAAAATTGTATGTAACTAGATTATGTGGCGTAGCGTAGCAACGACGGTGGGTGCGGCACTTTTTTGGGGTGGCAAATACATTTTGGAGCCTTTTGAATTTAAATACCTAATTAAGGGGGCGGCGAAATGGCCTCCGTCCCGGGCGGCTGAAACCCACGCTACGCCAATGACTGTGATCACTGCTATTATTTATCACTGTGATTTATTTTAGATGTGGCGAATTTTCTATGTGAGCATAATTCCGTGTGAGGAGTTTTCGTATGAGCGCTTATGACTGTACGCACTTTACTGTGGGATTTTTTCGCATGAGGATTCTTCTTCTGCGGATATGTCACCGAGCCCCTCTTCAAATACGTCTACAATCGGTTACCTTCAAGTAGCATCTTCACCGGAACTGAAGTGAAATACATACTTGACAGATTTACGACATCACACCTCCCTGGTAATAAAATATTTAAAATCACTCGTAAACAGACTCTTTTATAATTAGATTCTAAACTAGGGATAACACGCAGCACTAACTTAGATTCCAAGATCTATTCTAAAATCTCCGGATGTATTTTAGAAAACCATAAAAACAAAATAAAGTAAACGCACGCCATGCGGTGCGAATATCTTTAAAAGAAACTGATAAGTGATATATAGATACAAAATACACGGAATTTTATGTGGAGATAAAAGAATTAATGGATTATTTTGTTCTTGAATGATTTAGAACTTAGATAAATGTTGACATAGAGGAAAGAGATTAAAAAGAACTTTACATATATTTAATTTTTTAGTTTAAAAACATAGTTTAAAAACATACACGCCAACATAATAAAAGTTATGTTGAAATAAATAAAAAGAAAGTGTGACATAGACCTCCGCAATGCTCCAAATATTTTAAATTACTGCATTATGTTTCCTATTTTCTTTTATTCGTTTGTTCAAGTTTATATGACAATTGTAATGTAAAAGCGATTTGAAGTAAGTTTTTAGGCGAGAATATCAAAAACAGTTCTTTTTTATCATCTAGTACTAGACAAAAAGTAAATCTTTTTCGGCCTAGGCTTATTCGATTACATTTTAGGCCACTGGATGCCAACGCCATCTACGATAGGGATGTTTGTTCAATAACAAGCGAATGTTTAAAATTATGTCGTTAAAGTCTATTCCAAACGATTAGGCGGAACTATGTTTTCAAATCTAGTAATTTTTACAGATTGATTGAAGCTTTTGATCATTTTGTGCAGGAAAAGCCAACTTCAATATATAAAAAATTGATGTGAAGTGTGAATTTTCACACATTTCAGGGTTTCGCAGGTACAGGCGGCCCTCGACTTTCGCACATAATTGGTTCCTAAAAGTGTGTGCGAATGTTGAATGTTCGAAAGCAGAGGGATATAAAAAAAACTTCAAAAATTGTATTTTAAAATATGTATGTATTTATTTATCAATAATAGGAACATATTACATATTTAAAATATACGAGGTCTGTTCAAAAAGTATCGCGAATTTTGTGTTTTATCAAAAATTATTTATTTATTCATGAATATCTATTTTGTCCCCTTCAAAGTAATCCCCACCAGATATTATACACTTGTGCCAACGTTTTTTCTAATCCTCGAAGCACTTGAAAAAATCATTTTTTGTGATCTTGTTCAGCTCCTCCTTCGATGCCGTCTTTATCTCCTCACTCGTAGCGTAGCGTCGTCCTTTCATGAGGCTCTTCAGTTTCAAGAACAAGGAAAAGTCACAGGGGCCCAGATCTGGGGAATACGGTGGCTGCGGCATTATTAGTGTGTTGTTTTTTAACAACACACTAATACTGTTGTGAGAGTTAATTGAATATCACCCTTTTTCTTCTTTTCTTGATACAGAGTTCTATAGCTCTATAATGTTTCTGAGAATGAGCGATGTATGAGTGAACGCAACACAACCTTTGACAAAAATCTTTAAAAATATATTTTTTAAAAATGAAATATGAAATGAAATTTTGAAATAGCGAATTGTGCGGAAGTAGAATGTGCGAAAGTCGAGGGCCGCCTGTATTTAGTAACTGAATGATGATTATTTGGGATGCCAAAACAAATTTGATGTCAAAATATTTTTTTATGAATTTTAATTCGAATGCCTAATACCATTATTTAAGTTTTTAAATATGTGCAGTATTTTTTTTATATAGCAAGGTTCATTAAAATTTTGAAAATTGCGCCTATTGCTTCCATTGGTTGCTTAAATCATAAGCCCCCCCTCTTATTTCGTATACATTCAAACATAGAATTAAATGTATGTAATAGAACACTTCCCACTGGTTATTAAATTTACGCTTTTAAAAATTAAATGCAGTATTTACCAAAATATTAATAATAATAAAATAGAATTTTGACAAAATAAAAATGCAAAAAAAAAACAGAAAAATTAAAATTGACTAGATTCCAACTCTAGTTTGCAAATCAAAAATAAACGACTAAACGCACAACCCTACGAATGCCTGCTTATCTACAGTGTTACATAGCGAATTAAATATTTAACATATTTTAGTTAAAAACACAAAAAATACATTATTTTCCGAAAACATAATTAGATCAAAAATTCCTGTGGTTCACACAAATGTACATTACTTAGAATTTTTTCAGATTTTTAGTTTAAACCATCTGGAATACAATTTTTTTTTGCACAATTTTGGCAAAAATCGCGTCAAAATAATTTATTTTTTACTAAGGGGTTTACTAAGGGTTTTCATTTGATACCCTACTCAGAATTTTAAAAAAATATTTTTTTTTTCGGTGAGCACATATTTCTTTATATTTTTAGGGGGATATGTTTTTTAGATGTTTTAGTATTTTTCCTATGTGCGGATCAAAGAGTTTTATAAGCCAGCCAAATTTCAACTCTCTAGGTTTAGCCGTTTGGATACAATTTTTACCGAACAGACAGACAGACGACAAAATGACGGTATAAGGGTTATTTGGTCATACCTACAAAACCCTAAAAAATAGCTAATGACAACTTACAAAAAGTTACAGTTAGTTCCGACTAATCGTTTGGAATAGCCTGTAATTAAAATTGGATGCCAACGCCATCTACGACAGTAATGTTTGTTCAATAACAAGCGAATGTTTAAAATTTTAATGTTTCAAATAAGTTTTTAATTTAATTTTTCTAATTAAAAAAATGTTTGGTCACCTCATCAAATATATAATGTGCACCTTTGCCAAAAAGTTCTTTTTTGTCCTCATCTGTTTGAAGGCCTCGGCTCTGTCTCGGCCATCTAATTCAAACGCAGTACACGTGGCCATATTATTAGACGCACTTTGTTAATAACAATAATAATAATAATAATAAATGAGCAGGCTAAAATACTGTGGGATTTTCGAATCCAAACAGACAAACACCTCGAGCACAACACACCATACATAGAAACACCACACCAGAATAGTGGAAAGAAAACGAGTTTGGATCATTGATATAGCAATACCAGGAGACAGCAGAGTACAAGATAAGGAGCTGGAGAAGATCACGAGGTACAAAGACTTGCAGGTTGAAATTGTGCGACTTTGGGAAAGGAAAACCAGTGTAATTCCCATAGTAATAGACGGCCTAGGAGCAATACCACCTAATCTCCAAAAACACTTGGACGCGTTAGGGCTGCAAAGAATTACAACCGGACAGTTGCAAAAGGTAGCTCTGTTGGGAAGAGCACGAATTGTGCGAAGATACCTTTGCGACTCTTAAGTACTTGGTTAGGACTCGAATGGTGAAGAGGACCTTTTTTCTCCCATTGTAACTATTATTATACTGTGTAACATAAATGTACAATAATAGTAATAATAATAATAACAAATCATGTTGGGAGAAGAGAAAAGCTACTAATTTTATTTTGACATGCCCAAAAGTGATCAATGAGTTCAAAATAAATAGTTATTTATGCAATAAGTGCATAAAGCAGTACTTTTTTTCACGAATAGGAAATTTGACCCCATGAGTGAAAAAAGAAGCTTTAGGCTTAAGTTTAATTTTTCCTACGACTGTCAGCAATTAGAAAATATATGATGTACATACATTTTTCTACGGCTATCTCTAATTTAAAAAAAAATCTAGGACAAAACTTAAAAACGAGATTTTTGAAGTTAAGATCACGAATTGACTTTATTTTTTTTTCAATGCAGTCTTTGATTCTTTTCCGGAGTGCACGAATATGTCTATAGTCCTTGGAGATGGTTCTATCGCCCCCATGAGCTCATGTAGGTCAATGGAGATAGTTGTATAGCCCCATAAGCCCATCGGCTTTAAGTTTTTATAAAAACTAAGAAAGAAAAATTATTTTTTTTGGAACAGTTTTATTGCTTTTCAAAATGTTCGCCTTTAAGGTTTATACACTTTTGCATGCGTTCAAATCAATTTTTGAAACTTTTTTTCCACTCTGAAGTTGGTATCTCAAAAACATGGTTTTCGAAGGCTTCAACAGCTTCTTGAGGTGATGAAAATCGCTGTCCACGCAGTTTTTGTTTGACATTGGGATAGTCGTTAGGGGATAAATCAGGTGATTATGGGCAATGATACATTAATTCCATGTTTTTCTCCTTCAAATAATCATTTGTTTACTGTGCTGTGTGGGAGCTTGCATTGTCATGATGAAGAATGATGCGAGGTTTTTGCTTGTTTTTCCTGATTTTGTCGATGGCAAACAAATTGTTGCATACCATTCAGAATTAATTATTCTCCGATCCTCTAAAGGAATGGTTGCGATGTTGCGACAAATCCAGTACAACCTAAGAAAGAAGCGATCATTTTCTTGGAAGTGCTTCGTGAACGAACAACTTTTGTGGGTTTCGGTTCTACTTGGAAAACCCAAACAGTGGATTGTTGCTTAGTTTCCGGTTCATATGAATAAATCCAAGTTTCGTCACCTGCAACGATGTTGTATACGGATTTTGCAGTGCCTAGGTTCAATGTTTTTTAGCATACTCTTACACCAACCAACACAAGCCTTTTTTTGAGCTTCAGTCAAATTATGCGGAATCCATCAGGAACAGATCTTTTTCACAGTTAAATGTTCATGCAAAATCGAATATATTGCAGTCTCCGATATGCCAAAGGATGCCTCTACCTCACGGTAAGTCACATGCCGACCTTCTTCAATCATTTTGCGCACAGCATCAATCGTTTTTTTGAATCACAACCGATTTTGCTAGAGATTCATCACTGACTTCATTCTGCAAACCAATTGTAAAGTCTTTTCTGATGGTGATTCATTACCAAAAGTTGAACGAAGCGAATCTATGCATTGTTGTTGAGTTAGGCCTTTACTAAAATCGTAAAAAATCATCCAACGAAAACCTTCACGAGCAATATCCATTTTATCACAAACTTGTTTCATTTTAACGCTCGCTGTCAACAAACTACTTGGTCAATTTATAAGCTGCCACTGATTTCACAATAACAAATGTCAAATTTTACAAATATAGTAATGACACATTTCAATATTGCCATCTAGTGGTCGTTTGTAAAAACATAAAAGGTAACCCTCATATTAGGTTCATTGTCAGCACATCTCTACCTCTTGAAATAGAAATGAACATATCTAAAAGGAAACACTAGAAAAACTGAAAACTAATGAGATTTTTCAATTTATTTTATATCCCTTGCATTTTTTCAAATCAAACATTCAACTTGAAAGAATTCTCCGAGAATTCTTTTTAGAAATAACTTTTAAATGCCTTACAATTCAAACAAGTACCATCTTTCCACTTTTTAGTTGAGATATAATATCATTTCTGGCAGACATACCAGTTAAAATATTAAACTTCCAATGTAATTTTCATTAAATTTATAACCCAAGTTAAATATTCTCTGCGCCAAGAACAAACAGAACAGATAAAAACGTACCTGGTAAAGTTAGAAAGTCGGTAAGACACATTTGGGACGTATCCGTTATGGCTGTACGTTATGATAAAAAACAAGGAACTGAAAATGTTGAAGGAAAATGCGATATGAATTTTCAAACCACTGAAATGATGATAATACAATTAATCAGTGAACATGCGCGTTTCTAAAATTTATAAAATGCGATGGATTGGAATTAATTTGAGTTACAGAACAAGGTATTCATATTTTGTCAATAGAAGCGAACATTTGTATGTATTAACTCGACCAGAAAGCTTTATCCGATTTTAATATTTTCAGTGACGGCTAAAATAGGGTGGCGCTGGGACAGTGTCCTCCTAAAAAATTATAAGAAAAACTGAATTTAAAATCTCATTTATACTTTTTTTTTTTTTTTTAATTTATTTATTTAAAGACACATCAGCTATTTGGCTATTAGTGTCTAATAAGGTTACATTATTGTTACATTTTTTTTTTTGGTTTGTATATAAATCTTATATTAGGTTATGTATGTTGGCTGCCTGTAAGAAATTAAGTACGTTGTTAGTCGTTGTTGAGTCTAGTCTTAAGATGTCTTTAAGGTCTTGTGGTAAGTTGTAGTTTATACGAAGGTTAGTGTAGAGTTGACAGTCTATTAGTATATGGTTAACGGTAAGTTGTTCGTTACATGTCTCACATATTTTGGTATCTAGTCTTGCCATGAGGTGTTCGTGTGTGTGTCTGGTGTGTCCGATTCTAAGTCTTGTCATTATTATTTGTTCTCGTCTGTTGGTGCCTGAGTTCCAGTTCTGTATGTCGTCCTTGACGGTTCGTAGTTTGTTGTTAGTGGTGTCACGCCATTTGGTCAGTCTGGTTATACTGAGTTTCTTTTTAATATCCTGTTTTACGTAAGTTTTGCTGGGGGGGGGGGGGGAATGGAGGGTTTCTTCGTGATTGGTAGACTCTCGGGCGGCTGTGTTTGCACGTTCGTTGCCTTCTATTCCAATATGGGCGGGAACCCAGATGAGGTGCACTATTTTGTTTTGTTCTTTTGTCATCTGGTATAGTTGGTCTTGTATTTTTGTCATTTATACTTAAAATTTGCATTAAACTAGCTAAATATATCTACATATATTTATTTTTATTATTTCTAATTCAAAGATTTTTCATATGCGTAAGATTTTAAAAATTTAGATCTAGAAAACAATGCTTTGGACATTACCTCGTTGTGTCCCGAGACACAGCGTTGCCACATGCGATTTCTAATGTATTTATCTACGCAACTAATAAAAATGAACTGAAAAGGGCAACAACGGCGAGTTGTTAATGTGTATTTGTTAGTGAATTTATGCCGGCGACCTTAGCTTCGTTTGTTTTGTTTTGTGATAAGTACTCAGACGTGAAACTGGATACACTGCGTTATATTAAAACTAACTATGCTTAACTATGAAATTACATTATTAAAAAAAATATGGGTTCTCATTGGCGAAAATTGAATATTTCACAATCGAACAAGAGTGGAATAGAAAATTAATAGAAAGTTCAGTAAAAAAAAATGGTAATAATTTAAAATGAGGCACCCAAAGCTACAATTTTTTTAACGACCGATAATTGATCTATCTGCAGCTCGGAACTTAATAATATATATATATATATATATATATATATATATATATATATATATATATATATATATATATATATATATATATATATATATATATATATATATATATATAATTAAAATATATAAAATTATCGATTCCCTATGCTAGATCAAAAGTTGACATCATATCCGGTGAAACCGGAAGTGCCTCAGAATTCTAATAGTAACCTTTAGATGGGCCTTTTTGTCTAGTTTAACTTTTGTACAAATAAAGGAGGTTTTCAGGGTGCCCCGTTTCAAACAAACACCCTGTATATAATAAAAAATTATTCACTTTCAAGTCGTACTTGGAAGTATAATTTGAAATCAAAATATTTTTAATCATATTTAATGTTATTATGGTCAAGTTAGGTCATCAAATTTTATTAGCAACTTACACATCGCGTTTTTGAGCAAAATCGTAAATTCCCTCTACCTTAATACATTGTGTATATGAATTCTAAATATGTTTCACAGGCCAGATTGACTTGGATAGTGGACCAGATATTTAAAAATCACAGAAGACAACTGGGTGAAATTCTGAAAATCATTTGAGTACGTGGGGAAGAAATTCTGAAAATCAATTAAGGGCAGGGAGAGTGGAGAAATTCCGAAAACATTTTAAGGAAGGGGGGAGGTTGATTATAATAAAACAAGGGGCAGAAATTTAATGCGAGCCGTTTGAAACTTATTGTTGGGCCAGATAAGGCCCGTGGGCCGAAGGTTGGACACTATTGCATTATATGGATCAAAAAGTGTCTCCCCAAATATTTTACCTACCAGCATTTACTGAATATATTGAGTTGATTTACTAAAATTTAATATAAGAAAAATTGTTTAGAATGAACAAGCGTTCGTCGGTCGCTGTGGCATAGTTGTTCACGTGTTTGACTGCTAACCATAGGGCTCGGGTTCGAATTCCGGTCATGACATGGTTGTTTGTATTTGTTATAAAAATTACTAATTTCTCCAAAATAAAAATAAAGATATACTGGGTAATAGTCAACAGTTGCTGACAATAAAAAATTAGAAAAATGTTTTTTGTTCAAGACAGTTTTTGATAAATGAATATTTGGAGGGCTATGGCGAGCGCTTCCTATATAAACAAAGTCTCTCACTTATTATTTACTTAAGTAATGTAGCTAGGTTTCCCGTAACATAAACATGCATTTGTTTCGGCCATAGAATTCAGACCAAATATAGTGGAATCAATTTGATTTTTTTTTAAAATTTGAATATAGAGATTGTCCCCGGTATGTCTGTGTGTTCAAATTATGTTTCATTCTTAATTTTCAGTTTTTTCATAGACGTATTTGTTGTTAAATCAATAATAAGGGAGATATTTCAAAAGTTTCGTTTCAAGGTGTCCCCCTATAACTTCCAAAATATTCATATAAATGAAAAAATGCATAGAAAAAAAGATTTGTTTTCTTATTATAAATTATTGTCATAGATGATTTTGCTGTTAAGCTAATAATAAGGAAGAGATATGTATATGTAGATTTTAGTTTTAAGGTTCCCCCCGTAACTCCCTAAATATTCATCTAATTAAAAAAAAATATGGAATAAAAAATATTTGATTTTTTACTATAAACAATTTTTGTTATATATATTTTTCTGTTAAGTCAATATTAAGGGAGATATTTTAAGTTTTTTAATAAAGTTTTAAGCCCGAAACAACCCCCTAGACTAAAAATTTTGAGAGGCCTTACAGCCTATGTTCGAATCCTGGTTTTACTCTATCATCATACCAAATTACGTAAAAATATGACTAGCCGTTTTTGTGTGAATCTCAGACAGACAGAAAAAATTTTTTTTTCGGACATTTTCTTATAATCATCGGAAACGTGTAGAAACAAAATATTAGGCAAGAAAAAAATAAATAAAAAACAGATATACAGGCTATTCCAAACGTTTAGGCGGAACTAAATGGGAATTTCGTTCTCTTAGGTCAGCGGTCGGGGAACCGGGGTAAATTACCCCAAATGGGGTAAAAATGAAATTTTTGGGGGTAATAAGAAAATTTTTCCAATTTGCTATTTTATCAACGTGTTAGTAGCGCACCAAGGAAAGGGCGCCATTGCGAAGGTGAGGACCTTTCTTTTTTTGCTCATCACTTAGATTTTGGGAGGTCAAGACTTTTTTTTTTTTCTCGTCATTTGGATTTTGAGAAGTGAGGACCTTTTTTTTGCTCGTTATTTGGATTTTGAGAGGTGAGGACCTTTTTTTTTGCTTGTCACTTAAATTTTTTTTTACAAGCCAATGGGGTAACGTCGTTGTAAAGAAATATATCTTTGGGTAATGGGTAAAAATGTTCCCCGACCCCTGTTTTAGGTTGTCAGGAGAAGGGTTATTTTGTCTTGTTATTATACCTTGCTTGGGTTATTTAATTTTTCACGTTGGCATGTAAAAATTTAAAATTCCAACAGTGAAACCATGGAAACGAATGACAAATGTCAAAAATAAAATATTTTTTTACAAATATTAATGACAAAAAAATAAATAAATGGGAAATTTGGAAATTTGTTTGACACAAAAAATTGAAATATAAAGAAAATGCCATTTTAAAATTATATTAATCTTAACCAAAAAATGTTTATGGTAAGTATGATTTACAAACCTTAAACAAAACGGCCAAAAAGCACGACTCAAACGATGAAAGTAACTAGATTGCAAAATCTAATTCCGCCTAAACGTCTGGAATAGCCTCCAATTTTATTAATATAAATAAATTATGGATGATATATTCTCAACAAACCTCATATGGCACTAACATTAAAAAACAAATCATAAATTTTAGTAGAGGGAGATTATATTTTAAAAATAATAATTTTGAGACTTTGTCTCCTTGAAGCTTGGTTACTACATGAATATATTTTTGAAAACGAAAAAAATAATTGAATTTCTAATAAAAATCGTTGTAAATATTGTATTTCTGTAATAAAATTTTGTAAACGTATAATTGTTTATTTTTAACCGCAATCTTTTCCAAAAACAGCTTAAAATTTATTTAAATTAAACTTAATATGAAAAAAAGTCATATTTATTTTGTAAACAATAATTTTAAAACAAATTTTATGAACAAACGTTAACCGAACATATTTATTCGTAATACATTATTAATAAAAATATCCGTATGATATCCGCAATAAAATTAGGATAGGGATATATATTCTTCCTTACCGATATCCGCCGATACGGATACGGATATCTGGCGCATCTCTAATAAGAACAAATTTTTATTAAATAATTAAGATAATATTGAGTTTTGTAAAGTCATAAATCACTTTTACCCCTATCCATTGACTATAAATAACAAGATATAAAATATAATCTTATTTCGAACCTAAACGTAACCCTTATAAGAGATCATGTCCCAGGATAGCCATAGACCATTAACGGTCGTTTTATTCCCCTGATCTACCACTACCCGTAACACACAAAAGTTTTATGGCTAGTATAACTTGACAATTGTAAATTTAATGCCCTTACCTTGCTTTAAACTTTTCACCAACTAAATGTGAATAAAATTCAGTGGAAAATTGGACATTTTTGTCAGTTCAGTTGTGTACCAATAAAAGCAGTGCAATAAAAATCATTTTTCAAAATTCACAGATCACAAACTCGTGTGCATTGATGCAAAAATGGTTTATTGTTCTATATTTCGAATATTTGTTTACATATTTGCAGTATTTTATATTTACAAAATATTGTTAAACATGCTGCACGAGAAATGAAAGAATATCTAGCAATATAAGTAATACGTAAACTATATTAATTTAAATCCTTTTGGGTCTTAATATGAAAACACTAATATTTATTTTATAAGGTATAATTATAAAAAAAAAATTATTAAAATTGGTTTCAATTTCTTTTTTTTTTTTAATTTTAAAAAATCTTAACTTAAGAACATAAAATATAGGGACCTGCGGTTTGAATTTTTGAACACTACAGACTTTTTTCTACATAGATAAAAAATAGAGCCCCTTATTTAACGTCTTTTTGATCCGTGTAGTTTTGCAAATTTGTAAATATTTCAGTTTCGAAAGCCTGTATCTCAAAATCTACATAAGATAGAGAACTGCGGTTGAAATTTTTGATATCCTGAGGTTCTAAAGGGCATTAGGATACATTTTGAAGTAACTCCCAAACAAAAAAATATTTTGCGAAATTTTAATAAGAAAAATATTTTTCTTAAAAACTTAAGAACAATAAAATATAGAAAACTGCGGTTTGAATTTTTGAAATTTTCGTATATTGTTTAGTCTAGAAAAAAATTGGGGCCTTAATAACATTTACAATAAATACGAATCGTCAAACAAAACCCTTGAAAATGGCAAAAAATAGTAAGGAGTACCCTTTACGATTTTTTCGATTTTTTGCCATTTTCAATGGTTTAGCTTAATCAGTCATATAAATTCAAAAAATTAGGTGTTTAAGGCCTTATTTATTTTTTTATTTATTTTTTTCTAGAATAAACAAGGCACAAGGATTTCAAAAATTTAAATCGAAGCTGACATTTTGAAAAACAAAAATTAAATGAATATTTTTCAAAAAAAAAATTTTTTTCTTCACAATGGGTTGACTAAAAATGGGAGTTTACTCGTGTCGATTTTAAGATTTTTGTAAATATTTCACAACAGAAAACTATTTCGAAAAATTTATTGAACAAAAGTTGCTATAAAAGCAATAATTAATAACTTTTATTCGAGACGTTTTTTTTAAGTCTCAAGTCTCAATTTTTTCATACTTATATGTAACGTTTCCATGGTCATGATAAATAATATCTCTGTTAGAAAATATTAGGCCAAGTTATTTCTACTCTGCTGCTAAATAAATACATTATTTTATATAAGAACTTTATGATGGCGGCCGGTCCTATGATGGCCACAGCTGATTTTTATTTTTAAATTTAAAATCCATGAAAACAAATTTAACCCCTTAGAGTTCAAACTTAAAAAAATCCCTTTTTAGTGACTTATTGAGTCATGGAAGGAATATACTCCCCGAATTTCTTATTTCTAATAAATAATAATAATTTACCCCTTTAGGGCTATCAAAACCATTTCGAAAGATTAATAAAAGCACCTGTGTGCCAAAAAGGAATGTTATAACTCAACAAATATAGGAAATACGAAGAGTTCTATAGTTCACTCCGAATGTTGATTAACCCCTTTAAGGGTTGATTAGGAAAACATCCTGAAATATGTCATTAAAAATTTGTATAGGTAATCTTTGTAAGCAAAGACCAAGCCGATATCTCATTGGTTCTAAGAAATATTGAGGAATCCGTGAAATCATATTTTACCCCTTTTAACCCCTTTAGGTTTTTCGAATTTCGAAAATTTTTTGTTTTGCTTTGTCCCGCATTGCCTTCTTAAGAAAATGGTCACCCTACCCATAAGAAAAAATCATTTGGTGATAGATCAGGGATAATTTTTAAATTTCCTCAGAAGTAGTTGGAAGATGGTTTACTTACATATCATGTAGGCTAAGGCTGTATAACTAAGGCCATTTAGGCCATCAGCATTAAAAAATTCCAACCGCAGGTCTTTATATATTGTAGTTTTTAAGATACAGTCACGAGAAGAACAAATTTTTTAAAAAATTCGCCTATTTCAAAAACATTTAAATCTAAAAAATGGGAGCGACTCTTAAGGCCCCAATTTTTTTAAAAGGTAAAATAACAATGAGAATTCTAAAAAGTCAAACCGCAGGTCTTTATCTTTTACTGTTCTCGAGATAGGATTTTATGAAATTTCAAATTTGCCACAAAATGTCTTTATGTTTTTTAAAGAGGGCGCTTTAAATATATTTTTTAGACTCCTCACCCTAAAATTGGTCAACAAACAATTTAGAAAAAAAAAGTAATAAGTTAAATTTGCGCCAGAAAATAACGCAGAACGATGATAGTCACTCACTAGGTATGGAGAAGAAAATTGAAAATATCTTTACTAGGGGATTCAGTCCGGATTCGTAGGTCTTCACTCCTACTTTGTAAGGGTAGGTGGTATTCGTTTTATCCACAGATGTAACTAATACAATGATAGAGACAGAGCCAGCGCAAGGGTCTGCGGCGCCCGTATGCAAGATTAAATTGAGGGCCCCTAAGTAGGACGCAAGTAGCTTTTCTCGAGATCTTCCCTTCCAAATTTAAAGTGAGGATCTGAAACAAAAAGGTCCTCACTTCTAAATTTCAAGTGAAGACCTGAAAAAACAAAAGGTCCTCACTTCTAAATTTCAAGTGAAGAACTAAAAAAAAAGGTCCTCACTTCTAAAATTACATTTCACTACCTTACTTTTATATTCATTTGGTCATTTAGCGCCATTTCGAATCTCACGTCAGCGCCCCCCTCCCAGTGGCGCCCGCATGCCCGTCAGCGCCGGCTCTGGATATAGATATTAAAATCATGAAAATATGGTACCCACGACATTAAAGTTGGTCCAAAATGTAATCAAACTGTAATCGTAATCAAGATTTTTTTATTCTAATTACACTGATAAACACACTATTTGTGACATGGCAATTTTTGGGTATTTCTAATGTATTTTGATACGCTGAAAACAAATCTAAAAAGTGAATTTTTCTACCATAGATTTTCTGTAACAGGAAAATTTAATTTTTGCAATATGAAACATTTTCATATTGCGACAATTCACGACATGTATCTGTGGTGACGGTACACAAGTGGTTAAGATCAGCTCCTTGTTTATCAGGTCTAAAGGTATGCTTCAAAATAGATTGCGTCCATTAGCTAACTAGAGGTATCCGATTCTGTAGCATTTTCTATGTTGTGACTCGAAACTGGTTACTTTTTTAGTTCTAAGTAATTTACTATACAAAAGGAGTGACCACTACGTCAGGCACTAACTCTTGGACTAAAAAACGTTAGAAGTAAACCACTGATCGATCCCAAAAACGTATTTTTCCCACTTTCACATATTAAATTAGGCTAAATGAAGAATTTCGTTAAAGTAATGGATCGAAACTGAAGAGCGATTTTGTTTCTAAATCAAAAATTTCTGAGAATTAGTGAAGCAAAAATTAAAGAGGGCATATTTGTGGACTCACAAATAATAGAAATAATGAAAGATGATGTATTTGACAGTATGCTAAATGAAGCTGAAATAAGAGCTTTGAGAGCTTTTAAAACAGTTGTTTCAAATTTTCTTGGAAATGTGAGAGCTGAAAATTGCAAAGATATCGTGAATGAACTACTTGATGCCTACAAGGAAATGGGATGTAGGATATCTTTAAAAATTCACTTTCTGGACCCTCATCTAGATAACGTCCCAAAAGATCTAAGTGCAGTAAGTGATGAACATTGGAAACGGTTCCACCAAGACATTTCCGCCACGAAAAAGCGATATCAAGGTAAATGGAGTCCAAATTTTGCTTGCTGATTACTGTTGGACATTCATAAGGGAAGCATCAGAAACAAAATATCGACGTAAAACATCAAAAACAATATTTTGAGGTAAGTTAATAGTATATTATTATATGAGCGACTATGACAGCCATTATTCACGAAGATGACGTTTGTGCCCACGAGCCACATATGACTGGCGCAAATCATCTCAGTGAATAATGACCATAATCGCGAATGTAATACTATACTTTGTCCACATCTATTAACACGTTGACTGCCAAGGCAAGATTCAGGATTCTTGTCTCAGAAGTCAATTTGATATAACCATATTATATTATTAAGTCAATGTACTACAAGTAATCTCGTAGTCGGCGTCCTGGGCAAGAACTCTAACTACGAGAAAATTCGTAATTTCAATATAATTAAATAAATGTGGAAAAAATTAATAGTAATACGTCCATCACTATATATAAAAAAATTATGGGTGATTTTCGGCTTTTACAGTTTCGGTCACATTTTAAGTGGGATACACCATGTTTTGTCACAAAAAATAAGTTCAATTTTGTTTACCAGTGTTATACCGCCCAATTTATTTTGTTCTGTATCTTATCGTATTCGTTATCGTGTGAATCTTACTTTTATGACATAAGATGAAAGCAGTTAAGAAACAGGGGAAAACAAAATGTAAACTGTGATAATTGAGAACTCGTGAGCACAAGTGAAAACGATTTAGTTATAAAGTTACGGAGCCCATCAATCTTGTACAGTATGACATTTCACTACCGTATTCGATCGACCGAAAATAATATGTGTAAACTTCTTCATGTGTCGTTAGCTACTGAAATTTAATAAAAATATCCATAAGCTACACATTTTTATTACAAAAAAGTAAAGGTAAATTTCAGACACGTTTACAGGGACGGCATTGGGAAGCTACAGCGCCCCCTTTTATCTATTTAAAAGGAAATTGTTTATTTAAAATACAAAAAAGTCCACGAGAGCATATATCGCAGGTCAATAGATAACTCACAATTAGTTTTTATTTTTAGCATTTTTCAATTTATAACGCTCAGTTTGCTATGGAATATCGTCGTTATCTTTAAAGATTTACGAAGAATCTTACTTTAATGGCAAGAGAATTTACTAACGAAAAAAAAAAAAAAAAACTTTGACCCATGTACCTATCGTTTATAGATCAGAAGTAATCACAGAAAGAACATCATAGTAAATAAATAGGGGATAGGCATCATTTTTTTTATTGTATTCCTTTTGTTGCATATAAACATAATAAATAATTTTGCATTTTTTTTTTTAATTGGTGGCTTAAAAAATGTATGTAGCGTGCGAAAAACACTCAGACTATTTACAAACTAGGCTGTGACGTCACAGCCTACACAGTCTGTTGTGAACTTATTTCCTTGTATAACTTTTATAGGTTGTGTAAAGTTTTTTGTGAGTGATTTTAATTAAAATAAAGTTATTCTACACGTTTACCGAATTAAATTTTATATTAAAATATATAAAATATAGAAGATCCAGGGCCCAGTACTTCGAAACATCGAAAATATTGTTTAGTACCGATGTGCACAAATATTTTATTTAGAACTCCACAAAAACAATTTATTTCATTACCTAATGGTGAAAAACAAAAGAAAATCATCAATGTTGGGTAAATTGTCACTCTGAGCCCTAACAAAATCTGTATCAGCCATTTTAATAATAAATGCGTGAAAAATTGTTTAAAAAACAAATACAAAACTCTCAAACAATACACTATACACACTAGAGGTGGCAATAAAAATTAATCAATCGATTAATTGATAATTTGATTAATCAAAATGTTATAATAGATTTTCGATTAAATTGGTAAAAAAATAATGGATTAATCGATTATAAAATAAAAAAAGAAACATGTTCACTCACCGACAAAAAAATGGGACAGTCTTAATGTTGTATTTTAAAGGCAGATATAAAATCATTTAACCGTTTTATTAAGAAGATATTAGATGGAAGGTAATGCAATGTCTACTACTATATAATATTGATATTGCATAAGTACGTAAATTTGAATACAAATAATTCATTGTTAAAATAAATTTTTGCCATTAATTACCCATCTTGGAAATTTCTAAACTTCTGCAAGTCTTTTTTTGTGCAATAAAATTTTAAATTGTGGCCGAAAAACGTTCGAGCTGCGCCATTATATGAAGATGACAGTAGTATTAGAATATCGCTGGTGTTTTCGATGTAACCAAAAACTCTATTAATTACACTATAAAGCGTCATCAGCGAACAGCATCCACGAGCCACAAGAAATTTCGCAATTTCATCACGAACTGTCCAAAGACGGCTGAGGAAACAAGGGCTTGTATCGAGAAGACCTGTAACTTGCCAGGCGTTTCTCGCAAATTATCGAGTTGGAAGATTGCGTTTCGCTCGTGAGCATTTGAACTGACTGGATGCAAACTATAGCAGTATATTGGGCAGAAATGAGTAGCGGGTCAGTTTGATTCTCCAGATGGGCGAGAACGAGTGTTCTGAAAGCCTAGTAATCTAGGGACTTTATTGAAAAGAAGAAAGCTAAGTCATCTTACCGACCAGTGTTTCAAAAATACAACTAAGTAATTTCTTGAAAATAAAATAAAATTATCGATTAATAATATATTGATCGATTAATTGAAACAAAATAATCGATTATTTCAATATTCGATTAATCGTTGCCATCTCTAATACACACGTAAAGGCTTGGGGAGTAGGTAGTCTGGCACGTGTAGGTTCTGAAGTTATGCTCAGTCGTATTTACTCGGCAACCTTCGCGCTGTGTGAATTAAAAAGTTTCGCTGATACATTAATTAAAATGTGATTTTTGTTTTGTTAGGTGACATAACTAATATTAACATATCAAAAAAATGCACTTTTAAGAAAATATAAATTTTATGCGTATCCCCTGATGTATTTGTAGACGCTACGCTGGTCAGTCTTATCGTTAGGCGGTAGAGACGGGTGCCGGTAGATTAACAATACTGCTGGTTTAAAAATTCAAGTAGTGCTTAGTTGAAGTAAATTTTAAATTGTGTTTTGATTATTTGTTATTTGTATATTATTGTATTTGCTTACATTAAATACTAACTTTTCCTCAATATTGTGTTTATTACACTAGATCTTTTGCTTATCATTTCTCATATTTGTTTTTGACTTGCGCAATAGAATTTCCGCCTAAGCAACAATGAAACCGTTAAAAGTACAAATATTGTTACTGCCGAATGAGTGCTGTTTACACGTTACACGTACCAATTGATGAGAGATCGTACATTGTTAAAACCCTACATAAAACTATTTTGATAAATTAAACGTTCTTATATTAAATAACTAATATCGAAGGTAATGTACGAGGTGTGTAAATTAAGTAACCGAACTAGCAACATAGCGTTTGATCTGGCAACAATTGGGACGCGGGACTTGGAGGGGTGGCAGGTGAACATGTGATACGCCTTCAGTACGAGTTTGAACTCACTAGAGTAATTTTGTTGTCCGTAGCAATTTTTTTCGTGAAACAGTTTTTTCTAGTGCGTTCTAAAAATTAGTTACATTCATTTCGAGCATCGGTGTGCTATTAGGTTTTACTTCAGACTTGGGCACAGTACAACGGAAACTTTTGCAAAACTTCAGCAGGCCTACGGTGTTTTGTAAAGGACCCATGTTTTTTGATGGTTTAAGGCATTTTCAAAAGGAAGAGAGTTGATTGAAGATGAATCACGCAGCGGAAGGCGTCATCTTCAAGAACCGATGAAAATCGACTGAATCCGGGATCATGTGCGTTCAGATCGTCGGTTGACAATCAGAATGATCGAAGAAGAGTTAAATTTGACTCACACTACCGTTCATCAGATTTTGAGCAATTAATTGGGGATGAGAAAAATCTTCAATTTTAATAAACGAGTTTTTGCCCAGTAAAAACCTCTTTTTCCTTTTCCCAAGAGTGAAAAATCACCTCAAGGGACGTCGTTTTGGGACACTCGAAAACATTCAAACGTCCGTAACCGACCAACTGACAACTATTCCAGTGTCCGAGTTCCAGCACTACTATTAAGATTGGCAGAACCGTCTCCTGCGCTGTCTGGCTTCCCAAGGAAGTTATTTTGAGGGAGACAATATTGAATTGTAATTCTTTTCAAATAAAAAAAAAAAAAAATTAAATCAGTCTGGTTACTTAATTTACACAGCTCGTATGTTGGTATTTAACCCATCATTGAAATAATTTGATTTTTTGATTGTGCAGCAATCATTTATTTTTCCGAATTAAAATATTTTTTATAAATTATTATTTTCCTCCCGAGCATCGCCCGGTATGTCAATAATATGTTATATAAAAAAAGAAAACTTGATGAACTTTTGTAACAACGTTTACAATTTACGTTTACAATACAAACATAGTTATGGTAAACTAAACCAAAACATGAAAAACATTGACTGTTTTAAATTTAACAAATATACATTATATATTATTTGCAATAAACTAAAGACATGTATTCTTCTGGATAAAAATTCATAGCATGAACCCAAAAAACATACTCGTATTCTTTTTCATAAAACTTTACAACATCCTTTTATTTTGAACTCTCAGGTTTCAGAATATTCTACTTTGAAATAAACAAAAGCGAGACAAAACATTTTAAAATTGTTTTATTATGCGTCGCTTGGCTGTTCGCAAATCCCTCTAGGGAACAAAAACCACAATCACGTCAATCCATACAAGAAATTTATTCTAAATTAAATCTTTTTGAACAAAATACTTTTTTGCTACTAATATGTGGGAGCCGTAATTACTGAAATAAAATTTCATTATTATTTAACGCGACTCCAAAATTTTTCATGAAAATATTTTGAAAAAAAAGTTATCCGAAAATCGCATGGGTATCGTTAGTATGCTGCTTTCAGTCTCCCACAAAATGTCATCTTCAGACCCATTTAAATTATTTGAAATGCAGCATTTCTTGACCATCACTATTGATCAGGGACGGACTTACAAGGTGTATCAAGATAGAGGAAACACGATTTTTCTCGAAAAAACGATGTGTGAGCAAGTTGGGAAAAAATTTGGTATATATTTGGATAAAGCTTTTGAAAAGAAACAACTTTTACATAAACATGTTTTTAATATCTGTTACGGTTACCTATAATGGCTTGCAAGTATTTTTATTTACAAAATTGCTTTCCATTTTGAACACTTTCGCATCCTTTTATTCTCTAGCTCGGAGCATAAAAAAATTGCACGTTCAAGTCGTACCTTCAATCGCACGTTGAAGTACCTCCAACGCGAACCGTTTTGATTAGTTGTCAAAATAAATATAATTTATTTTATTTATGTTTAAAAGGTATATTTTAATGAATATAAATGTCATATATTTTTCAATATATCTTGCAAAATTGAGCGTTTTTACCGACCGCCAACATATATAAGGGAGGTATTGTGATCATACCGATTTTGACATTTCGAGATTTCGATGGATCTCCACGAATTGAGGTTCCTACATAACGTTTTGACTATTTTTAGCATGATGTTTGTCGGTCTGCCTGTCCGTCTGTCCGTCCGTCTGTCTATCTGTCTGTCTGTGTACACGTGCAGAGCAAATTCGGCTAAAAGGATTTTTACGAAACTGCATATTTAAGCTTTTGACATCAATGGCACGAGTTGATCAACTTTTGGTAATAATCGGTCGACTAGAAATGGGAGTTTACTCGTGTCTATTTTAAGATTTTTGCGAATATTTAGCAATAGAAAAATATTTCGAATAAATTTATTTAACAAAAGTTACTATAAATGCAATTACTAATAACTTTTATTTGAGACATTTTTTGATAAAACTAAGTATCTATTTTTTCATACTTATATGTATCGTTTCCATGGTCATGATAAATAATATCTCTGTTAGAAAATATTAGGCCAAGTTATTTCTACTCTGCTGCTAGAATGTATTTTATACAAGTACTTTGTGATGGCGGTCGGTCCTGTGGTGGCCACAGCTGATTTTTCTATTATAATTTCATGATTCGATCTTATATGATTTCGCGGCCCCCCCAAGAAGCTTTCACGTAGCTTCGGTCGTATATTATATGATTTGTTCTTAAATAGATACCCATGAAATCCTGAAAATTCCAAAGCCAAAATTCAACTTTCTATGTTCAGCGGTTTGTCTACAATTTCTATCGTACAGACAGACACATGAGTGAAATTATAAGGGTATTTTGGTGGTCATACCTACAAACCCCTAAAATGAAGTTTCCCTCTTTCTTACGTATTGTAATACGTAAGAAAAAGGTTTTTAAATGAGATATATTATTCTACGCCAAATTTTTTGACATGAGAAATAATGCACATGCGCGTACTTGTCCATTCTGTCAACGGTTTCATCCACGAACGTAAATTTTAGGAATTTACTGAAATTTGTTTCTGTTAAATCTTTTTTTTTATACTAAACGTATCTATTTTGGTATTTAAAAATCATATAACGCAATATCATGTAAAGATCGTAAATATTTGTCACAACTATGACGTCAGTCTAAAATATCCATATAATTTGTATTCCATTTTAATGAAAACAACAGACTACATCATTTGCAATTTTATATTAAAGATTCTTGAACTTGCGGTTTCACATTTCCTATTATGTATTTCTTTAAAACTCAAAAACAAAACGTAATGTTAAACATTAAATTTTCAGTTCATTGTTCCCAGATAATTCTGCTGTATGTTAATAGACAAAAAATTTTTTCAATTTTGAGTCCAGAAGACTGTGTTTTTAACAAGTTTAATGTGCTGAATTATTTAAATATATTTTTTGAAAAAAGTCATTACTTTATAATAAATTGATAAAATGTGTATTTTTACATATTTCAGGATTTTGTAGGTATAGAACATACCATATTATATTTGAAGATCGGCATAAAACAATTATCTCGTATAACTATAATCACATTGTTAAACTACAAAAGAACTAGGGTTCATGTTTACAACCACGTTGTAAACAGTCAACGGTCAGTGGCACATACTTACGTTTAAGTACTAACTTTAAATAAGTATACTTGTTTTTGTTAATCCTTTAAGTAGGATGTGTAAAGTGAAAAAATAATCCCCATGGTTATGGGTTGACACGACTAGTTTTATCACTTCTATTGTAATTTTATGAGTTCCCTAACTTTTATTATTTTATTGCGGTCTTCAAAACTAATTTGGTACGGACTATATTTAGTACTTAAGTGATAACAAATTGTAGGTACGTATTAAAAATAATAAATTTGGATAACTTTTGAATTCAAATTCACGTGCTTCCATCTAATAATAAAAATAATAATTTCTTTATGGACCAATACAAAGTGCCTGCATATTGTTTTTAGTCAGTCAATATAAAATACAATAAAAATACAGTCAGTCAAGAAAATAAAACACATGGATGATAGACAATAAATGAGAAAAACATTAAATTAAATACTTAAATTAGAGACTTAAAACTATACTTGAAATGCGCTCGCATCAATACCCAGCTATTGAGTTAAACGTTAAAGTTAAACGCTCGAATACAGTACTAAATATTACAGTACAGTTTGAACTTATTACGTATATTTTAGTGTTGAATTTTTGTAACAATGTCGACAGAGATTGTGAAAAACTATAAAAGCAGCACAAATTGTAGCGTTTTTGGCTGTCATTAAAAAAAGGACAAAGATAGGTATCTAAGTTTTTTACTTTTCCTAAAGAAAAAATGGAGGACAAGTTAATATTAAATCCAAATTTTCGCGAGATTATTCTGTTACATATCTCGATACAAGTGTAGTGCTTAAAAATTAAAAAATATCGCAAATATTTAATCGCATTTTATAAAAATAAAAACGTGTTATGCTTAAATTAACTTGTTAGCTATGTGTTAATTGACGGCTAAATATTACCTTCGTCAATCATATTTCCTTCGATCATAGCACAGCCACCGGTAATGACACTTCTCAATAGCTATCCAGTTTTCCAGTCAGACAGATAAATATTGTCAGCCCGGTGTTCGATATTCGATCTTTTGACATAATTATCCGATGAAAAATTCCTGTGGTACTATTCCAGTTCACAATAATGTAAATTACTCAGAATTTTATCCAATTTTTAGATTAACCACCTTGGGTTATGAGGTGTGGGACAAGAATTTTTTAGCACATTTTTTGTTAAAATCGTGTTGTAGAAAAAAAAAATAGTTTTCTTTTGATACCAAAAATAAATTTAAAAAATAATAACACAAAAAAATCAATATTTTTCAAAATAATTGATCAAAAATTCCTGTTCAACTATTCTGGTTCCCATTTACGTATAATATTGAGATTTTTAGATCAACCCCTCTGGAAAAAATGGTCTAACACAATAATAACATATCTTACATAATAATATGTTGAACTTTATTTTAATTTGATAATAATAATAATAATAATAGGTTCTCAACGCCTAGATAGAAGTATAAGGGGCTTTCATATCTATGGCCAGAGGTCTAGAAACGGGAAACTTACCTTCTCTGTCCCATATTTTCATTTCAAATTTTCCTAATTTTACCTAAAACAAAATTTTTAGGAGCGAGATCCTGCGTATCTCCGAGATATCTCTTCCCGGATTCAACTTTATTTCTGCGGTATTTCTACAGAGCATAGGATTACATAAACGTCTTAAAAACTTGTTAAGGAACATAAAAAATAGATTGGAAAATAGCCAGCAATTCGACAAAAAAAATGTAGATTTCTCGCAAGATATCTGTTCCCTTCTTTGCAATTATCCCAATATCTCCCCTTAACATCAGAACAAGATGTTTTCTTATCACATAAATAGCTTTTCCAATACAAAATATCCAAGATTCACTCACCTAACAAACACAGCGCGATGAAGTCTTCTTCACTTTCAGGTTTTTCAATTTCCCAACGAAGTTTCCAACTGCCATCAGTATCCTCGTATCCAACAAGCTGATTAGATCCGTTTTCACAAACAAATGCATCGTCTTTATCACTAAAATCCTCCTTATCAATTACTATTGCACTTGCCTGACTAGAATAATCATCATTTATTATTCTCTTAACTACTCTATGATTGTTTTCTTCCTTTTTCGTTTCTTCATTATCACTAATTTCTGGTTTAGGTGAACATTTTAAGAATGTATTATCATTCTCTTTTAATTCACTTTTATCAATTTGAATAGCGTATCCAGCAGCTTCTTCTAACGATGCTTCTTCCGTTTCATCGTCTTTACCCATCATTTTTTATGCATATTTATTTATTTAATATTTTATTTACGTTCATAATAGTTCACAAATACAACTAAAGTTAAATGTTATCCACGAATCACCTAGATCCGGTTGTCTCATCTCATCTCTAGTTACCATGGTGATAGACATGTAGGCGCCTATATATAAGACACTGGGGCACCACAGTACACTCATACACGGAAGTCACACTCAATTATACAAAAAAAAATAAATCATCAACATAAAAAATATAAGTTCAACACTATTTATTTAAATTGACATTAATGATTTTGATTTTTGTATTTATTTTTATAGTCTTTTATCACATATTTATAATATTATCAATAAAACTAATTATGTATTATGGTAGGGAATATGTTACTAATGTGGAAAAATTATGTTATTATATTATTTTGTTAAAATAACCCATCGAAAAAATAAAAATTGTAGATTACGTTCTCACATCTACAAAACACATACGCCATGTTTTATTCTACTGACAGCTGATGAAAACATAGACACCTAGCGGACTCTATTGGGAATAATTTTAAACTATTTGACATTTAAAAAGAAATAACCTAACAGTATAAACAAAAGTAAAATAACAATAAATCACTTGTTAACCGGATTTAAAAACAAAATATGTAAGTAAAATTGAAAATTTTTAGTTAAAGTTATGCTGTAAATAGAAACAACAATTAAATATATTTAATTTATTGTTTTAAATTGTTATAGAAAATGGATACAAGCGAATCTGAAGAATCTAGCGATGTTTCCACCGAAATATTATTTGTGGAAGGCAAAAGTGATCTACTTTACAAAGGAATATTTGAGGTCTGTTGTTTACTTAAGAAAAATCAATTTGTAATCTTATAATTTTATTTTTGTTACAGAAATTGGAACTAATTAAGCAAGAAACAGAAAGATTTACTCAAAATTTTGAACAGATAATTTCTTCGCTTTCAGAAAAGTCTCACGATATGGATTTAATTATAGGTGAATTTAAAAAATTAACAGAAAATTGTCTATCTAATATTACCGAGTCTCAAAATCTTATCTCTGATTAAATCCATTATTTCATACTTTATATTTTTATAAAACAGTTTATGTATCCAGTTTAATTAAATTAAAAAATTATCAACTTTACAAATTCTTTTTTATTTCACGTTATGGCATTTACTACCAAGTCAATTAGCCAGGATAATATATTTTTTCATGCCTAAACGGGATTTGAATGGAGCACCTTAGCAACGCAGGGCAAGTGTGTAACCAGTAAGCTACACAGGTCAGCAAAAAAAAAAAAAATTCAAAATAGGTATTTCTGAAAAATGTTGCGATTTAGTTCTTAAAAATCGACGCAAACGATAATGGTTATGAGCGAGTAGCTGCATGAATTTATAGGTTTTTCTAGGATTCTGCATATTTTCGATACAGGTTGAGGTTCTCCTAAGATCCTGTATAATTTGGATATGGTGAGTTTTTTCTAGGAATCTGCATATTTTCTATACAGGGGAAGTTTTTCTAAGATTCTGTATAATTTGGATGTGGGGAGGGTTTTATAAGATTGTGTAAATTTTGGATTATAGAGGAAGTTTTTCTATTTAGTCAATATACAGTTTGCCGAGTGACTATACACCAGCAGTCCCACCGTGACAATGCTCCCACACTAGGGTGACCATTTTCTTAAGAAGGCAATGTGGGACGGAGCAAACAAAGGTCGTCACTTCCCAAATACAAGTGAAGGCAAAAAAAAAGGTCCCCACCTCCCAAATTCAAGTGAAGAGCAAAAAAAGGTCCTCACCTCCCAAACTCAAGTGAAGAACAAAAAAAAGGTCCTCACCTCCCAAATTCAAGTGAAGAGCAAAAAAAAAGTCCACATCTCCCAAATTCAAGTGAAGAGCCAAAAATAAAAAAGGTCCTCACCTCCCAAAATCCAAGTGAAGAGCAAAAAAAAAGGTCCTCAAAAACAAGTTATAATGCGGGACAAACGAGTACATACATAGTATGCCGAGTGACTATAAATCAGCACTCCCAACGTGGCAATGCTCCCTCACCTGTCTCCGTTAAGGGGCCCATAGACGATTAACTTGGTTGTCAACTTTCCATGTTGAAGGAGATGTTGAATGTCTGTAGGCAGGTTGGTGGTTGAGATTTCATGTTGAAGCAACAGTTGAGTTGAGATCAAAAACTTTGGATGTTTAGTGGGCAGAGCTTGATGTTAATTCAACCAGTATTTCAAATATACAAATTTGGGTGGTTTTTTTATACATTACGAGAACTGCCCGTGAAGCTGTGGAAAGTCAAGACAGACATTTTTAAGGATCAAAACAAAAAGAAGAATGCGTGGCCAAAATTTTTAGAGATGTTTACAAACAAATTGAGCCAAATGCGAATATTGACAGTCTTAAGAAAAGACTCACAAATATAAGAATATACTCCGTCAAAACTTTGTTTATAACACTACAAGTCCCAATGATAGTTGTTCCCAGGGATGGGGAGTCGAGGAGTCGAAGCTTTTTGGAGGAATCGGAGTCGGCAGTTGGGAAAAGTTATCGACTCCCGACTCTTTAGTTCAATTTTTATCAAGGATGAAAACAAACCGAAAACGAAATCAAAATAAAAATATTACCAGAATTTTTTAAAGCACGGAAACAAGAATGACATTTTGTTATCTGTTCAAGAACAAAAATGAAATTAAAAATAAACCGGTTTTACCCGATTTCCTTCATGATTACGAATTTAAAATTGATTAATATTGCTCGTATTAACAGATTAATACGATGCAGTAAATATATTTGTTTTTACTCATACCCATTTTATCTTTTTCTGTATAGTCTGTTTATTATTTTTAACCGGAACTAAACTGGATTTTTAGTTTCTCAAGTTGAAAAGAGCTTCGTGATAATTTCATGTTTCATGTTGGCAGCCAAAATCTATATGTCAAAAGGAAACAGGGACATATTATGAAAAATAAATTATATGAAATGCAATAAAAATTTATGAAAACTAATATATTCGAAAATTTGTATTAAAAATGACACAAAAATTCAAGATGAAATGAAAATGACTTATTTATAAAAACAGCTCACCCCAATCCAAGATATTTAATGTAAGTTTAGTCTGTTTCTTTAGTTTCAGCGGAACTAGATATTGAAATTTACTAACTTTGAATCAGGCTTTTTATCATTTTATTTAACAAAATCCCTCTTCGATTGTTAAAAAGTGAGCTTAAGTGATAAATGAAAAAAATAAAAAATACATTTAGTCCCGCCTAAGCTTTTGGAATAGACTTTACGATTAACGAGTGAAAGGAGTCGGAGTCGAAGTCAGAGTTGGGAGTCGGAGTCGGCAATTTTTCTGCCGACTCCCCATCCCTGGTTGTTCCAAGACTTTGTGGCGATATAGTGGTGAGAAATTTTAAATCCTGGAAGCTCTGCCCACTAGCTAAAAACCAGGGTTGTGGAAAGCCGTTCATTTGCAGTTATAGCAATTCTCATGTTTGTATCTTTATTTTCAATAAATGGTCGCATTTTATCCAACAATTCATCATAGGTTTCCCTGTCCATTCTTAAAAAGTTTTTGAAATCGTCAGGTGCAATGCCGCGTAGTTCACTCATTAAATTGGAATGACAAAATCGGGCACGATTTTGATACCATTCCTTTGGCCAACTTTTCTCTTTTAAGGAGGACGCATCTCGTCTTCGCACAACTTATTCAAAACTAAAAACAACAACGAATCCTCTCTCATTTTTCACTAACCAACTAAACATAGAAAATAATAAAAGGCAACAACAAAAATCACCCGGCAAATTCAAGCCGATATAAAATTCTCGCAAGTGATGTTTACAACTTGGTTGCCAACAGTTCATTCCGTCTGTGGCAACAGCTGACAACCAAGTTGATCGTTTATGGCCCCCTTTAGCTATAAGACCAACCAGTATGTTACAGCTTCCCCAGTGACATTTTAGCTCCACCAGAGATGATTCAGCTATGCTCAGGAAGCAGATCCGTGCAGGTCCCGGGTACAATAGGCCTGTCGCGCTGGTTCCCGGTCCACAAAGGAAGTCCGAATACAAACGACCAGGGGTAGATTTTACAATGGCTTTTTTTTACAGTTGGGGCCAGCATCAAGAAGAAGAGTGGTGTCCGTATATTTCCGAATTTAGCTGTCTCCTCAACACTTTTCTTAATAAAATTTTCAGTATGTATAAAAAATTTTATTTTAATTTCATGTAGTAAGATACTTTAGGACATCGCGATTTCAAAAATTCCAACAGCAGGTCTCGAATTCATATAGACTTCCGGATACGATTTTTCGAAAATGAAATATTTACAAATTTTCAAAACCACGCGGATCAAAAAGGTGTTAACTAAGAAGGGCCCTATTTTTTCTCTAGGTAAAAAAGTCTGTAGATTTAAAAAATTCAAACCGCAGGTCCATTTTGGCTATTCCAAACGATTAGGCGGAACTAACTGGAATTTTCATTTTTGTTAGTTATCATTAGCTATTTCTTTATATATTGAAATTGGCTTTTCCTAAACAAAATGATCAAAAGCTTCAATCAATCTGTAAAAATTACTAGATTTGAAAATCTAGTAATTCTAGTAGATTTAAAATCTAGTAAATAACCTAATCGTTTGGAATAGACTTTATATTGTATTGTTCTTATAGCCCGGTTACACGATGTCAGTAACTTGTGCAAGTACTGGCACAAGTCGTTTTGTCATTTACACGTATGCCAGTAAATTATTTAAGTAACCTTGGAAAGAATCCGAAACACACTGCAAAATGTAGATGCTTCCAATTATTTTTTATTCGTAAAACCATCTTTTTAAAGCGCCAATATTCGATGTTTAACCTAATTTTATGTTGCGTACGTCTTTCACACCGGTAAACAAAAATTAATCTCCGTCGAAAACTGTATTAATTAAAAAAATCTGTTTCAAATTGATTTCAGAAGAATTAATTGATAACTCAGAACTGATTTTTTTTATTTTCGCCACTTCTTGGTGGTAGGTTGTACGAAGGGATTTAATTTTATTTTTTACTTCCACGGCATCAAAACCCTCGATATTCATGTCACTTGCTAACTAATTACTGCAACATCCCAAGCATGTATAATTCTATATTTTTTTTAACGTTAAGTTCCACAAGCACTCAGGCTCCCTATATAAAATCATAAATTTACTTGTGGTCTCCTCAGACCAATTTGTTATGGACATTTTAAGTATATTTAACGTTTTTGTATCAGTGAGAACAAATCAGCTGTTCATGGCTGCCATTTTTAACAGTCACTTGCACGGCTACTTGTGCCAGTAAATAGGATGGGCTTCTATTCACTTGACTGGCAAGAGATACTGGTGCCAGTACTTGCACCAATACTGGCATGTACGTCTACACGATGCCAGTGACTGGTGCAAGTTACTGGCATCGTGTAACCGGGCCATTAAGATTGGATTAAAAAAAAACACATTGGACCACGTGATTAGACTGATCTATTGAGGTATCATTTTTCGCTGTCAAATGGTATGACATAGTAATAAAGTGACATTTTTAAAACAAACATGACATACAGTTTCAAAGGTGCAAATTATTGATATCAATATTTCCTCATAGTTTGTTTTTACAAAAGTGAACAGCATAATTGTTAAAATATTTAGAGGATCTAACACTACGTAATTACTGTCATTGTTGACAGTATTTGTCAGAATGAAATTAAACAAATGATATTTTTGTAAAATGTTAAATAAATTAGAATTTATATTTTTGTAAAATAAACAGTGTATGAAAATTCAATAAACATGTTAAAAGCATTGCCTTCTGATCGTTTAGAATACGAAGTAAAATCATAATGTGAATTCGCAAATCTAGTTAATTTTATAAAATTCATTTGTAGAAAGGTAAAGCATATAACAAGAAAGTTTTGATTGGAAAATGGTTTGATGACAGAGCACAATATGTACAACAAAAATACAATCACCGATCACTTGTCGAAGACGACTACGTACCGAAAGAATATTCTGCTCTAGATCCTAGTGTTATTTGGAATCACAAAATTACACATCAAGTATGATTACACAGGCAATCTTTTAATTAAGAAGTAACAAACTTTATGCATTCAAAATTGTTTCATTTCATTTCATATTTTATTTCCCATTATTAATATTACATTTTATTTTTTTATTGTTAAGAAGACTTTTTCCTTAAGCGAATTTTTAGTGAAATAATATAGCTATAGGCTATTCTAAACCTTTAGGCGGAATTAGATTTTGAAATCCAGTAATTTTTATCTATTAAATTGGATTTTTCAAGCAAGGTTCCTTCTCTTGACAACCTAAAAGAACGAAATTCCCATTTAGTTACGCCTAAACGTTTGGAGTAGCCTGTATTATATTTTATAAGAATTATCATTCGGTTCCATAGTTTCACTGTTGGAATTTTAGATTTCCACATACCAGCATAAAACATGAAATAACCCAAGCTAGGTCCCTTTTCATGACAACTTAAAAGAGCGAAATTCCCATTTAGTTTCGCTTAAATCAAAGAAATAACCTATATTTCGTTTCGTATACCGTTAAAAAAAGATTTACTCTTAAATTAAAAATTAAATACTACGGCAAAAAAATAAACAAAATATACGCCGCTTTTGATTTTAAGGGGTGATTTAGATAAAATAGCGAATCGTGATTTCATATCAAGTTTTAGTTTTTCTCTATCACATCCAATTTTTTTGTAATTCTCAAAAGAAGTATCATGGTTAATATTTTTAGATAAATAACTTAAAATATGATAAAATTCTTAATTGTTTACTTACTATTAACACTTCTCAGGGATAAAAGCACGCCTTGTAGTATTTCTCTTGTATTTTGCGGCACTGAATGCATGATTTTTTCACGTTACCGCATTATGTGTTTTTTATCAATCAACACTTTTGATGTGTTTACATATTATAACCATTGTTTATTTATATGAAGCTTAAGACAACTGCAATATTTACATTCGGCCCTGCTTAATATGAGTCGTAAATAATAAGACCTCAATTTTTAAAGTATGGTAAAAAAAATGATAAGTGATAAAAAAAAATTATCATTATCACTACTTATCTATTAAAATTACCATGTATTATTAAAAGCGGCCAACCTTCGCAGCCCTGTGTCATATTTAAAGTAATTTTTAAAAACAAAAAGTCTTTGAAATTCAGTATGCGAGACGTCTGGTTTTAAGGCGGCTCGTGACATTATTTTCTGGTGGGGCAAAAAGCATTTTTAGGGTAAAAGCTTATCAAAAAGGTTCATGAATGAAATATCCTTGAAATAACTTTGTTTTTTTTTTTTCTTCGGAACTTGTTAAAATGAATTCCGGTTTTGGTAGTCCTAAAGTTTTACTCTAATTTTTATATCATAGGTTCAATTATTTTTGGAAACCAGTACTAAGAATGAAATCACGCTATTTCCAATCTCATTCATTTTTAAAATTTATTTATTTATTATTATCATTATTTTTTTTTACATAATTCGCCACTTACATAAAACACTATCACATAAACTTAAGAAAATGAAGCGAATAAATTATTACCAAATATACTAATAAAACACTATTTTAATAATGTAATTATTAAAACATCGAACATACATAACCTTTTAATAACTCATAACTACAAACAAATCTCAAAATAAAGCACTCTGATAATTAAAACTACGAACAAAATATGTTTTGACCCACTTGCAATGGTTGCCTTAGGATACATACTATTGCTCGTTCTTCACCCCCGCTTGTACCCCGCATCTTTACTCGTTCAAATATTTGAGACATTCGCTCGTTTGTCCTACTTGGCGTATGTCCATTCTAAAAACATTTGTTTTAGGAAGCGCAACGCGGCGCGATGCGAATTTAAGTCATAAACATTTCAATATAACTAAATATTACTTTAAAATGAAAATAATACATGTTATTATTATTATTATTTTTTATTAAAGATTTTCTTCTTTTTCAAAAGTAAATAATTGGGAGGGCATTGCCCCGATGCGCTCCCTGCATCAGCCGCCACTGGTTTTAACATTCCCAAATGTATGAAAATTTACGCTTAACAGTAATTTTTTTAATATATATTATTGTTTAGGGACTTGGGCCATCAATTCTGTTGGGTCATGGCGGTCCATTCCAGAATAATTTTACAACTACCTACGATATTTCGTACAAAATTTTACCTTGTTTAGCTTTAGCTGGTCGAAAGAAGGAATTCCAGCCCACACAAGATTTTGCCAGAAGTTATGTAAGTTTTGATAATCACTTCATTAAATTTAATTTCTTGCAAGATTTTGACATAATTTATATGTCATAAAGGGAAATATGACAGATTATGGTTTAACTGCATATTTTAAAGACAAATGGAAAGATGAAATTCAAGATCCACCTTCTCCTTTAAAATCAGAAATGAAAGAAAGATACATTGCACCTGAATTAAAAGATTATACATGGAAAAGAAGAGCAATTCCTTAGTAAGTATGCTGTACAGTGTTGCTACTTATTGGTTAGCACTGCACAAAAGCATTAAGCTGCATTAACAGCTCTAAAATTAGTTGACTATGCACTGTACGTTGTGGATAAATTTAGTAGACAGTTCTAAGCTGCGTTCAAAGTTTTTTAAATTAGTGGACTGTTCATTGTGCGCTATGGATAAGTTTAGTAGATAGTTTTAACGTTCAAGGCAGTGTTACAGCTAAGGAAATTAGTGCAACATCTGTGTGTCTTTAAACCAATTCGTAAAATGTTTATTATTTATTATCGTTTTCCTAATTCTGCTGTCCTAGATTTTTACTAACCTAACCTAATTACCTAAATTGATCATATTCGTCTTTGTAATTTCGGGCGAGATTTGTTGTAATCGGTGCGATGACATTTTGATAGGTTATGAAAAGGCGTAGAATGTAAACGTTCTCTTCGATGTAGACTGAGATAGCCAATGTGTTTATATGTTTGTTTCATTAACACAACTCACTAACTATAAGTTTGGAAAACTATCGACAACCGACAACGTATTAAATTTAGAGCTCTGAACGATTGCTCGCGTTTTTTTTTTTTTTTTTTTAATTTAATGGCCTTTGCTACTTTGGCAATTAGCCAGGACAATTTTTTATTCGAGAAAATTTCCATGCCATAACCGGGATTTGAACCCGAGCCCTCATGGTCTAGAAGCCAGTGCATCGCTACACTAACCACTACGCCATGGTGACCGGCATTGCTCGCGTTACCATATGACAAACTTGTAGTGACAATGAGCAGTGCACAAGTCACAGCCTATTGAGAACTGACACACTCGAATACGCAGTCTGATGGTCAAATATTGTACAGGCGCTCTAGTACTGTTTGAACTTATTACATATGTTCTAGTATTGAATTTTTGTTAGAATATCGATAGAAGTTGTGAAAAACAATAAAAGTAGAACAAATTGTAGTGTTTTTGGCTGTCATTCAAGACAGGATCAAGATAGACATCTTAGTTTTTTTCTTTTCTTAAGAAAAATGGAGGGAAAGTTAATGTTAAGTCCAGATTGGGAAAAGATTTGATTATGGACAGTAAGAAGTCATGGGAATATATTTTGAGTTAAAAAGTAACTGATACTACGCGAGAGTATTCAGTACATTTGTCGCAGAAAAACAAAACTGCACTCATATGCTTTCACCTGCAAGTTGCATATTTAACTTTTAGCTGCTCCTGTCAAACTACAACTAATTTTATTTCATCACTTGTTTGCAAACAGAATGCATATATTGTAAATTCAGATGACCGATGATGTACCACATAAAATTACGTGCCCGGCATTTAACACCTACTGAACTACAAATTACACTTCAATAAATCTACTGAAATTAAACTTTAAATACTGTTGATGCCCAACTTCTGTTATACACCTCGATATATCTGTAGCGCTAAAAATTTCGCAAATATTTACTCGCATTTTCATAAAATAAAAATGTACTATGCTTAAATTAACCTGTTCGCTATTAGCATATTGACAGCTGAGTACTAGAGACAACAGCCATATTGCCTTGGAGCACAGCGCCACCACCGGTAATGTCACTTCTCAATAGTCCACTAATTTAAGAGCTCTGAACGCAGCTTAAATCTCCGCTACGCGCTAGGTTGTAAAGTTATAACTTTTAAAACTAATTAATTTTTCAGTGAAAATTCGTGTAGCAGTGTAGCAGTTAATTTGATATGTGTCGACTTAAAACTGCGAGGAAGACAAATTTCCCTAGCACCAGAATCCAAAATAAAATCACCAAAATCAAATATCCCACTACCATGTCCAATGCATATAAAAAAATTAAAATTAAATTAAATAAAACTTTATTCAAAATGGAATATTTTATTTTAATTCTTACCACATGAGTTGCCAGTCTAAATATAGAGGTAGTCAGTTTATTTTTTAATATATTCTTTTAGAGTTTTTGTGTCTGTTTTAATGTCTATTATGGCAGTGTTAATTAACAATTTGTTATAAATTACATATTTAAATATACAAAACAATTTTAACAATCCAAAAAGCATTAAATTAAATACTTAACAAAATAACTATTCTATAACAATAACTAATATTAAAAATAAATAAGATGATTACCAGAATATCACTCTAATTCACAGCATTAAATAAAAATATAATAATTTTTTAAACTTAATAAAAATACAAATATAAATTATACAAAAAATTATTTTATTTCCAATGGATCTATTTTCTCATTGTAGGAGATATATAGAGTGATTATAAAATGGAGCTGTCAGCAACTTTACCGCCTTGCAAACATCATTTTGTAAAACTTACTAATACAAACATTTACTTAAGCCGTCTGTTGATGAAAAGTTGAACTGCTGAATTTTTAAAAATCATATTTATCATTGCGTTGTTTACAAATGTTTTTGTGTCGCGATTTTGTCGTATCTTTGTGTCGAGTATTTTTACAAATATAATAGTATCATTTAGTTACTAATTTATTTTTGGGAAATTGTAGATTGCCTTCTTTTTTATTTGATTTAAGGGGCGTCAGCAACTTGACTTTTGGCCCGTGCTACATATATTTTTACCTTTTAAATATATTAATTTTATAATAATAAATTTTTTATATCAGACTTTTAGTTTTACAATACAAAAAATTGGGTTCCATGAGCAATATTATGAAAATTATATTATTTTTGTGTAGCCTAACCTAAAATATTTAGTTTTTGATAGTTCAGTATTTTAATTTTTCATCAACAAATGGTTCTACAAGTTTTGCATTAGTAAGTTTCACAGCTTTTAAAATACGGCACAGCAACAATAAAATCTCTGACATGGGCTGCATTTTTATAATTACTCTGCACACAGATATCAGATATAGACATGTAGTGATTTTTTTTAATGAATATTAATCAGTTTTTATACAAATTGGCATATTTAATTTTGTAAATTTCGTTGATTTTGGCAAAGAAATATATATATAAAAACTTTTACATTTTCAAATTTCCGCCACTGTAACGTAGCTGCCGCCAGCGGATGTTCAGCTTATTAGTATTCGGCGTACGTTTATCATCTCACTTTCGAGTGATTTCTTAAAGAGTAAAGCTAATGTGAATTACGATACAGTAACAGTGCTTTTCAACCGGTGTGTCGCGAAATTTATAGTTTAAATTAATACTATGTAGGTACAAATCTAAAGAAAATAAAAAATTTAGTATACAAAAAGCATTAAAAATAATAGAAGACAAAACCATGTTTTGAGAGCGGCAGCTAAGAGCTTTCGGCATATTTATTATAATAATATTTGATGCAATTTAAAATAAAACGTAAGCGTAGCCTTACTTATCAACGTATTTAATAGAAATACGACGAGAAATGCTGTTAAGATCTGACAACGTAGGAAAGGGCTACTAACCTGTAGAAGCCAAATGTAACAACTTGGTAATGATGGCACGTTAGTTATATTACATTCTAACATTGGCAATTAAATTAACCAAGTGTGACGCCAATTCATAGTAATCTTGAAAAGAATTTAAGACACTGTGGCAAGCTACGTCACTAAAAGGCGGCGTTTAAAACTGTTTTATATTTAATAACATTCTTATGGGATAATTTTTTTTTGCGTCATAATATTTTCTGATTGTTATTCTTCGAGGTGCAAATACTAAATTAATTAATTTAATATCATTCTACAAGTCTATTAACTTTCTATTAAAATAGGATTAATTATATTATTTAAGTAATGAGTTTGCAATCTACCTGCAACCTATTCCATTTCTTTCTAGACATAAATCATGCAACATTAGAGATTCAAAAATGGAAGAGGCGATCTCTAGTAGACGATGGAAAACAATTAGTTTTAAATCAGATCAATTTTTATGGCGAAATATGATTCCTATGGGTATATTTAGTAAAAAATGTATAATGTAAAAAGAAACACTTATAGCCGGTACCTAAAGAACGAGTAATGCCTAACTCGTACAGAATTGATTATGTAAACAATTTTAAAAAGGAGACAATATAAGAATAACCTTGAAGACTTAATATTTCTGACACCACAAGGTTGTCAAGACAGAATTGATCAAGACAATTTTAAAACGGAAACAATATATCAATAACCTTGAAGTCTTAAATATTTTAGACACAATCAAGACAGACAATGGCAACGCTAGTTCTTAAAATCAGGAGAGACCAGGAAATATTTGACTAAAATGTGGGGGACGCGGCAAGAAATATTTGAGGAGGGCATCATTTTTTATGGACAGGTGAAAATACAAGTGATGACCTAAAAAAAAAGGTCCTCACTTGCGCATTCATTTTTTTCCAATCATTTCTAGGGGGCTAACTAAGGCCAGAGCAATTTTTGGTGGGCCCGGGCCATCCGCTAGCTCCACCACTGAAGACAGAGTTTGAATTTTAAAAAGGAGGCAATATATGAATAACCTTGAAAACTCAATATTTCTGAGACACTACAATTATGAAAATGAAAAAATAGACTTATAAGTATATATAAAAAAATCTTTATATCTGGTAAACATCCTTAAACAGTATAAATCTCCCAATAAATAAGACAATAGTCCAAAATATTTTTTATGCTGTTGTAAAACCTACATATTACCAATGAAGGTTTTATAATTGCACGTCTTTAATTCTTAACATTCATATTTAATAAATAAGTTTTCAATCATAGTCTTATTTATTGTATTAAATTTAAAATAATCTAAAAACTATGTTAGCATTCATTTTGGTTACGCCATTTTTGAAGTAAACTACCTTTAACATAACCATTTAAATTATTTTTAGGCTTATAAATTACAGAATTATTTAAATTATATGACGACACCGTCTTATCAAAATTATAAGTAAGTGTATCTAAACTTTTTTGACTTAAATTAAAACTTTTATTAGAAACAGTTTGAGATAAAACACTATTAACACTATTAGGTCTAAAAGATTCATTCGAGTTACAAATTCCATTAAGTACACTATGTGGCGGTGAACTATTTTGCGATCTCGGTAGAATGTAAATTTGTTGATCGCTTAATGTTGGAAATATACGATTTTGATAGGAACTATTTTTAGCACTAGAATGATATGATGGTTCGGAATAAATAGAATTTTTATCGAATTCTGAAATCGAATTATTACACGAAGGAGGTAAAGAATGAAATATATCGTTATTTAAGTTTTGACTGCTCGTTTGAGAACCAAAACCTGAACTTTGACTGGAAGATCTACTTAAATTAGTGTACGAATTAAAATTATTGTACTGCGGAGATTTCCAATACCCACCTGCAACCCACGAAGACTGTGTTACATTATGTAGACGAGGAGGACTTAATATCGGTTTTGGTCTTGCGATATTATTATTTATTTTAAACGCTGACGGTAACCCACATTTACCAACATTCGGATATGTACCTAAATGCAAATTATTTAAAATATCCCCCAATTCACTTTCGGTTTGTGATTTATTTTGTATTTCTGTAAAACTATAATTTAAAGTATCTCTAGATCTATTGGAATCAGTGGAATTATTTAACTGGTCACGAATACTTTTATGAGTTGAAAAACTATCGTCAGATAAGCACGGTGAACGAAAATCAGATTGAAATTTAAAATGAGTTGTTGTAAGTGGGTTTTCGAAGTTTGGTTTTTGACCAAATATATGAGATTCATTTGGTGGTTTATAACTTGAAAAAGTATCATGATATATTGATGAGATTGGACTGACAGATCTAGTCGAACCAGATATATTAAGTTTTGGTGTATTTTCTGGTGTTTTAAAAGTGCTGTTTATTAGTGATTTTTCTGAACACGATTCATGATTGTTAGATATATCATTATTTAAAATAGTTTCGTTCTTATTGTTGATAAGTTTTGTAGTGGCAGTTTTTTCGTTTAGATATTTGTAACTCTTATTGGAAGACGTGAACACTATAAGGTAACAGGATAAAATAATCTGAAAATAATAAAAATATATCAGACAAAAGAAAAATTATTATAAACTTATAAAATCCACCTCCTAATAATCTTTTAGTATTCACAATGATCATGTAATATTTCGGTAAGTCTTACAATAATAAGTACTCTTTTTAAAGAGTTGACAAATAATTTAAATTCAATTCACATTTTTACCGACCGCCAACATATATAAGGATTTCGAGATTTCGATGTATCTCCACGAACTGAGGTCCCTACATAACGTTTAGACTATTTTTATGATGTCTGTCCGTCTGTCTGTGGGTTCGTGTACACGTGCAGAGCAAATTCGGCTAAAAGGATTTTTATGAAACTACATATTTAAGCTTTTGACATAAATGGCACAAGTTGATCAACTTTTGGTAAAAATCGGTTAACTAGAAATGGGAGTTTACTCGTGTCGTTTTTAAGATTTTTGCGAATATTTCACAACAAAGAAATATTTCGAAAAAATTTATTTAACAAAATAGACCGGGAGCTCATGACAGTTTTTGGTCTCCGATTTCATACAGCATGCTTTTTGGAGGAGAGAATATTTACCCTGTGACAACAAAAAAGGGATGGTACTAAACCCCTGCACGCTTTCCGGTCATAGGGAAAATTGCATTTCCACTTAAACACAAAATTTTTGTGCTTTTCTCTGATTTAATATTGCTTGCCCTTTTGTCAAAAGAAAGTTATAACAAATTTAAAGCCTTTTAAATATATGCATGCGATTCGGAGGGTCCCAAAGGGCTCAAACGGTCATGTGATCTTGTAATAAAAAAATATGATTTTCCGCGTTTTCATACAGCATGCCTATAATTAAAAGACTTTAAATTTGTTATAACTTTTTCTTGACAAAAGGGCAAGCAATATTAAATCAGAGAAAAACACAAAAATTTTGTGCAAGTGGAAATGCAATTTCCACTTGCAAAAGAATCAAAAGAATCAGTGTTTTATTTAAAATTTAAATATTCAAAAAACATTTTAAGATTTAAATAAGTAATAAAGATCTACTGTGGCCATCACAGGACCGCCACCATCACAAAGTACTTGTTTAATTTATGTTGCTATATCACAAAATGTCTCAAATAAAATTTGTTAGATATTGCTTGTAGCAACTTGTAGCAACTTTGCATTTCCACTTGCACAAAATTTTTGTATTAAGGCATGCTGTATGAAAACGCGGAAAATCATATTTTTTTATTACAAGATCACATGACCGTTTGAGCCCTTTGGGACCCTCCGAATCGCATGCATATATTTAAAAGACTTTAAATTTGTAATAACTTTCTTTTGACAAAAGGGCAAGCAATATTAAATCAGAGAAAAGCACAAAAATTTTGTGTTTAAGTGGAAATGCAATTTTCCCTATGACCGGAAAGCGTGCAGGGGTTTAGTACCATCCCTTTTTTGTTGTCACAGGATAAATATTCTCTCCTCCAAAAGGCATGCTGTATGAAATCGGAGACCAAAAATGTCATGAGCTCCCGGTCTAAAAGTTGCTACAAGCAATATCTAACAAATTTTATTTGAGACATTTTGTGATATAGCAACTTAAATTAAACAAGTACTCTGTGATGGTGGCGGTCCTGTGATGACCACAGTAGATCTTTATTACTTATTTAAATCTTAAAATGTTTTTTGAATATTTAAATTTTAAATAAAACACTGATTCTTTTCTTTAATATCGGTTATCAAGAAACTATACCATTTCCAACTGTAATTCCTATTAGTAAATTGTAATTCAGAAAGCGTCAGTTGTAACTGAGATTAGTAAATTATAATTCAGAATACATACATCAATTTTAATTCAGATTAGTACATAATTCAGAAAGTATTAATTGTAACTCAGATTAGTAAATTGTAATTCTGATTAGTAAATTAAAAATTCGGAAAGCGTAAATTGTAATTCAGATTAGTTAATTTGAATAGGGGATAGGCATGATTTTTTTAATTTTTTTTATCATATTCCTCTTGTTGCATATAAACATAAAAAACAGTTTTTATTTATTTTTTTTAATTTGAAGGCTTAAAAAAATCATAAATGTATGTAGCGCGCGGAAACGACGTGTGACGTCATACCCCTTCTAACTGACGCATGACACTACTAGCCTACCCAGCGTACATAGTCTGTTGTGAACTTATTTGTTTGTATAACTTTTATATGTTATTTAAAGTTAGAGTGATTTTAATTAAAATAAAGTTTAATTCTATAAAAACAATTTATACATGTTTACCGAATTAAATTTTATATTAAAATATATAAAATATGGAAGATCCAGGCCCCAGTACTTCGAAACATAATCGAAAATATTGTTTAGTACCGATGTGCACAATTAGTTCAACTAGAAATCCAAAAAAACAATTTATATCATTACCTGATGGCGAAAAACAACAGAAAAGGCGAAATTTGTGGCGGGAAGCTATGGGGCGAAATAAAACCGATATTTCAGAAAAAAGTAAATTTTATGTTTGTGAGCATAAATGCATCAATGTTGGGTAAATTATCACTCTGAGCCCTAACAAAATCTTTATCTGCCATTTTAATAATAAATGCGTGAAAAATTGTTTAAAAACAAATACAAAACTCTCGAACAATACAATATACACACGTGTAAAGATTATGTTGTAGCTGTACCTGTGACGTGAAACCCCTATCGTTTGACGCCATACTCAGTCGTTTTTACTCGGCAACCTTCGCGCCGTGATCGGCTTATTTCAAATTTACAATATTTTAATTAAAAAATTTGGCTATAATATTAATTAAAATGTGATTTTTGTTTTGTTAGGTGACATAACTAATATTAACATATCAAAATAATGTAGTTTTAAAGAAATATAGATTTTATGCGCATCCCCTATTCAGAAAGCGTCAATTGTAATTCAGATTAGTAAAATGTAATTCAGATTAAGAATTTATAATTCAGAAAATGTCAATTGAAATTGAGATGAGTATTTGTATTTCAGAAAAGGGCAATTGTAATTCAGTTAAGTAAATTGTAATTCAGAAATCGTCAATTGTAATTCAGAAAGCGTCAATTGTAATTCAGAAAATATCATTGTAATTCAGAAGCGGCATTTGTAATTCAGATTAGTAATTTGTAATTTGAAAGTGTCAACTGTAATTTAGATTAGTATATTGTAATTCAGAAAGCGTCAATTGTAATTCAGATTAGTAAAATGTTATACAGATTAATAATTTGTAATTCAGAAAACTTTAATTGAAATTGAGATTAGTAATTTGTAATTCCGATTAGTATATTGTAATTCAGAAAGCGTCAATTGTAATTCAGATTATTAAATTGTAATTCAGAAGATATCATTTCTTAGATTAATCTGAATTACAATAGTCACTTTCTGAATTATAATTCACTAATCTGAATTACAAGTGACACTTTCTGAATTACAATTTACTAATCTGAATTACTACTGTCATTTTCTGAATTACAATTTTATTATCTGAATTACAAGTGACACTTTCTGAATTACAATTTACTTATCTGAATTACTATTGTCATTTTCTGAATTACAATTTACCAATCTGAATTACAAATTACTAATCTCAATTTCAATTAAAGTTTTCTGAATTACAAATTATTAATCTGAATAACATTTTACTAATCTGAATTACAATTGACGCTTTCTGAATTACAATATACTAATCTAAATTACAGTTGACACTTTCAAATTACTAATCTGAATTACAAATGCCGCTTCTGAATTACAATTTATTAATCTGAACTATAATTGTCATTTTCTGAATTACAATTTTCTAATCTGAATTACGACTGTCATTTTCTGAATTACAATTTACTAATCTGAATTACAAGCGACACTTTTTTAATTATAATTTACTAATTGACGCTATCTCAAAAACATCAGATCGTTTTTGAAATAAAATTAGAAAAGGTGTTGATGTACATTTCGACTGTCATGTGGCCTCATTCAGTAGCACTTGACGTGTCACTAATTAAACCTGCATGGCAGAATGTACATCTAGTTTCTAAATAATAATGGAAATATTCAGTGTTTCATTTAACAAAATTTATTTATTTTTTTAAAAAAACCTAAAAATTTTGGAGTCGGACTCCGTGACACACTACAGATATGGGCTATTCCAGACTTTTAAGCGGAACTAAATGGAATTTAAATTTTCTCAAATTGTCATTAGCTAATTTTTTATATATTGAAGCAGGCTTTTCTTCAACAAAATGATCAAAAGCTTCAATCAATCGGTAAAAGTTACTAGATTTGAAAATATAGTTCCGCCTAAATCAAAAAAAAAAAAAAACACCTATAGTTCCACAGCCCACAGGTTGTGATCCATAGGTTGTGAAGCACTTGTATAACACATCTTGAACGTTTTTTTAGAGACTTAACTTATGGTGGGTTTAGTCAACACTTAGCCTTAGTCTTAGCGTTAGTTTTAATTTTAGTGTTAGTCTTAGTTTTTGTCTTAATCGTAATGAATGAGTACGAGTTTATACAATGATTTAGTTTTAATAAATAACCAATGAGACGCCGAATGTAACGCACGCGTATAGCGTCCTCGTTCAGTGTTGACGAACAAAGGTTGTTATAACTAGTATTTGAAACGTCAAAAGTCAAAATCTTTGGGTATAGATAACGATTAAAGAAATAAACATTGTGAATAAAGATGTTCAGGAATAAAAACAATAGTAAAATTGTTAATAGTTCGTAATATATAACCTGCACATTTTATGTCAGTGTGAGCACACGCCCAAAAAGTTGAATGTTAGGTATCTATATATATTTCAGGGTCGGTTTTAGGAACCTCAAGACTAAAACTAAATCAATATGTTGTATGAACTTGCTCGTAGCAATATGATAGTTGATCTTTTAAGGTTAAAATTAAAACATAATATTAAAACTAAGACTAAAACTAAATGTTGACTATACCCACCATTAAATGAGCAGAATTCGCCACTGTGTTTTTCACAATACATTACAAAATTATTAGAAGGTGGAAATGCAGCTATCGGAAGATAATTACCTGTATAAGTTCGGGGTAGTGACCGAACGAAAGACTTCCTTTTAACCTCCAGTAAGAAATAAATAAATTAGCGACCCAAGCTATACTTCTTAGACTTACATATTTTCTTTCAACTTTCCCTAATATTAAAACTAACAGTTCCGTAATAACTCCCATGCATGGTATCAAAATACATTTATCCAAATTTACCATTGCTGATAAATAGAATTTAAAAAATTTAACGTTGCTTAAATTTAATTCTTGTAAATATTTGAGTATATAGGCAAATAAACTATTACTAAATATTGTAAAATATAAGTAATAAAAATATTCGTAAATTGTTGAAAGAAAATTTAGAGCAAAACTTAAAATACCTTTTAAAATTAAAATATAAGGGAGTAGTTCTTTTGGCAGTGTTTTTTGAGTTTTAGTAAAATCTATTTTTTTAACTATTAATATAAGTTGTATAATGGCAAGAAATATTGTTAAAAACTTTATTGTTTTTATTCTAAATAATGATTTTTTGGCAGTGTGAAATCTCACTGGGTTAAGGCTTAGGTCCAGTAAGGATAATCCACGATTTCGAAAATCAGATAATCGTTGACCAAGTATCATTGAAGTTTGCTTTTTGATGGTTTGTTTCACTGTTTTATCACATTGTGGACAGAGTCTATAGGATTTTTCTAACTGCTTCCTAAAACAAACAATTTGTCTAAATAAAAAGTTCTTAATTCAATGCTGTAGAGCAGTGGTTCTCAACCTTTTTTAGGTGAAGGCACCCCTATGCAAAATGTGAGATCTTCGCGGCACCCTACTATTAAATATGTCACTATTTAGTCAATTTAAAGTATAATCAATCAAAAGTATAATTGTGATGTTGGAAAAAAAAACAATATTAGAATTACATTCGAAAATGGCTTTCTTTTCGGTCTTCGGTCTTCGATTCCGAGAATAGCGGCGAATTTATTTTGAAAAGCTCGCGGCACCCTTTTCATGTGCTTGCGGCACCCTGGTTGAGAACCACTGCTGTAGAGTGATTTGCACACGAGATTCAAAATTATTAAAGTATATGGTTGTCTCGTAACTTGTAGTGGTGGGGGTAAATAGGGAGGCTATGCGTCATCCGTATGCTAACGGGACGTCAGTCTTTGTTTATCATATAAGATATATACACGTGAAGTTTGATTTTTGGCTATAGATATGAAAATATCGTTTAAATTTTTGATTTTCTACTTGTTTTAATTTCTTTTTTCTTCGAAATGAATGTTTCTTCGTTCTAAATAATTTTCTTATTTCTTATAAGCTTTTCACTTTTGTAAGAACAACCTAAGAGGAAATTTTGTTTTCAACAGTTTGAATCTTTGAAATTGTATGTAATATTAAAAAATGTCACTGTTTTAAAATGTCGATCCATTTCACATGTGTCATAATGAAAAATGATATTATCTGTCTCATTTTGTAATACGTAACTAACAGGGAAAGTTCATTTTTTATGTTGTATATTGACAATACATTTATAATATTATCATAGTATTGGTTCACACGGATACGCCAAAGTCTGTTTATACCACAACAGTTACTAAAGTAACCAGATCTAGTTTCGTATTACAAATTGGGCAGGATTATATTATCTGTCTCATTTTGTAATAAGTAACTAACAGGGAAATTTATTTTTTTATGTTGAGTATTGACAATACAGTTATAACATTATCATAGTATTGGTTCACACGGATACGCCAAAGTCTGTTTATACCACAACAGTCACCAAAGTAACCAGATCTAGTTTCGTATTACAAATTGAGACGAATTAGACATAGAACCGGCTAAAAACTGCATGGCGATTAGTTTGGCGTCATTATTTAGCGCGTTTACGATGACGTCACTAGCATGATCTCACGGGAGAAGCACTCTACTACAAGAGGACCGGAGTGAAATTTTGCGGGGTCGGGTGCAGACAGAAAAAAAAGTCAAATTAAGTAAATCAAATACGGATCAAAGTAATGAGTAAATATGGTAATCGAGTCCGGAAGTCGGTTGAAATAATGTATTTCAAATACTTTAAATGTATTTGAAAGAATAGGGAAATATTAGAAATACTAGGAAGTATTTTAAATATATACTAGGGAAATATTGGAAATAATACGGAGATATTTGAAATACTACGAAATATTTTAAATAATTGGGAAATGTTTGAAATACAGGCAATTCGAAACGTTTAGGCGGAACTAAATGGGAATTTCTTTTTTTTAGGTTGTCACGAGAAGGGACCTTCCTTGGGTTATTTAATTTTTCACTTTTGAATGTCAAAATTTAAATTTCCAACAGTTAAACCATGGAAACGAATGACATACGTGAAAAATAAAATACTTTTTTACATATTTTAATGACAAAAAAATAAGTAAATGGGAAATTTGTATTAAGAATGACACAAAAAATCAAAATATAAAGAAAATGACATTTTAAAATGATATTAACCTTAACCAAAAAATGTTTATTGTAAGTATGATTTACAAAGCTTAAATAAAACGGCCAAAGAGCACGATTCAAACGATGAAAGTAACTAGATTGCAAAATCTAATTCCACCTAATCGTTTGGAATAGCCTGTACTAAATAAATATTTGAATTAGTAGGAAATATTTAAAATATTTACTAAAGAAATATTTAAAATACTAGTAAATATTTGAAATACTAGGAAATATTCGAAATACTAGGTAAATATTTGAAATACTTCTGAAGTTTTTTAAGATACTAAATTGCTATATAAAAATACTAAATTGAATTTTAGGAAATTTGAACATTTATAAAGCCTGTGCAAAGAAGGTATTGAATAAGATAAATTGCAATGCAACATAGGGCACTACAAGATATATTGCAAAAACTCTAAAATAATTATTGCAAGACGTAACATTTTCATTAGAATTAATAATGGGGTAACTAAACAGTATAACTTACTGATATTTTTCTACTTCTTCATCGTAATTAGATTCATCTATGGGAGAGAACACAGCGAGTTGGTAGATTTTTAATCGTTGATTGTTATTGCACACACTACATAAACCATTATTCGCCGGAGTCAATTGTTTCTTTTTTAACGGAACTGCATTATTCATTAGCTCGTCATGTTGTGCAGGAATTGGCTTATTATAATCCCCGTCCTTAAATACAAACATACATCAATTATGATTTAAAAAACTACTAATTCCTCACTTACCGCAGTAAATCCATTGTATTGTTCACAAGAAGGGCAATCCCAAGAATTTCTATTCTCATATTCAACTTTGTGAGATGAATTACAAAACCAACATCTAACCCGCGTTGAATATTTGGCCCTAAAATATAATTTATTAATACATATTTGTAATTATATTTTCATATATACATACCTAATTAAAGGAATAATAGTAACAACAGCTACAAATGCGATAGTTCCCAAAAAATACGCGAAGAATTCTATGAATATCATTCTGTATTGAAAGTAAATATGAAAATTTCTAATTAAATGTATTTTTTATAGTTACACTAATAGTATTCACAGCAAATGTCAAATTTAAATGTACAAATATAGCGGCACACGTGAATACATAACCGCCATTTCTGATGTTGTGAAAAACGAGTTTTGGACGCAAGAGTTCATGTTCACATGAATTGCGTATAGGGTTAACCGTAAAACGTGGAGAGGAGACGGGAGATATTATTTTGAAAAGAACCGCAATATATTAAATGTATATAGGTAGGTAAAAATTTAGTTTAGAAAATATGTATTTTATTTTTAAATAAAATAAATTAAATAAATAAGATATTTGATATAATTGAAACTTTTAATCCAGTAAAAATGATCGATGCTGCAAATAACAGGTCAAGAAAAAACATATTTGGTGGGATAATCAGAATCCCTCCTTCGGAAATAATAACAAAAATTCATTTAATTTTATTCATATTGTTCCAAGTGAATCCATTCCAGCGTTAGTAGGTATACATTGTTAATAGTGAAATATTAAAAGTTCTACAAATGATTTTGGCAGAACAGGTAATATACGCAAACATATTGATTGGATTTGTTATGTCGTTAAATCAGAGGAATTTTTTAAAAAAATAGACAGTAAAATTATTAGAAACAAAATTATATCTCGTTGCGACTGGAAAAAATGCCTTAAATGATTTTTTAGCACCTTTGTATGTGTGTAAAAACGTTGAGCCAATGAATAAAAATTATTTTGAAAACGAGACAATGTGTATGAATGTCCAGGCAAATGCTGAAGATATGAGTAAAAATCAGGAAAAAGAAATCGAAGAAATTTTAAGAGAAGGACGCTCTGATATAAAAGATATATCTTCTGAGTTCGATTTTTTTTTTAACAAATTCTCCGTTAGTAATAAAAGAATGTACATATATCAAAATTTAAGTCTCGATTAAAAAACATCAAAACATCTTCAGCATTTGTGTCAGCATGTAGGTAATTTGCATTAGGTATGGTTACAGTGCTTCTCAATGATAAATACAATGTGTAAATAATTTATGTTTTAACATTATTTTTTAGGAACCTCTAGTCGAAACAGAAGCCGAATTTCTGTGCAACTTACAGTTATAGGTAGACGGAAAATTAAATTTGTCATGACGATCTAGAAAAATAATTAAATAAGAAAATTAAAAAATATGTAATATGTAAAAATTAATTTTAATGTTATTTTATGATTTTATAAATATAGTAATTTATTTAAAAATAAAATATATATTTTCTAAACTAAATGTTTATATTACTTTTATAAATTTTATATATTGCGGTTCTTTTCAAAATAAAATCTCCCGTCACCCCTCCAAATCTTTCGGTCAGCCCTATACGCAATTCATGTGAATATGAACTCTTGCCTTTGCATGAGGTACAAAGTTGCCATTTCTGATTTCGCGCTAAAACTATTTATACTAAATAAAAACAAATCATCTTTATTATTAAATTGATAAAGAATAATATAATCTCAATTGGAATTTTTTTAAATACCTTTTTGTGTTCATATGTGGTTCCCTCTATCAGGACGATAACGAAATAAAATAGTTTTGCTTAACCAACAAATATAAATCATAGATCTGTCAAAACAAAAAATTTAGCAGACATGAGTTTACCAACTGATTTTGGGCCTGATTCAGGTGGAAGAGTTAAGGTACATTCGTGTAATTTACTTATTAATACTTTTACTTCTTAAACAGTATTTTTTAATAGGGTGTTTGTATCGTAAAGCCGATAGTTTATGGAAACGTAGCTCGATACTTTGGCAAAAAGCGCGAAGAAGATGGCCATACACATCAGTGGACAGTATATGTTAAACCTTATCATAATGAAGACATGTCTAATTATGTAAAGAAAGTACATTTTAAGTTACATGAAAGTTACGCAAACCCAAATCGTGTTGTTACTAAACCACCATACGAACTCACCGAAACTGGGTGGGGTGAATTTGAGATTGTTATTAAAATACATTTTCATGATTCTAATGAAAAACCAGTAAGTAATTAATAATTTAGTTATGAAAATTTGTTTTTAAATTATTATTTTAGGTTACATTGTATCATATTTTGAAATTGTTTCAAACGGGAGCTACAAATAGTGATGCGAGTACTGATTTAAACAAAGGGTTAGTGTCTGAAAGTTACGATGAAATTATATTTCAAGAACCAACACAATTGATGCAACATTTGTTAACGAATACAAAACAACTGACTTTAGGACCATGGAAACACGATACGAATTGTAATTTTTTGCATATTTATGTAATATTTTTTAATAACAATTATTGTTTTAGTTGAGGAGAAAAAAGAAAAGACCTTGGCATCGATACTGAATGCTAAATCAAAAGTTAGAACTGATATTACCGTTTTGAGAGAGCGATTGAAATTAGCTAAAGAAACTATTAATAAGTTTAAAGATGAAATTGCTAGACTACAAGCCCAGCAAGGTTCTGGGTATTCCGGCTGACGAAAACATTCCATTTAAGTTGGATTAAAGTTTTTTTATAACGTTTTAACTTTGTACATAATATTTCTATGTAATTGTAATTTATATGTATAATACATAAATACGATTAATAAATATTTTAATATTTTCTCTTATTTATTTTTAAAATGGTGTCTTATAATTTTCATAATTCTTAGAAATTGAATTAATAAGGCGCGCACCCAGGTGGAACTCAAAAGTTTGAGCCCCCCCACATTTTTTTGTAAATGAATTTGAGCTGCCAAATATAAAAATTAGGCTCAAAACTCCCCTAAGAAAATTTTTTGAATTTTGAGCCCAGAAAAAATTCCGGATACGCATAACAAGAGGCAGTTTGTTTATAATTAATTGTACGTAATATGCAGAAATTTAACACAATGTAAATAAAAATTGATGTGAAATGTGAATTTTCACACACTCAGGGTTTTGTAGGTATTTAATACGTGTAAGATGCTAACAGAATGTTGAAGACAGAGCTTACACTCAAATCCAAAATGCGGGACAAAATGTTAAAATGCGGGACTTTTGCGGGACGCATCTTAATACGGGACAAAATGTTAAAATGCGGGACGAATGGTCACTCTAAAAAACTAGCTAATAACTTAAAAAAATGAAAATTCCGGTTAGTTCCGCCTAATCGTTTGGAATAGACTGTAGTATAATCCGTCTCAATTTGTAATACGAAACTAGATCTGGCTACTTTGGTGACTGTTGTGGTGTAAACAGAATTTGGCGTATCCGTGTCAACCAATACTATGACAATATTATAAATGTATTGTCAATATACAACATAAAAAATGAACTTTCCCTGTTAGTCATGTATTACAAAATGAGACAGATAATAATAATTGAGCCATAAATTAAAAAAATAATTAATTTTAAGAAACTGATTTCCATTCTTTAATCTACGTCTTTAAAGCTTTCTTTTGATACTACACAATAAAAAATAATTGTTTTTGTCAACGAAACAAAAAAATCGATATTTTTCGAAAAACTAATCTGATAAAAAATTCCTGTTGAACTATGCCTGTTCTCATCAATATACATTTTTGAGATTTTTTACAGATTTTTGGATTAACCCCATTTTGACATAAGGTGGAGGGTAAAAGTTTTTCACATAGTTTTGGCGCAAATCCTATAAAATCAATTGATATTTCAAAGATAAAAATTTGTTTATTTATCCATACATTACGAGCTTTTACCTAATACCCCAATCAAAATTTAAAATATATATATATATATATATATAATCTGTCTCAATTTGTAATACGAAACTAGATCTGGTTACTTTGGTGACTGTTGTGGTGTAAACAGACTTTGGCGTATCCTTGTGAACCAATACTATGATAATATTATAGATGTATTTTCAATATACAACATAAAAAATGAACTATTCCTGTTAGTTCCGTATTACAAAATGAGACAGATAATATATATTTTTTCATTAAATACATATTTTTTTTTTTATATTTATCCCTCGATGTGTTTTTTTATGCTTTCTGTATTTTTCTTATATGTGGGTCAAAGAATTGTACGATAATGCCAAATTTAATTTTTTTTTTTTTTTGTTCAGCCGTTTGACTTTATTTTTTACCGTACAGACACATGGGTGACGTTATAAGGGTATTTTGGTGGTCATACCTACAAAATCCTAAAAATAAATAAGCACGTAGGTGATTGGAGAACACATTACCCCCACCATAAAATACTAGTTTTGCATTTTTTCATTATTATCTAGATCTTTTGTTCAATAATCTCTCCATCTTTTACGAGATTGGCAGTGGCGGCAGTAGCTCTCAAAATCTGAGAGGGGCCAGGAAATATTTGAGTAAAATCTGGGGGGGGGGCAAGACATATTTGTGGAGGACATCATTTTTTATCATTACTAATGGACAGGTGAAAATACAAGTGATGATCTAAGAAAAAGGTACTCACTTCTAAACAGGGTGACCAGATTTCAGTTGAGGTAAACCCAAAGATTGAAAAAAAAATGGAAATACAGTATATTTTATTCAATTGTGCTCACCTCTAAAAAATACAAGTGATGAGCAAAAAAAAGGTCTTCACCTCCAAAATATAAGTGATGAGCAAAAAAACAAAAGGTCTTCACCTCCAAAATATAAGATATAAGTGATGAGCAAAAAAAAGGTCCTCACCTCCAAAACACAAACCCGGAAATTTTAAAACAAAACCCGGAGCCCTGAGACTCTGGCCGGAAACCCTGAGACCTGGTTACCCTGCTTCTAAAACAAGTGATGACCTAAAAAAAAGTCCTCACTTCTAAAAGAGGTGACCATCATCATCATCAAGCCTTGTCCATCATCGGGTGATTTTGGACTGCCTCTAAAAAGAGCATAAGCTGTCAATAAAATTTCTTCATCTAACTCGTCTATCTGCTATAGGCTTCAAGTCGGTGATGTTGTTATACAGTCTTTTGTCTTGGTTTTGAGAGCTCCATGCATTTATTTCTAGCAGGGTTGAGCGACGCCAGGTGTTCTTGGGTCGCCCTCTACGCCTACTGCCCTGAGGGTTGTATGCTAGTGCATAGCGACACACTTCGCTAGGAGCCCTTCGAAAAGTGTGTGCCCTAACCAACATATTTTCTTCTTTTTATTTGCAAATGAATGTCCATTTGACCAGTTCTATCCCCCAATTCTACGTTTGATATTCTACGTGGCCAATAAATGCGAAGGATTCTTCGAAGACATCGATTTACAAATACTCGCACTCTTCTCTTGATAGCTTCTGTAACGAACCAAGTCTGAGCCGTACAGAAGAAGTGACGTCACGCATGCCCTGAATATGGTAGTTTTCGTGGAAGTACTGTAGATCGCAGAATTCCATACACGGCTAAGTTGGATGAAGGCGCCTCTCGCTTTGTGTATTCTGCTTTCCACATCTTTATCCACGCCACCGTCCACAGACACAACACTCCCCAAGTACTGGAAATCATCCACACGCTCGATTTGGTGGTTACCGAGCAGTAAAGGTCTTCATTTCTTTCGTCTTCGAGCAATTAATTTTTAATTCAACTTTTGCAGATTCAGTCATTCAGTTTTCGCTGCATGTCTCCATGCTTATGCGACAACTCACATTTATCGTCTGCAAAATCCAGTGACTCCAGTCTGACTGGTGGTGTTAGCGTATTCCAAATGCTTCCTCTGGGTTTGTTGGCTGTTGATCGTCTAGCCACGGCGTCTAAAATTATCAAAAAAAGAAGCGGTGACATCACACAACCTTGTCTAACACCTGAAATGGTTGGAAAGGGTTCTGACAAGCTACCATTGTGTAGAACTCTACACGTGAAGCCGTTGTAGTTATTTCTAATCAGATATATTATTTTGTCAGGCACTCCAATATTTTGCATTTCAGCCCAAATGCATTCTCTATCGATAGAGTCGAATGCTTTTTCATAGTCGACGAAAAGGAGATACAAAGGGGAACGGAACTCGACTGCCTGTTCGATGATAATCCTGAGGGTATTAATTTGATCTATACAAGACCTGACTGTTCTGAAACCGCCCTGTTCAGGTCGCAATTTCTTGTCGATAGCTGTGACCATTCTTTCAAGAATTATCTTGCAAAATATCTTCATTACTAAGCATAAGCAGTCCGAAGGAAATTACTCTTGTTTAACTCAAAAACAGGTGATGACCTAAACAAAAAGGCCCTCACTTCTAAAATACAAGTGAAGACAAAAAAAAGTTCCTCACTTCTAAAATATAAGTGATGACCTTCTTAAAAAACAGATCCTTGTTGCGCACACATTTTTCTCCAAGCATTTTTAGGGAGGCCAACTGGGGGCCAGAGCAATTATACCAACTGGAGGCACGAAATTAATTTTCAGAAGTTAACTATTATTAGACCAAATAAAAATATTTCGAGAAATAACAGGAAAACTATTGAGATCTGACAAGCTCGAATACGCTGTCTGGTGGTCAAATATTGTACCAGGCACTCTAGTACTGTTTGAACTTATTTCGTATGTTTTAGTGTTGAATTTTTGTTAGAATGTCTACAGAAGTTTTAAATACTATAAAAGCAGTATATATTGTAGTGTTTTTGGCTGTCATTCAAGACAGGACAAAGCATATTGACAGCTGAGTACTAGAGCCAATAGCCATATTGTCTTGGATCACAGCGCCGCCACCGGTAATGTCCCTTCTCAATATCCAGTAGTCAGGACCACCAAATGCCATTGTTCAAGGAGCGCGCCACACACCGTTCATCAAAGGGTCAAATTTTTGTATCGAATTTAGTATAATCCTATTAGCAAAGGGCGAAATAAAAATAAAAATATATTTTAATACTCAGAAATACATCTCTCAACGTTCCAAAAGCGATCCTGAGCTGAATTTTTAGTTATTTAAACAAACAAAAACCTATCCGTGCCGATTGATATATTTGCTTATTTTATAAATTGTAAATCAACGACACGATTTCGAGGAAAATAAGCATGTTTTTTATCAATAAAAAATAATTAATACCCTTCTCTCCAAATAAAAATACACCTGATCACTCAGGTAACACGGCGATTTATTTTCCTCTCTCCACGTTACCGGAAAAATGAAGATACACCTTCGGGAAATACTTAAAGTTGACACTTATAAATTAATTTAACCTAAAATAGTGCCCTTTTTTTTATCTTTTTTCATTTTATTTAAGGAGGGCAACATTTTAATAGACATGTGAAAATACAAGGTAAAAAGCCTTACTTCTAAAATACAAGTGATAACAAAAAAAGAATCGTCAAACAAGCGGTAACTAAAAAAAAACTCCGACGGGCTCAGGCCTCGCGCCCCTGGTATTTGCCTCGATGCCAAGGCGTTGCTACGGCTTTGTCCCAAGTCCCCGCGGGGCATAGACAAAAGCAGAGCCGCAGTAAGGAAAACTTGTGCTAGGGACAGAGCAAATGTTTTTGGCGCCCCTGACAAATAAAAAAAAAAGATCCTCACCTCGCAAAATCCAAGTGATGAGAAAAAAAAGGTCCTCACCTCTCAAAATCCAAGTGATGAGCAAAAAAAAGGTCCTCGCCCATAATTTGCGCCCCTTTCTTTAGTGCGCTCGGGGTCGTCCCTCTTACAGCGGCTCTGGACAAAAGGGCTCATCTTCCTTTCATTATTTAAAAATGGTTTTTGTGGGAGGGGGTCCAAAGGGGGGTCTCGCAAATTATAACTTGTGACACTCCGGATTTATTAGTGACATGCTTTAAAATGCACAGGGCTGCGAAGGTTTGTCGCTTTTAATAATATATTGTAATTTTAATAAATAAGTAGTGGTAATGCTAGCAAATAATATTTTTTTTTTATCTCGTAGAATTTCTTTTTTTGCCACACCTTAAAAATTGAGGTCTTATTATCTATGACCATATTTAGTAGGGCCGAATGTAAATACTGCATTTGTTTGAAGCTTTATTTAAATAAACAATGATTATAATATGTAAAACACAAAAGTGTTAAAAATCACATACATGCGGTAACGTTAGGGTGACCATTTTCTTAAGAAGGCAATGCGGGACGGAGTAAAAAAAAAAAAGGTCCTCATCTCCCAAATCCAAGTGAAGAGCAAAAAAAAAAATGGTCCTCATCTCCCAAAATCCAAGTGAAGAGCAAAAAAAAGGTCTTCACCTCCCAAATCCAAGTGAAGAGCAAAAAAAAGGTCCTCACCTCCCAAATCCAAAATGCGGGACGAATGGTCACCCTAAGTAACGTAAAACATCATGCATTCATGACAGTTCCGCAAAACACAAGAGAAAGGCTACAAGGCGTGCTTTTAATAGTAAGTAAATATATAAGAATTGCCTTTATCATAAAAAATTCTCCATATTTTATCGTGTTTTATTTATTTAAAAATATTATCCATGGTACTTTCTTTTGAGGATTACAAAAACACTAAACGTTATGGAGAAAAAGTAAAGCTTGATATGAAATCAGGATCCGCCATTTTACCTAAATCACCCCTTAAAATCAAAAGCGGCGGAAATATTATTTTTTTTTTTGCAGCCCTGTGTACAGTGGCGGCGCTAGCTCTTAAAATCTGGGAGGGGAGGAAAGTTTTGAGTAAATTTGGGGGGGGGGGGGGGTAGAAAATATATTAAATCATTTTTTTATCGTTTTACACATATAAATAATGATACACAAGAAAATACAAGTGGTGACCTAAAAAAAAGGTCCTCACTAAAAAATATTTTTCTACAAGCAATTTTGAGGAGGGGAACTGGGTGCCAAAGCAATATTTAGGGAGGAGGGCGACCCCCGGACCCTCGCTGGTGCCGGCACTGCCTGTGTAGTTATAAATCTTATTTACAAATGTGAAAATAAGGTATTCTGGGCCAGCGTTTCCCAATCTTTTTTTATGGTGGACCGGCAAGCGACCTAGACAAAATTCGCGGAGAGGCAAGTTTAGAAAGTAATGTGTATCGCAAAAAAAATTTTTATTGAACTGATTACAAACACAGAAAAAAACAACAAATAAAAAGTCACACATAATTAGTGAAAAAAGAAACAAATTATTACTTAAGCAATTAACAGATTAAAGACTAAAGGTAATAAAATGTACCCAGAGCCGCAGTAAGGAAAACTTGCGCTAGGGGCAGAGCCGTGTTTTGGCGTCCTTGGTAAATTAAAACAAGGTTCTTACCTCTCAAAATTTAAGTGATGAGCAAAAAAAAAAAAGTCCTCAGCTTCACAATGGTGCCCCTTAGCAGCAAACCCGTCAGCGCCCTTTTCCTTAGTGCGCTAGGGGCCGTTGCCCCCTCCGCCCCCCAACTCTTACTGCGGCTCTGAATGTACCACTAACACTATGTTTTTGATATATGTATCGTTTATTGTGGAAAATAATTATAATTGTATTTTATAAATTAACATAATTTTAGTTTTATAAACTTGCACATAAAAATAATTCTGCGGACTGGCAAATAATCTCGCGTACCTGTGGTTGGGAAACATTGCTCTAGGCCCTGGGCAACGAGGCCCCAACATGCGCCTGTTATAAGTACTGACAGCTCTGTATAGAAGTGATAAATATCTACGTAATTTTAAAAAGTGATGTAGGAAGTCCTATTCAGGAAGAGAACAAATAGAACTATTCCCACAAAATGTATTTTTCCTTGAATATAGGTTACCGCATTCAACACATGTAAACCAGGTAGTCTAAATCTGTAGGTAAACCATTTAATTACATAATTTTCTTTAAAAATACCTAACAATTCAAGTTATTGAAACTATTTCACGCTTATACAATTAAAATCATCGCGTCAGACTAATATTTGAGTTATTGCAATTAAAATGAAGCATAGTCGAAAATCTTCAGTTTACGCATTACTCTATAAGTGGAAGAAAGATAACAACATTAAAATACGAGTGCGAGAAAGATGCGTGTTACTGTCAGGGAAGTAAGGGGAGATCGTTCTGAGCGCAAGACAGTACAGCCGGTTCGGTCAATACTCGAATATACTCAGTTGATGGTTGTGTGTCCTTTGCTACGCTATATGCTGTGAACACATGTCTCTAGTTTTGCGTCAAATCCCACCCAAATAATACCGATAAAATATAAAACACTGTACATACAAAGACCTAAGATTATTTATGTGCTTAATTTGAATTTAAAATACTGTAATACTGTACAAAAATGTGAACCGCCGTGTTGTGAACCAACGTGTAAAGATTTAAAACTCTTTAAGATGTAAAGTTTTAAGTCGTGAAGTGATCGAAATGTGTTTTTGAATTGATTATTTGATTCATTGATGAAAAATTGTTCAAAAATGAATGATCGTAGGATGCAGTTTTCCCTGTGGATATTATTACTAGCTGTCATAGGTACGTTTCATTGTTGTCATTAATATTTTGTTTATGTCACATGTCTAATTGCTGTCAAATGATGTTTTTTTGTATTTCTTTGTATAATATTGTATTTTTGAATGAAACTTGTTAATATTTTACTTGGTATACAATGTATAATGTTTGAAGAATGGAAATAAATGAGGTTAAGCAAAGAAATCAAACAAGAATGTACTTTATTGAGTTACAACAAAAGGAAAGCTTCAACAATGCACGATTTTAAAACAAAAGCTATTTATTATTATTTCATTATTTTTAAATAATTATTGTTGACGCTTTTTTTATTATTTTAAACCAAATTTTATCCCCAAATAATCAGAAATAAATAATCCAGATCCTTTTCCTTATTTTTTGGGTTCGTAGGTAAAATTAATAAACTGGTGTGTCTGTTTGTACGTTAGAAATTGTGGCTAACTACTGAACCTAGAGTTGAAATTTGGCATGTATAAATTTGACTCGCAATCTGCATATCAAAAAATACTGACTTCGGAAAAAAATTAATATTTTTACATATGTACATATGTAAAATTTATCGAAAAAAAGTTTTTTATATTTTTAGTACGGCAATTTAGATATATTTTGCATAGATAAAAAGTTATTTTATAATTTTTTTTTATGTCAAAAAGTGCATTTTTTTGTCCCACACCCTATAATCCAGAGGGATTGGTTTAAAAATTCAGAGTAATTCATATTGATATAAACCGGAAGCACATTTGGAATTTTTGATCTGATTATTTTTAGAAAAAATATCGTTTTTATTGTTACAAAGATTTGAAGTGTCAAACGAAACCTATTGAGCCGTATGGTAAGAAACGGAAAGCAATTTATAAAAAATAGGCGTAAATTGATTAAAAAAATTGTTGAAATGTGAATTTTCACACATTTCAGGGTTGTAGGTATTTAGTAAGTTATAACAAATTGTTAGTACATATTAAAAATAATACTTTTTCAAAACTTTTGAAAGACTAATCCACGTTTTCCATCTAGAGACTTAATATCGTACTTGAAATGCGCTCGCCTCAAAACCTAGCTATATCTATCCAGTTCTAGTCAGTCAGATAAATATTGAAAGAACGGTGTTGCAAAAAATTCGATAACTCTCGAAATAATTATCAGACCAAAAATTCCTATTGTACCATTCCAGTTCACATTAATGTGCATTACACAGAATTTTTTTCAGATTTTTAGGTTTTCCCTCGGAGTTATAGGCTGAGGGACAAGAGGATCACATTTATGGCAAAAATCGTATTTACAAAACCCTAAAAACGATATTGACACGATTACAGTCAAAGTAGTACCTTCAAAATTTTAGTTACGAAATACTGAAATGTATGAAAATCCACACATCACGCGAATTTTTATTGATCATTCAATATTTTTTAAGTACTTATATAATTAATAATTTCTCAACAAGATTTGTTACTGTATAAAGTTATTGAGCAATATTTAATCGGTACATGTTGCCAAAAAACAAATAGTGAAGTTGATCGACGGGTTATATTTGAAATCTAAACTGTCTTGTTATTTTTATGCGTCGAAAGTTGAATTAAAAACTATTTCTAATCTTCGATCTGCGTAATAAAATATGTTATCTATTTCAAATATCATTTGGATCAATAAAACGTATATTCTAGCAGAAAGTAACTAAAAAATTGTAATCTAAGTAAAATTTAAAACTTTTATATGAGATTTTCTGTAAACATTTTATTAAAATTAAGAATTTTTCTAAGGGCTTTTTTTTAATCATGCATATTCATATTAAAACTTTTTTTATATTAAATTAGTACACAATTTTAATCGTGATACCTACTGAGAAACTGCGTGGCTTCAAAGATATGGGTAAATAAATATAAGATGGTAATATAGCTACAGGCTATTCCAAACGTTTAGGCGGAACTAAATGGGAATTTCGTTTTTAGAGTTTTGTAGGTATGACCAAAAAACCCTTATACCGTCATTTTGTCGTCTGTATGTCTGTCTGTCTGTCTGTCTGTCTGTCTGTCTGTCTCTCTGTTCGGTAAAAATTGTAGCCAAACGCGAAACCTAGAGAGATGAAATTTGGCATGCTTATAAAACTCTTTGACCCGCACATAGGAAAAATACTAAAACATCTAAAAAACATATCCCCCTAAAAATATAAACAAATATGTGCTCATCGAAAAAAAAAAAATTCCGTTATAATTCTGAGTAGGGTATCAATTCAGATTAGGTTTTTGGAAAAAAACGCATTTTTTGTGATTTTTTGATAATAATGTACACAAGTTATAGCTTTGTAACAAGCCACACTCTAACGTGTGTGCTGGTTTAGTGGTATTTAACGCTGACTTTTCACCCAAGGAACCTGATCCGATAGGGATCGAACCCTGTGAGAAGAGACTATATTATTTTTTTTTTTTTAATTTTTATATTGTTTAAATTATTTTTTCAAAATTCTAATTATATTTTGGCAAATGTTGCATTTAATTTTTAAAAGCGTAAATTTAATAGCCAGTAGAAATTGTTTAAATTATAATTTGATTCTGTTTCAATGTACACGACATCAGAGGGGCGGAACTTATAACAACCAATGGAAGCCATAGGCGCAATTTTTAAAATTCTTAATGAACCTTGCTATATAAAAAAAAAAAATACTGCACATATTTAGAAACCTAAATAATGGTATTAGGCGTTCGAATTAAAATTAAGAAAAAAAATATTTTAATATAAAATTTGTTTTCGCATCCAAAATAATCATCAATAGCTTACTAAATACCTGCAAAACCCTGAAATGTGTGAAAATTCACACTTCACATCAATTTTTTTAGGTTGTCACGAGAAGGGTACTTGCTTGGGTTGTTTCATTTTTCACGTTGAAATGTCAAAATTTAAAATTCCAACAGTGAAACCATGGAAACGAATGACATATGTAAAAAATAAAATGCTTTTTTATATATTTTAATGACAAAAAATAAATAAATAGGAAATTTGTATTAAGAATGACACAAAAAATCAAAATATAAAGAAAATGACATTTTAAAATAATATTAACCTTAACCAAAAAATGTTAATTGTATGATTTACAAAGCTTAAACAAAACGGCAAAAAGCACGATTCAGATGATGAAAGTAACTAGACTGCAAAATCTAGTTCCGCCTAATCGTTTGGAATAGCCTATAGGTTTCGCGCAAAGTAACATGTATTTGTTTTGGCCATAGAATTTAGACCAAATATACACAGAAAAAAATATATAAGTGTGTACAACTCTTTGACCTACATATAGGAAAAATACTGAGAGTTCAAAAAACAACAACCCGAGATAAATATATTCAATTATGTATTTAATAAAAAAAAATATATTTTTTTAAAATTTGAGGGGCATACCAAATGAGACCTATTAATACGTGGATCAACAAGCAATTTATTTTAGGGGGTTTTTGCCAAAAATATGTCAAAAAACGTTTGTCCCCCACCCTATTTCTCAGAAGGGTGGATCTAAAGATCTGTAAAAAAGTCCATTATGAACATTGATGGGAACCGAAATAGTTCAACAGGAATTTTTGATCAGGTTAGCAGGGGCGTATTTCCCACTAGACGCATGCTGGGGGCCTACCAGGGCCATCTCAGAGAAGTTACCCCTGGGGCCTCCGAGTGGGTAAATATGCCCCCGCAGGTTAGTTTATCGAAAAACGTCGATTTTTTTGTGTCCATAATAAAAATATTTTTTTAAATTTATTGTGTGGTATCAAAAGAAAGCTCTTAAGACGTAGATTAAGGAACGAAAAATAGTTTTTTAAAATTCGTTTTAGCCAAAAATGTGCAAAAAAAGTTCTTGTCCCGCCCCCTTTTACCCTAAGGAGCTAATTTTAAAATCTGAAAAAATTTTAGGTAATGTACATTAATCTGAGCCGGAAACGTACTAAAGGAATTTTTAATCCGAGTGCGTTTTAGAAAATTATTGCAGTTTTTGATAAAATTAATATTTTTTTTAAATCATGGCTGAATTATGGTTGATAATGTTATAGGTTTTTTGTATTTATGGCTAAGAAAGTGCCTTTTTATGAAAAAAAAAAAAAAAAGAAAATTATAAAAACAGTTGAAGACCTACTTTTGTACACTACACCAACACATTGTTAATAGAACAAATATTCATAGACATCCAGTATTATGTTGTCTTCTTACACTTATTAAATACCTACAAAACTCTGAAATGTGCGAAAATTCACACTTCACATAAATTTTTTTTAAATCAGCCATTTAGACCGGGAGCTCATGACGTGTTTGGTCTCCGATTTCATACAGCATGCCTTTTGGAGGAGAGAATATTTACCCTGTGACAACAAAAAAGGGATGGTACTAAACCCCTGCACGCTTTCCGGTCATAGGGAAAATTGCATTTCCACTTGCACAAAATTTTTGTGTTTTTCTTTGATTTAATATTGCTTGCCCTTTTGTCAAAAGAAAGTTATAACAAATTTAAAGTCTTTTAATTATAGGTATGCTGTATGAAAACGCGGAAAATAGTTTTTTATTACAAGATCACATGACCATTTGAGCCCTTTGGGACCCTCCGAATCGCATACATATATTTAAAAGACTTTAAATTTATTATAACTTTCTTTTGACAAAAGGGCAAGCAATATTAAATCAGAGAAAAGCACAAAAATTTTGTGTTTAAGTGGAAATGCAATTTTCCCTATGACCGGAAAGCGTGCAGGGGTTTAGTACCATCCCTTTTTTGTGGTCACAGGGTAAATATTCTCTCCTCTAAAAGGCATGCTGTATGAAATCGGAGACCAAAAATGTCATGAGCTCCCGGTCTAATTTATTTAAGGTTTCTAGGTCGGTTTGGAAAATATTCTTATTTTATTCAAAGAGGTGGCTTTTATTAATGGCTTTTGCTGCTTCGGCAATTAGCCAGGACAGTTCTTATTTTTGAAAAATTCCATGCCTGAATGGGATTCGAACCCGAGACCTTAGCAACACAGAGCACATGTGTTATACGTCCGTACTAGAGATGGGTCGTTCATGAACGAACCGGCTCACTGAGCCGGCTCAGTACACTGACCGAAGTGACACGGTTCACCAAATTGAAATGAGCCGGCTCACGGCTCACTGTATAGTTTCAAGTTTCAAGGATACGATTGGTCGGGCGATTGTGAACAGTGACCGGAGTGATCCGGATCTGGATCGATGTCATGTTGAACTTCGCGAGAACTTGGCTTGTAATGTATTATCATAAAGTGTATTTTGTCATCAATTTGTAGGGCAGTTTATTTGAAACTAATAGGGTAATACCCTTTTCACACTAGATCTTTAAGATCGGATGTTTAAGTGAATGGATCTTTAAACGCTAATGTGAAACCGTACGGCCTCGTCTAAACACGACCGATGTTTAAGACAGAGATCTGCGTCTTAAACTTCGCCCGCATTGCCAACTTAATTCCCATTATAAAAAAATACTCCTTGAATTTGTGCTTCTCTTCTTTTATCTATGTTCAGCTGTTATCATTTTATATATCGAGGTTATGAGAAGATTATTTGCGTTATTATTTAAATAAATATAAAAAATAAACTTCTCCTAACCTCGATATACAAAATAATGACAGAATAAATTCAAACGATATGAAATTATGTTGGCAATACATACTAGCTTTACATGGAGATTTCTTCTTCAAATTAAACATCAAGTGTGAAAGCAAACATATATTAAACATCGATGGAGTTTAAGTTCAATCGTCTTAAAGATCTAGTGTGAAAAGGGTATTAGTCTGTATTTTCTTACAACCATACTATATAAAAATATTAAAAATATTGCCCAAATCCCAGATGTCCGATTTATAAGGGCAATAAACATCGCCATAAACTTAACACATCTGGTTTAAAATACAGTAGCTACATAAAGTGAATTGCTTGTTTCAAAAATGTTAGATAAGAGTCGGGGCTAAAGTGGGAAACAGAATGCACCGAGTTCTACGACGCGTTAACGCCGTTCGTACGGCGCTATCTGTCAGGAGAAAGTTAAACCCCAGCTGTCGTACGCAAGTGCACAGAATGAACAACGTCCTCCGGCGTTCGACCGCCGTTGATACTGAATGTTCGTCAACTTCCAACTTTTGACGCCGTTGAACGTTGACGCAGAACACCTAACCTCAGTTTTTACTGAATAATAAAGTGTTTGTATGTATAAATAACTTGCATACAACATAAATAACATCACGCACAAGTCTTCATCATCCATTATACTTTTAATAAAAGAAAGCGCACGTATTAACACAGATATAGGTTGTCAAGTGACACTTGACGGCGTTAAAAATTATTGCATTGTGTGCAGGCGAAAATTCTCAACGGCGCTAACGCAACGTTGTCACAAATGACGCCGCGCTGACGCCGTAGCGCGCTGTGCATTCTGTTCCAGGCTTAAGCGACGTTCTACCTACAACCGGACGACCGGCAACTGACTGACCTGTGTCCCGGGATCATGTTTAAAAGAACCGGCTCTAAGCAAGAGTCGGCTCTAAGCGACGTTCTACCTCTAAGCTCTAAGCGATGTTCTACCGAACGACCGACCGACCTGTGTCTCGAGATCATGTTTACAAGAACCGGCTCTGAGCAAGAGTCGGTTCTAAGTGACGTTCTACCTACGACCGACCGACCTGCGTCTCGGGATCATGTTTACAGTTCATATATTGCAAGAATCGGCTCTAAGCAAGAGCCAGCTGTAAACGACGTTCTACCTACGACCGAACAACAGACCGACTTGTGTCTCGGGATCATATTTACAGTTTATATATTGCAAGAACCGGCTCTAAGCGACTTTCTACCTACGAACTAACGACCGTCCTGTGTTTCGGAGACATGTTTACTTAACCGGATCACTGAGCCGGATCAATGAACCGGCTCAACAAACTGAACGACCTCCACTGATCCGGTTCCGCAAACTGAGCCGAAATTCCCATCTCTAGTCCGTACCAAATTAGTTTTGAAGATCGCAATAAAATAATTAAAGTTAGGGAACTCATAAAATTACAATAGAAGTGATATATGGACCTAACATACATATAGAAGTGATATAGCTAGGCGTGTCAACCCATAGCCGTAGGGATTAGTTTTTCACATTACGCATCTTACTTAAAGGATTAACAAAAACAAGTATACTTATTTATAGTTAGTACTTAAACGTATGTATGCGCCACTGACCGTTGACTGTTTACAACGTGGTTGTAAACATGAACCCTAGTTCTTTTGTAGTTTAACAATGTGATTATAGTTATACGGGATAATTGTTTTATGCCGATCTTCAGAAATAATATGCTATGTTCTATACCAGTGTTTCTCAACAAAAAACGCACCGCGGACCAGTATAATATATAATTTTCTAACTCGGACCACTAATAATAATTGTTGGTTAATTTTTTTGCAAGAAAACAAATATATTTAATGTGCTACTAAATACATTTATTTTATTTGTAGAAATCACAGAGAGTTTACAGAAAATAAACAAAATATTAATTATTTACTTGTGCAAAGTTGAGCATAAAAAATTTAAAAATAAAAACTGCAAAAAACATATATAAAAATTTTCGCGGACCACTAAAATTTTTCTGGGGCCACTGGTGGTCCGCGGACAACCTGTTGAGAAACACTGTTCTATACCACTACGCTATGCCGGTCGGCAAAGAGCTGGCTTTAATATTGCCAGTGAAAAAATAAAATGAATTTTTAAAATATTGGACAAGGCACGTTTTGGAAATAAGCTCCTTAAATGTTTACTGGCCGTATTCCTCCCGTGGGCTATAGTTTTGGGACCTCTGGTCCTGTACATCAGTTTCAACACCCATACTCTTTTAATAATACCAACTAAATAAAATTAAAACCCACTTGCTTTAAAGTTATCATAAAATTTACATAATACACTGTATCATTTCTTTAGATAACGTATTCACAAATTAAAATATTGATATCTGGTAACATTTCCCCGTTAATGTATGGGAGATAAGGTAAAAGATATTAGCACCTGACTTCAATTATCTGTCGTTGTCTGAGAGAGGAAAGCAGATGCATCCGCAGCATCTGTTCAGACTGCAAGATAGCGGCCGGCTACAGAGAAATGCTTTTGACCGTAAGCTACTACTACTCGGGGCAAGTTTTGCTTGTATTCCTACCTGACGTTATTTCCGATGTTTTAAGAAAGTGTTTTTAAAGGAAATTCTCATTTTTGTTTTGTTATGGAAGTAACGGTGTTTATGATAATGTTTTTATAACTAAAAGATATTTTTTTATGAGATGAGTTGATAATTTTACTCACGATCTAGCGAATAGTGCATCTCAGTTTCCATCCGAATACTCAAATAAAAAATGAGAGACGATTGTAGTGGATAGGACACATAATGAGGATGAAAAAAGGGAGGATGATAAGAATATGTGGGAAGGAAGATTGAATATCCACTGGAAATCTGTGATATGTGGAAAAAGTATCAAGTGGGAAGATCTCGCATAAGATTGCGGGAACAGCTGAATTATTTAATTAATTAAGTGCTTTCATTTGATATCTTACTAAATATACTTATACATATTTTTTTTGAATAATACATACCTACGAGGGTTACCTTTTATGTTTTTACAAACGACCACTAGATGGTAATATTGAAATGTGTCATTACTATATTCGTAAAATTTGACATTTGTTATTGTGAAATCAGTGGCAGCTTATAAACTGACCGACTAGTTTGTTGACAGTGAGGGTTAGAAAAAACAAGTTTGTGAAACAATGGATATTACTCGTGAAGGTTAGCGTTGGATGATTTTTTACGATTTTAGTAAAGGCCTAACTCAACAACAATGCATAGATTCGCTGGATTCCGCATAATTTGACCCAAGCTAAAAAATAAGGCTCGTGTTGATTGGTGTAAGGGAATGCTAAACAAAAAATAACCTAGACACGGAAAAATCCGTATACAACATCATTACCGGTGAAGAAATTTGAAGAGATTTATTCATATGAACCGGGAACTAAGCAACAATTCACTGTTTGGGTGTTCCAAGATGAATCGACACCCACAAAAGTTGTTCGTTCACGAAGCACTTCCAAGAAAACACATTCCTTTAGAGAATCGGAGTGCAGTTAATGCTGAATGGTATACAACAATTTGTTGGCCGAAGTCATAGAAAAAATCAGGAAAAACAACTAAAAACGTCACATCATTCTTCATCATGACAATGCAAGCTCCCACACAGCACGTCAAACAATTGATTATTTGAAGGAGAAATACATCAAATTAATGTGTCATTGCCCGTATTCACCTAATTTATCCCCTAACTTTTTTTTTGTTCCCCAATGTGAAAAAAAATAAATAAATGCGTGGACAGCGATTTTCATCACTTCAAGAAGCTGTTCAAGCCTTCGAAAACCATGTTTTTGAGATACCAACTTCAGAGTGGAAAAAATGTTTCGAGAATTGGTTTGAACGCATGCAAAACTGTATAAATTTTAAAGGCGAATATTTTGAAAAACCATAAAACAGTTTGTTCCAAAAAAATGTTTTCGTTTTCTTTCTTAGTTTTTGTAAAAATTTAAGAGGTAGCCCTCGTATGTATGTATTATCGCTTTGTGTTTCAGGAATCCTGAATAACTATGTATTTATGTTAAAATTAATGTTTAGTTTCAAAAGGTATTCAAAGAAAGTTATACAGAGATTAATATTTATTTGTGATTTTTTCTAAAAAGTATAATACTGACGAGGCACATTAAAGTCAAGTCGATATATTTAATATATTCTTTCTATTATTCCTTTAAAAATATTAGTGTATTAACAAAATTATTTTCCTCCTACGTACGATTAGGCATGAGATAGTTAAGAGGAACAGAAAAGCCATCAAAATAAATTGAATTTCTGTGTAGAGTACTAGTGGTATGAGAACACAATACAATAATGCTATTTTCTTCCTAGTCATGTCCAGTACATCACATGCTAGAATAGGCCCTTTCGTTTCGGATTTCACATCTGCCATTGTTGTATAGAACAGTGGTATTCAATAAATGGTATCAAAAAGACACATTTTAGATAAATCATTTTTTCTATAACTAAAACCCCAGTTTTGGGACTATGTGTTGGTAACAATAAAATTATGTATACATACAAACAATATAAAGATTGTATGAATTACCTTTTTATAATTCTAACAATAAAATTATGTATACATACTGTTGAGATTTCATTCTTTAGTCAATAAAGATTAAGAGGTTTCAAGTAATTACAGTTAAGTCAGCAAAACAAAACATAACGAACGACTGTTCTAATAAATAATCAGAATTAGGCTGAGACTGTAAAATGATGCGGTGACATCATAGCGTCAAACATATAAGATAAAATACTTATGCTGATGCAGTTCAATTCTGGCTATGATTGAATAAAGATGTTTAAAGCCTATGTATGTGTTTTATTTAACAATCTCCAATAACCCCCATATTCCAACAGGTTATGGGCCCAGGCTAACGCAAATTGGAGAAATAAAATAGTTAAACAAATAATCTAGACATTATTTACAAACTCAGTAATAATAGTGCTCATAGTGTTAGTGTTAATAATTTAATATTAAAAAGTGCATAACTGTTTCATTAAATAATAACGTGACATAAAATAAATAAAAGAATAAGTAAAATGGATACGAAAATTACTAAAAGAAATATTCAAACTTTTAATGGTGAAAAATATAGTGTGTGGAAATTCAGAGTGAGATCTTTACTAGCAGAACTTGAAGTACTTAAAGTTGTGACGGACCCAGTTCCACTACAAATAACACCAGACTGGATGAAAAATGACTTGATTGCAAAAAACACCATCATTGAATATTTGCATGACTCATTTTTGGGACTTGCAAAGGAACAGCAATATGCCAAAGACATTTTAGAAAGCTTGGATAAAATTTATGAAAGAAAAAGCTTAGCTACACAATTAACACTACGCAAAAAATTATTAAGTCTCAAGTTACAAGCAAATCAAACTTTGTTACAACATTTTACCACGTTTGATGAAATTGTAACAGAATTAATAACAGCCGGTGCCAAATTAGAAGAAATGGATAAAGTGTCTCACCTTTTATTAACTTTACCATCAGTTTATGACGGAGTCATAACAGCACTTGAGACTTTAAATGAAGACAATTTAAATGTTACTTTTGTAAAAACCAGATTACTGGATTATGAAATAAAAATCAAAACTGAAGAAAATATAAAGGTCCTGCAAACGACAAGTTCTTCAAAAACAACAACTTTTAAATATTCTAAACCAAAATCACATATTAAAAAACATAAATTTAAAAAATCACATAATAATAGTTACTTTAATAACTATCGCAAGGGTTTGAATAAATTTTCAAATTTAAAAAAATGTGATCATTGTGGTCGCAATAATCATTTAAAACATGAATGCTACTATTATAAACGTACACTAAAAAATGAAGAAACTTCAAGTAATCCAAATTTGCACACAATAAAAACTCAATCAAATAGTGATAGATTCACTTTTATTTTTGGAAACCATCAATCCAACACAGACAAAAATCATTTAACATTTATCCTGGATTCCGGAGCAACAGACCACATAATAAATAATAGCGAGGTTTTTACAACATATGAAGATTTAGACAGACCTTTAGAAATTGGCGTGGCGAAGACAGGCGCAACCATTAAGGCGACCAAAAGGGGAACAATTGAAGTAATAACAAATCAAGGCATTAGTGGACGACTGGACAATGTTCTTTTCTCTCCAGAAATGACCTGTAACCTTTTATCAGTTCGCCGAATTCAAGAGAGCGGTATGACAGTAATTTTTGATCCACAAGAGGTAATCATTAAATCTAAAGATCAAATTGTCGTCAAAGGTAAGCTCTTAAATAATTTAATTGGAGTCAGTTTTAAAATTAAAAAAAATAAATGGCTCATTTGAGTAATAATGTCAATGTTAATTATAAATTATGGCATGACCGACTTGGTCATATTAGTAAAGATAAGTTTGTAAAAATAAAAACAAACAATTTAATGCATGCCATAAATTTAATAAAAAATATTACTCCAACAAATGAGTTATGTGAAGCTTGTATATAAGGAAAACAAGCAAGACTCCCTTTTTATAAAGTCAAAAAAAAAAAAAAAAAAAAAAAAACTTGATAATAGACCATTGTTTAAAGTACATACAAATCTCTGTGGACCGATCACGCCAACCACAGTAGATAACAAATATTATTTTTTGACTTTCATTGATCATTTTACTCATTATACTGCAACATATTTAATCACTTTTAAATGGGTGGTAATGAATAAATTCCAAGACTTTGTAGCTAAAGCCTCTGCTCATTTTAATTTAAATATAATAAATTTATATTGGGACAATGGGCGAGAATATCTGTCGATTGAATTCAAAAAAAAAAAAAAATTAAAAAAAAGTAAATAAAAATAAAAAATAAAAATGTTCAGAAAAAGGCATAACATATCATTTAACAGTACCTCATACATCACAACAAAATGGTGTAGCAGAGCGTATGAACCGAACAATAACAGAGAAAGCTCGTACACAAATATACGGTTCAAAATTAAACAAATCTTTCTGGGGCGAAGCTGTGTTAACAGCAACTTATTTAATTAATCGCGCCCTCACAAATGCTCTCGCTAATAAGAAAACACCATGTGAATTGTGGCATAGGCGCAAACCCAATTTACAATATCTTAAAATTTTATGGTTCAACTGTATATGTACATAATAAAATAAAAAGTTCAAAATTTGATATAAAATCAAATAAAAACATATTAATTGGTTATGAACCAAATGGGTATATATTATGGGATGTGCAAGCTGCAAAATTTATTGTAGCTCGAGACGTTATAGTAAATGAAATCATTTTTCTGACGTCTCGACCAAAAATAAATGAGGAAAATAATATGTCTGAATATAATTCTACTAATAAACTGATAAAAAATCAGAACCTGATATAAAATCAGGACCTGATAAAAAATCAGATACCTAATGTAGAAACACCTGAACATAAAAGTAAAAACTTGATATTCAAAATCAAGATAACTTAGAATTCAGATGTAGTGACAGAAATAAAAATCGTCCAAGACCCAATTACACTGAAAATGATTGAGCAAATGAGCAAATATAATTTAATAATGAATGTTCAATATTCTCTAGATAAAATACCACAAACATATAATGAAATAAATATTAGAGACAATCGAATTCAGTGGGAGCAGGCAATAAAAGGAGAATTAAATTCCTTAAATTTAAACAAAACTTGGAGTTTAGCTAAAAAACTCCCAATGTAAACATAGAAGGTTGCAAATGGGTATATACTAAAAAAAAAAAAAAAAAAAATAATAAAAAAAAATAAATAAAAAAAAAAAAAAATAAAAAAAATAAAATAAAATAAAAAAAAAAAATGACGTAAATGGGAATTCATCAAAATATAAAGCCAGGTTGGTTGCAAAAGGTTTTAGTCAAAAATATTTAATAGACTATCCAGATATTTTTGCACCATTTACTAGATTGTCGACATTTAGATTAATTCTAGCTTTTGCAGTTCAATATGATTTATTAATTCATTCATTATGGATGTAAGAACTGAATTTTTAAATGGCACTTTAAAAGAAACTATTTATATGGTGATTCCTGAAAACGTCAGTTCACAAAGAAACCAAATATGTTTATTGCATAAATCATTGTATGGGTTGAAACAGTCTTCCCGATGATGGTACGAACGTTTCGATCAAATAATAAAAAATAAAGGTTTAAAAAAAAAAAAAAAAAAAAATTCAATGTTGATCATTGTATATATTTCTTAGATAACGGTGATGTATACAAAAATATTTATGTAGTATTATATGTTGATGATTTATTAACTGTAACAAAAAATCAAACAACTATGAATAGTTTTAAAATGTATTTAAAACAATGTTTTCAAATGGTAGATTTGAATGAAATAAATTTTTTCTTAGGTATAAGAATAATTCGAAATAAAGATCAACTAACCTTAGATCAAACGGCGTACTTAAAAAGAATTTACAAAAATTTAATATGACAGAATGCAAGTCAATAGATACTCCACTTCCTACAAAAATAGATTATAAAAAACTAGCTTTAGATATAGACTGAAAATCACCTTGCAGAAATCTTATTGGTAACTTAATGTATGCTATGTTATGTACGCGTCCTGATCTATGTATAGCAATAAATCTACAAAGTAGATATCAAATAAAAAATAATGCAGAACTTTAGAAATGTTTAAAACGAGTTTTAAGATATATTAAAGGTTCCCTTGATTTAAAATTAACATTAAAAATGATAAATATACAAATAAAATCATTGGCTATGTTGATTCGAATTGGGGTAATAATGAAGACAACTGAAAAAGTACATCAGGGTACATATTTAAAGTGTTTGAATCGTGTTGTACGTCGTGGAACGCTAAACGACAAAACACGGTGGCAGCATCTTCAACCGAGGCTGAATTTATGGCTCTTTTTGAAGGTGTAAAAGAAGCTATTTGGTTAAAATCTCTAATGAATAGCATTAATATAAAAACACTAAACCCCATTCCTATTTACGAGGACAACACAGGTTGTATTAGCATAGCAAATAATCCTACAGATCATAAAAGAACCAAACATATCGACATTAAATACCATTTTAGTAGAGAATTAATAAAAAGGAAATTAATTAAGCTAGAATATGTCTCTACAGATGATCAACTAGCTGACATCTTTACTAAAGGGTTACCGAGTAAAAATTTGAGAAATTCCGTAAAGATCTAGGTCTGAAAAAGCATTTTCAATAATATAAATATAATAAAATATATTGCTTTTATAAATATGCATTAAAATTAAACTTTATTTTTGTTTTGAGTGGGAGTGTTGAGATTTCATTCTTTAGTCAATAAAGATTAAGAGGTTTCAAGTAATTACAGTTAAGTCAGCAAAACAAAACATAACGAACGACTGTTCTAATAAATAATCAGAATTAGGCTGAGACTGTAAAATGATGCGGTGACATCATAGCGTCAAACATATAAGATAAAATACTTATGCTGATGCAGTTCAATTCTGGCTATGATTGAATAAAGATGTTTAAAGCCTATGTATGTGTTTTATTTAACAATCTCCAATAACCCCCATATTCCAACACATACAAACAATATAAAGTTTGTATGAATTACATTTTTATAATTCCGTTTTATTTTGGAACTTATAGACATAATGTACAAAATCTGGCTGGTAACAAATTGTGAATCTGGATGTGACAACTTTTGTGGGTTTCGGTTGATCTTGGAAGACGCAAACAGTGGATTGTTGCTTAATTTCCGGTTCATATGAACAAAACCAAGTTTCGTCACCTGTTATGATGTATACGGAATTTGCAGTGCCTAGGTTGATTTTTTTTAGCATTCCCTTACACCAATCAACACGAGCCTTATTTAGGGTTTTGTAGGTATGACCAAAAAACCCTTATACTGCCATTTTGTCGTCTATCTGTCTGTCTGTCTGTCTGTCTGTCTGTCTGTCTGTCTGTCTGTCTGTCTGTCTGTCTGTCTGTCTGTCTGTCTGCCTGCCTGTCTGTCTGTCTGTCTGTCTGTCTGTCTGTCTGTCTGTCTGTCTGTCTGTCTGTCTGTCTGTCTGTCTGTCTGTCTGTCTGGCTATATCTAGAGATGGCTATATCGGAATAGTACAACAGGAATTTTTGATCAGATTAACGCATTTTTTGTGTTTTTTTGTTGACAATGTACAAAAGTTATAGTTATGTAACACGCTACACTAGAAGGCGTACCCTGGTGTAATGGTTATGGTGCTCGCTTCTTACCCAACAAAATAGAGTTCGCTCCTGGCGAGAGGAGAAAATTTAATTTTTTCTGCTTTTTTTTTGCATTTTTATTTTGTTTAAATTATTTTTTCAAGATTCTAGTTATATTTTGGCAAATGTTTTAATTTTTAAAAGCGTAAATTTAATAACCACTGGAAATTATAATTTAATTCTATGTTTCATTGTACACGAAATCAGAGGGGCGGAGCTTATGACTTATAACAACCAATGGAAGCCATAGGCGCAATTTTCAAAATCTTAATGAAGCTTATAAAAAATGCTATATAAAAAAATACTGCACATATTTGGAAACCTAAATAATGGTATTAGGCATTCGAATTAAAATTAACAAAAAAAATATATATTTTAACATAAAATTGGTTTTAGCATCCCAAATAATCATCGTTCACCTACTAAATACCTGCGAAACCCTGAAATGTGTGAAAATTCGCACTTCACATAAATTTTTTGAGTTTCGGTCAAATTATGCGGAATCTATCGGGAACAGATCTTTTTCACAGCTAAATGTTCATGCAACATCGAATGTATTGCAGTCTGCGATATGCCAAAGGATGCCTCTATCTCACAGTAAGTCACATGCCGATTTTCTTCAATCATTTTCCGCACAGCATCGACGTTTTTTTTTTTTTTAATCACAACCGATTTTGGTCGACCTTCTTGAGATTCATCACTGACGGGCGCACGACCACGACGAAATTCTGCAAGCCAATTGTAAACAGTCTTTTCTGATAGTGCTTCATTACCAAAAGTTGAACGAAGCGAATCTATGTATTGTTGTTGGGTTAGGCCTTTACTAAAATCGTAAAAAAACATCCAACGAAAACCTTCACGAGTAATATTCATTTTTTCACAAACTTGTTTTCTTTAAACGCTCACTGTCAACAAACTACTCGGTCAATTTATAAGCTGCCACTAATTTCACAATAACAAATGTTAAATTATACGAATATATATATATATATATATATATATATATATATATATATATATATATATATATATATATATATATATATATATATATATATATATATATATATATATATATATATTATAATACCAGAGATAAAATCATCTGAGGATTATTTTAATCGTAAAGTTGATATTTTTGGGATTACCGTAGGAATTATTTAAACATTTTATGTCCTCTTAAACGCTCAATATTTTATCCTTGAATTTACTCATCGTTTATATTAATTAAAAAGATATTAAAAAGAAGAAACATGTTTAACGCCCATTATCTTTTAAGCCCACGTAGGGACAGGGATGGTTAAAACGTAAAAAACACCAGATTATAAGGACATAATATCGAAGACAATTAACTTCTTTTTATCTCCACTTTTAAGAGCTCTTAAACTAATGAAATATCCAGCAATAATCTCAAAACAAATAAAACCATTTTTAAACTCATATTAAACTTATATGACCGGAATTGTTTTCTAATATAAAAATTATTTATTTTGTTTATTACAGATATTATTATTCTTTAACAACATTACGTAGATGGTTCAGTTATTTCAGCTAAAACAGAGCTACTCAATCATTTTAAAATGTTGTACTGGTATGACAATATGGTGGCATAACCAGTATCTAAATATTTTTGAAAAAACGAGTCCTAAAAAAAATTCCTAAATTCTCAAGTACTGACCTTTTTTTTTGACGGTTGTCTCTCTCAAAAATTTTGTCGAACAAAAAAAAAACGACTAGCCCTACAATAATACTTTTCTAAATTCTCAACTGATGACCTTTTTTTTTAGAAAAATAGTGTTTATCGATGTATTGTATAAAAAACCACATTATTTTCCGTAAAAGGAGTCTACTGTATTTTACTAAGCGTTTTTAACACATGTACAGCTTATTTTTGATTATTTATTTTATTTATGTTACATCGGCCTATTTCTGCAAGGAAACTAATCGCCCATGCCAGGGGTGAGCTCCTACACCTGGATGAGGGGTGAATGATTGTGAAAATGGGAGTAATTTTAACATATTCTCGCCCGAATAATATCACCAACAGGGAATTGACACAATTCTTATAGTCTTAAACAGTCAAAATTGCATGATTTAACGAGATCGGCCACTTCATTGGTTGCTTATTTTTGAGTTTATATATTTCTTTCCTTTTTCTGGTCGGATCTTCTAATCTAATTAAAAAATAGTTTTCAGACGTATTTATTAATTTCAGCGTTTCAGAAATAACGTCGATACATTTAGACGTAATTTATGAATTAACAAAATATTTTTTTTCTTGCTTTAAGCTCTAGGCAAGATGTTTTCGTATATAGAATCTGTATGGCAAAATTAGTAAATTTTTAATACTGACATTCTTGGGGTAGACTTTGGTTATCAAAATATTTTCCCAACTTTATTCTCCTAACCCAAAAAGGGGTGAACGGGTAGTATGATACATCCTGTATAATAAAAAATTAAGTTATAACATTTTTTTTTTTACGTTCTGGTCAATTTGTTTTTTCTCGGACCTTAGATTAAGAACCACTGGTGTACAGTATACTTGAAGTAGTGTGGACTTCTTACATATCTAAATTACTTAAATTCTTCCTCTCTTAAGTTCTCTTTTTCACCTTATATGGTTTTCTCATATATTCTTGAACATTTAGTTTCTCTCTCTCTAAGTTTACCTACACACTCAACGTATCTTATTTCCAAGCCAATCTACTTTTATGTCTCCTCATTCCAGTTTTAGTCAAGAGATGAAACTTTACATACCTACATCACTTTTATAACGTATGTTGTCTAAAACTTCAGTATTTTATTTCACATCAAGGGAGTGTTTGATTTCCTACTTAGCAGATTTCACGAAAGAAAGCAGATTTTTTTGAAAACTTATGTATTGAAACTGTCAAACTTGTTAAAAACAGTGTCACCACCTGGTTCAGTTTCACACAGACAAACCGTCCGGTTTTACGGATCAACTATCGGTTAAATCAGTGATTTTAAACTGGTGTACCACGACACATTATTGTGCCAGCAAAGAACCCCTAATGTATCATTACAGTAGCATTAAAATGAAAAATAAATTCTCTAAAAATCACTACCAACATTATTTTTAGAATAACACAATTGTTAGAATGCTAAGCTCTATTCACAGTTCGTAAATTGGTCAACTATAAACTATACATTGTGAATAAAATTAGTAGATAGTTTTAACGTTTAACGAAATTGTTTACAGCTCTGAAAATTAATCCGTAACGAATATTGTGACATCTATAGGCTTTTCCAAACGATTAGGCGGAACTAGATTTTTACATCAAGTATTTTTTATTTATTAATTCGGACTTTTGGTAATTTTAGTTTTGTTTTTAGGGTTTTGTAGGTATGACCAAAAAACCCTTATACCGTCATTTTGTCGTCTGTCTGTCTGTCTGTCTGTCTGTCTGTCTGTCTGTCTGTCTGTCTGTCTGTCTGTCTGTCTGTCTGTCTGTCTGTCTGTCTGTCTGTCTGTCTGTCTGTTCGGTAAAAATTGTAGCCAAACGGCTAAACCTAGAGAGTTGAAATTTGGCATGCTTATACAACTCTTTGACCCGCACATAGGAAAAATTTTATTTTTGCAAAATAAATTATTTTGATGCGATTTTTGCCAAAATTGTGCAAGAAAATTTTTGTCCCACACCCTGTAGCCCAGATGGTTTAAACTAAAAATCTAAAAAAATTCTAAGTAATGTATATTGGTATGAACCGAAATAGTACAACATGAATTTTTGATCAGATTATGTTTTCGGAAAATACCGCATTTTTTGTGGTTTTTGGTTCACAAAGTACAAAAGTTATACCAATGTAAGACACCCACATGCAAGGCGTGCGATAGCGTAATGGCTAGAGCACTGGTGTCGTAAGCTAAAATGCGCTGGAAACGAAGGGTTTCGAGTTTCGAGTACGGAGTGAATTTTATTTTTTCTATTTTTTTTTTGCATTTTTATTATGTTGAAATTATTTTGTCAAAATTCTAGTTATATTTTGACAAATGTTGCATTTAATTTTTAAGAGCGTAAATTTAATCCCCTTCTTATTATATGATTAACAGACGATAAATTATTTTAAAAATATCGTTCATTTTGCCGTGATTACTACAAAGTAAAATTTTTCCTACACACTCAGCATGCCGCCTTCACTTATTATATACCTGCGAAACCCTGAAATGTGTGAATATTCACACTTCACATCAATTTTTTTTTGTTATTCGATTGATTGAAGCTTTTGATCATTATGCTCGAGAAAAGCCAACTTCAATATATAGAAAAATAGCTAATGACAACTTACAAAAATGAAAATTCCGGTTAGTTCCGCCTAATCGTTTGGAATAGACTGTATGTATAAATTATTAATAAATGTCAATCGTATCTATGGTTTCACTATTCGGATTTTAAATTTTGACATACTAACGTCAGACATGAACTAACCCAAGTAAGGTCTCTTCTCGTGATAACCTAAAAGAACGAAATTCCCATTTAGTTCCGCCTAAACGTTTGGAATAGCCTGTATGTTTTTTCAAACCAACTACGATGGAAAAAAAGCATTTTCAACTTTACGAACCCGCCATCAGCGAGATCGTAATTTCTTACTAAATTTTATTAACAAAATTATAACCGCAACTACAACAATAAGTTTTACGATTTCCGAAATTTGTTGAAATATGTGTGACAGTATTTTTTAGGTTATGTAAAGTCAGATAGCTAATGTGTGATTATATGTCTGTCTTATTAAAACAACGCACTAACTACAATCGACAAAGCTTCATGCATTAAATTGAGAGCTCTGAACGGTCGCTCGTGTTACCATATGACAAACTTGTTAATGACAGTCAACAGTGCACAAGTCATAGTCTATAGTCGACTAATTTAAGAGCTGTGAACGCAGCTTTACTGTAGCATTAAAATTAATTTCCCTAAATATCACTATAAACATAATTTTTAAAGTAAAAAAAATAGTTAGAATATTACTTATCCAAGATATGTTATCCTGAGGGTCGATATCGACCACTTTTAAAGTTATATGTACGTATTTTTGCGCATTATTTAACAGAAAATAGGTCTTCTGTATTGAATTTGATATACTGATAATTTCACGGAATTGAAACTAGAATTTTATCGGAATTGGCATCGTACGAAGTCGTAAAATATATTGGACTACAATTGTGCCAAATAATATTGTTTTTACCGACAAAAACATTAGGCTTTCACGATATTGGACAGAGTTCAAATTAATCACAACTATTTTGTGAACTATTTTTTTATTCTTATTTGTAGAATATCTTCTTTTTTTATTATTCTTATTCGCAGAAGAGTAGTGAATGTTTGCCAGATTTTATGAATTTACATTGATTGTTTGGTGTACAAGACTTTCTCCATCGGTTGCGATGTTTTAAGGTTACCACCGTTAAGCTGCATTCAGAGCTCTTAAATTAATAGTTTATAGCAGCGTTTCCCAAAGTGAGGGCCGCGACCCGGCACCGGGCCGCAGAAAAATTTTGCCGGGTCGCGAAAAAAATTGTAAAAACACAAAAAAGATTTTTTTGTACATATTATTTCTTTAACGTCAGTTAATCACTAAAATAGTGTGTATTTGTGCTCTTTATTACTATACTGTATTCTTTATTACTATACTATACTCTTTATTACTATAAAGCTACTGCTTTAAAATAAAATTTGTTTTGTAAATAAATGTTTTTTTTCATAAGGTGGGTCGCGAAAAATTTTAAAACCTCGTACCGAGTCGCGGTCAAAAAAGTTTGGGAACCGCTGGATTATAGACTACAGCCTGTACTCTGTTGATTATCACTAACAAGTTTGTCATATGGTAAGACGTGCAACCGTTCAGACCTCTAAATTTAATACTTTGTTCGTTGTCGATTGTGGATAATTTTCTAAACTTATAGCTAGTCAGTTGTTTTAGTGAGACAGACATAGAAACACATTGGCTATCTCAGTCTATCGGAGAGACCGTAGATATTGTATGCCTTTACATAACCTAACAAAATGTCATCATTAACAAATCTCGCTCAAAATTACAAAGGCGAACAGTAAATATGATCAATTTAGGTTATTAGTTTAGGTTTAGCTAGTAAAAATCTAGGACAGCAGAATTATAAAATCGATAATAGATAATAAACATTTTAAGCCACCGTAGTTGGTTTAAAGACACACAGATATCGGACTATTCGTAACTCACTAATTTGCAAGAGCTGTAAACGCTATGTAGAACGTTAAAACAATGTTTTAAACATATCTATAACGTATAGTCCATAGACTATTAATTTAAAGATCTCTGAATGCAGCTGAAGAGTTACGTCACCTGAGAAAACTTGAGAACCAGAAACGGAACCAGAACTTTGAGGCCGCACCAGTGGCGTAGCGTGGTATTCCTGCGCCCGGGGACAACTAGGTAAATTAGCGCCCATAATGGAAAATCACCTTATAGTTCTTAATTTTGGCGCCCCCTGAATGGCGGCGCCCACGTAATTTGTCCCCCTTGCGCCCCATCTCTGCGCCGCTGAGAAGAACCTACAAGAAACTTGTAAGAGATGTACAGTAAAAAGTTATAAAATAATGTTATGTCTATACTTTACTAAAAAAAAAAAATAATAATAAAGTCATAAAAATTCATAAGTACTGCGAACAAAGTAAGATTAACATACGACAGATATTTTAAATATTTTGTAGTAATAATTGTTATTAACTTCATAAAATATTTTAATTTGAGGCCAATATTATTTTAAAAAAATATTTAGTAAAATCTTGACTGTAAAGTATGAAAGGTAAATACAAGTAAAATAAAATATAGTTACGGAAAAATTAGCTAGATTTAAAATATTATTTAAAACAACAACTTATTTGCTACATTTATATGTAATAACAAATTAATAAGTTAAGTATAAACCAGTGGTGGAATTCTGATGGATCGAAACGACAGTTATCGTCTTTATTTTTTCGTCTTTCAGTATATGTATTGTCTTTCAGTATATGAAGAATAATATTTGAACCCGAACTGATCTTTGTTTAAAAAAAAAACGCCATCAGCAATCATCCAATGTGGATGTGTCATTTGTTTATGAGTAGAATGACGCCCCTTAATGCTTAATGCAATGGGGGCGCCAAAATCATGCTTGCCAACTGGTTTGTAATGAAGATATTTGTGGAGCTCCAAAATTCAATCTTGCAAACGTATTTGGGATACATTAATTTACATCAAAATAAAATTAAATAACTAGTTTTAATACTCATCTTGGCGCCCCCTAACGTGGCGCCCGGGGACATATGTACCCCTCCCCCTAGCTACGCCACTGCGCCGCACTGAGAAAGAACCGTTTTCGAGCCGCCTATTTTGATTATCTGGATTCTGAGTATTCACATTGTGAAAGTGAAAGATGAAAGCTGGCCAAAGGGCCGCTTGCATCCCTTTTTAATCTTTTCATTTTGAAAATCAAATTTTGTGTTTTTTTTGTTGATAATCTCGAAAAAACGCTAGTAAACATTTTCAATAACCGGGTCTATATAACAGTCCCAGTTCGCCTTGTCACACATAATTTTCTTACGAATTTAATAACATTATTTTTGTTTAAATTTATAACATTGTTATTTCCAGTAAAATAAATTTGAAAATGGTGTAAAACATCGTAATTATGAATGTTCCGGAGTTATTTCCTCTTTGACAGTGCGTTTGATATTTAAGCTCATAGGTCCCTGGACAACGTGGCATCGCCCTGTCACATTACAGAGTCCCGCCAATTAATTTACCACACTAATTACACGATGTGGGTACATTAATTAACCGTGCTTAAATTTATGATAGCCAGTGAACCTCCACATACCGAATTGGTCACTTGACTCACGCAGAGACCTACTTGAAAGTCAAGTTTTCAAGTACCCACTTCTTACGGATTCAATATCTTCACTTGACTTGAATATGGATGAAATATATTGTCTTATGATAATGGGTTGTGTGTTCCGGTTCTACCCTCCAGTAACTTGACGTTGGGTAAAGTGATAACGTGTTATTGTAGTGCAGTTGCATTTGAGTTTAGTTTACTTACTTGCCGCTAGAGGGAAACGATAATTTTGGAGATGACACTATTGAGAATTCTGAATAATAACTACACATATTATTTCAATATGGTCAGGCGTGCCACAGAAATTTGGTCTGGGGGGGGGGGTCCATGTCGAAAAAATATTCGTAAAATAATACAAATTTATTATTGATCTCTTTTCGAGAGGGTTGTGCTTATATATTAATTTAATTTTTGTTAATGAAGAAGGTGATTTTTATTTTCAGTTGCTAGGTTTTTAATAAATGATTTTTTCATTTCTGGAGGGGGGGGGGTCCGGACCCGAGACCTGTAAATAAGTGAGATATTTCAATTTTATGTAGAACAGAAAATAATCGTTTTTACTTGCCCGACCTTAATATATAAGGGGCAAGTATTGTAATCGCGAAAATTTTCGATGTCGAGATTTTGACGGATGACCACGTTTCATGGTCCAGGGAATCCAAAAAACCTATTTTCGAAGTACCGTCCGTATGTGTGTGTGCCTGTGTGTGTGTGTGTGTCTGTGTGTCTGTGTGTACGTGTGTCTGTGTGTCTGTGTGTATACACGATAACTCAAACACGGTTTAACTTAAAGAGTTCGTTCTGGTACTAAAAAATTCTCCTAATAATTGGGAAGAACCCTATTGTTTTTTATTAAAATCCGAAACCGGAAACGGAAGTTATTAAACTTTAAAATTTAAAAAAATTCGTAACTAGTAAACCAAGCCTTGGACAAAAAATTGTATAGAACATAATTTGACGTATTTTTGAAGATTTACCTAAGTATTTTTTAAATTAAAAAAATATATATATATATGTATTTTTTTTATTATTATTTTTTTATGGGAGGGCAAGTCTAGCGGAGGTCTCCCTTCGCCACTGGTTTTATTTTGTAGCGAGCCCTGGTACGTTACTTTACAAGGTACCATTTATTATCAACTAGAGAGCGAGCCTGTGATATTATATAAAGTCTGATCACAAACTGAAATGAGATTTCTGACTAAAGGAGTTCGGGTACTAGGCGGAAGTGTTATCCAGGGTTCATCATTACGATATGTGAATTAAATGATGTATTATAACTTACCAACCGACTGATCAGGCATCTTGCAATTAGTCTGGATCTTAGCTTTTCACTTAAATTCTTAATGGTGATGGTTTACACACGTTAAACGACGGTTTAAAATTAATGAATTTGATTTATTATAATATACTATAACACAAGAGTAAGTTTGACAGATTTAAAATATAGGTATTAAAATAATGAAAAGATTAAAACAAATTGAATCAGCTGGATCACCAGAAAGTCGACACAGTGCTTCTAAGAATTCAAAAACTATTAGATATTCACGCTAACCGGACCGGATACTTTTTGTCCCCTCTTCACAGACACGGGTGTATATATCTGAGGGCTAGTAGCGTTTCTAGGAAAAAGGGTTGATCAAGGAGATGCTAGTGCATTGAACAAAAAAGATGTATTCTTACTATTACCAATTTTTGTTATACAAATTTTTCTGTTAAGTCAATAATAAGGGAGATATTATAATGTTTTTAATAAACAGTTTAAACCCCAAAACAATCTCATATAATAAAAATTTTGAGATGCCTTATAGCCTATGTTCGAAGCCTGATTATCTATCATCATACCAAATTACGTGAAAATTATATCCAGCAGTTTTTGCGCGAATCTTGGACAGACGGACAGACGAAAATTGATTTTTTTGCGGATATTGCCTTATAAATCTGAAACATGTATAAACCAAATATGAAACCGAAAAATTAAAAAAAAAATCAGTTATAGCCTCCATCCAATCTAGAGCTACTCACCCTGTATAATAAATATTTTTAATATTGCTAAATATTTTATTCACGTAAATATAATTGAATGCGAAAAATTTAATTGAAATACGCAGTGAAATTTTGATCAATAATGTCAAACCGCATTTATTTCAACTAATTTTATTTCAAATTTCGCTGAGGGCTAGTTAATTCCACAAATATAAAAAGAGAAAATAACGAAAAAAACTATAATCTTTATTAATACGAAATTTTTCTGTTTGAGGAGGAAGTATGATTGGTTGTAAGGAGTAATTTAATTCTGTTATTAATTAATCCATTGATAGAGTTGTGGGAGGTATTGTTAAACGTACAATAGACAACAGTGTTTTAAAGTGTTATATAAGGAAATTTAATATGCCACGTTATTATTATGATAGAAATATAATGCCCACCATAAACAAAAGAAAAATTTACTATGAATATAAGAATTTTAGAGTAGAGTTTCTCAACGGGGTCCGAGAACTGTTCCAAAGGGGCCTGTATGTTTAAAGGGGCGTATGTGCTATATTGCATTTTTTTCCTCAAAAATCAAATAGAAAAAAATTAGATTTGATGGAATTTTCCGTTATTCTTAGGTGAAGCATGTGAAATAAAAATTCAATTAAAAACACTAGGTAGGTTTCAGTGTTGTAATGTATCTAGGTACATTTTAAAATATGTATCTGTATCTGTATCTAGATATTTAAATCAGTATCTAAGTATCTGTATTTCAGGTACTTTTTTCAGATACTTTCCTATTTTGTTTTTTTCAAGGTCTTTTTACAAAATATGTCCTTACGATTTTTCAAGTTGGTAATACATTTAGCATCATTCAGATATTTGAATTTTAAGTTTAAATTAACCAATCAGCGACCAGTAAACTCTTTCTTGCTTGGCAGGAGTAAAAACATGCTTCACTCTGAATCTAAACATGAGTGTGATATGACGTAGTTTTGCAATACCTATATAAAATTTTAAATATTTTATGGTTTAGTTATCAAAATTATATATATATATTATTAGCTAACTAGTTTCGGCGTAAGCCATTTTCAGAGCTGGAAATACAATTACATTTTATTAAAATTTTATAGATAAAAATAAATTAATTAAATAAATTATAAGTTTGAGAATTATGATAAAATACAAGTTCTATATGTAATTAATTAAATTTTGGAAAACATTCTTTTATTTTTTTTTATTTTTTATTTAAAAAAAGATTCAAGTTCTCTTGTACTGGAACATAATTTAATTTTGTCCAACAATGCTGATCGAAAACTTAATATCTGCTGAGGAAATGCGTTTGTTAAATCTGTACTATATTTTTCTTGTAGTAGTTTGAAATTTTTTATTACGTCGGGGTGCACTCGCACTGCCTGCACCCCCGTTAGCTACGCCCTTGGTTCCTATGTTATCTGTATTACCTGCTAGGTTCAATTATGATGAAGACTTGCAGCTTAATGGAAGAGTATCTTACAGCCTTTTCCAGGACCATGTTAAATAGTCCTGAAGAAAACGCATCGCCTTGTTACCACTGTTACGCGTACGGAACTCGTACGCAGCTACTAGTTTCTTCCAATCATACTCCAAATTTCTTCCAAAATTACTCTTGTAGTTAATACTAGAGTAATTTTATGGAGTATGCCTAGTTTTCCACGGCATTCCACAGCCGAATTCTCAGTATGCTGTCATAAACCTGATTGAAATCTACGAATATATGATGTACGACCTTGTTGAGTTCAAGCCAGAGAAGCCCCCTGGTTCGTCAATTCATTTAACAAAAATAATTTATCTAATTTTACTTTCCTCATGGACCATGACCTAAGATTTGCTGAACACATGAAATAATTGACTTTCAGTTTTAATAAATATCTTTTTTCGTTCTTCAGTATATTAGTTGCGCTTTCTTCAGTATTTCCCATCAACTTTCTCAAACTCAAATTAAATATAAAACGAATCTGATTTCCGTGAAATTATTATCAGCGATAGAAATTCAATCCTTGGGACTTATTCCTCTTGAAGTATTTTCCAATTGTCTGCAATTCATTACTTTACATAGTCAGTCGGTTTGTTCGTTTATATCTCATCTTGTGATGGTTGTGTTTGACTTCATTTTCCATTATCCAAGATGAACATGCAGACACATTCTCAGACAAACAAATTGAAAATGTTCACCACTGGGAATGAAGAGCTTAGAATGAGTACCTATGAAACAGTGTTTTCCAACCAGTCTTTAACCGGGAAACAATCATATGATGCTGTGGGATGTCTACAAGGTTTTAAATAAAAATGCCAGTGTTAGAGTCTTTAAGTGATTTTGTAAACAGGCTATACGTATGATAACTATTTTTAATTCGAATTCGAAGATAAAACCGTACGTGCATAAAAAATGCTTCTTACCGATCGTAGACCCCCGCGCTGTTTAGAATGCACCCGAGCAGCTTTAAACACCGCCGGTAAACTCAAGCTGACTTTCAGTGTGCATCCAAACTGGCTTAAATCACACGCCCTGGCGTTGCTTTGTGCTCGTCGTAACCCGTTCTAGCACGGAAACAACCGATATACATACATCCGAACTCTTCTTGTCTTATTGCACAAAACAAGACTGGATCTAGCAGTTTTATTTAAGCGTATTTTTAAAATTCGACGTATTTTGTACTATAATTTACACTTTATACAATTGGTTAATTTAAACTAATTACACTGATAAACACACTATTTGTGACATGGTAATTTTTAGGATGTATTTCAGAATTATTCTATTACCCATAGGTTTTCTGTAACATGCAAATTTATATTTCGTAATATGCAACATTTTTATATTGCGTCAACTCACGACATGTATCTGTGGTGACGAATGCAACTGGTTAAGATCAGTTTATTCCTACTTATCAAGTGTAAATGTATGCTTCAAAATAGATGGCGTGTGTTAGAAACTACAGGTATCACTATCTGTTGTATTTTTTGTGTCGCGACTGGTAACTCTTTGAGTTCTAAGTAATTTTTATTTTTTCTTTTACTTTAATTTTGCTTAATTTTAAGTATAATGTCTTGACAGTGCGTAAATAGTGCCAACACTTTTTGTTATGTATGCGGAGAGTTGACTTTTCAATCGCAAAAACGTAATTTCACCGCGCTTGTGCGAAAAGCTTAAACACACTATTTCGAAATTAAAGTTGGAAATCAAGACAAAACATGGGGCCCTCATATATGTTTGAAGACGTGTGTAAGGTTGTTAACAAGTTGGTTGAAAGACGCAAATCGTAAAATGCACTTTGGAAATACCAATGGTTTGGAGAGAACCAAAAGACCATATTACGGATTGCTATTTTTGCGTCACTAATATAACAGGTATTGGACCAAAGTAGTAGTATTATGCAGTATCCTAACTTACCATCAGCTTTATGACCCGTCGAACATAATAATGAACTTCCTGTCCCAAAACGACCAGAATCTTGGACTTTAGATGAAGAAGAACCTGAATCCGCTGATTTTTCAAGTTGTCTCGTAGAATTCGTAAAAAAAATCGAAACTGATTCTTTATTTAACGTACCAAAATGTTCAATAGAGCCGCATCTGATATCGCAGGTTGAACTTAATTACTTAGTTCGAGACTTAAATCTACCAAGAGATATCGTGAATGAAGTACTTGATGACTGCAAAGAAATGGCATGTAGGATGTAACGATTCCACCTAGACATTTCTGTCATGGAAAAGCGATATCAAGGTAAATGGTGCCCAAATTTGCTTGCTGAACACTGGAAGACTTAATTAGGGATGCTTTACAACATTTATTAGATTGCTAAACAACATTTTGAGGTAAGTTAAAAGTAATAATAATAATACGTTTGTCGCTATATTTCGTTAGAAACCAACAATACCTCATAGCAAAAATATGATGGGTGATAGAAAAAATCATTTTCGGCTTTTAGGTTAAATTTTACGTGGCATACACCATGTTTTGTTCGTGTCACAAAAAATAAGTTCATTTTTAGGGTTTTGTAGGTATGACCAAAAAACCCTTATACCGTCATTTTGTCGTATGTCTGTCTGTCTGTCTGTCTGTCTGTTCGGTAAAAATTGTAGCCAAACGGCTAAACCTAGAGAGTTGAAATTTGGCATGCTTATACAACTCTTTGACCCGCACATAGGAAAAATACTAAAACATCTAAAAAACATACCCCCCTAAAAATATAATAATAATAATAAGTTTATTGACTTAATTACATAGTATATCATGTTTTAGGTCAGTCATACAGGATTATAGTTACAAATAATATCAGAATTGATACATAAGAAATTCCTCTGTGGAGTAAAATGCAATTTCAGCAAAGAATTTTTTTATTGTAGATTTAAAATTGATGTAATCTAAATTCTTTATATTGCTTGGAAGTTTATTCATAAATTTAATTCCGAAATAGTTCTCACAATTTCTTGATTTACTCAGTCTTAAAAAATTCGGATATATGTTGGAATTATTTCTTGTGTGATAGTTATGAACACTACTGTAAGTGGGAAGATTGCTTATTTGTTTTTTGTGCATATGTAGCAGAGAGTTATAAATATATAAAGATGGTAGCGTCATAATATTAAGTATTTTAAATTGGTGTCGACAGTCTGTTCTGTAAGGAGTCGAAGTCAGAACTCTAATGGCTCGCCTTTGTAGAGCAAATATTCTGTCAGCAGCTGGAGAATGTCCCCATGCTAAGAGTGCGTAGGATATGTGAGAGTGAAATAATGCATAATACGCCACCATTAGAACATCCCTGGTTACAGACTGTACTAAGTTTCGGAATAGGAATATAACTGAGCACAGTCTGCTTGATAAGCAGGTTACATGCTGATGCCAAGTTAGGTTGGGATCAACATGCAAACCTAGGAATTTTACGTGGTCCTGGTTAGCGAAATCATTTCTGCGTAGTGTTATTAATATTTGTTGGGTCTTATCTAGGTTTAGTGATAGTTTATTGGTATCAAACCAGTATTTAGCTTTATCTAACGTAGATACACTGCGTGACAGGGCGTTAGTCAGGGAGCGTGATTTGAAAACCAACGTTGTGTCGTCGGCATAGAGTATACTGGTTTGATCCGTATAAGTCGGGAAGTCGTTGATATATATGAGGAACAGTAAGGGACCAAGAATGGAACCCTGTGGGACCCCTATATTAACGGTCAGGAGATCTGATTTATGGTCTTTAGCTAACACTTGCTGTTTCCTTTCCCGTAGGTAGGATTCTACTAGTTTGCAACTGCGATCATCAAAGCCATAATATGCAAGTTTTTTTAATAGAATCTGGTGAGATACACAGTCGAAAGCTTTCGTTAGGTCTAAAAAAGTTGACAAACAAAACTCACCAGATTCGATACCGTTTGATATTTCATCAAGAAAAGATAGAATGGCGCAAGTAGTAGACCTGTTGGATCTGAATCCGTACTGTCTGTCGTGGAATAGGCTATTATTTTCAAAATAGGAGAAAATTTGTTTGGACAGGATTTTTTCAAAAATTTTTGAGAACACGGGTAATAAGGATATGGGCCGATAATTTCCCGGATCATTATTATCACCTTTTTTATGGATAGGGGTAATAGTGGCTATTTTTAGTGCATCAGGGAATTTATTGGAGGAAATACCGCAATTAATGATTTTTGTTAAGGGTCTAATAATAGTATCCTTTACCGATTTTAGTACCTGGGTATTAATTCCAAGATAATCTTTTGCTTTGCTATTATTAAGACCATCAATTGCATCCCTGACCGCTATGCAGGACACACGGGTAAAGGAAAAGATTGATTCTAAATTTGGAAAAAGCATTAGATCTATGGGATTGGTATTAGATGGGGTTATCTTATTCAAGATGTCATGAGGTGTATTGGTAAAGAAAATATTCAAGTCATTGGCTGTTAGTGATGATGATGATAGAGGGGAATGATGTTTTGGTCTGTTGGAGTTTATTACTTCCCAGGAAGTTTTCGAAATATTTTTGGAAGTTCTTATAAGGTGAGAGTTGGCTGTCAGTTTAGCTTTGCAAATTTCTTGTCGGTATTGATTTCTAAAAGTATTTCGACGAGACTTGGATGCTGGGGAGGGATGGTCTTTGTAGTGTCTGTCAAGTTCAGTAAGGTATTGTCGCATTCTTTTAAGATTTTCGCTAAACCAAGGAGCACGTTTTAGCTGTTTAGCGCGGAATCTTTTCAGCGGGAAACTAGATTCAAAAGCTTTTGTGAATATAGCTGAGAATGTATTAAAAGCTTCGTTGCCATCTGTTATGTTCTCCAGAAAAGACCAATTTTGTTGGTCCAGGATGTTGTACATTGCATTCATTCCACCCTCTGTAATGGGTCTCACTAAGACAGGTATATGGGGTTTCACAGCGCAATCAGTCTCATTGAACTTAAATGAGAAATTGATTCCGCTGTGATCTGACAGAAAACTCTCTCTACTAGCATTAATACTGGTAAGGTCAACGTTTTGTAGTCTGTAGTAAACATTGTCTAGTCTGTTACTACCTCTTGTATTGAAGTTCACACAGGAAATAAAACCAAATGAATTAAGTAAATCAACCAATTGCGCAGTTTGTTGTGTGACTTGATTGAAATGTACATTAAAATCTCCGCAGAGGATGACATTTTTAGAAATTCTGCAGGAAGATAACATATTATTTATGATTCGTATAAAGATAGAGAAGTCCCCTGAAGGTGGACGATACAGGTTTATAATTATGGTGTTTACATTATTGACAAGAATGGCCGATATTTCGCATTGGTTTTCGACATTGAAATCATTGATTAAAGTTAAAGGGTTGTAGCTAAGATTTTCTTGAATTAAGGTCATAACACCGCCACCACGCTTAAGTTTTCTGGTAGAGTGATGTGCAAGAATATAATTATGCAGCGAGAATTCCAGAATTTCATATTCGCGCAGCCAGTGTTCGGATAGACAAAGAATATTAAATTGTTTTTCTTGTAAGAATGCTTCCATTGCATTAATTTTATTTCTGATTGACTGTGTGTTTAAGCATAGCAGCTTATAAGTATTAGACTTAACTATATTTCTTTCAATCATTTCTTCTTGGGGGACGAAAAAAAGTTGTTGATGAACTGTCCCGATTTTGATGACCTGAGGATGACTGGATGCTATCATGATTTAGAGAAGTGGATTGGTTTTTTAACGGTGTCGTCCTATCATGATGTAACCCTTGATTGGTGGAATATCTACTCTGGTTTTTTAGGCATGTTGCTAGATATGTTAGCAATTTCATTTTACCGTTGACGTTTAGATGTAGTCCTTGGCGGGTAAAATCAGATTTAGATATTATTTTATTTGGGTCAACAAGAAGAGCAGAGTTCTTTAGGGTAGATATAATGTTGATGTTGTTTTGTGTGACAACGCTATTAAAATGAATTTGATTATGCCAGAAGGGAGTCAACACAACGATAATATTAGTGTGACTTAATGACTCACCTAGAATATTTAAAAAACACTTATCGATGTACTTGGTACCTATGGCATTATTTGAGCCAGCTAAAATTATAACATAATCAGATTTAGAGTAGTTTTTACAAAGTTTAGTAGCATCCTCCACTACTTCATAACATGCATTCGGTTTCATGATGCAAAGTGAGTCGAAATATTTTTTATCAAAAACTTCCCTCATGATTTTCCCATAATTCCTACCTTGGCTATCCGATAATAACAAGATTTTGCTCTTAGTTTCAGGCATTCTCAAAAAATTATTCTCAATGACTCTATTTAATATCTTGTTTGTTTTGTTTTTATTCATATGATCTTCCAGGTTACAAATTTGATTTTTTAAGGTTTTCATTTTTTCTTCTAGGTCCATAATCTCAATATTTTTCAGTTGGGTTGAATTTTGTATGGCAGCAATGTGTTCCTGTAGTATTTCACAGTTGTCGCAAGAGGACGCCTGGAATTTTAAGCTAGTTATTTTGGCTTTTAATGTATTTATCAGCTCAAGTTGTTCAATAATTTTACTATTTGCGGCTTCATCCGCATCTACAGCTAGTGTCTGATAGCTTTCGGAACTCCGTTTCAGACGCTTAATGGCCATATCTTTGTTTTTGATTTCTTGCTGTAGTATGCCGATTTCTTCATGTAGTACGTCATTTTTTTCTTGTAGGGAAATAATTTCATCAGAGAGTTCACGGTTGTGAAATTTTATATTTCCTTTGTCCATTTGTTGCAGGAGAATGGTTAGGTACGATTTCCTCAGGTTTTTTGTAAAGACACCCTTATTGTTGAGACGTTGTTGTAAGTCTTCTAGTTTCAATTCGGCATTCGACTGCATTTTGTCAGTGTATTATTATATTTGGTTTTTTATAAGCTATTAGGGCTGTCAAGAAAAATTAAAATAAATATAGATCAAATTTTAAAAAAAGTGTTAAAAAAATATATAAAAAATAGGAAAATTATGAAAATATTTGTCAATGATTTAAAATATTTAAAATATTTAATTTAAAGTCTTTCAGAAGTTAAAAAATAAATAATAAATAAAATAAAAATAAATAAAAATAAATAAATAAGTACAATAAATAGATATCAGTAAATGTAAAATAACGTGTAAGACGGGGACACACACTTCACCTCTTACGGTTCATCAAGAGGACTTTCATAAGACATACATGAGAACCACGGGTGGAAATAGGATTAATGGTTATCGAAACAAAGGATTAGGAGTTTACAAAGTTACAGTAAGAAATCTTTATATAATAATAACAAATAATAATGAAAAATAATGTATTTGCAAAACTGTTTTATTATTATTTTTAATTGCCCAGAAGATTAAGATACTAAAAAAAAAAAATAATAATAATAATAAAATTATATAGGATCTGGCAGGTGTCGAACCACCAACTCTGTGATTGGAAAGCCTTTACTAAAACCACAGGACCATTTGTACTATGCTTGTGTCAATTAACTTGTTTAGATAAACAAATATGTGCTCATCAAAAACAAAAATATTTTTTTAAAATTCTGAGTAGGGTATCAAATGAAAGCCCTTGGTGCGTGGATTAACGATCAAATTTTAATTTTTGCAAAATAAATTATTTTGAAGCGATTTTTGCCAAAATTGTGCATAAAAAATTATGTACCACACCCTGTAGCCCAGATGGTTTAAAATAAAAATCTGAAAAAATTCTAAGTAATGTACATTGGTGTGAACCGGAATAGTACAACAGGAATTTTTGATCAGATTATGTTTTCGGAAAATAACGCATTTTTTGTGTTTTTAACTAAAATATGTTAAATATATAATTCGCTATGTAACACGCTAGATCAGTAGCTCTAATAGCGTGGTTGGTTTTGTCATGCTCCTTGTAATTTGCAAACTAGAGTTCGAATCCCGTTAATTTTATTTTTTCTTTGCATTTTAATTTTGTTTAATTATTTTGTCAAAATTCTAGTTATACTTTGGTAAATGTTGCATTTAATTTTTAAAAGCGTAAATTTAATAACCAGTGGGAAGTGTGGAAATTATAATTTAATTTTATGTTTGACGAAATCAGAGGACGGGGATTATGATTTAAGCAACCAATAGAAGCCATAGGCGCAATTTTCAAAATCTGAATGAACCTTGCTGTATAAAAAAATACTGCACATCTTTAGAAACTTAAATAAAGGTAATAGGCATTCGAATTAAAATTCATAAAAAAAATTTTTTTCAAAAATTGTTTCGGCATCCCAAATAATCATCATTCAGTTACTAAATACCTGCAAAACCCAGAAATGTGTGAAAATTCACACTTCACATCAATTTTTTTTTACTAGTGTTATTTTATAACCATATTCTCGTATAACAAATAAGAAATAAATAATTTTTTAGGGAAAGATTTTTCACAAAAAAATATTTCCTTCTGATATGCAAGGGATGCAATTATTACGTAATATGACGAAGTGAATTGATCCTGGAGACTCTGCTATAATGCATCAAGAATGTTTCCAATTTGTAAGGAATAGTAATTCCCCACAGAATTTCAAGGAATCTACCAATAAATATCCCAGGAGTTGAACAATACATGTTGAAATTTACGCTTCGTATTTATTCTGTGCGTCTTTCGAATGGATCTGTATATTGAAACCACCATCAAATGTGTTATTAAAACGAAATTCTCAAAGGTATAAACGCTCTTATAAATATATGTAAATGAAGAAGATGATATGAAAGTGGAGTTAAAGTCTAGGGATAGATTCTAATGATTGAAAAATAAAATGAAAAAGTTTATTCAGCGGAAAAATTCCAGGGAAAGGTAAGTCAGCGATTCTCAACATCAGATAAAAAGCAATGGAAAACAAATAGGTTTTAAATTTTAAACTACAACAAAAAAGTATCTTCAGATTCTTAAAAACGAATTAGTTTAGCCAAGATAAAAAGGTGGATAAGTATTATTGAATATTAGAAGTTAAGCACATTTTTCTGCGTCTAGATTTTGGATGGTGATCCGTCTAAGATGCCAAAACTTTTTTGTTCGCTACCCAAAAAATTACAACTTTTTGCCTCGGAGAGCTGTTGTACCTGAATTCGTAATAGGCCCCCGCAACGGCTGCACCTGTGTGCAGAGCTCAAAATATTTAGAAAAATTATTTAGCGAAATCTGGCGAGTAAAAAATGGATTTCGAAAAATCTGACGAGCAGAAAAAAAGGATTTCGCGCAACCTGAAGAGTAAAAAAAGGAATTCGCGAAACCTGAGGAGTAAAAAAATTTTTTTTTTCACGAAACCTGACGAGTGTAAAAAGGATTTTGCGAAACCTGACAAGTAAATAAAGGATTTCGCGAGACCTGACTTATAGAAAAAGAATTTCGCGAAATCATGCGTGTAAATAAAAAAAAATCGGGAAACCTGACGAGTAAGAAAAACAACTGAGAATCGAGTTCATGTTTGTAAGCTCCTATTATTATTGTGATTAACCTTTTGTTTGAATTATTTTAGTTAATATATTTCTTATTAATTTAATGAAGATTTAGATACGAAAAGAACTCGGTAGGATTTTTATTAAAAAAAAAAAAAAAAAATTAAAACAAATTATAGATTCTCAACGCCTATTGAAGTTTCTGCCCCAATACTCCTTGAGGCGTTTTGAAAAAGTTCTCCAGATTTTGAAAATCGGTGAGATATTTATTATATAATAATCTTCTTCTTCTTTGGGCCCAATCAGTCAGGTTGACTTTTGTCCTCACTCACATAAGTCCTCCATCTCGATCTATACATTGTCAAGTCTTGCCAAGTACCCTGTATATCTATGCTTATCAGATCTACGGTTAGCTAATCTTTCCATCTCTTGCGAGGTCTTCCCACTGGTCGACAGGTATTCAATCTTCCTTCCCATATCTTCCTAAACATTCTGTCCTCCATCATCCTCATAACGTGTTTTATCCACTGTAGTTGTCTCTGAGTTTTTAGGTGATACTTGGCCTTGAGTACAGTTCTCGGATATCTTTGTTCTTACGGATTCTCTATTCACCATTAATTTGAATGAGACCATAGAATCTGCGTAATATTTTATTTTCAAAAACTATGAGGTGTTGTCGATCTCGCTTTGTTAAGGTCCATGTTTCAGAGCCATACATAAGTACGGGACGTACTATAACTTGATATAACTTGATCTTGGTGTTCCTCGACAAGAGTTTCGTTTTGAAGAGGGGACTAAGTGCAAAATACGATGCATTAGCAGCTTTGATTTAATTCGTAATTTCCTGCTGTATCATATTCACCTGATTTATCATGGTGCCCAGGTATTTAAAAGCCGAAACTCTCTCAAAAGTGTTGTCATTAATTTTTAACTCGGTCGTGTTCTCATGACTGCGTCTACTAACAATGAGATACTTGGTTTTTTCATTACTGATGATGAGTCCTACTTTACGAGCTTCAACGTCAATAAGGTTAGAAAGGAATATTACGTCTTCAACCTTTTTGAAACAATATCCAGGTCATCTGCATACCCTAAAATCTTGTGGTACCCATTGAGCTCTAAACCACGTTGGTTGGTATCTTGGGCTTTTCGTAACACCATCTCCAGCACGAGGTTGAACAGCAAAGGTGAGGTGGCGTCTCCTTGTTTGACTCCAGTATGAATTTCAAAAGGCTGTGAGAAAAGGTTTCCTACTTTCCCTCTGCTTATGGATCCCGACACACACACCATAGTCATCTTGATAAGTTTACTAGGGATGCCGAATTCGTCCATGATGTCCCAGAGTTTTTCACGCACAATGCTGTCATAGGTTTTCCTGAAATCAATAAAAACGTTATGAACGTCGGTGTTATGTTATTATATAATAATATTAATAATTATTATTATATTATCAAATAGTTCTTACATAACCGCATGAGCGCTGTTAGTGATCTCAAACCCTGATTCAAATCAATTCACCGCCCATAACTATGCATTTCTCTAAAAAAATTTAACAGTATAATCGATTCTCGCGTTTTATTTCTGAAAGTATTATTTTTATCAATTTCCTACAAAACCACTTCAGTAAAAAACGTGTAAAATTGATTGATTTAAAAGTTTCCATAAGGGAAACAGTATCCAGTAATGTTTCTCGTTCTATTTTATGTTGAAATAACGTTAGGAGTCCAAAGAAGTGTTTCATCCAGAACACAAACTCAATAAGTGAAGTTGTGTGCTTAAACTGAAATGACGTTTTTCAACAATCGAACAATTAATTGCTTGATTCGAACCGAAGAAACCAACCGATGAAACGTGAACGCGAGAACTCTGATGTTTGTACTCCATTAGAAGAATAAGCTTAAATAAACTTTCTACTTTGTTGTCCTTAAGAAATTTACTAACCACAACAAACATTTAATTATAATTTTTAATTGTAAACAGTGGCGTGGCATCCACGGAAGCAAGAGACGCATTGCATCCCTTGCTCGATAAGACGGAAATATTTTTTTGTGAAAAAATTTCACCTAAAAATATCAGGTCATCAAGGATTAAATTTGTAGTTAATAATATTGCCAACTTCAACATCTTATTATTTGACATTGGCTTAATATTTTACCGTTCTGTTTTTTTTTTTTTTTTTTATTGGAAAGTTACACATGCCTTACATCGCCTGTTTAAAGATATCATTGTATGTTCTAAAAAATATCAAACACTTTTTTAAAAAATGAATTTGGTTGAAAATGGAACGGACGGAAATTTGCACTATTATGAAGTATAGTTCTTACGTGGAACTACGGCATCGCAGACCGCGCGAAACATTAAAAGTGAATTTGGCTCTATTGTTACTACGCAGTAGACAATATCAAATTGGTTCGCCAACTTTCGTACGTAACTTAAAAACCAAACAAAAAAAACCTGGCTCATCGATCACAGTAGAAATATACTGCAACCAACTGGACGAAATGATGCAAAAACTTAAAGAAAAACAGCCTAGATTGGTCAACAGATCGGCTCTTATCTTATTGAATGATAACGCTAGACCACACACTGTACAAATGACTGTAGCAAAACTACAAGAATTGGAGTTGGAACTTCTTCATTATCCTCCATACTCACCAGATCTAGCCCCCACTGACACTACTTCTTCCGCAATTTGGACAACTTTTGAATAGGAAAACAGTTTAATTCCTACAATGCTGTAGAACTGGCCTTCCAGGAATTCATTGACTCTCGTCCGCCAGTGTTTTATACCACCGGCCTGAACAACCTGCCGCTTAAATGGCAAAATTGTATAAAGTCTATACTATAGACAATATGGGTGCATACTTTGATGAATAAAATAATTCCTTATATTTGTAAGTTATCAACCAACTTTGCCTTTTTTTCTACAAATTTCATCCTTGACGACCTAATAATTTATTTATTTATTTCGTATTCTTTATAGCAAAATATGGTTTTAATAATTACTTAAATTTAGTCGAATGTATAAAGTATAAATTGAATCAAATATATCGAATATTAATATATATAATAATAATATTAATAATAATAATTTATTAAAACAAAAAAATGCACATTTGCACAATGGATAAGTCAAAATATCATATTAAAAAGAAAATCAGAATAACAATAATACTGGTAATAGAGGATTGCATATTTATAATCATTTCTTGCATATATTGCAGAATTCTTCAATGTTATATATATCATGGGCAAGAAGTAAGTTTTTGAGATTATTTTGAAATTTTTTAATGTTTTGAATGCATTTATATTTTTCAGGTAACATATTAAATAAATATAAACCAACAGAATTATATGCATTTTTTACAAACTCTATCTTTGTAGGTGTACGAAACTTAATACGAATATCATCAATAATAACATCAGAATTAATTTGCAAATTATGTTTTGATTTGTATGTATAGCACAGTACCTCTATTATGAACTTACTGGGCAGTGTTAAGATCTTATATTGAGTAAAATAATCCCTACAGGAAGTTCTAGTATTTATTCCAGCAATGCATCGTATTATCCTTTTTTGAGCAATGAATACCTCATTAGATAATTTTATTAAACCCCAAAAACAAATTCCATACAGTAAAATGGGATGTACATGGCCATAATAGAATGTATTTTTTAAACTTTTTAAAGATCTGATTTGAAAGTATAATACATTTCATTTGCTGATGAGACTTTGACAGTGATAAGACCAATTCAAGTTCTCATCAATTAATAAACCTAGAAACTTTGTATTATTTACCTTAGTAATGTCTTTGGTACCAACATTTAATTTAATATCTGGTAAGTTTTTATTATTAATAATATGAATATGTAAGAAGTTTTATCGAAATTAAGGTACAATTTATTAAATGCAAACCAATTATTCATATCATGTAGTAATTTGTTGGCATTTTCTTGTATTTCTCCACAATTTTGTCCACATATCAAGGTTACGAAAGAGTTTATAAAAAAGAACAAATCATTTACGTATTAATATTAAAAAGATGCAGTGCATCCCTTGCTTTAATGGACGCCACGTCGCTAATTTAAGTACAGTATTTAAGACAATGTTAAATAATATTGTGCCAAGTCCGTCGCCTTATGGAACTCCTTTCGTGGTTTCGAAGCTATTCTGCATGTCTCCTTGTACTTGTATCCTGCACTGCACTGTCTTCCCCGTGAGCTAGGTGAGGTTTATAAATTTTTCTGGAACTCACACCCAATATTAGAGCTTGTGTGTAAGTTAGTGTATAATAACATCGTCACTAATTAGCGTAATAGTCTAAACATCTTTAATATTGTCATAAAAATTGTTGTTAACCATCAAATCCGCATTTCCGTTCTAAAAATCAGAGTAACGATAACAGCTTCATAAAATCTGCATGAAATCACCAACATTTTTCCATAAAGTACTTTTTCAATTTCCTGTTTCTATTTTTGAATGTAAACCCTGTGTAATTGCTGTTAATCACGCAATGTTAATGGCGCTAGTGTTCCAGCAAGGTTAGGTTAGGTATATGTTTAACGGAAACTGAATTCTAATACCGGAATTCATGTTTAACACAACGAGGATCTGTAAAACTGATCACAGTAAAGATTAGATATATTAAATAACTTTTAACGTCATCTATTAAAGATTATAACAATAGCTTTTGTAGCGCGAAATACGATTTTAAAGAGATTTTAAGTTTTTAACACAATCATAAGGTGGAAGTTTGGTGGTGTTTGCCAATTTGACAATTAAATATTGACCGATCCTATTTTTTACGCATCCCAAATCTAGCCCATGTTGCCTACTCCTCTTTATGCCACATTCTCACTCAAATCCTCCGTTGGATTTTTATTTATGTATCCAAAACTAAAAATCTCGTTAAAAGGTGTATTCAAACGAAGGAAGAGATAAAAGTAAATTTGGTTGATCTAAAAGTGATTCCCAAAGGTGCTTCCAGAAGAAATATATTGGTAGCAGTATTGAATAAAAAGGCTAAAGGATGGAGGTTTTATGAATTTTTACTTCCACTTATTCTGACGGAAATTACGGCAATCCAACGACCACAATGGCTGCCAACGCAAAATATAGAGACTAAAAGAAGTACTTATCATTCAAGTATTTTCTATTTATGAGAATGATATTTTGATAAATATCAACATACACGTTACTTATGGACAACGGCATACTTGCATAATTTTCCGCTATAAGTTCTGTATGTATATAATTGTGTGTATAATTAATTTTATAAAAATAAATTACAGATGCATAATACTGTTTTATTGATCGTTTGTGTATCCTTCTTTTGAAAATATCAAGATTGGTATTTTTTCTTTTTGTACCGACAACAATTATTTTAATAAATGGTCCTACGCTACTGTACAGCTGGAAACTATTGTCCGCCATTTTGAAAGACCATCTCGGTCTTTCCAAACAGCATGTACTCCTTCCTTTAGTTTTTTAATCAATTGGTGCAGTGTAGATATAGCTGCTGTAAGGGAATGTTTTGAATGCTTTTTTAATTTAGATTTTTTGGTGATAAAGTTTTTTGACGTTAATCCGTCCCGTAATATGTGTTTAATTTGATTTTGAGTTGCAAAATTATTTTGTAGAAATTAGTATGCGAATGCAGTTTTATATGAATGTCAAAAGTGTAAAAATCATTTATATTCATCAGCAGATGTCAAGTTGCATATGCACAAATGCATATTAATTTTCACTTTATTTTTGACGTTATTGTAATATTCGCGTTTCAGAGTTATATTTCTAAATTAACTTATATATTTGTTTTTCTGACTTCAACACTGTTTGGTTTCGCTTCACTCACACAAAGGCTATTCTTGCGACCCACCGTAACATTTTAAATAAAAATGTAAAGGTATATTGAATTCATTTTTGTAAGGGCAACCCAGATCTGGTTATTTTGGTTACTTTTATATTGTATTACTGACATTAAATGTAATTTGCAAATATTCCTTACGCTGTAAAACAGACTTCAGATTTGTTGGTTATTAAGTGAGATACTTCAAGAGTTTAGTATTAGGGAGTACCCCCGTAACTCAAATATGCATTCAATCGAAAAGTATTATAAATCAAAAAGATTTGTTTTCTTATTATAAACAATTTTTATTATACACATTTTTGTTGTTGCCAATAATAAGGGAGATATTTTAAAAGTTTTAAGATCTCCCGCTCCCTGTAACTCCCCAAATGTTTATCTAAATGAAACATGTAATTTTCATTTTTATTAATATAGATGATAGATAAGAAGTATTAGTTTATAAAATATTTTAAAAAAGGGGGCAGGCTAACATTTCATTGACTCTGAGCCTTTTTGTGGATTGTATTTTTTTTTACTTTTTTGCCGCAAATGTCAAAATGTTCGACCAAAACTCAAAAGTGACCATATATTTGTGATCTAAAGCTAAAAATGTACAAGTATACCAGGTTAAAAATTAAAACTTAAAATTTGAAATTTTGGTCAAAATTTTGTTGACTCCTATTTCAGTCAAAATATAGTTTTAAGCTAACTTTGGGGGATTATGAAAAAAATCATGCTTTCTTAGTTTTTGAGTTAGAGCCGATTTGGGTCAGTTTTTTGCCTATAATTCAAAAACTTTTGCTCAAACTTCAAAATGGACCAAATTTTGTTAATCTATGCCCGAAAATACATATTTATACCAATTTTCAATAATTTTTTTTTGCCTCATAATCACGATTTTTTGAGGTCTACCCCCTTACGATTTTTAGATTTTTGGCCATTTTCAAGGGTTTTGGATTACTGCCCATACAAAACTTAATAATTGGTTTATTAAAGCGCAATTTTAAACAATGTAGGGGAATTTAAAAAATTCAAACCGCATATTTCTATCCCTAACCATTTTTTAGCTAGGATTTATCAAAATTTTCAAAAAACGAAAATTAGCACCTCAAGATTTCAAAAATTTCAACCGCTGGTCTTTATCGTATTTCGTTTTTGAGATACGTCCATGCGAAAATGAAATTCCCTCTTATCGAAAGGAAATCGAGTCCATTCCCGTCTGCATATCTTCTGCCAACTCTTTGATCTGCAGGATGCAGAAAACAGTGCTGCTCGGGTCACTCCGCATTGTGCCGGCACTGGATCTAGCGTAATTTCCGCGGCTGCATATCGCCAGGGTTTGGGATGCAGTCGTGTGTATTTAGCTCCACTAGTCTCTAGTATGACGCGGCTCAAAAGGTTGCTGAAGTTTGAGATTAGTGGACGCTTGTCAAGACTTGACAAACACCATAATAATAATAATAATAATAATAATAATAATATTTATTATGTGCTAAAAATATTGCATTCTTTACAATCGTCAATAACATTAGTATATAATTAGTATATAAATCACGCCATATTATAATTTGTTATAATATTAAAATAGGCAAAATGAATAAGGCCTAACATTTTTTCTAGACTAAATAAACTACGGATAATCCAAAATTTTTAACCGCAGGTCACTATCTCAGCAGGTCAGTTTTTGAGTTAGTTAGTTAGTTAGTTAGTTAAATTTTTTTGCGCACAGCAACGAAGGCTATTTGCGCTAACAGTTTTTGAGTTGGGCTTTTTTTTTAGTTCACAATTTTCACAAATAATGTAAATTATGCCATAAAAAAATAATGTCATAATCTCAAAACGCATTAAACGATTAAAGCCGCAATTTTTTTCGTAGACTAAATAAACTATGGAGAATCCAAAAATTTCTGTAACCGTTTTTGAGTTGTGTTTTTTTTTTAATTCACGATTAAAGGAGACTTTTATATACAAAAGATGGATGCTTTTGTTCATAGATTACTGGTAAGAAGTCAAGTAAAAATAAGAGTAAGAACCTGGAAAAGGAATTCGTTAATCCTTTGTCAAATATGAACTACAGAAGAGTCTTGTGCTCGTTCTTCAAGCCTTCGAATTACTTCTTTGTCGTTACTTTATTTGCATAACCGATAAACATTGTGCGAAAAAGTTCTTGCATGAAATCTAAAGTGTCTTATACACATTTCTTTATCGTGTTATTATGATTGTTATCTTATGTGTCAATATTTATCTTAGCAAAATGTGACTCAATAATATGAACTTTCACAAATGCCAAATATATGATTTATCAAAACATTATTAATTTATTGTGTATACACACGCAGTATTATCAAGATTGTTGTGTCATGAAAAAAGGTATGTGACGTGCGAATTTTCACACATTTCAGGGTTTTGTAGGTATTTAATAAGTGTAAGAAGTCAACAGAATGCTGGATATCTGAATATTATTTCTATAATTACATCAAAATCAACAGTTTTTTGATAATTTTTATTCGTTATTTGAGTACTAATAGTTTTCATTTAATTTTTTTAAAACTAAATTTTAATAATTTCGTCACAGTTTAATCGAAAATTATTATTATTTTATGTATAGTGGTATCAACAATATTTACAAAGGTTTTAGGAACGAAATTTGTTTTGATAGTATATTTGTCAATCAACTGAGTATAATACATCAGTGTAATATAATTAATTTGATCGATTTTATGAAATTTATCAGTTTGTGTATCAGCTAAACGCAATTAATTCCCCAGATTTTATGAAATTTGTCTATGCATAATAATTTTGCATCAGATTTTATGCTATGTTATTAAGGCAGAAAGTTTTAATCAGTTAAATTAAAGTTGGTATGGTTTTGTTTAGAATAGGGGCGAATTTCATCTTAAATTATAAAAAAAAATATAAATATATATAGAAAACAAAACTTTTTCGAATAAACACTAAAGACCGGAATCCACATTTAATAGGCAAAGTTTAGTTTTACTCAGGGTTGTTGATCTGAAAACATGTGTACCTCAAGGGTCAGTTTTAGGTCCGTATTTATTTAATAGGCAAAGTTTTACAGCTTATGTATAATCCCATTGAATGCGGAAAGTATGCTTCCGCCACTTTGTGCGATTTGTCAAAAGCTTTCGATGGTGTTAATCAGCATATAGCTTCTAGATATACTTTCGAATTGCGGTATTAGGGGCGTCACGCAAGATCTTATGAAATCGTATTTAATAAATAGAAAGCAGTGTGTTTTATTCGATAATAATTACTCTAAGGGTGTTGATCTGAAAACAGGTGTACCTCAAGGGTCAGTTTTTGGTCCGTATTTATTTTTTATGCGAATGATTTTCAGTGCAGCCATGAATCAAGAATAAATAAAAAGAGTGAAAAAAATTGCCTCACCTTCCCCTATTTTATTCAGAGAAAATAGCGTGTAGTTAAAAAACGTCAGAATAAACCGTGCAAGAGAAAGATAAAAATGGAGTTCACCAGATTCAGACAATTATAGGGTCAGTCCGCCCTACGGACAACAATATCAACGATATCTTTTTATCTCAAAGAAGTAGTAGTTTACTGAATTATGTCGAAATATATTTAGCAACATATATTTCTTAATTTTTTTTTTACCGAGTTCAATAGTAATTGTTTAATTTTTAAATGCGTTTAGTATTTTAAAAACATGATTACAAAAGAGTAAATTCTTTTAAACTTTTATTTAAAACAATAAAATTTAAATTCTTTTCAACAAACTTTTATTCAAATTTCTTCAATGCATTACTTTTAAAATGAAGGCATTCTGTATACATGGAATTTGTTCATTAGCGTATTGTAGAGAAAAATAAAAAGTTTTTCATTTATTTCAGTTTTGTAGCTGGTTTGTTGTGCTGCGGCATTTCTTTAAATGCTTCGTCACGAAGTAAAACGTGTTCAACATAAAGAATACTTTTATAAACGACGAAAGGACAAAACGCGTTTGTTCATGTTAATTTATTAAATAACAATAAAGAAACCATTCTTAAACTCTGGCTTCGACTCATAGTTGGTTGGCTTTGTGTTTCCAACTGCTCCCCAAACTCACAATATTTAGTATTTTTCTCTCATGTTATTCCTTAAAAGTAATTTGCAAAACACTATGGTTTTAAAACCATTTCACTTATCAACTCTTTATCAACTTTTAATTTCTCTATTAACATGTTAAATACCGTATTTTCGGACCATAAGACGAACCTTTTTACTCAGAAAAATCGACTTAAAATTGGGGTGCGACTTATGGTTCGAAGGTGTTTCAATTTAAAGTACATAAAACAGAATCAACCAAAAAAATATAATAGAAATGAATACAGAATTAGCTGTCATTTCTGGAGGCCTTCTAAGGCAACGACTACCCTTGGTTTTATCGATTAATAAACCATTTAATAATTTTATGGGGCAAGAGTGGAGCAAACGAATGATAAAGCCAAATCACGATATTCCAACAACAGGATGTATGAAACGGACGAAAGTACCTGGGTAAAAAAATCACAAATTTTAGCCAGTAATATCAACTACGTAAACAAAATACTAGGTCGTGCCTAGTCACAGTTTCTAAGCTAGCGGGTTAAGCGTTTTGGAAATACACAATGTTATTTGCCTTGGTATTTAACCCAGAGAAGTTAACAAACTAGAGTTAGGAACTCTTATGTTTAACTACAATATATATGAGGAATTAGTCAGAAGGGAAGAAAATAGAAAAATATTAAGGGAATGCTGGGAAGAAAGAATGAAGGAAGAGCAAAAAGGCAAATTGTCGGCATGGGGAGTGACAAAAAAAGAGTCCTTTTGGAGGTGTGGAATGGACATAAGAGAAGCAGAGAAAAAGAGAAGCGGAGGAACAGATATACTGGAATTGAGAAGGAGGTAGAGGAGCAGGAAATAATAAACAAATCGCGTAGTGTGAAAAGATATAAAGTAATCGGAAGTAATCGGAATATTAACTTGAACGGGAAAGGAGGATAACGATAACGCTAAGATGCAGCAACGAAGAACGGAACAGCAGATATTGGGCAATGTCAGAGGACAAGCTCTGTAGAATATGTAAGGAAGAAGAGGAAACGATAGAGCATTTAGCGAAGAGATGCAGAGATGGCGGTCTGGAAGGAAGAGGTAAAGACCCTGATGAGCGAGGAAGGCAAGGGAGAAAGATGGGCGAGAGAACTAGAGGCAAAAAGGAAAGAGATCGGAGAGGGAAACCAGGATGAGAATAGGAAGAAAGAGAGGGACACCGGAGGAATAACAAAGTAATGAAATAAAAATGAATTGTAGTAAAATTCATTGTAATGTTATTATATTTCTTTGTATGCTAGTAATACCCTTAATGCCGCAAAGCCTAGGGGAAAATAAAGAATATATATGAGGGATCAAAATGCAAAATCCGACATCTCCACTTTAAAAAAAAAGGTTATGCACGGCATTCTGCTCTCTATGGTGGACAGATTAAGGTAGCAAAAAGTTTAAGTGCAAAATCCACTTAGTAGAGTATAAAATAGCTATCAAAAACATAGTTGTGAGTGCAAAATCCGCTATGTGTACAAAAAATCCGCTGTGTACAAAAATTTCTTTTCATAATCCGTCATGTTCAAATTGACCAATAGCGATTGAACATGCTGTCTGCTGTCTGGAGGTTACGTCTATCTTTGAATCAGTTGCTAGAGTATAGTAGGTGTTGAATATTCATTATTGTTCTATTATTATGAGTAGCAATGGATGATATTGGTATCAATTAAAAAGACGACTCCAGAATGCAGTCGTAAAAAGTAGTGCAACAACAAAAACCTCCTTTTTCTGGATTGAAAGCACCATTTTGTTGCAAAACCCGCTTAGTCTAAACTTAAGACTTTTTTTTATGTAATTCTGCCACCAATATTTGATCTGATACCTCTATTGATAGATAATCATAATACTAATACAATTAAAACTAATTGTTTGTAAAAATATGTCTGCAATATTCTATAAGTTTTTCGTCTCTCCTGCCAATGATATAGAGTGGACATCAGGGCCGTCTTAGGCCATGCAGGGGCCCTTGGGCACACAGAGTTTAGGGCCCTTTTAGAAAGTAAAAAAAAAATGTGAATGAAATCATCAGTATGTACTTTTATTTAGTAACTTTTTTGGTTATTATGGTTAGCTTTATACAAATCAATTTTGTTAATGATGATGGTTTCTTCCGGGATTTCTGTTGTGCAAAATCTTCTATAATATCCTCAAAGTCTAATTTTTGAAGGATTTCACTTTCTATGCACATGATTGACAAATTAGTAACTCGTTCTTGTAACATAGTCGTTCGTAAATCATTTTATATTCTTTTTAGCCGTGAAAATGAGCACTCCACTACAATTGGAGGCCATTAAGCAAAGGAATATACTTGTAGCAACCATCCACATTCGGTATTTTCTGCTTTTATTCGAATATGTGAGGCTGAGATACTCAGGTCCACCGATTTATTTGCAAAGTTTTTAAATAAAAGTAATAAAATTGCACTAAAAATTGATCTCCTCTTTTTACCGTGTAAACTACGCCCTCGGCATTTGGAGGCCCCCATCAAGCCGGGGGCCCTGGGCTTGTGCCCCATGTGTCCTTATGGAAAAGACGGAACTGGTGGACATGGCAGGTTTTGTATTTAGACCCCTCATATGTTTACCTACAAGTTGAAAATATCAAGCTTTAATAAGACAAAATAAAAGTAGGACTGTCCTATTGAAAGTAGTATGCCTGGTGAACCTACTTATAGACTTGGAAACAAAACATTTCAATCAGCAAAATAAGAGCATTACTTCTGAGATAACTAACTCTTGAATAATATGGATCGTGATTTTAAAGTTTGAAATTTCTGATCCCTGAATTTTCATATAAATATCTGGTAGCTTTCGACATATTCTATAAAATCCTTATATAAACACTGATAGTAATGCAGATTTGTTATCTAGATAGAAGTCGATGATAAAACCTCCTCCGTTTAAACCCTCTCTAACACACAGTCAGAATATCAAATAGTGTTGCATTCAAATTCTGTCTCTCTCCTTATTGTGTTGCATTAGAATGCACACACACAAGTGTATATAATAAGTTGCAAGCAATTAACATTAAACATACTCTGAGTCAATAAACATTCAGAATATCCTCGAGTTCAACCACACTTGGAGTACAAACAGTATAATACTTGAATTTATTTCGCCTGTATACTTCGATCCGATGTAACGTAAGTACTTGTATGTTGCAGTACGTTGGAAACACTTTACTAAATTGCACAAATAACTGTACAATTTTTATTAGACGTGTCTCTTTCATTATATTATGAAAAAGTTTTTCTTTTAAAATAGTCAACTTGAGTTATGGTGGAAAATATTTTTGTTAGACAGTATTTTTAATGTTTGCGGTGACAGTGTCGTACTTAGAATTAGTAAAAGGAGCAAAGGCCCAGAGCGCTATGCAGCGAGCGTCGCCTAAATATGCACACAGATAACATTTTTTGCTCGTCAGGCGGCTTTTGGGATACTGTTTCCTTTTTTTGTTCGTCATACGATTTTCGGGGCACCATTTTCTTTTTGTTTTGCTCGTCAGATCTTTTTGGGATACCGTTTCCCTTTTGGTTTGCTCGACAGACGTTTTTCGGGATACCGTTTCCTTTTGTTTGCACGCCAATCATTTTTCAGGATACCGATTCCTTTTGTTTGGCTCCTCAGGCTTTTTCGGAATATCGTTTTCTTTTTTTTCTCATTAAGCTTTTTCGGAATACTATTTTCTTTTCTTTTTTTTGCTCGTCAAGCATTTTTCGGGATACCGTCTCCTTTTTTTTTTGTTCATCAGGCATTTTTCGGAATATCATTTCATTTTTTTGCTCGTCAAGCATTTTTCAGGGTACCGTTTCCTTTTTTTTTTTTGCTTGGCCGGCGTTTTTTCGGGTTACTCCTTTGTTTTACTCGTCAAGCTTTTTCAGGACACCGTTTCTATTTTTTTTTTATGCTCGTCAGGCGTTTTTCGGATACCGCATACTTTTTTTTGCTTCTCAGGCATTTTTCGGGATATCGTTTCATTTTTTTGCTCATCAGGTATTTTTTGGGATACTGTCTCCTTTCTTTTTGCTCATTAGGCATTTTTCGGAATATCGTTTAATTTTTTTGATGGTCAGGCATTTTTTTGCTCGTCAGGCATTTTCGGGGTACCGTTTCCTTTTTTTTTTTGCTTGGCCGACGTTTTTCGGGTTACTTCTTTGTTTTACTCGTCAAACTTGTTTGGGATACCGTTTCTATTAGATTTTTTTTTTGTTCGTCAGGCGTTTTTCCGGACACCGCTATTTGTTTTTTTTTTTTGCTCGCCAGACGTCGTTCGTGATTCCGTTTCTTTTTTTTTTTGTTCGTCAAACGATTCCGGGATACTGTTACCTTTTTTTTCTCACTAGGCCTTTTTCGGAATACCATATTCTGTTTTTATATTTTGTGCGATTAATTTTAACAACGGGGCACGCTTTCATGGTCTTGGTTCTGGTCGTACTCAATGAGTTGACTTAACTGTCAGGTGTCTAATAAACCTGTAGAGTGTGTTTTTTTATTTTTTTGTTATGAATATTAAGATGTTTTTGTACACTTTGGCATATTTAATTTTCTAAATTTTATTATAAATATGGAAAAAGAATTTTCAAATTTACGCCATTGTGACTAGAGATGAGCCAGATATTCTTATCCGTATCCATATCCGCGGATATCCGCAAAGAAAACGTGTCCGTATCCACTGATTTTGTTGCGGATGTTTTTATTAAATGAATAAAAACGTTGCATTAACCTTTGATAATAAAATTTGTTTGAAAATTATAGTTTACAAAATACGATTTTTTTCATATTAATTCAAATTTAAATAATTTTTAAGCTGTTTTAAGAAAAGTTTTAGAATTTCTACTTCTATTATTTCTATTGATTATTAAAATGAACCGAAAATTCAAATAAAGTTATTTTTCGAAAAGTGCACGAACTTAGACAAGTTATACGTGACAACTAGTCTTCCCTTCGTTAGCCATCGTTCGCTTATTCCAAGTTTGAAACACGTACTAGCCCCGGGTGACGTACCTTCCCCGACCCCAGTTAAGGCTGCCACCTCTCAAACTAATGTGACAGCCATCACCGGTCAATATACGTCCACGGTTAACGTTTGAAGGTTCTTTCAGTTCTTGTTACGTTTTTTGTAGAACGTAAGATCGTTGATATATATGAGTTGAAGTTTAAATGGATTAGGTATGAAAAGTGGTTTACATTTTGAGGATTTTATGAAATATTGGTGATATTTGTAGCTAACTTTAGTAAAAATGGGTATTTTCAATCTTGCTCTACAGAGAAATATTTTAACATAACTTTTGATGTCTTAACTGGAGAAAAAATCGATTTATTTTCATACTGGTTGCAGTGAAATAAATTTTTAGTGAGATAACATACAGATAAATACACGAATCAAGATAAGTAAATTTTAAAAACCTGGACATCGTAACGTCCACAATACCTGAAAGAGATTGGAATCGGGAGAAAAAGAAGGTAATTGTAGTTCAGGTGTGACAACGAAGAGAGAAAGAAAATGCATTTGGATGAAGGAAGAAGAAAAATGTGCAGGATGTGTAGAGAAGCAAGTGAGACAATTGAATACATGCTGGAGGAATGCAAAGAAATAAGAATCAGGGAAGAAACAAGAGAGGAGCTTCTGAGCGAAAGTGGAGGAGGATATGCATGGATGAAGGATATAATAACAAGAAGGAACGAGATTAAAGACATCGAAAACAAGAAAAGAGAAAACTTAAATAAACAAGCCAAAGTGGCATTTAATAAAAGAAATATTTTCATATCTAACAACATCAACAAAAACCAAGAAAATGTTTATGTGTGAATTTTCACACATTTCAGGCTTTCGCAGGTATTTAGTAAGTGAATGATGATTAGCAAGATTCACTAAGATTTTGAAAATTGCGCCTATCGCTTCCATTGGTAATTTTCAGTCATATGCTCCGCCACTTTGATTTCGTATACATTGAAATATAATTAAATTATAATTCCAACAATTCCCACTGGTTATTAAATTTACGCTTTTAAAAATTAAATGCAACATTTGCCAAAATATAACTAGCATTTTGACAAAATAATTTAAACAAAATAAAAATGTAAAAAAAAAAAAAAATAGAATTGTCTCCAGCCCGGAAGCGAACCCTAGTTTGCAGCTTAGGATACGAAAAGACTAACCATTAGATTATGAACGCTTACTGGTTTACTGTGTTACTTAACGTATTAAATATTTTACATCGTCAACCTAAATATACAAAAAATGCGTTATTTTACGAAAACATAATCTGATCAAAAATTCCTGTTGAACTATTCCAGTTCACACCAATGTTCATTACTTAGAATTTTTTAAGAGTTTTAGATTACCCCTCTGGCTTGCAGGGGGTGGGACAAATTTTTGTTTGCACATTTTTGGCAAAAATCGCGTCAAAATAATTTATTTTACAAAAATAAATTGTTTTGACCCTAATCCCTAATTTGAGCATGCCAAATTTCAACTCTCTCGGTTTAGCGGCTTGGTTACAATTTTTACCGAATAGACAGATAGACAGACAGACAGACGACAAAATGACGATATAAGGTTTTTTTGGTCATACCTACAAAACCCTGAAAATCCTGCTTATGACTTTATTTGGAACATCTTATTGCACGAAAGTGAAACTTGGAGTGACAGAAAAAAGTGTTTGAAGCATTCGAAATATGGTGCTCTTGAAGAATATTGAAAATTCGATAGAGTGACGAAGGATGAAATATTGGGGCAAATGGAAGAGGAACCAGGTCTGTGGAGTTGTTGCAGAAGAGAAGAGATGTTTGGGTTGGACATGTTATAAGACACGAAGGACTGGTGTAAACGATACTCGAAGGACAATCGAAGGAAAGAACAGTATGCCAAGGCTAGAGCACATGAAACAGATAATGGAAATGTGAATTGTAACACGTACGTGGAACTAAAAATTCTGACTGAGAACAGAGAAGCATGGAGAAATGCTGCAAATCAACCTATGGGTTGAAAACTTGAGGAGGATGTAGCTATACGAAATAAATTGGGAACTCATGAGGCTGAACCAAACCAAGGCGTAAATGTAGTCCTGAGTTTAGTTTTTCCATCACTGTTGGGAAATCAATTTTTAAAGTATTTCTTATGAAAGGTTATTCTAAAGATCTAAAATTTAATACTTTGAATAGCATTTTTTTATCTATTGTGAAAATTTCTTATTAAAGTTAGTATCTATGAAAGCCTTTTATTGGGTTCTCGTAAATTTGTGGCTTGAGTTTTTTATGGTATCATATTGTAGGGGTATGAAAAAAGAACGTGATGAAAAATCATTAATTTTTATTAAGAAAATTTACGATCGTGAAAAGATGAACGTAATTAAATTTTTGTTTATTTTTTATGCGAGGGATTAAGAGCGAACATTTTCTTGAAATATTTGTGACGAAATTCAATATTTGTTAAATTTATTTATCCAACAAAATTAAAATTAAATATTGGGCTTTCATTTCTGTTCAAAGAATGTAGTAACTTGAGTTAAAAATTTTAATGAAAGAACACAGGAATTCTTTTGTTATTTCCAAGACAAACGAAAGATAATTTTCTTGTTTCTTTATTTGTTATTATTCATTTCATTTATTCCTTTGCAAATATTAACATTACAAAAAAAAATAAGGTCTAATAAAATCCCTCAATGAAAACAAAAACAGAATTCAAAGAATTACAGTCCCTGGCCATATTATTAAAAAATCTGATTTTTTTACAATCATTATAATGGAGATGATGTTAGGAAAAGCCCAAGATACCAACCACCGTGGTCTACACCAAAAATTTTAGGGTATGCAGATGATCTGGATATTATTTCAAATAAGGTTGAAGTCGTAATATATCTCACTGATCTTATTGATGTTGCTCGTAATGTAGGACTCATCATCAGTAATGAAAAAATTGATGTGAAGTGTGAATTTTCACACATTGCAGGGTTTCGCAGGTATATAATAAGTGAAGGCGGCATGCTGAGTGTTTGTAGGACAAATTTTGCTTTGTAGTAACCACGGCAAAATGAACGATCTTTTTAAAATAATTTATCGTCTGTTAATCTCAGAGCTTTAAAAACAAATTTTATGTTAAAATATTTTTTTGTTAATTTTAATTCGAATACCTAATATCATTATTTAGGTTTCTAAATAAGTGCAGTATTTTTTTTATATAACAAGGGTTCATTAAGATTTTGAAAATTGGGCCTATGGCTTTCATTGGTTGTCTTAAATCATACGCTCCGCCCCTCTGGCTTCGTATAAATGACACATAGAATGAAAATATAATTTCAATTGGTTATTAAATTTACGCTCTTGAAAATTAAATTCAAAATGTGCTAAAATATAACTAGAATTTTAACAAATTAATTTAAACAAAATAAAAATGTAAAAAAAAAAAAAAATAGAATTGTCTCCAGCCCGGAAGCGAACCCTAGTTTGCAGCTTAGGATACGAAAAGACTAACCATTAGATTATGAACGCTTACTGGTTTACTGTGTTACTTAACGTATTAAATATTTTACATCGTCAACCTAAATATACAAAAAATGCGTTATTTTACGAAAACATAATCTGATCAAAAATTCCTGTTGAACTATTCCAGTTCACACCAATGTTCATTACTTAGAATTTTTTAAGAGTTTTAGATTACCCCTCTGGCTTGCAGGGGGTGGGACAAATTTTTGTTTGCACATTTTTGGCAAAAATCGCGTCAAAATAATTTATTTTACAAAAATAAATTGTTTTGACCCTAATCCCTAATTTGAGCATGCCAAATTTCAACTCTCTCGGTTTAGCGGCTTGGTTACAATTTTTACCGAATAGACAGATAGACAGACAGACAGACGACAAAATGACGATATAAGGTTTTTTTGGTCATACCTACAAAACCCTGAAAATCCTGCTTATGACTTTATTTGGAACATCTTATTGCACGAAAGTGAAACTTGGAGTGACAGAAAAAAGTGTTTGAAGCATTCGAAATATGGTGCTCTTGAAGAATATTGAAAATTCGATAGAGTGACGAAGGATGAAATATTGGGGCAAATGGAAGAGGAACCAGGTCTGTGGAGTTGTTGCAGAAGAGAAGAGATGTTTGGGTTGGACATGTTATAAGACACGAAGGACTGGTGTAAACGATACTAAAATCCCTCAATGAAAACAAAAACAGAATTCAAAGAATTACAGTCCCTGGCCATATTATTAAAAAATCTGATTTTTTTACAATCATTATAATGGAGATGATGTTAGGAAAAGCCCAAGATACCAACCACCGTGGTCTACACCAAAAATTTTAGGGTATGCAGATGATCTGGATATTATTTCAAATAAGGTTGAAGTCGTAATATATCTCACTGATCTTATTGATGTTGCTCGTAATGTAGGACTCATCATCAGTAATGAAAAAATTGATGTGAAGTGTGAATTTTCACACATTGCAGGGTTTCGCAGGTATATAATAAGTGAAGGCGGCATGCTGAGTGTTTGTAGGACAAATTTTGCTTTGTAGTAACCACGGCAAAATGAACGATCTTTTTAAAATAATTTATCGTCTGTTAATCTCAGAGCTTTAAAAACAAATTTTATGTTAAAATATTTTTTTGTTAATTTTAATTCGAATACCTAATATCATTATTTAGGTTTCTAAATAAGTGCAGTATTTTTTTTATATAACAAGGGTTCATTAAGATTTTGAAAATTGGGCCTATGGCTTTCATTGGTTGTCTTAAATCATACGCTCCGCCCCTCTGGCTTCGTATAAATGACACATAGAATGAAAATATAATTTCAATTGGTTATTAAATTTACGCTCTTGAAAATTAAATTCAAAATGTGCTAAAATATAACTAGAATTTTAACAAATTAATTTAAACAAAATAAATATGAAGAAAAATAACAAAAAATAAAATTGACTTCACAAGCCAGGAACGAACCTGTGCAGTGAATAACGATCCTGTGTAGTTGTCGCGCAACTGAGCCACTAGACCACCAAACGCTTATGAACTTAGTGTGTTATAAGAGTATAACATGTATGCATCGTCAACCAAAAAAACACAAAAAATGCGTTATTTTCCGAAAACATAATCTGATCAAAAATTCCTGTTGTACTATTCCGGTTCACACCAATATACATTACTTAGAATTTTTTCACATTTTTAGTTTAAACCATCATAGTACAGGGTGTGGGACAAAAATTTTTTTGCACAATTTTGGCAAATCGCCTCGAAATAATTTATTTTGCAAAAATAAAATTTTGATCGTTTCCACGTACTTAAGGTTTTTTATTTGATACCCTACTCAAAATTAAAAAAAAATATTTTTGTTTTCGATGAGCACATATTTGTTTATATTTTTAGGGGGGTATGTTTTTTAGATGTTTTAGTATTTTTCCTATATGCGGGTCAAAGAGTTGTATAAGCATGCCAAATTTCAACTCTCTAGGTTTAGCCGTTTGGCTACAATTTTTACCGAACAGACAGACAGACAGACAGACGACAAAATGACGGTATAAGGGTTTTTTGGTCATACCTACAAAACCCTAAAAACCAAGTATCTTATGGTTGGTTTATATACGGAACAAGAATAAGGAATAGGAAATAAGAATAGTACACAAGAATAAAAAATATTAAACCGTTTATATAGGACATAACATTTCGTCGCTGCGCCTGCGTATTAGCGTTGGCCTGTGTTTAACGTTTGTCACTTGACAGGTTCTTAAAACTTACAAGAAGAATAAATAAAAATAATAAAAACATTTTATTGTTGTTTACAACCCTCTGATCACAACTGAAAAACATCTGTTGAACAAACTTTATTACGGCAGACATTTTAATTGCTGTGCGCAGGCTTATCGTGTCTTATTCTTGAAATAAGAATAAAATGTTGAATGTTACCAACTATTCTTATGTTTAAGTTAAATTTCATTCCTACATAAACCGATATACGGTGCAGCCATGTTTTAACATCTTGTGTACTATTCTTATTTCCTATTCCTTATTCTTGTTCCGTATATAAACCAAGCATTATTGTTAGTAGACGCAGTCATGAGAGCACGACCAAGTTAAAAATCTATGGCAAGACTTTTGAGAGAGTTTATTCTTTCAAATGCCTGTGCACCATGATAAATCAGGTGAATCTGATACAGCAGAAAATTAAAAACAAAATTAAAGCTGTTAATCGTATTTTGCACTTAGACCTCTCCTTTTCATTTTTTTTTTTTTAATTTTAATGGCCTTTGCTACTTTGGCAATCTGCCAGTACAATTCTTATTTGTGAAAAAATCCATGCTTGAAGGGGATTCGAACCCGAGACCTTAGCAACGCAGAGCCGATGTGTTACCACTACGCTACGCCGGTCGGCTCTTTTTCCTTTACTTTCTGATTTAGTTTCAACAATTAGAGAGAAAATCAGAAACTAAAGAAAAAACGAACAAAAATTATTTAACCGAAATGGAATATTCATGACAATGCACGAAAACCAGAAAACTTCTAGAGAGGAAATCGAAAAATTAATACAATGTTGGGAAGCCGTAATATATTAATGATGGATATATTTAGTAATTATTATTAATAAAAAATTTTGTAAAAAAAAATAGTACTCCAAAATAATGGATTTCTATCCGGCCTAATACCATGAGTTCAAAAAGAAATTACATAAGGGTTGGCTATGGAAAAAGAGAATAATGTCTACTGTATGCTTTATATAACAATATAAACTTATGACAACAACAACAGTGATGACAGTTAATTAATTAGCTTGCTGTTGACATTATTTTTATTTTCCATAGCCAACCCTTATGTAATTTCTTTTTGATCTCATGATATAGGCTATTCCAAACCATTAGGCGGAACTAGATTTTGCAATCTAGTTCCTTTCATCGTTTGAATAGTGCTTTTTGACCGTTTTGTTTAAACTTTGTAAATTATACATAGGACAATAAAAATTTTTTGGTTAAGGTTAATATCATTTTAAAATATAATTTTCTTTATATTTTGATTTTTTGTATCATTTTTAATACAAATTTCCCATTTATTTATTTTTTTGTCATTAAAATATGTAAAAAATTATTTTATTTTTGACATATGTCATTTGTTTCCATAGTCTCATTGTTGGAATTTTAAATTTTGACATTTCAACATGAAAAATGGTATTACCCAAGCAAGGTCCTTTCTCGTGACAACCTAAAAGAACGAAATTCCCATTTAGTTCCACCTAAACGTTTGGAATAGCCTGTATATAGATAGATTAGATGGAGTTTTCCGTTATTCTTAGGTGAAACATGTTAAATAAAAATTCACTTAAAAACACTAGGTAAGTCACTAATATTTTTATTTTCTCATTTATTATATCTCATTTTCAGTTATTTTGTAAACTCTTGAAAATACCGTAATATTTTGCCGTAAATTTTGATCTGATAGATTCAAAAATATCATTTGGTAAATTAATATGAGTAACCAAAATATATACTACAAGGTGTCTCAAAAGAAATTTTATATTTAGTGGATCGATTAAAAAAAAAAGTAAGCCGTATATAGAAAAAATGTTTATTAATTATTAAAATACACTTTTTGGGGATTTATTTCTTAAAAATAATATCGTCTAAATGTAGACCCTCGCGTTCTCGGCACTCATTTAATCGAACAGTAAAATTACTTATGACGTCTCGGCAGGTGGACTCAGGGATGGCTGCCATTTCGTGACGGATATTTTCTTTCAAATGCGCCAGTGAAGTCGGTTTATTGGCGTAAACTTTAGATTTAAGATAACCCCATAGGAAAAAGTCCATAGGGGTTAAATCTGGACTGCGTGGAGGCCAATTTATGTCACCTCTCCGGGAGATCAATTTGCCTGAGAAAATTTCACGAACACGTGGCAGAGACATATTGGACGTGTGTGAAGTTGCTCCGTCCTGTTGGAACCATGTTCTTTGGTTATAACCAGGAGTTCAGTTGCAGTTCAGGTACCAAGAAGTTGTCTAACACCTCCACATAACGCTCTGAATTCACTGTAACTGCACGCCCCCTTTCGTCTTCAAAAAAGTAAGGGCCGATAATTCCTCGCGCCGACATCGCAGCCCATACGGTCACTTTAGGCGAATGTAGGGGTTTCTGATGTTTGCGTTTCGGATTCTTTGCACTCCAGTAGCGGCAGTTCTGCTTATTTACGTGGCCATTAAGATGAAAATGAGCTTCATCCGAAAACAAAATGTTGGTAAACGTTGAAAATCGCTCAATCACCTGATTTACGAAATTAAGCCTCTGACTGGCATCTTGGGGCTTTAATTCTTGCACCAATTAAATTTTGTAGGGGTGCAGCTTTAGGTCTTTGTGCATAATGCGATGTAATGATGATCTATGCACATTTAAAGCACTTGCGCGCTTCCGAATTGAAAGGTTCGGGTCGTCACGAACAGACTGATTAACATTCTCACGTTTTCTACCGTTCTTGATGACCTAGGTCGCCCGGATTTTGATTTATCCAGCGTTGTACCAGTCTCTTCAAACTTTTTAACCCAATGTCGAATGAGAGGAATGCTTGGCGCATCATTTAAGTGGCGAAAACCTCGAATACTGCAGAATTTTCTACGCGCTACAGTCGCCGAATCACCGTTTTTGTAAAACTCTCGCACGCATAACGCGCGGTCTGCTCCCGAGAAACGCTCCATAGCGACTAAATTCCCAAGAGCCAGGCTACCGATTGACATAACCCCCGCGCCCCTCGGATACGTTGCGTTCACGCAGTAAGCTAAATAAATATAAAATTTCTTTTGAGACACCTTGTATATCGTTTTATGGTGGTCGAAATACATAAAGCATTTTTCAGTGCTTCGTAAATAAAATTTGACGCTTCTATGCTGATGAAATCATTATTAAACTATGTAATATGAATAAGGCGCCGGTTAGACTTAAAATTTCATTATGTTGATATTTAGACAAAAAATAACTATACGCATAATGTGTTATGATAAACGTTTGAGTACAAAAGGAATGAAATGGTCTGTTTTTTACATTAATGATCCGAAAACAAAGACATAAATATATTCTAAGTACCTAGAGGACCTTGTAACTGATATTACATTGCTGGATTCAGAACAAAAAATGATTTACTACCATGTAAATGAGATCTCTGACAGAGGCTCAAATATACGCAAGAAAAGATAGATGGTATAATAAGATAAATGAAGACTAGAGACATTTGCACAAAAAAATATGTTGAAGCTTACAGTCCCTAGCCTTATTATCAGACGCAACTTGATTCTTGAATAGAATAGAATTCAGGTTGGAAGGAGAAAAAGGTTCAAAGTCTTCGAGTCGACAAACTCTTTGAAGGTGTTTCGGACCGACGTTAAGGTGTATTAAGGTTTTCTCCTTAAGTTGTTCAGTAATATGAAAATGTGGTCATTAGTAGAGCCCTGCAAATCCGCGGATAACCACGGATTATCCGCGATTATCTGCAATTTTTATGCGGATGCGGGCAAACTATTATTAAAATCGTGCGGATGCGGATAAAATATCATATCCGCAATATACGCATGAACATAAAATCTTCGATTCGGACGCCTCTTTCCACAAAACAGGCGTTTAGAACCCAAAAATGAATCGCTTGCATTTGAATTGTGCTTACGGTAAGAGTGAAATAAAGACATGTTAAGGTCTTTTGAATCTTAAGACCTACTTTATGCTTACTTAAATAGTTAAATATATTATATTTTATATAATAGTCGTAGAAAAAACAATTTCTTTGGAATTATTGCCAGTTTATGAATTTAAAAATAGTTATTTAATGTTTCGCCTCATTTGGCATTTTTGGAAATATTAGTAAAATTTAACCATGGTAATTTGCCACATTTAAAAACTTATGTAGATCAATACATTTTAAAAAATACAAATATTTTATTTTTTTTTGAAATCGTCACAATTCTTTCATCTTTTAATAAGATGATTTTAAGAATTATTCTTTCCTCTTTTTCATTGATTGGCCATAAATGTGATAAATTAATCTGTTTAATTATTTCTAAATATCGCTGTTCTTAACCATAGCGAATTGTCTTAAAAAACTAAGTTTCCGATTAAAGTTTTACATTTTATACAAACCTGGTTTAAGAATGAGTTGAAAGATTGTAATTTACATCCTTGTTTTTCAATATATATATAATCTCAGTACTGCATTAGTATGCAATAATATGTAATGTAATAAAATCAAAAATATTTCAGTAGTGTTTTAGAGCAGCGATATGCAAAATAAGGCGAAACATGTTAGTTATTTGCAAACTGACTGAAAATCCTGCTGTGCGGATATTTTTGCGGATACGGGTCGGATGCGTATTTATTATTTACAAAAGATACGAATCAGATGTGGATCCTGGATATGCAAATGCGAATACAGACAAACGTATCCGCGCAGGGCTCCGGTCATTAACAGGTGATACTCCGGTGAATAAGTAAGAAAGAATTTCCTACTGTAACTGGTTCAATTCTGTGTAAGGTATGTGTTGTTGCTTTTAGGCATTTAACAACACTTTTCAGGTTTCAAGTTACAGGTTTTTTCTTGCACTCAAACTCGAGTGAAGTAATCGATTATCATTCGAAACAAACCTGATCTCACTTCTATGATTAGTGAGTTATGGACACGTATTGTCGCACCGAACTTCGATTTCGAGCATCTACTTCCACTCCCGCCGTTCGCACTAGAAGTAACGCACGACCGTAACAAGTACGTTGTTGTATACAGCAATCATTGGTTTTTAAAACCGTTTACAACTTTTGAATTTTGCTGTAAACGATGGTGAGCAAGTTCTTGCGTAACGCCAAAACGTTCCAAGCAATTTCTTAATTGTCAGCTTCGTAAATGATGAGGAAAGATGTAAGTTCTACATCAAAAAACATCCACTGTGGCTCCATAGTTTTGGCGCTTGTTGCGGTGGCAGTAACTGTACAGTAAAATACAAATTAACAATTCATAATTTGCATTTTACTTAAAGTTTTAGTTTATTATTAGGAAATATATAGGACATACTAGGGTCATCATAATTTAATTTTAAATTTTATTTTTCGCCTGAAAAATGTCCTCTGGGGGTTATAAAAATATTTCAACGTTCAAACTTAACTCATATTCGAAAATTTTCGTAAACGAACTTCTTGCGTCATAAATGTAATTTTAAATGAAATTTTGGAAGTATATTATCTACGATAATATTGTTTGGAAGTGTTTAAAAAAAGTGTAATATCAAAAGTTTTTAATGCTAATCTACTTACGTGACTTTGGAAATTGAGTAAAAAATATGAATATAAATAATAAAAGTTACTTTTCGTAATGGAGTTTCTCTTTCTCTCTCTCTTATTTCCCTTCTCACACTTCTACATCTTGATGTGTTAACTGTCAGATCTTTCCAGGTATCTTGTTCACTAAATTGTCACCGGCAAGCGGTTACCGGTGTGAACGCACGTCTAATTTTTTTGTCGATTCTTTAAAAAAAGTTTATTAAAATGCTTCGACTGTCTACAACAAAAAGCAAAACATAATACAGTTGTGGCGAACTAATTAAGAACGGCAGGTAAAATTACAGACAATGTTCTCTAGTTTTAACTATAGTCAATAAATCGCCAAATATGTATTAATTTTTATATGCCTTATACTATACCCCAAAGTAAATATTGCATAATCCAAAAATCTTCGGTCGTAAAATTTGTTTAGTTCAGTTCAAGCGTACATATGCATGTTTCAATTGACGATATAATTAGGAACGACATTGCAAAACATTATTTTGTGAAGTCTGAGCTGTGTCAACAAATAAAACACTGGTAAAAATTATTAATACAAGGGTTATAGTGGTAAAATCAATTTCGTTTTTTGTGTTGTAGGTTAAGTTTTTTTTTATTACGGGTAGAAAAAAAAGTTGCGCACCAGGCATCAGGAATGCCATTGTAAAACTGCATTTAAATGAAAATATATCTTATGGAGTAATTACAAATAAATTAAAATGTTCTAAAACTATGGTTTATAACGCGGTGCAACATTTTAATAAACATCACACCAAAAAAAAATTAGGTAGACGTCGACGACCTCGAAAAACTTCAGAAGCGGTGGATCGACGAATAGTTCGATTAGCAAAAACTAATCCCTTTCTTAGCTCCAAAGAAATCCAAAAGGAGATATTTGCTGAAGAACCTAATGCACTATCAGCTCGTTCTATCAGAGAAAGATTGAATGAGAACCAACTATTTGGAAGAGCTGTAAGAAAGAAGCCACTACTTTCATCAAAAAACAGGAAGGACAGGCTAGCTTTTGCTAAGGAACATAAAGATTGGACTATTTCCCAATGGAATCATATACTTTGGAGCGATGATACGAAGGTTAATCGATTGGAGTCAGATAGAAAAAAATATTTACTGCGCCAATTTAACCAACCAAAATATATGAATACATGCATATCACAAGATCGTTCTTAATTACTTCGCCACAACTGTAAGTATAATACAATTCCCTGTAACCTCACAAAAATTCAGATTTTACTCTATTAACAAATGGAAATTTTTGATACAAATTTTGACATTCATGGTAAAATTTTCAAAAAGAACATTGATACTACATTATTTTAATTTCCTTCAAAATATTTTAATTACAAAGTTGTATAAAAATATATCGATTTAAGTATCAAGTTTAATAAGTTTTCTTTTTAATTCTGCATTTTATTCTCCATTTGCTGAAATGTGTAATGATTTTATTCACATTGTTTTTTAGTCTGTTGGTAAAAGTATCTAAACTAAATGACGATGTGAACAATGCTGTCTCGTCAAAATAGAGACTGAAATTGATATATTGTGCTTTCGATATATCGTTGATATAAGTATTAAATAGTAAATGTCCTAATACACTTCCCTGGAGTACTCCTGCAATTATATTTCAGTTAAGTGAAAGATAATTATTTAATTGTACTTTAAATTGTGTGTTTATAGTCAAAAACATCAGGTACTATTTTTTTCTTTCTTTTAGAATACAAAAAATGTAACTGAAATATTGGAAGTAAATAAATTAAGCTTTTTACTAAGTTTTCTTAAACCTAAAATATGTTGTTAAAAACATTCGTGTGTAAGGCAAGGCAAGGTAAGGTAAGATAAGGTAAAAGTGAGTTTGCGAGGGGTGGCCGGTATTGATCTTAGGTAACGTTGTGTGGGGGTGCGTGTAATGTCTACCTCTGCCCCCGGGTCGCGCAACGTCGACCCCGAAACGCGACGCCGCCTCCCAGACAAATGTGACAGCAATCACTATCGGTCAATATGAGGATTTAGTGAACGCACAACCTTTGAACAAAGGAAATTATTACACTACTAAAAAATTATGAGTATATGTCCCACACATATTTAAATAAAACAATTTTATAATAATAATAATAATATATATTTTCAATAAACAAATTTTTTGATATATAATAGACCTGTGTAGTGATTTAATTTTTATTTTTTTATGAATATTAAGCAGTTTTTATGCATACTGCCATATTTAATTTTATAATTTTCGTTCTGATTTTGGCAATAAATAATTATACATACTTTTACATTTTAGTGGATGTTCTGCTTTTTAGTATTCGACGTACGTGTATTATTTCACTCTAGAAAGTAAAGGAAATATTCGATGAGCGCATAATTTCGCGTAATGGATCTGTGAATTGGCCTCCAAGATCGTGCGATTTAACACCTTTGGATTATTTTCTGTGGGGATATGTGAAGTCACTAATCTACGCCGATAAACCAGAGACGATGGATGACTTGGAAGCCAACATTCACTGCGTTATTGCCAATATACGGCCCCATCTGCTCCAAAAAGTGGTCGAAAATTGGACTTCCAGATTGTGCTTTATTCGAGCCAGCCGTGGCATTGTAAGCCGTGTAAGACATGATCATAAGAGGGCTCGATTATGACCATGGCCATTACCACGATTTTTATGTCTTCTTATTTCATTTTAAAGTTCTATACCTCTAAAAAAACATCCGTTATAATTTCAAATTTCTATGTGCAGCCGTTTGGCTACAATTTATACCGTATAGACAGACAAAACCCTAAAAAAGCCAACATTTGAGTTAATAGTATAATTTTAGGTCCGTCTAAATATAGAAAGAAAATTATTTAGAACTATAAAAAATTTTATACATGTCATGGTCATTTTTAGATCCTCAAATTCCTGTAACACATACGTGTTTATTATATCATAAAAACTGAAGATCTAGGGATTTTTTCCATGTTTTTTTCTTCTGTTGTAAGACATGATCGTAAGAGGGCTTGATCATCGTTTCTAAAGAAGTTTTTAAATGAAGTTTGGTTCCCTGAAAGTTCTTTCGTTCGTAAACGTTGTCAGTTTGTCAATACAAGAGGCGATCTTTTCTTCGTGATCCGTATGCTAGTTTAACTCCTTACAAAACTGACAGAAACATGACAAAGGATGTCTTCCAATTATTGGAAAAAATGTCCCTTCTAGAATTGTTAAAACTTTGCATAATTATTTTTTATATAAGGCTTAATTCTTAAGCCTTGTTTATAATAATTCCATAACTTAGTGCATAGCATATCCATAAAGATTTCACAAAGGGATTAAGTGTACTGAATATCTCTTTGTAATAAACAGAACAAAGAGAGTACTGTGTTTTATGCTATGTGTTCAGGCCCGACAAGAGGGGGGTAGCCGGGGAAAATTCCTGGGGCTCCCGGGTGTTTAGGGCCCCGGAGTCATGAGCAGAGCCCTAGGAACGGCCTGCCATTCGGCCTGAATCGGGGCAAGTGCCAGGGATGCGTGACCGTCACCCACTTGTATTATTTTGGAAGTGAGGACCTTTTTTTTGCTCATTATTTGTATTTTTGGAAGTGAGGACCTTTATTTTTTAGGTCATCAGTTGTATTTTCAACTTCCACCTGTATTATAATAAAAATTCCCGGATATAGAATTGATCATTACTCGGGGCCCGCAAAGAAAGTTTCTCTTCGGGGCCCACAACAAAAGTTTCTCCCCGAGGCCCCAGAAATCCTCTCGGAGGTCCTGGTTGTGTTATGTATTTTATTTAAACGAGTCTTGCAGCCCATGGTTTGACTGCATAGCATAAGGAAGATGAATTTTAATCCTGGTTTTATAGTAACTCCATAACATAACGCATACGTCTGGAACAATGGGTTTAGCCCATCAAACAGATTGATTACAAACAGATGTTTTGTTTATTTAAACGGAACAAACAGAGTAGTGTAATTTTTATGCTTATGTATCCAAAACATATCTATTAAAAACTAGGCTATAAAATTATTGTTGTTCTGTTTATAACACAAATGCATTAAAGAGATGCATGCAATCCATCGTTAATACATAGCACAGAAGCTCAGCAAGTTGGTCTTTCGGTTCTATGCAGCTTCTGTGTAGCCAATCATAGAAGAGAGTGGCGAAAAAGCTTCGTGCAAGTCTGCTACATGTACTATCAAGTCGTACCTACTTGAAATTATTTGTGAAATACTTTTAATTGTTTTTAACAACATTTAACACATTATGTTAAGCAGAATTAAGGAAATCTAAATTATTTATTGTTGAAATTAATATGCCTAAAAATGTGATTAAAGTATCAATATTTCATATCATAATTTTTAATTTTCATTAAAATTTGACATTTTTAATTTGGTGACAGTTTTTTAAATATATTATTGAAAAAATGTATTTTTCGTTTTGCTTTTATGTTTGTGTAATATTTATTTATTAAGCCCTGATGATTTTAATTAAAATTGAAACAAGTTGACTAATTGGAAGAATTGATAGGTGATGTTGGAATTTCAATAATATCCTTTATTCATGCAATAATTAATTTGCTATATGTCGAAATTAATAAATATATTATTAATTTTTTCAAACGTATTATCGTATTTTATATCAAAATAAGTTTGAACGACGAACGGAAGCTTTATTAGGGCAGATAGTTACACATTGGCCGTAGTTCGAATTCATAATGACATGATTATGCATGTAAAACAGAAAAAAAAATCTGCACATATAAAAAGTTTGCGACCACAAAAATTATTTTATTTTTCACTTCGCTGTTAGTTGGTCATAATGCTTAGGATACGAGATATTTAAACATATTAATAACAACCGGAGCATTAAGAATCCATAACACCCTCTCATTACGCCCTCAACAAATATTAGTCTCATTTACGGCCGGTACCTTATTTTTTGATTGCCACAGTCTAAAGGTTTCGTATTATTTTTCATATTTCTGTTTAGATTTAAGTGGTTACAAACTTTTTGTTGTTTTTTGTGCATTTTTCTCGATATATTCGGGTAATTCGTCCATATTCATTGTGATAAAATTAATTCTGACAATTAAATGATTAAACAAAATCATTTATTTTTTGTCTATAAACTGTTTATTGTCATATGCTACCAAGGGGTTCTTAATCTTATGTAGTCCGAGGACCCTCTCTTGAACAACATTTTTTTTGCGGACCCCATCCCAGCCCTAGGCATTTTACGTCGTTCTTGAGACTTAATTTCTGTCTCAATAATCTCATAGCACTACGTTGTAATAAATATTGGTAAAAATGTATCGCTGGTTATTTTAATAATTGGTCGTGCGCATTTATAGAGATGAACATTTTTATTAGCATATAGAACAAAAAAGATAAAATGAATAAAAATAGTAGTAAAAAGAATTAAAAAACTTACAAATAATAATACGTTAAACTCATACAAACATTTCTTGGTCAAATATTGATCAAAATATATCTTATTATAACATGTTTTCTGTAAATAATTTGCAGTTGAATAAAAATAATTATATTTTTACTAATCATTGATTAGTTCTGTCAATAACTAGTTAGATGACGACAAATACAAAAAGTCTTGACCATGTTGGATTTTTATTAAATGAGTTATTTGAATAAAAGCGAAAAGTTGGGGAATGTAAAGTTAATGTCAAAATTGTATCGCGGACCCCCAAGGGTCCGAGAACCCCAGTTTAAGAACCGCTGTGCTACCAGATAGGTATAAACATCTGTTAATTTTTACTTTTTATTTTATATGAAGTGAAAAATAAAACCTTGTATGCACCATTGGAGTTCCTAGATGATTACGCCTATCAAGCGACATCTATCCCTCGAGCGAGAGGCTCTTGGGCTGTATAACGTCGCTCTCCGGCTGTATTATGGCTGTCTCCGGGCGTAATCATCTTAGTAACACACTTGGTGCATAAATAGCTACTGTGACCTAACTTTAGGTCGCGACCCAGAGTTTGGAACCACTGGTTTAGACAAACCGACATATACATGAATGATGGCATATGGATTTTTTTGTGATAATTAGAAATCCTGAAAAAGAAAAAAAAACCTCCTGTATCGCAAAAATTAAAAGCAGGAGATAAGTTATTTGCTTTCTTGTTATCTTTTATTTTTACACAAAAAATAAAAAAACTATGGCATAGTAATATCTTCCTTTTTATCTATCATTAATTATTTTCTAAAAGACATCAGACATGTTCAGGAAAAGAAATTACGTAGAAAAATTATATGCTTCGTTCACCATTAACGATGACATCTTAATAAAAGATGAATTCAACGTTTTTTAATACTTGACGCTTTGTAAGGATTATGACTCGGGGAGAAAAAAACTGAGTTTATCTTTAAATCAGGTCTTGATTTCACTTTTGACAGCTCTTCTTACATTTATTTGATACGATTATACTTCCGTCTGATTATATCTTTCAGATATTAGATCCTTCTAAATTAAATCCGTATTAAATTTCTGTTAAAAAAAAAATCGTGTTATTTTTACGGTATTAATATTAATCCAAAATCTTTGCATTTAATCAGGAATAGAACTAGAAAGGTCACATTTGCCATTTTTAGGATTTTGTAGGTATGACCAAAAAACCCTTATACCGTCATTTTGTCGTCTGTCTGTCTGTCTGTCTGTCTGTCTGTCTGTCTGTCTGTTCGGTAAAAATTGTAGCCAAACGGCTAAACCTAGAGAGTTGAAATTTGGCATGCTTATACAACTCTTTGACCCGCACATAGGAAAAATACTAAAACATCTAAAAAACATACCCCCCTAAAAATATAAACAAATATGTATTTAATGAAAAAATAAATATTTTTTAAAATTTTGATTGGGTTATCAAATATAACCTCTTAATGTATGATAAACATGCAAAATGTTATTTATGACATTTTTTTTTTTTATGGGATTTTCCAAAAATATGTCAACAAATTTTTGTCCCGAACCATATCTCCCAGAGTTGATCTAAAAATCTGAAAAAAAAAAAACTACATAATGTACATTGATGGAAACCGAAATATTTCAACAGGAATTTTTGATCAGATTAGTTTTTCGAAAAATGTCGTTTTTTTTTGTGTCGTCGAAATAAGTAATTATTTTTTAAAATTAATTCTGTGGTATCAAAAGAACAATCTTAAAACGTAGATTAAGGACCGAAAAGTAGTCTTTAGTTTTTTCCAAAAATGTGCTAAAATAATCTCTAGCCCGTACCCTTTAACCGAAAAAGGTTAAACCAAAAATCTGAAAAAAATCCTAGTAATGTACATTGATCTAAACCGGAAACGTACCAGAGGAATTTTTGATCCAATGTCGTTTTTGGAAAATATTTTTTTGTGTTTTTAACAAAATTAATTATTTTTTTAAGCCAGTGCTAAATTATGGCTAATAATGTTATGGATTTTTTGTATTTATGGCTAAGGTAGTATGTGTCTTTATTATTATGTTTTTTTTTACAGCTCACAACTGTGTGTGTGTGTATTATGTAGTGTTTAAGTGTTCAGTAAGCTCCGTCTACTATTATACGTCGTGATTCAACCTATTGTTTGAATTAGTTTAGTTTTCTTAAGGCATCAAAGAAATAAATCATTTATAGTAATTAAATACTTATGAATCAAATAACTTATTGTTAATAGCGAGAACACTTTTCTGAAATTGAAAAAAATTGAGCCATTTATCAATATATTTCTTATTAATTTAATGAAGACTTGAATACGATGCAAAAGCAGAAAAAACGCTGGAATTTTTTAATTTAAATTTTATTGTGACGAAATTGTCGCAAATTATTTAAATATTGTTTAAAAAAATTAAATTGAAGATCTTAGTACTCAAATAACGAATAAAAATGATTATCATAAAACTGTTGATTTTGATGTGATTATAGAACAAATATTCCTAGACAAATAAAATTATTAAAATATTAAATAAAATTATATTTATTTTTAAAATTATTCCAAGAAAATTTTTCCGACAAAATATTTAAAATATCATGCAATAAAGTTTTTAAGTCTCTACTCTAAAGTTTATTGGCAAAGCTCCCACAACGGCGTACATAACTTACATGAATAATTAATATAAATATTCAAAAATAAGAAAACTAAAATAGAGAAGTAAAGTGTATAAATGCATAAATAATAAAGACAGAAGTACACTAGCCAAGGTTTCATGTATCATTACAATTACTCATCAAATATGAATGTTATCTGAATAAAATTATTTATTCTCGGATTCAGATGTCGGATGGAGAATAATTATTGATGAACATATTCCAGACATGTGTTTTAATACAAGGTGTCTCAAAAGAAATTTTATATTTAGTGGATCGATTAAAAAAAAAGTAAGCCGTATATAGAAAAAATGTTTATTAATTATTAAAATACACTTTTTGGGGATTTATTTCTTAAAAATAATATCGTCTAAATGTAGACCCTCGCGTTCTCGGCACTCAGTTAATCGAAAAGTAAAATTACTTATGACGTCTTGGCAGGTGGACTCAGGGATGGTTGCCATTTCGTGACGGATATTTTCTTTCAAATGCGCCAGTGAAGTCGGTTTATTGGCGTAAACTTTAGATTTAAGATAACCCCATAGGAAAAAGTCCATAGGGGTTAAATCTGGACTGCGTGGAGGCCAATTTATGTCACCTCTCCGGGAGATCAATTTGCCTGAGAAAATTTCACGAACACGTGGCAGAGACATATTGGACGTGTGTGAAGTTGCTCCGTCCTGTTGGAACCATGTTCTTTGGTTATAGCCAGGAAAGTTTTGCAGTTCAGGTACCAAGAAGTTGTCTAACATCTCCACATAACGCTCTGAATTCACTATAACTGCACGCCCCCTTTCGTCTTCAAAAAAGTAAGGGCCGATAATTCCTCGCGCCGACATCGCAGCCCATACGGTCACTTTAGGCGAATGTAGGGGTTTCTGATGTTTGCGTTTCGGATTCGTTGCACTCTAGTAGCGGCAGTTCAGCTTATTTACGTGGCTATTAAGATGAAAATGAGCTTGATCCGAAAACAAAATGTTGGTAAACGTTGAAAATCGCTCAATCACCTGATTTACGAAATTAAGACTCTGACTGGCATCTTGGGGCTTTAATTCTTTCACCAATTGAATTTTGTAGGGGTGCAGCTTTAGGTCTTTGTGCATAATGCGATGTAATGATGATCTATGCACATTTAAAGCACTTGCGTGCTTCCGAATTGAAAGGTTCGGGTCGTCACGAACAGACTGATTAACATTCTCCACGTTTTCTACCGTTCTTGATGACCTAGGTTGCCCGGATTTTGATTTATCCAGCATTGTACCAGTCTCTTCAAACTTTTTAACCCAATGTCGAATGAGAGGAATGCTTGGGGCATCATTTAAGTGGCGAAAACCTCGAATACTGCAGAATTTTCTACGCGCTACAGTCGCCGAATCACCGTTTTTGTAAAACTCTCGCACGCATAACGCGCGGTCTGCTCCCGAGAAACGCTCCATAGCGACTGAATTACCAAGAGCCAGGCTACCGATTGACATAACCCCCGCGCCCCTCGGATACATTGCGTTCACGCAGTAAGCTAAATAAATATAAAATTTCTTTTAAGACACCTTGTACATAATTTTTGATATAAAATTCTATAAATGTTCCCATACAACTTCAATTTCATTATTTAAGGTTACCTAGAGGTTTACCTGAAGGTGGAAAGACTGGCCCTTAATTATGGTGACCATAAGTCTCGAATTTGCCGGGACAGTCTCGAATTTCCGCCTTGCGTCCCGAATTTTTTCAGAGGCAATATATGTCCCGAATTGTCCCGTATTTTAGAAAAAGTAATTATTTTCAATATTTATTTTAAAATTATTTCAACTAAAATTATTTTTACAAAACTTGAACTAACAAAAAAATCTACCGAAAGGGTATTTTCCTTAATGAACGCTTTTGGACAAGTTACAAGACTCAACTTGATGTAGACACATTAAAAGCAATATTACTGATTTAATTAAATTATGAAGAAAACTGTGCGGATTTTCATAAAATGCTTTAAAGCAAAACACACCTACTCAAAACGATCCATACTTCGGAAAAATATATAAAGTTTTCTACTGACTAATTTTAATGAATAAAGCTTGAAATCATAAAAAAAAGACTGTAATTTTAATAATGTCCCTTTTAATAATATAAGTTAATTATCTGTGATTGGAAATTTTTATTTATTATAAATTATAATTATTTATTGTGTATAATTTGTATTTAAAAAAATGATTTAAACAATTATATTGGAATAATTACCCCCCCCCCCTCGTCTATGAACTTCCGTCCCGAATTTTGAACTAAAAAATATGGTCACCTTATCTTGATTAAAATGATCTTTTATTAAAATGAACGATACAATGACGAATGGAAAAGCTATATAAAGATTATTAGTAATTTTATAAATTTTACATAGTATCACCTCTCAAAGTAAAACTTAACAAAGGCTTGCAAGTTTTCCTCATGGAATTTCTCCCTTTTCAACGACATGGTATAAAACAATATCGTTACGAATCTGTACAAATTAATTACAGGATTCATTTTCCTTTGATATTAAAATTATAATTACTTAAAATGAGCATACAATATATAAAGGGTAAGACAGTACTGAAAAACTTCACAGAAGCAAAATATTAATGCGATGATAATTAAATTTAAGAATACTTCAGAATGTTCTTCTTTCGCCATTCTTCAGTATCTATATTTTCATATATTGTTACATTTTATTAAGTTTTTCTAGTTTAGGGGTACATGATCAAAATTTTGAGGACTACTGAATAAGCCGTGGAAGAAAAACAGCAACATAAAGCATTTAGAGATAATCGATCAAAACAGCCGACCAGCTTAGCGTAGTGGTAACATACGTGCCCCGCGTTGCTAAGGTCTCGGGCTCGAATCCCGTTCAAACATGGAATTTTCAACATGAAAAATTAGAATATCATGGACAACTGCCTTAGTACCAGTCCATTAACTTGAAAAAAAATGATCAAAACAACTGTTAATTATTGCCTTTTTTGACAAATCGGCAAGTTTATAATAATAATAATAATAATAATAATGTTTATTGACAAAAATTACACGTACAGAGCATGTTTTTAGTCAGTCAGGTAAAATATATAAATAGCAACTTATAACTACTGAAATTGCAAGCAATGTAAAATATTATCCTATAATATAATACACCTGTTTTTTTGTTCGTATGTTCGACCGGACGCCTGTTTGTATGTTCGACCGGTCGTTTCTTCATTCCCCGATAGAGGCGCGCATATGTTAATTATTTATGTCAAAATTGTTTAAAATATATTGTTGATGTAATAATAGTGAATTTTCTACGAACACTTTTTATAATTATTATAAGATGCAATAATAGTGAATATTCTAGGAACACTTTTTATAATAATTGATAGAATTGTAAGAAATTATTGTTTATGTATTGGACAGTAGTGTGCTGTGATTTTTGTTTTGAGTGTTGACAATACATTAGTAAAAATGACAGTTGTGTTTTTCATTAAAAAATCACTTCACAATTAATAATTTAGTTGTGAAATACACGGATCGGTTTTTTTACGAAACAAAACACAGAAAAACGTTATCCTTCCGTGATATTCGACATTTTTGATTAAAATTATTATTAGCAGAAAAATAATTATTTTAAAAATATTTGGTTTTGATGAAAGTAAGAAAAATGTGACTTTTTTTCTTTATTATTATTTTTTTATTTTTACGATTTATAGGACAAGATTTACAATATCCCACTGCAAACTCTATACAGATGGCAGCACATAACGACTACACTAAATAATTCAAGAATTATCAGTGGCTCTAAAACAATTGGTTCTGTTTATTTATCACATTAAAATATCATTTACCTTTTAGTTTAGGTTAGATTCACCTTAAAAGCACTATCTTAGGTTATGGTTGATAACTGTTTTTTTTTTTTTTTATAAACCACCTAAAAATAAATTGTATTTTAATTGTTCTGTGCAGGGCCAGGGACAGTGATTCACCTTAAAAGCACTATCTTAGGTTATGGTTGATAACTGTTTATTTATTTTTTTTTTTATAAACCACCTAAAAATTGTTTTAAAAGTTCTGCACAGTCCCACCTGTTTAGAATCTCTGTATATTGAATAAATGACGTGTGTGTGACGCATGCGCAGTGTTCAGTGGGATATTGTAAATCTACCTCCTGATTTGAGATATAGTGTAAGTACGCTTTTTTCCGTGTGCCCTTTTTGCCGTGTGTGTATTTTTTCATGTGTGTTTTTTTCCGTGTGCGTATTAATCCGTGTGCGTTTTTTCAGTGTGCGTATTTTTATATTATATAAGAAAACGGAAAATTAATTTTTATAAATATATTTTAAATTTAACGTCTCAAATCATTTTTAGTTTTAACATTATAAATATAATGCACTGAGTGAAAATGAATCGTTTTCCCATCTTAAAAAGTTAATGAATTAATAATTCGGATTAATGCTCATTATTTGTCCCGTTTTTAATAATGGGCGAAGAGTTGATTCAATTTGAATTGGATGAAGTTAGGCGTATGGCTAGAGAAAGAAGTCTGAGGTGTCGAGCAAGTTCCACATTAAGGTAATGATTTGTTTGCCAACACAGTTGGCAACGGGTGCACTAGTAAAATAAGAATAAAATAGAAAAAAAAAAAAAAACGAAAAATAAAAAATACAATATACTTGGAGTCAACAGCTTCAGTTCACACTATTTATATTAAAATTAAAAAATTCTAGAAATGAATAAAACGGATAAGATTCCAAGAAATCTTTGCCTTAAGCTTGAAATTTATTTAATCTGAGAGATTTAACATTATCGGCCAATAAATTTAAAAATTTAATTGCAAAGAAGTTGTAATTTCTAGTTTTGAACAATATTGTAAAACCTAAATAGAAATTAGTTTTATTACGAGTGTCCGAAACGCTGGAAAATATAAAGAGATGGCAAAGCATAATTTTTAAATCTATGAAAGCATGCTTACAATCCCCTCTGTAAATTGCCCCAGAAATTATTCTAACAAGTTGTCTTTGTAAGGCAAAAATTCGTCTTGCTGAAGCACTATATCCCCAAAAAAGTAGGGCGTAGAAGATGTGAGATTGAAATAGAGCATAGTAGGACATTTTTAAAATATTGACAGATACACAGTCAACGAGGTTTCGAATTAAATATATGGTTCTACATAGTTTAGTTGCCAGATTTTGAACATGATGGTTCCAGGTCAACGTGGGGTCTATATGAACGCCTAGAAAATTTTCAGACCCTGGATTAGTAAACTCAGAATGCTTTAAAGTAATTAATAATTTATTTGTTTTGTCAAAATTCAAGCATAGTTTGTTTGATGAAAACTATATATGCGAATAATGACTTAACTCATCATTTTTTAAAAAACCTAATTTTATTTGGGTAACCACTTTTTAGATTTTGATCTAATCAGCAACGTGGTATCATCAGCGTACATAAAATGGGAGCAGTCTTTAATACACGAAGGAAAGTCATTGACAAAAATTAAAAATAAGAGAGGTCCTAAAATTGATCCTTGTGGAACTCTACAGGTAATAGGCAAGGGTGTTGAATCTATGTTTTTAAACTTAACATACTGCAATCTATTAATGAGATATGATTTCAAAAGTGTACAACTGTTTTGGTCAAAGCCATACTTGGTTAGTTTAGTCAGTAAAATTTCATGTGACACGCAGTCGAACGCCTTACTTAAATCTAAAAACGTAGACAAGCAGTATTCACGGGCTTCTAAACCTAGTAATACTTCATTAGTAGTTTAAAGAGTTTATGTTTAATCAATTGGATCAATTAACAGGAGAATCAGAATCTGTATTGATTAAGGCGGTGGCCACATATCCCATCTTGTTTATATTATAAGTTTATTATATAACCTGAGAAGTTGAAGCCTCGCTAAAGAAAGAATTATAAAGAGATTTACAATATATTTTTGCTTTTTAAGCACATTTGTGTAAAAATATTCGACCTCAAATACAACAAGCCAATTATTATCTTGCGTAATTAAACAAATCGATTCAAGTCTTTAGAAATAAAACCAAAATCAGCACAATTGACTCTTTTCAACCCTTTTCATTTTATTTTCTATTTGTTTTATGTTTCACGAACGTCAATTAGGAACATATCGTTTTTATTACAATAGTTCTTTTAATCGTTTTGACTGTACAACGCAAAAATGTGTGAATATGGTTTGAATTTACAAATAACGAACGTGAAAAAATTGACAAATGTGCCTGATAGGCATTTTTAATAGCTTCAAATAGATACAGAAGTATTTTGTTAAAATATTTTCATTCTTACAGCTTCTCCCTCTTGTTGGCTTAACGAATCGCGATCTATGGTAAAAAGGCAAAAAAACAGATACCAAGATCACCTATGTAACTGGGGGGGGGGATGTATTTAACGAAAATCTATTATCAGGATAAAAAATAAAAAGGGAATATTAATTTAAAAAAATTGATGTGAAGTGTGAATTTTCACACATTTCAGGGTTTCGTAGGTATTTAGTAAGTGAATGATAATTATTTGGGACGCCTAAACAAATTTTATTTTAAAATATTTTTTTGTTAATTTTAATTTGAATGCCTAATACCATTATTTAGGTTTCTAAATATGTGCAGTAATCTTTTTCTCCACGACCACTATAGAATTTACTAATTCTAAAACCTATTTTGACTACAGAAAGTTAATATTCTAACACAAGAGTTGGAATGTTATTCTAAAGCCAGTGGCGAGCGGTGAAACATGTTTGGGTGTGCAATTACTATGATAGGACAAGCTCGTACTATATCCCTCAACAGCAGTATTCGCGACTGAAACTAACGTTGGCGGCGCTGCGTACAACAGCTAATGGCGGCCGAGAAGCGTATATGTCAGAAGTTTTTTCTTAATATTTATCTGTTCAAACAATATTTCGGCAAAAAAGCATTGTATTTAAGTCACTATATTTTAAAATACTTCTTAATTCACATAAACTGCAACACAACACGCTACAAATATTATCCAAATATACGCTTCTGTTTAATTTAGCCAGTCACCACCAGGCGTCTCACTATTATTTGCAGTCGCGAATAGCAACGACAAAGCACGAGCGTGTGTATTCCTTGTAATTGCACACCCAAAAATGGTTCACCGACCGCCACTGTCTAAAGCATTTATCTTCTTATGCATTTTGCGTGTATTTCATTCCATCACTTGTTATGGAATAACTATTCCATGCTTGTTGTCTTCTGTTTTTGTAGGGTTATATTAAGATATATGCAACGTTTACATTATATAAAAGCAACATAACTTCCTAACCTAAAATAGTGGTCGATTGCGAAAAATTAAATTAAAATGAAACAAATAATAAATAAAAAAATTAGTTTAATTAATTGATTAATTTGTCATGTAATATAAATTATTTGTTAAGATAAAATGTTTGTTAAAATAATTATTTGTTATTTATTTATTTTTTTCTTTCTGGTGATCGTAGAGAAAGTAGGGTCTGTGACTCGGTTGGAAGAGAAAATTCGATGCTCGTGGTTCCACACGCTCGCCTGCGGCTCGCGCTCGGAATGTTCCACTCGCATCGAATTTTCTCATTACAACCTTGTTACAGAATATACTATTATATAGCAAGGTTCATTATGGAAATTGAAAATTACGCCTACGGCTTCCATTGGTTCATAAGTTCCGCCCCTCTGATTTCGTATACATAGAATTAAATTATAATTTCAACACTTCCCACTTTGTTAAATTATTAAATTTAGAATTTTGACAAAATAATTTGAACAAAATAAAAATGCAAGAAAAAACCAGAAAAAATAAAATTGTGACAGGAAGCGAACCGTAGTTTGCAACTTAGGAAGCGAGATGTCTAACCACTACACCATGAAGGCATACTGGTCTACTGTCTTACATAACATATTAAATATTTACGTCGTCAACAAAAAAACACAAAAATACGTTATTTTCCGAAAACATAACCTGATCAAAAATTCCTGTTGTAGTATTCCGGTTCACACCAATGTACATTACTCAGATTTTTTTCAGATTTTTAGTTTAAACTATCTGGGCTACAGGGTGTGGGACAAAATTTTTTTTTTGCACAATTTTGACAAAAATCGCTTCAAAATAATTTATTTTTCAAAAATTAAATTTTGATCATTAATCCACGTACTAAGGGCTTTCATTTGATACCCTACACAGAATTTTTTTTTTTCGATTAGCTATATTTGTTTATATTTTTAAGGGGTTATGTTTTTTAGATGTTTTAGTATTTTTCCTATGTGTTGGTCAAAGACTTGTATAAGCATGCCAAATTTCAACTCTCTAGGTTTAGCCGTTTGGCGATAATTTTTACCGAACAGACAGACAGACAGACGACTAAATGACGGTATAAGGGTATTTGATCATACCTACAAAACCCTAAAAAACAGCAATTCGGGAACTGCTTTATATACCGTATATTACAATCTCATTATATTTTACGACAAATTTTTGTGCCAGCAATTTTTCGTTTCCCAAGACAATAACATTAGTTCATTATTTATTTGCTCCCTCGAAGGGAGGTATAAATATATGTCACAATATGTGAAAAAGAGAATTACGCCTACAGTTCAAAGAAGACCGTGACATATTATTATCTACCCTTGTTAAAATAGGGAGGGTGTATCTTACGGACTGTATTTCAGCCTTGGGTACACAAATTGTATCGAGCTCTAAGGGTTTTGTTCGAGATACAATAAAATAGCTGTAAGTTTAAGGTTAGGTAGCTAAGATAAACGATTTAAAATATAGTTCTTTTTAGAACTGCCTACTGTTCTTTAATGTTAAGGAAAAAATGAATAACAAATGAAGTAGGGGATGTAAATTTTGGGAAAGAATGTTTGACTTGAATGTTTTTTTTTTATGTACTTTTTTGTTTTACCAGTGGGTTATTTCCGCGCAGATTTCAACTGTCATTTTATAAACCTCTTTTATTATTCTGTGTCTCGGGCTTGTATTGTAGTATTTATACAGGATGGACAAATGATATGTTTCTATTAGTTGGCATTGTACGGTTTAGTAGAGCATACATTTCAAATTTATAATAGTACACAAGTACAACAACGCGTTGATATTGTGCAAATGCTTCAACAAAATCAGTCTTTATGTCCTTTTTTCTCAGGTTATCACGTCCTTAAGAAAATTCAGTTGGTTATAAGACGACGATACGTAGCTTTGTAGAGATGCAGTATAGCTGTAACTTTCCTGAGTGTGCCAAAAGCATGCTTAGCTTTCTCCTTGGCCGCCAATTACACTGCCGAGGAGGTAGATGTATTATCTAGTTTTTTTCATAGAAGAATATTTGACAATAAATGAAATTTGATTGCGCGTGTTTAATCTCAGCGATTCTGCTTTACTATAGTTAAGCAGAATCGTTACTACAGTTAATATATAAAATATATAGTAATATAGTAATATAGCTACTATAGTTAATATATAAAACGGCCACGTCGAATCGACGACAGCACTTCGCTACCAAAAGATAAATATTTTAAAAATTTTGACGAGAGTTTATGACTGAAGAGTCTAATTCTATATATATATATATATATATATATATATATATATATATATATATATATATATATATATATATATATATATATATATATATATATATATATATATATATATATAAATATATACTCGGATTTCGAAACTAGACTACAATAAGCATCGAATGAGCCCTGGTAGACCTTTCATAGACTAATATATTTTTGGACAGCATGGGGTCTCTCGATGAAAAAGAATGACTCATATATATATATATATATATATATATAATAGCGTCTGGAGTTTGGATACTTTACATAGATACGTGGCACTTTCTATACGTGTCCGTTCGTACTGCTGTATACCGTTTGTCACTAGATTGCGCCATATACTTCGACAGAGGGGTTTTTCTTCCTAGTCTGGGCTGAGCAGCCGACATGACTTAAGGTTATTTTTTAGTTTGTCTTTATAGCGTTGCTTAGGAGCTCCCACAGCTCTGCAGCCTCCTTCCAATTCAGAGTACAATAATCTTTTGGGTAACCTAGTATTTGGCATTCTTATGACGTGTCCCCCCCGCAACTGAATTTGGTGCAGCATGTTCCCAGTACGGATGATATCATTTTAGCCAAAACTTCTGTGTCCGAAACATAGTCTTACGATTTGATTCTCAATATAGTCCTAAGGCATCTTTGATGGAATCTTTCTAGTGTTTTAATATGCCGCCTATAGAGACACCATGATTCACTGCCGTAGATAAGTACTTGGAGTACAGCTGTCTTGTACATCATTATCTTTGTTTTAAGCTGCAAAATTCGGCAGCTCCATATAGATCTTCTTAGAGCACCGAAGGCCCGGTATGCAGCGGATATTCTTTGTGACACTTCATCACCAAACGAACTGTTGTAGGATAATATGCTACCTAGATACTTGAAAGACGTTACATTAATTACGTCTCTGCCATTTATGTTAAAAATGTGAGGGATGTTGCTATGGCTGTTATGTGACAGGGTGACTGTAGTTAATACGTTGGGCAATTTTCTTCTTTATTCAAGAGCGACAGTTTTACTTAAATATCAGCGAAATATTGCGCAACAAGCCAAATATCTACGTAATCAAAATAATGTATGCCAAGCAGGTCGGTTGTTACTTTCTTCATGACGAAGTCCAAAATCTAATGCTAGGAAAGGTGAGAGTAGGCAGCTGTGCTTTACGCCTCTTTGGATAGGAAATAGATCACTTTTTGCTTCAATATGCAACACTGAATTTAGAGTTACGGTAAAACTCCTTAACTAAAACAATTAGCTTCTGCTGTATCCATTTTTACCTGAGTATTGTTAAGATGGCTTCGATAGGAACACTGTTGAAGGCCTTCTGGAAGTCTATGAAGGCTAGGTATAGTGGTGAGCGCCATTATTCGGATTGTTCTATTATAATACGTAGAGTGTTAATGTGATTTTATGCCAGAAACCATAATACAGAGCCATGGATTCTAGCGATCCAAAAACCAATTGGGCCAGAAATATTGACCCGGAAATGGAAGTAGATAAGACACATACTGAGGAAACTTGACAATACCATCTCCAAACAGGCTCTCGAATGGAATCCTCAGGGAACGCACAGCAGAGGTAACTGTAATTACCTAGCGCAGGTCTATTTCTCAAGAAATTGGATGGATGGAAAAATCATGGCTAGAAATCAAAGAACAATAAGATGGCGATGTTTCGTAGAGGTCCTTTGTTCCACCTAGGAGCTACAGGAATCTAGCAAATAGGAAGTAGGCACATAAAACATGTTTTTAGTATTATTGATCTATTTTATTTTGTTCTTCAGCACTTAATAACTTTTTCTGGTATTCCGCAATCGTCTTTAGGTTAGTTATTCGTTAGATATTCAGTGTCACTGTGTCACAAACAGAATCTACCATTACATATTCGCATCGGACTCCGAAATGAAAGTGGTCTCTTCAATATATTTGAAATTCGAATGCAGTCAATTATAAAAACATTTAGCAGACATTCAAATATAAAATGTGGGAGTAGAAGTAGTAGAAGTAATAAACTTAATACTAAACGTACGCCCGTGGGTGTAAATATTAACATTTTGTTTAATCAACAAATGAAAGAGTTTGATTTTATTTTACTTTCAACATGTATGAAATGTCAAAAAGCTTAAATCAACAGATTTTCATTTTGCAAATGGATATATTAAACAGGATTATTATTTAATTATATTAAGTGTATGCATTTATGAATATATTATTTTAGCATAAATTTACCCAAAAATATGTGCAGATAATTACGCATTGACATATATTAAAATTTTTAATTTAAATTTAATTTAACAGTTTATGTAAAATGTGATGGATTTAGAAATTAATTTTTAAATTTACTTAAGAACCGTTTAATTAATTTATTTTATTTTTTGCTGTACACTTCTTTTAAATTAACTTGAATATCAAATTTCAACTTGAGATTTAGATCTCATACTCACATTTACTCGGTTAATTAACTTGTAAAAGAGTTGTTATTAAGTTTTTGTTTGTTAGAAAGTTTCTTAATTTCTATTTGTTTTTCATTAGAAAAATTGCCTTGGGATCTTTACCGTGATACGTTAAAATATAGACATCACCAGCAGATCTTTATTTTGGATAAGGTAAGTACTAGCGACTGGCTGCGATACATTGGGGGCTGGGCTAACTAATTAACACAAATATAAAGGAGTATAGAAATGGTAAAGAGGATGTTGGAAGGAAAATTTAACACCCGTCGATCAGTGGGAGCTAGACTACCTCGCAAGATATAGAGAAATTAGTTAACCGAGTATCTAACAAGTATTGGTATACAGGACATATAAAAAGACCTGACAATTAACAAATCAAGATGGAGGATCTATGTGAGTTAGACCAAAAGTCGACTAACAGTGCCAAAAGAGAGAAAAAAAAAAAAAAAAATCCTAATGAAGACAATCGTGTTCTCACGACATTTGTACTTTTTTAGGTTGTATTTTTACGATTGATATGTTTGAAAACGAAAACGGAGAAATGTGGGATAGAACGCGGTGTTCGACAAGGCGATCCGATTTCTCCAAAATTATTCGACGCAGCTCTGGAGTTGGTATTTAAAAACTGTGACTGGGCGAATTGCGGTCTAGATATAAACGGAGTGAAACTTAACCATCGTAGATTCGCAGACGATATTATTTTACTATTTGATAATGTAGCAGACATGGTGTGGTGGATGGAAGAAATTAAAAGGGAAACTGAAAAGATTGAAGGTAAATATCTTTAAGACGCAATTGATGACGAACCTAGTATTGAGTAACCATCTATAGCTTGGTGGCAAACAGATAGAACAGGTAGTCAGCTACAAATATCTAGGGCATGACATTAGCATTGGCCGAGACAACCAAACTCGTGAAACGTCGCATCGGTCTAGGGTGGGCAGCTTTTGACAAGTTGAGGGACGTTTTCACTAACAACTTACCAAATTGCCTGAAGCGTACTACCTGTTTTAACATACGGATCGGAAACTCTGACATTAACAGTTTTTTTCCACGTTTATGGTCTTTGCTACAGTGATAATTAGCCAGGACAATTCTAATTTTTCTTAATGAAAATTTCATGCCTGAACGGGATTTGAACCTGAGACCTTAGCAACTCAGGGCATCTGTTACAACTACGCTACGCCGGCCAACATTAACAGTTAAGTTGAATAAAAGAATTCTTGACCGTATTTTATAGATAAATATATAGGTATTTTCTTGGGTTTAGGTCGATAATTAAAAGCAAATTTAGTCAAATATTTAAAAAGATTTATTTATTTGCTAACTAGTTTCGGTTCTATCTGAACCATTCTCAAAGCTTGCAAATATATTATAAAAATCAGAGTTAAAATTATAAAATTTGAAACATATTAAAATTTTTTAAGTTAACGGCTAAAATTTTTCTCCTATCTTCTACAGGTTGCGACACATATACTGTGTCATGCGACACAATTAATAGTAGCTCAACGATCGATGGAGAGATCAATACTAGGAATTAGTCCAACTGAACAAAAAACAAATCAGTGGATTCGAGAGCAAACAAAGGTATGTGATGACATCGAAAGAAATAATCGTTTTAAATGGGATTGGGCTGAACATGTGGCTAGACTTCAAGACGACAGATGGACAAGGAAGAACCTAGATTGGAGACCCAGAGACACAAACAGAAGCAGAGGAAAACCCCCAACTAGGTGGACGTAAAGAGAATTGCGGGAAACTGGAAATCTAAAGCAGAAGATCGTTCCGAATCTAACAAAAAGCTTGGAAGGCCTAATTTCAGCAGTGAACAAGAAAGGCTGATTAATGATGATATCAAATTTGGTGAATCAAGAATTGGCAGATTTGTATAATAGGTTTTGATTTCTATATAAACTCTTAGCTTCAATGCTTTCTTAATTCGTATTTCTAAATTTTTTCAGTTTTAATTATTAGGTAATTGTGTATAATTTTCATTCACACCTCTAAAATATTGCATCAATTTAGCATCATTACAGTATTGTGTAATTTAAAATGCAAATTGTATGTGTATTTAATGTCACCACACAAGATGTCGGCAATAGACGCCAACAAGGCACGAGAGTGAGGTGACAGGCTAGCGGCTAGAAGGAAGTAATACGGTGTGTCATTTGCAAACATGAATGAGCCTTGTAGACAACACTAGGCTGGCCTACGCGAATCTCGGACCGGCTCTGATCTCGCAGTCGTAAATATGGTCAGTGTATGTGTTGTGGATGTGTGTGGGTTTTATGTACCGATAAATACCTGGACACAATTATAAACAAATTGTTATTGAAACTGTTGATGGAACGAATTTTCTTCTCAAAACAGAACAACGAATTATTTTAATTGTTTCATACGTATAATCCTTGTACTTAAAGTTACCAGACGTATTGATTTCTTCGGTACAATACAGATTTTGTAGGGTGTGTACCGATTTAAATGAGTTTCTGTCCCACCCTTCTACAATTTTTTTTAATTCTTTTTATTTTTTTAATTCTTTCCGCTTTTCAAGTGATTTTCTAAATTCCTGCTCTCACTCTCCAAGTGATTTTTGGAATATTTGCACATAGTTTTTGATGCTATCTAAACAGGGGGTAAACAGTGGGGGCGCTAGCTCTTACTCTGGGTGAGAGGGAGAGGGGAGGAAATATTTGGGGAGGACATAATTTTCTATCGTTATTAATACACATGAAAATACGAGTGATTACCTAAAAAAAAGTCCACAGTTCTAAAATACAAATAATGATGACAAAAAAAAAAAAACAAAAAAATGGTCGTCACCTTTTTGGTCATCAGTGATGACCAATTACAAATACAATTGATGATCTACTAAAAATCTAAAAAAAAGGTCCTCAGTTCTAAAATACACATGATGACCAAAAAACAAAAAAAGGTCCTCACCTCTAAAATACAAGTGACGACCAAATACAAATACAAATACAAATGATGATCTACTAAAAATCTAAAAAAAGGTCACTTCTAAAATATAAGTGAATGATGAAATTTTTCTCCAAGCTTTTCTGGGGGAGACAACTAGGGACCAGAGCATTTGTTGTCCCCAATATTCTTCATTATATGGGCTCAGAAGGATGAGCTCAAATTTGAAAAAAATCTGTGTAATAGACATTGAAAAATTGGAAATTGGAATAGCACACTTAAAATTTGAAATGTGATAAATGTTTCGAAAAATATTGAATATTTTAGATTCTTATCCAGAAGGATAGGTATAAAAATCTGAAAAAAATAAATAGTAATGCCATTGATGTGAACTGGAACTATAAATCCCGAATTTTGGTTTTTTGAATTTTTATTCTCATGTAGGATATTAAATGAAGATCATTATTACTTATTAAAATTATTTCAAAGGAATATTGATTTAGACAAGAGAACAGCAAAAGAAAAATATTGGAAATCAGATATCGGAAAAAATATTGATCTAAACCAGCATTTCCCAACCTTTTTTCATGGCGGACCGGCAAACGACCTAGTAAAAATTCGCGTACCGGCAAGTTTACAAAGTAATGTGTATCGCAAAAGTTTTATATTTTTTATTGCACTAATTACAAACACAAAAAAAAACAACAAATAAAAAATCACAAAGAAACAAATTATTGCTTAAGCAAGTAACAGATTAAAGACCGAGATTTTCATATCAAAATTAAGTGGGTTTTAACTTATTAGACGAATAGTTGCATAATAAAAAAAAATCTCGCGGACCGATACCGGTCCACGGATCTGCGGTTGGTAACAACGTTCTAGACATCCATTATTCACACTTCAAAAAATTTTTTTAAATAGGTTTCTCCACTTTTCCTGTCACGATTTCTATCATAATTCGATTATTAACTATTAGAAAATTTAAAAGTATTTGCTATCTGTAATTAATCATAATAAAATATCTTGAAATCGTGTAAAATCACGCACGTCTATTACAAAAGCCAGGCAACACCCATAGAGTGCGAAGGTGAAGTCTACATGCTGAAGAATGTCCGGAAATGCAGTAAAAGCTGCACATGCTCTCACGCCCTCCTCGTTCCCCACGTCCTCCACGCAGGTCACGCACTCTATTCATCATTCACTGCCATTCTTCTGACTTATATGCACGTATTCTCTCACCTCATTAGACATCAGTATAAATCACAAGAGCCATGACACTTCTGTACACCGACTCGCAAACTTATAATTTGTCAACTTAAAAACTTGCTAAGCATGTAGTTGAATTGTATGAGAAAGTACATATTACAGAAAGCAGTGATCATTGAGAATTGTAAAGGTAGAAAATGGAATAAGAAAATGCTTGCACGTCTTTCCAGGTTTTATCGAAGTACCGGGCAATTTTGTTATGGTCTAAATTGCATTGCAGTAGGCGAAGATTTTACATTGTTTAAGGGGGGGGGGGTATGGTCAGAGCAGCACATTTTATACCCATTTTCAAGATTTTTTTTAGAAAACTGTTAATAGTAACTTGATTGGAATAATACCTACAGTAAAGAACAACCTTTGAAGAGTATCCAAAAAAATTTTTATTGAAAAATATCGAAAATTAAGCTCGTGACATGAATTTGAAATTTTCGTTCAGGACAAAGAGTTGATTTGCGGTGAGACACATAACTAATGACTGGGTCATCTAAAACAAAAATATTTCGTTAGTTTATGAGTTTCTTGAGGTAACGCTGTCGAGATATTTTTTTTTCTTGCTTTCTTTTTTTTTATGGAATTTTTTACAACTGAAAACAGAAATTTCGAAAAAAAAAATTCCGTTTTTTTCGTTTTTTTGACTTCAAACTTATACCAAAAATTAAATAATCTAGATATTTGAAAAAACTTGACAGCGTTACCTCAAGAAACTCATAAACTAACGAAATATTTTTGGTTTTTTTGTTTTAGATGATCCAGTCATTAGTTATGTGTCTCACCGCAAATCAACTCTTTGTCCTGAACGAAAATTTCAAATTCATGTCACGAGCTTAATTTTCGATATTTTTCAATAAAAATTTTTTTGGATACTCTTCAAAGGTTGTTCTTTACTGTATGTATTATCCCAATCAAGTTACTATTAACAGTTTTCTAAAAAAAAATCTTGAAAATGGGTATAAAATGTGCTGCTCTGACCATACCCCCCCCCCCCCCTTAAATGCGTTACCGGGTCATCGGTCACTTGGAAACCAAAAATTAACAAGTAACAAAAAAATAATAAAACGTTTGTTGGTCATTCGTGTAAAAGTTTGGAAAGCAGAACACAACACTAAAACTAGTGATTCTTCTAGAGAATTTCTCGAGAAAAAGTTTTAATTCTCATTTTTCATTTCTCGAGAAATGTAAAATTTGCTCGACGCCTTTACTTTAGTACTTTAAAGGTGATTATAATTTTAACTTGTTTTTATCCTCTACAATATTTTCAACATGTAAAAAAGATGTATATTCTAATAATTATATAACTATTTTTCTCGAGATTTCTCGAGAATTCTCGAGAAAATAAGTCTAATGTCGAGAAATCAGAAACACTAACTAAAACGCTCTTTGACTCTGTATCTCTAAATATATTTAGAGATACAGAATATTTAGATATTTGGTAACCCTTTAGTGGAATTTGTTTCAAAGAGATTAGTTGTGTAGGGCTGTAGGCCCGTACGATTGATTCGGATCTTTTTTTCTGTTTAAAAAAATAATAAAAATAATTATATATCACGCTTAAGAGGCGCATTCCATCTAAGGCTCTACTTCTTACTTTTTAGTATTCAGTTTTGTATCCTGTCTCAGTCGAAAGATCTGCCAGATTATATTTCGGCGTAGAGGATCGTAAATTGTGGCAGAACGATAATAATAATAATAATAATAATTTTATTGGTCCAGAAGATTATATACATACATAATATTGGACAAGTCATTATTTTTCATATGTCAATACATTTGATTATTATTATTGATAGAGAAGAGGCTACGTGCGACATTGGTTGGGACACACGAAATTTGGAAACAGATAAGAAATTTAGTAGTTGTTAATTAGATAAGAAATTTAGTACATTGTTTTATTGGGATTTTATATACATTGTCCAAATTGTTGTTTACTTTTTATATTCAAAATTATTCGAGGTTACGGGTCTGGAATTCCATTTTCGTACCTTTCTCTAGTTAATTTAAAACATTATTTAATTCTCTTAATATCTTCCACGAGTCCTGTATATTTATTAATATAACCTCACATTTAATATTGTAATTAAGGTTGTAGTTTTTCTTGTATGATACTTATTAGTAATTCTTAGGTCACTATTATGAAAATATAAATTAGTTTTGTCCGGACAGTGGATCTATTGGCCGGTCCTAAGTACACATATTTATAGAGCAATTGGCGCCCTTAATTTTTATCGGAGATTTGTACCACACAACCATCCCGGCTGTGTAAGCTCTCACAAAACTTTCTACAAAACCACTGTGAACACCAATCACCATCAGAGTTTTCTAGGGAACACCGTTTTCCCTCTCCCAACCAGATTTTCTTATATTATTTTTATCTTCCCATTCTCTATCTTTCAGGCCTCTCTTCTCCATAGAATCATCTACTTCACCCGCCACGATTTTCTTGATCTACCTCTCGTTCTGCGTCCTATTGGGCTTCAGTCTGTCACTTTATTTCTCCACTTCCTTCATTTTTTTCCCGTACCAGTCGTACCTGATGAGTCTTTTTAGTTCTATTTATGTTTAAATGTTCTGCATCCATTCTTCTTTTATTTCTTCATTTCTGATCTTATGCATTCTTGTAACCCTACAACATCTTCTCCAGTATTCCACTTCCGTAGCCTAGCTTGCATTTCGAATCTTTTTGTTCATAACCCAGTCATCTGCACTATATGTTATAATACTTTAGACTATAGTTTTGTGTATCGTTGCTTTTGTCCTTTTTGTGAATTTTCTGTTCCAGAGAACTGAGTTTAGCTATGTAATGCTATTTCTGATTTGTTCCAGTCGGCTATTTATTTTTTTGTTCCATCGATGTATTTTTTGAGATCGTCCATCCAAAATATTTTAATTTATCACACCCTTTTATTGGTAAATCTTCCTGGATATATCACTTACTAAATTATCAAATGTCAACTTAATAAATTGTCAAAAATAAAAAATAAACAGTTTTTTTTTATTGATTATCTCCAACATAAAAAAAAACACAATTATCTGTTTAGAGCAATTCTTGTCACATCTGGAGTACCGCAATGATCAAATCTGGGACCCATTCTATTATCTTTATTTAAACATGATTTCGGTTTATTCGGCAAGCATAAAAATTTTCTATTGTTCGCTAAAGACTTGAAGATTTATAGAATATACGATATTACTGCTGACCAAGATCTTCTACAGGAGGCCCTAGATTCCATCGCATGTTAGATCACTCAGAACATTCTTCAATTGAACATCTATAAGTGTAAATTTATAATTTTTTCACGCAAGAAACATCCCTCAGACGTAAACTATGCTCTTTTTGTACGCCGCTTTAGTCAGTGTGTAAAATTGATGATCTTCGCGTAGTCAAACTAGATCTCTCCCTAAATAATCACTTGAATAGAATCATAAGTAAATTACTGAGGCTGTTGAGCTGACGATTTTTTTTTAAATCTCACAAAGTACAAATAACACAAAGAAATTAAGTCAGCCAACTACGTTAATTTTCATGCATTTATTTTAATGCTTCGTTCAGAACCTCCAAATTATAAATTAGAATTAACGTGAAATTAGTACTTAACATAAAATTTCTACGTAGAAATTAAGCAGCATTCACAATAAAAATTAAGATATTAAGCTACTGACAGATATTTTTATGGATTTCTACTTTATCGATAGATATTTGGCAGCTGTTTACATTTGCTAATGAGTTTTTGAGTGTTTCATGGTTCTGAAAAGAGTTGAAATAGAGGAAAAATTTATATTTATACACATAGAAAACACAAAGATGTGGATAGAAGCAAAAAAATATGGTCATAGAAATTTTTAGGTTGACAAGTGCTTACTGCGCATGCGTCAATTATAAATTAACGTAAGGGTTTGCAGTCTATAAACATCTAATTTTAATTTATAAGTATAAGTATTAATTTTGAAGGTTGTGAACGGTAACGTACAGTTACGTATAACAAATATTTACGTTAATTCTAAGTACTAATTCTAATTCCTAATTGAGAGGTTCTGAACGCAGCATTAGTAGAAAAATCGCGAAAAAATATATAGTACCAAAACCAATATTCCGATGGCATCGGTCTCTTAAACACGGTTAAAAACATCGATGTTTCCTTAAGGCGGCGCACAACCCTATAGTTCTTAATAGTTTCTTATACAAAACTAATAATCGGAAATAAAATTAATAACAATCTATATATCAAAATTTGCAGCGAATTTTTATCTATCTAATAGGATATTTTTAACTGTAGAAAAAACTGTTATGTAATTGTAAATAAGCAAATTGCATTATAAACGCCATCTTGTAAACCAATCGACGCATATTTGCATACGGTGCGGCAAATTGTAGCTAAAGCTTTATTCTACAAATATGTTTTTAGCTATTTTGTTCTACTATGAAAACTTCTTATAGTTATTGTACTTTGCAGTCTATTTTTTCTGCCATCTTGAATCTGACGCGGTTCTCAAAATAGGTGTTACGGGTAAAAATGATTTAATTTTCTTGAAGAATACGTGTATCAAGTGGCATTCTATTATCATCAAGTATAATATTTTTCGACGAAGGTTCTGAACTATAAGTAATCAAGTCGAAAAAAATGTTGACGATTATTTGAACATTTCTACACAAAACTATATAAATATAAAAGTAAATCTAAACCCATAAATAGATTTAAAAAATTATGAGACAATATCGCGGATGTCTATTTTTAAGTTATTGATCGATGATATTTTTACAATAAATGTTTCTACAATTAAAAATATCCTATCAGATAGATAAAAATTCGGTGCAAAATTTGATTTATAGATTGACACTAATTTTATTTCAGATTCTTCGTTTTGTATGAGAAAATGGTAACCTCTGGGGGTTATAAGCAGCCTTAAGAAACATTTCTAGAACGTGTTGAAAGCCTCTGGTTTGTTAACTTATCTTAATAAACCTACATAATATTGGAGAAATTAAGCGTTAATTTACTAATATTTACTAGATTGCAATCTGTAATAAGTTTATTTCTTTCATTTTGAAATTTAATCGGCTAATGTCAATTTCTATTCGAAAGCTACATTAACTATTTCACTGTAAAATTATACACTGTTTGCTGTAATTATTTTACACTTTAGTATTTTTTTATTTTCACAAATACAATCTCTAAAAAATAGTAAACTTTGTTATTTAGAAAAAAGTAAAGCCAAAGACATGAAAAATGGAGGAGTATTGTAGTTTGTTGAGAAATACTGAACATGTCATGATATTTTTATTTGAGAGCAGTCGTAAAAGTGCAGGTAATACTATTTTGTGACGAGACGACGAAACAGCACAGCAGGGAAGAGACATCCAAATAAAAATATTATAAACAACAAATTCAATACTTTATTAGTTGACATCACATATTGATTTGCGGTTTGGAAAAGTTAAATTACGACAGAAAGAAACATGTTGAGACATACTTGGCTAGACTGGTTTGGTAAGACAAATCAACATGTTATCAACAAGTCATTGTGTCTTAAATCGTATCGACGCTGTGCGTCCAATGTACATACCAGTGTTGGTCCAAATGTTTAGTTCAAACTTTTCCACAAATGTTTGTCTGGTTTATTTCCTATGTTTGTTAACCTTCCGTGTGCGCAATATTTCTTTTAGGCCCGGTTTCCACCTTCAGATAAAGTGGCTAGTAACGTTATCTGACGGATAATGCCTCATTTTCATGCGGGTGTTGGAAGTGTGGAACAAAAAATTCAACCAATAGGATCGCTTTATTTTGAAAAAACCCGTACCATGGTATCGTAGGCGCGGTGTTACAAGCGCGGTGTCGCAAGTTCAGAAATTTCAACTCTAGCGCCGGCCGCACCTTCGAAACCATAGAAACAGATATATTTTTTCGGAATGGTGAGATATCTAGCGAGAAACTTATATTAATTTCCTAAAAAAAAAAAAAAAATAAAAAAACGTAAATTGATGTAGCGAAATAGCGACTTTTACAATGTTGTCGGCAGTCATAAAGTTTATTATTATGGATTCAGTTTCAAATATCTGGTCTGCAGATATGCAATGGGTATACTAATAATAGACCCCCAAGTGGTGATGTCAAATTTATTTCAGTAAAAAAGATTGTGTATTAAATTCTTTTCTTGTAATTGAAGTAACTGTCTGTGTACTTTGTGTCTCATTATATGGGGCGTACCCACCATTGCTTTTCTTCATATCGCATTAAGTCTGAATATGCATAAAAAAGAGACGTCTCCTTCGATTTGACGACATATTTAATGAAATTGAATAACCGTTTACTCCAAACACTTGTATAAACTTTTAGGTTAAATTTGGGTTATATACAAATGTCAAAACCGAAAACGCGCCCTTATCACGCCTCCAACCCCACCATGAAATTCGAACTTGTAAATATAACACCACGCCTCTCACCCCTGTCACGCCTTTGACACTACCATGAAAATGAGGCATAAGAACAATACAGCGTTTTCCCACCTTCAGATAAAGTTAGCCCTACAAATAAACTATGCTATCTGGCAGATAAGTTATTCGGTAGTCAAGCAGCGAATAAGTAACAAATATGTAAATGCTGTCACTGTCAAAAAATTAAAAATTAATTGATTTCACGAAACAACAAATTGCAAAATGGACTGGAAAAAATATAATTTGTTTGAATTTTATTAATTATAGAAATAATGCCTTAACTCCAAACAGTGCACAAGTTCACGGTGAGAAAAATATGAAAAAAAAGTATCTCGTGCAATATCCAGCTTATGTTCTGATTTCATTTGTATACCTTGTACGGAAAATTAAATACACAAATTTAAACGAGTATTTTACGAAATTAGCTGGTACCCACGAGTGGTTGCAGCCTTGGATGAAAAATGATCTACGCCTTACAATACAATGTTTAATAATTATAATATTCGCTTCGAATTTGAGCAATAAGATTATGATTGGTATAGCAGCAACTGCAGTATTACGCAACTGTAATATTACAAGAGGCGATATGAAGAACCACTGGCCATTTATTTATTTTCAAATTTTATTATGACTTATTTTGTATTTACAACAATCATAATAAAAATTAAAAAAGAAATAAACGTAGAACAATTATGATTAATATCTACTATTTATTTTTCATTTCCCAAATTTTATACATGCTTATGACATTAATAATTGCTAAAATCTTGTAAAACGCATACATAAATTTAATTTTATTAATGACAATAACCAAAAAACGGCTTGACAGCTGTCAGGTTACCTATTTATTTATTTATTTGCATAGAGAAACAAAAAAAATCTTTCTCAACGCCTATTTCAGTTACACATTCAGTGTTACCAATTTGAGGATTCAATATGTCAGTCTCATTATCCGTCAGATAACTACAATATCTGATAGATAAATTTGAATTGAAAGACTGGATGACATTTATTCAACGGATAAAGTATCAGATAACTTTATCTATCAGATAGTTACCCAGAAGTTTATCAGAAGATGGAAAGACCGGGTCTTAGTGTATAATATAATAATTAATATTTCTGACAAGAAGTTACAGTCTGTTCCAAACGGTTATGCGGAACTAAATGGGAATTTCGTTCTTTTAGGTTGACACGAGAAGGGACCTTGCTTGGGTTATTTCATTTTTCATGTTGGAATGTCAAAATTTAAAATTCCAACAATGAAACCATGGAAACGAATGACATATGTCAAAATTTTATTTTTTTTTTTACTTATTTTATTGACAAAAAAATAAATAAATGGGAAATTTGTATTACAGTCTGTTTCAAACGGTTAGGCGGAACTAAATGGGAATTTCGTTCTTTTAGGTTGTCACGAGAAGGGACCTTGCTTGGGTAATTTCATTCTTTACGTTGGAATGTCAAAATTTAAAATTCCAACAATGAAACCATGGAAACGAATGACATTAAATTATTTTTTTAAATATTTTAATAAAAAATAAATAAATAAATGGGAAATTTGTATTAAGAAATACACAAAAAATCAAAATATAAAGAAAATGACATTTTAAAATGATATTAACCATAACAAAAAAATGTTTATTGTAAGTATGATTTACAAAGCTTAAACAAAACGGCCGAAAAGCACGATTTAAACGATGAAAGTAACTAGACTGCAAAATCTAGTTCCGCCTAACCATTTGGAACAGACTTTAAGAATGACACAAAAAATCAAAATATAAAGAAAATGATATTAACCTTAACCAAAAAATGTTTATTGTAAGTATGATTTACAAAGCTTAAACAAAACGGTCGAAAAGCACGATTTAAACGATGAAAGTAACTAGATTGCAAAATCTAGTTCCGCCTAACCGTTTGGAACAGACTGTAGTTATTCGCGGTAACCTTCAGACAATTACGTAACCTGTTCATAGCAAGTCAATCGTGTTTGCAGATTACAGCAAAAACTCCAAGTCAGAACATGCGCCTTGTCAGTTTCGTTGAATTTAGCATTCGCGATGATAAGAATATCTCACATCGGAAGTCACACTAAATTAGAGCGAGAAAGAGAGATGTGACAGCGCAGACGCAAACTTAAGAACGTAAAAATTGCTGCTTTAATTTGCTTCATAGGGGAAGCAATGTTGCCAATCAAACCCTGGGGTCTATCGGCTTCTTCAAAGGCTTGCGCTACTTTCATAATCCAGTGACTTTAGGTGAAGCTACCTTGGACCGAAGCAACGTTTATCGGTGGTACAAAATGTTCTCAGAGGGCCGAGAAGATGTGAACGACGAAGAGCGTGCCGGACGCCCGAACACGTCAACAATAGACGAAAACATTGATGAAGTGAAGAAAATAGTATTGGTCAATCGTCGAATCACCGTTAGAGAAGTTGCCGAGGACCTAAATATATCGATTGGCTCGTGCCATTCGATTTTTACCAGTGATTTGGGCATGAGACGGGTCGCCGCGAAATTCGTACCAAAATTGCTCCTGCTCACACATCGTTACTTATGCGCGAATTTTTGGCCAAAAACAACACACTAATAATGCCGCAGCCACCGTATTCCCCAGAGCTGGCCCCCTGTGACTTTTTCTTGTTCCCGAAACTGAAGAGGCTCATGAAAGGACGACGCTACGCTACGAGTGAGGAGATAAAGACGGCATCGAAGGAGGAGCTGAACAAGATCACAAAAAATGATTTTTTCAAGTGCTTCGAGGATTGTAAAAAACGTTGGCACAAGTGTATAATATCTGGTGGGGATTACTTTGAAGGGAACAAAATAGATATTCATGAATAAATAAATAATTTTTGAAAAAACACAAAATTCGCGATACTTTTTGAACAGACCTCGTATGTCTAGTTTAGTATATCTACTTTAATACATTTAGTAAATCTACTACATAATGTATTTTTTTTAAACTGGAACAGTGGAGCAATCAAAATTATTGTGCTCCGCGCTCCGCTCCAGCTCCGAGCAAAACCTTGTGCTCCAGTGCTCTGCGCTCCAGTTCCGGGCTCCGCTCCAAAGCCCTGCATTTAACAACTCTTCTCCTTCAACTACACACCTAGAAGAAGATGTTGCTGTTTATTATTAATTATAAATCGATGATTTAACATGTAAACAAATGACAACTTTCACATTACTCGTTTCGATCAGCTGATTAACAGCGATCGTAGCGCCGCCATCGGTCATTGTTGAGCCCAATAACCTTGGTACGTCTCTGATATCTACATAGAATGACAAATGAATCGCTGGCGATATTAGCACCTATAGAAGAGAATTCTATTGAAATCTCACCACTGATATTTGAGAAAAGAATTTTTTGTTTTGTTTTCATTTATATGAAACTTTGCTTCCGTAGTATCTTGGATGACTGACAAGTAACATGATGTCTCTAAGGCTTCTTTCAGTAATCCTTATCTTGTCATGGAAAATTTTCTCTCTTCCAAATGTCTAGTAAAATTTTCAACATGAAATATTTCTGGGTGTAAAAGCGGTTAGAAAACTCTTCTCAGCCAACAAATAATCAATAAAATAATATCCAAATTATTAAATACTTGGAATATTTCAAGAAAATAAAATTCTTATTAAGCCCTAAAATTTAAATTCTTGCCATAGTCTTACGATACTGAAAGTTAAGATCTATACATAATATAATATTTATAGTAATTACGCAGCCAACCGTCATACCAGAGTAATTTTCCTAAAACTTCGCATACTCTTCTATATTTAATGTTATATTCCCTCTGTAACATAAATGATGCAAGTAGAGAGAATTCAACTTCGCCGCTGTTTTGACACACTGGGCTGAACATAGCAATTAAACAATTAAGAATTATGAAATGAAATAGTTAGTATTATTTAAGCGGTTCTAATGTTGTTAACGTGTAATTTGTGTCATTATATTGCTCGAGGCTTAAATTTTAAATGTTCTAATGTTGTTTAATTGTGGTCATGAAAAAAAAAAAAAAACTTAGAACGGTAAAATAATAGGCGCCACTGGAGATAACACGAATTTGCACAGAAACCCGGATCTTTGGTGCATATTTTTTTAGTTTCACCATTGGGATCTCATAAAGAGATACATGGACGGTTAAATTTCATGGTCCGCATCTAGCATAATTCAGAGGCAGTTTGCTGAGGTCTTATGCTCCATGTAAGAGTATGGAATTTTCTTATTATACTATAAAGTGACGAGATTTGGCAACTTTCTTTTTAGGGTTTCGTAGGTGCACTCTAAAAAATCAGCTGTGGCCACCACAGGACCGACCGCAATTACAAAGTACTTGTTCAATTTATGCTGCTTTATCAAAAAATGTCCCAAACAAAAGTTGTTAGTTATTGCTTTACAGCAACTTTTGTTAGATAATTTTTTTCAAAATATTTCTCTGTTGTGAAATATTCGCAAAAATCTTAAAACCGACACGAGTAAACTCCCATTTCTAGTTAACCGATTTTTACCAAAAGTTGATCAACTCGTGCCAATTATGTCAAAAGCTTAAATATGAAGTTTCCTAAAAATCCTTTTAGCCAAATTTGCTCTGCACGTGTACAAGAACCGACAGAAAGACCGACAGACAGACAGATCGACAGACATCATGCTAAAAATAGTCAAAACGTATATATATATTGGCGGTCGGTAAAAGGACTTCATGATACACTAGAAAATGAACTTTTAGTGTACCATGAAGTCCCTCGCTTTTCGTGTTAATTATTTACACATCTTTTTATCGACCGCCAACATATATAAGGGAGGTATTGTGATCATACCAATTTTGACGTTTCGATATTTCGATGGATCTCCACGAATTGAGGTCCCTACATAACGTTTTGACTATATTTAGCATGATGTCTGTCGGTCTGTCTGTCCGTCTGTCTGTCCATCTGTCTGTCCGTCTGTCTGTCCGTCTGTCTGTCCGTCTGTCTGTGTACACATGCAGAGCAAATTCGGCTGCAAGGATTTTTATGAAACTTCATATTTAAGCTTCTGCCATCAATGGCAGGAGTTGATCAAGTTTCGGTAAAAATCGGTTGACCAAAAATGGGATTTTTGCGAATATTTCACAACAGAAAAATATTTCAAAAAAATTTATTTAACAAAAGTTGCTATAAATACAATAACTATGGTCTATTTCTAAGTAGAAAAAAGTAGATAGCGCTGCGAACCGAGTACGATTTACACTGAACAAATACAGTATAGCGGGAAATTTAAAATAAGTTACAACTAGGGCATGGGCGTAGCAACTGGGTTAGCAAGTGATTTTTTTTAATTTAAAAAAGGTTAATAAGGTATTGAAATAAACAAGGCAGATAATACACTTACGTTATTTATACGACATAAATTCAGTTTAATGGGAAATTTGAAAAAGTTAAAAAAATATTAATTTAAAAAATTATGTACTCTATATAAAAAACAGAGATTTGGCTAAAAGAGTTTAAACAAAGCAATAAACCAAAAAATATATTTTCAGAGCTAAAGTTTCTTATTTAAATAATTATTGTAAATAAAAATTAAAAATATATGTATATATGAAGGTCTAAAAATTATATCAATAACTTTTTCTTTGGGCACAATCAGCTGGGCTATCTTTTGGCCTCATATTAGTCCTCTTTCTTGATCTTTTAATTGTCAACTGTCAAAAAATATTTATATGTCAGATAACCTAAAAAATATATAATTGCGTAAAAACAAATTACATGGAGAATTTTCTCCATAAAATCTACTCCAAGAATATAAATAAAAGTCTAAATATGTAAATAATAACAAATTATATGAGAAAAATTAAATAATATAAATAATATATATTTCCAATGTACGACACTGAACATCTGTCAACTTGGACTAACAACAATATTTTTACTGTGTAATAGGGATGACGATCTAAACCAATCCGAAGCAAGGACAAACAGCTCCTATCTTCTTACACACATTTTTCTACTTTGAAATAGACCATAATAACTTTTATTTGAGACGTTTTTTGATAAAACGAAAAATTTTTCTATCTATTTATTCCTACTTATATGTAACGTTTCCATGGTTATAATAAATAATATCTCTGTTAGAAAATATTAGGCCAAGTTATTTCTACTCTGCTGCTAGAATCAAGAGATACTCGACTGAAATATTCATAAACAAATAGTTTGTTATGGCGGTCGGTCCTCTGGTGGCCACAGCTGATTTTTTTGGTTAGATTTAGCGTAAAGTTTACACTTACATACTGGTTAAATTTTAGTGTTAGAAAATAAATAGTGTTAGTGTTAATTTTAACACTGAAAAGTAATATTTCATAAAAATAACACTATCAGTTATAATAATAAATGAGGATTTACACGGTGATTTGGTTAAAAATAGTGAACTTTTTACTTTTTTTAAATGAAAATTATTAACACAAATTTTAATCAAACTGGGAATAAACTTTTACACATGAATTTTTTACTGTGTATGACCAAAAACGTCACTCACGTATCTGTCTGTCCAAAATTGTAGCCAAACGGCTGAACATAGAAAGTTGAAATTTGGCATGCTTGTACTACTTTTTGACCCACATATAGGAAAACTGTAGACATTTCAAAAAAACATCTCGGGAAAAATGGAAACTAAAATGTGTATTTAAGGAAATAATATATATTTTTTAAAAATTTCAAGTGCGATATCATATGGAACTTATTAATGCCGGAATAAACAAAGACATTTTTATTTTTCAATTTTTGTTATGGGTTTCCCACCAAAAATTTGTCAAAAGTCTTTTATCCTTCACCCTGTTTCAGAGAGGGGTTCACTAAATATCTGAAAAAAAAAAAATCAATAATGTACATTGATGGGCGACTGATATATTTACGACTAGGGGGGCAACGGGACGTCTGGTCACCTTATACCTATATTATCCACGTTTCTACCCATATAGGTGGATTGTCGTTGCTATGATTATAATTGTTTTAATATACAAAATTCTGTAGCTTGTATCCCAAAGATCAATCTTAATTAATTGCCAAAGCAGCAAAGGCCATTACAAATAAAAAATTTAAAAAATCTTTTTTTAATTTTGTTTCCTTATTTTTAATGAAAAGAGCTGCTGTTGTAGACGTGAAGTAACTCTAATCACACGGTTTACTGAAATATACCAGCAGTTTCTTAGTTTTAGTAAATATTGCTAGCGACTTGAAAATATTAGGTAAATTACTGAGATAAATGATGGAATTCCCATGCAGTAACGGCGTAGCGGCCCTCTCCACTTTACTGAAAGCAGGTGAACGAGTTTATTCAGATGATTAGTAACATACATTAGACGGAGTAACAGGAAAAATAAACTACAGTCTCAGAGCTTTATGAAGTAGTTAGATTTCATTAGACTGTTCATATTTAATAAAGATGAACTACTTAATATATTTGATAGTTTTACTTGCTAAAGTTTACAAATAATTTTTACCGACCGCCAACATATATAAGGGAGGTATTGTGATCATACCGATTTTGACATTTCGAGATTTCGATAGATCTCCACGAATTGAGGTCTCTACATAACGTTTTGACTATTTTTAATACTGTCTGTCTGTCTGTCGGTCTGTCTGTCTGTCGGTCTGTCTGTTGGTCCGTGTACACGTGCAGAGCAAATTCGGCTAAAATCAGAGCGCGTAAAACAGAATCAACTAAGAAGATTTTAAAAGATGTTACAGAATTAGATGTCATTCTTGGATGCCTTAGGAGTAAATTACAACCCTTGGATGTGACGATTAATAAACCATTTAAAAAATTTATGCGGGAAGAGTGAAGCAAATGGACGACAAAGCCAAATCACGATATTACAACAGGACGTGTGAAACGGCCAACAATTTCAGAAGTACCTGTTCAAAATTCATGGAAAGCTGTAAAACAAGAGATGATTATGAATTTTTTTAAGACATGCGGTATGAGTAACGCGTTGGATGGTAACGAAGAAGACTTAGAAGACTACGAACAGTGAGATTTAGAAAGCATTAATAAGAATATAGCAAAGCCTTTGGTAGACTCCACAAAGAAGTCGAGGAATAGGTCGACGGAAAATAACTTGGAAACTTTCAGTCTTGAAGGAGGTTAAGCAAACCGGGCGGGAATAAAGCTCCTTACTAAGCACAGAATCAAATGAAGGCAGTTTGTAGAGGTCCTGTGTTCCACTGAGGAGTGACACGAACATATATATATAATTACAGTATATGAACGTAAATGTTTTTGAATAGTGTGGTGTTGTGAACAGTGGATGTTTATAGATTTCCACAAGCGGAGCAAGCGAGCGCGAACTCGGCATACATATGCGGTAAACCGCCACACTCTGGACATGTATCAGAGAGTCCGATTAATTTATGCGGTGCTCTCGACACAGTAAGGGTGGAACACACAAGTTTGCTACTTTAAATTAGTTGTTGTAACTAATATACCAAATCCTTTACCGAGCATTTAGGCCAGAACTAAAGGCAACACCAACTATAGGACCCTTAATATGCTAATTTTCAACCTTCCAACAGGCACATTTTTGCCATAAATTACAAGGGAACTATGTTATTAACATACTTCGATGGAATAATCGATGATGATTAAATGTGGTGAAATAAGTCCCCCTCAAAAACAGAGTTTCTCAACCAGAGGACTGCGAGCCGTAAGTGCTATATTGAAATATTTTATCACAAACCAAACACAAAAATCAGCTGTGGCCACCACAGGACCGGCCGCCATCACAAAGTACTTGTATAAAATATATTCTAGCAGCAGAGTAGAAATAACTTGGTCCAATATTTTCTAACAGAGATATTATTTATCATGACCATGGAAACGTTACATATAAGTTGGAAAAAATAGATATTTAAAAAATAATTCAAAAAATTTTTCAAAAATTGTTCGTTTTATCAAATAATGTCCCAAATAAAAGTTATTAGTTATTTCTTTTATAGCAACTTTTGTTAAATAAATATTTCCGAAATATTTCTTTGTTGTGAAATATTCGCAAAAATCCTAAAACCGACACGAGTAAACTCCCATTTCTAGTTAACCGATTTTTACCAAAAGTTGATCAACTCGTGCCATTGCACGTGCACGTGTACAAAACAGACAGACAGACAGACCAACAGACATCATGCTAAAAATAGTCAAAACGTTATGTAGGGACCTCAATTCGTGGAGATCCATCGAAATCTCGAAATGTCAAAATCGGTATGATCACAATACCTTCCCTGAATTACTTTGTGTGTACTTATAAGTAATTTTTGTGCGGTTTCGTAACCGTGGACGAATCATGGATCCATCAAAACACACCAGACACCAAGGAACAGTCGTAACAGTGGACTGCTCCTGGCGAATCGAAGCTGAGGTAGACCAAGGTGGGTCCGTCGGCCAACAAAGTCATGGCCAAAGTATTTTGGGATGCGTACGGTAACATTCACATCGACTACCTGGAAAAGGGCAAAACGATCACGGATGTATATTATGCAAAGCTGTTGGAGCGATTCGACACCAATTTGAAGCGAAAGCGACCGCATTTGGCGAAGAAAAAAGTGCTGTTCCATCAGGACAACGCACCAGTCCACAAGTGCGCAGTCACAATGGCAAAACTCCATGAATTGCGCTACGAATTGGTTCCTCATCCACCATATTTGTCAGTTTTGGCTTCCTGCGACTTTTATTTATTTCCAAACTTAAAGAAATAGCTCGCTGGTATGAGATTTGGATCGAATGAGGAGGTCATCGCTGAAACAGAGGCTTCGAAAAATCGTATTATTTGGGGGGTATCGAAAAATTGGAGAAACGTTTGACGAAGTGTATAGTTCTAAAAGGAGACTATGTTGAGAAACTAGTGCACCCGTTGCAAACTTTGTTGGCAAATACTTCATTACCTTAAAGTGGAACTTGCTCGACACCTCTGACTTCTTTCTCTAGCCATACGCCTTACTTCATCCAATTCAAATTTAATCAACTCTTTGCCCATTATTAAAAACTGGACAAATAATGAGTATTATTCCGAATTATTTATTCATTAACTTTTTAAGATGAGAAAACGATTAATTTTCTCTCTTAAATTTAACATTTATAATGTTAAAACTAAAAATGATTTGAGACGTTAAATTTAAAATATATTTATTAAAATAATTTTTCCAATTTCTTATATAATATAAAAATACGCACACGGAAAAAACGCATACGGATTAATACGCTCGCGGAAAAAAGCGCAACATGAAATAAATCGTGAGAAACTGTTACACTGTAAAATTTAATTGTTTGCACGCTTTAATATATTGCGTTCACATTTGTAAGGTCAAACCAGATCTGGTTATTTTGGTTACTTTTATAGTGCAGTACTGACTTTTAAATGTAAATTTGTCATTTCAAAATATTCCTTACGCTGTAAAACCTAATTCAGATTTGTTGGTTATGATCATTATGACTATTATAAGATATCATTTATCTTCATGACATATATCAAATGGAGTGACATTTTAAGAAAGTAAATTTACCATGTTTTAATACCAACTTCACATATAATTTCAAAGGTGCAAACTAAAAAATTATTAATTTTTACCAAAGCGTGTTTTACTCACTGCATTATATTTACATTTTTGAAAATTTAAAACGTTAGATAATTTAAAACGTTAATCGTAGAAATAAAAAACAATAAAGCATTGAAAAAATAATAATAAAAAAAAGAAAGTAACATTTTTCTTACATACTTTCATCAAAAGTTGAGTTGCAGAATCCATTATTCCACTCGATAGTTAAATATAAAGTATAACTAACACAAGTTATACTTTATATTTATCTTTCATCAAAACCAAATAATTTTTAAAATAATTATTTTTATGCTACTAATAATTTTAATTTATATTATTTTTGTTTAAACATATCAATTAACAACTATTATTATCACGCGTTATATGTCAATATACACTTCGGTAAGCTTCGAAATATTTCGTTATATTTCGGAATCTTGCTTCAAATTTGTTTTTGACGTCATAGCACGCACCCACGCAGGGACACACGTTGGCGTATTATATTATAAATAAATTTAGTCTTGCCGAAAATGTTTTGTTTTCTTACCTAGGCCGATTACTTTTCAATCGCCCCTCGTATTTGTAAAAAGTATCTATAAGCATATGCAAACTTTTTTCCTCTACTGTATCTGTCTAAATAATGATATTCTACAAAAAATTTTACATAAACTCGCATTTTGCTAAGTAATCTTCTTTGCAGCTATTTTATTACTTTTATTTTTACAGTAAAAACATAATATGTCGTAAATTTAAATAACATATTAACGAGAAATCGGATTAACATTATAATCGGATTTTCCGTAAGAACTGAAGTTTATTTTAACGTACAGCGAGTGTAAGTAAAAGTTTAATGTCTAACTTTTGTATTTAAGTTTTATTTTATGCCCTTTTGAGTTCTTCTTATCGTGTTTGCTTCCAAGTTCTTTGTTGGAATAGGGTATAAAGGTAGAAGTGAGTATGTACGCGTACATTTATGCCATAAAATTATCAAAAGATAAATGTTACCTAACAAACTTTAAATGAAGAAGATAATTTAATAACGACTAGAATATATTTAGATGGAAAAGTAAGTCTAGCTAGCCCTTTATACTGCTTCGAGGGAACTGGAACATTTGTAGATAATATGTTATACTATATTGTTATAGAAATAAATTAAGTCATAAACCCTGTTTATTAAATGAAAGAGGTAGAGTTAGAAAAGGTAATCAGAAACAAGTCCCATCCGTACTCTTGGAGTCCTGTATTAGAATCGTAAACATATCACACAAGTCCAAGACGGTTCTTTATTAAGGTGTGTCGGTACGTGCGCCAGCCAACACCGTCCTACTATAAATTCAATATAAAAAACTAAGCACTTTAAATCGACGATACACTTTAATTTAAAACTGTACGTAAACACTGCAAGAAACTTAAGAGTTACTTCCACAAAAACTTACTATTTGCTGACAATAAAAAAACTGTACACGAAAGAAATTGGAAAAGTAAGAAAATTAATGGTGTAAGCCAGTAAAGTAATTCCAAAATACATAGAGGATATCAGTACAATAGAAAATGTGGCCAAACAGCTGAACTGGCCAAATATGAGGAGGTAACATTCAAAAAGTGATTTGTCATGTACAGAATAAGGGAGAATACTGTCTTAGTGTTTTTCTTGATTTAAGCAAGGGTTTTGACTGCACATCTCATGATATTTTATTAACCAAACTGTCTTTTTATGGTTTTGACGACATGAGCCGTGCCATGCTTAAATCATACTTATCTAACCGAAAACAGTTTACCCAATTTAAAAGTAGCGTTTCTGAGTATCTTCCTTTGCATTTTGGTATTCCCCAAGGTTCAGTTCTCGGACTGCTACTATTCTTCATATATGTTAACGACTTGCTTCTCACTGTGACATCTAAATCAATCCTTTACGCTGACGATACAACATTACTAAATTGCAACCATGACCTAGATTCCCGTTTTCTACCAATAAACTAATTTTAAATACAGATAAAACCCAGACCTTGCTACTGAGCATCAGAAAACATGATTTTGCCAATCCCCCTTTCGTTAAATTTCTTAATATCCACGTTGATCCTTACCTTCGTTGGGATCAGCACGTGGATGTACTTAGTCGTAAACTGCGATCGACCGTGTATCTAATAAGGAATCTGAAGCATGAAGTCAGAATAGATGTATTAAAAGCCTATTTCTCCCTCTTTCAGTCCCACCTAACGTATGGGTTAATAATCTGGGGACATTCACCTGCAGCCAATAGAATTTTCAGCTTACAACGTAAAGTTGTAAGAATAATTGCCAGTGCTCCTTTTAGAGCGGATTGTCTAGAGATCTTTTTGTGAAGCTCAAAATAATGTCATTGCCTTCACTATTTATTTATTTGTGTCTATTGTTTATACGCAAAAACTTACACAATTATATCATTTTTAGTGAAACGCACGAGCACAACACACGTTGTAAAAATAACATCCGTGGTAAATTTTTGCGTTTAAATAAATCTAGGAATTGTACAAATTACTTTGCTGTGAATTTTACAATCTATTACCAGAGAGTATTACTACACTACCACTAGACAAATTCAAACTTAAACTTAAACATTTATTTATAAATAATCCATTGTACACAAGTGATGAAATTAACAACGTTAATTTTGATGAACTTGTATGACTTTGTCCTCTAATATTGTATTGACTGACTGAAAGCAGTTCTTTGTATTTGTTATTTGGTCAATAAAAACTATTATTATTATTATTATTTTCTAGTTAACTAAGATTTCAGAAACCTGCCAATGGTACAAATAATTGATCTACGATTTATAGAAGTTCCTCAATAAGAGGTTTTATGTAATTATTTGGAAAATTAAAGTTGTGAATTACATATTTAAAAAATGATAAATAAATAATAACATTTAAAAAAAGAATAAATAAAATAATGTTAACCTATTTTTGTTAATAAACATTCATTCAAATCAGACTTTATCCTTGTTTTGTTCATTTAAACCATCATTTGTCCACCAAGTTCATGCAAAACGTGATTTGTCCAAATTAAATAATTGATTTTTCGTATTTTTGCTCATTAAAATAATAATGACATATTTTACTTCAATGTTTAGGGCCTTAAAAATAAATGGATCGAAAAATTAGGTTCCAAACTTGTTGCAAACACACAACTATGATTATTCGATTATGTTTTTTAAAAATGTTAATGCGAAGTTTTTTACTTTTTTAAGGTCTTCGTATGTATAATCAAGAAACCCTAATACTTATGCATGTCGGTACGCTAGAAATTGTAACCAAACGGAGGGATCTAGATCAGCGGTTCTTAAACTTTGGTCCGCGGATCCTTGGGGGTCCGCAAAACACATTTGACATTAACTTTACATCCCCCAACTTTTCGCTTTTATTCAAATAACTCATTTAATAAAAATCCTACATAGTCAAAACTTTTTGTATTTGTTGTTATCTAACTCATTATTGACATAAATTAAAAACATAAAACATAAAATAAAAACAACTAAACAATAATTAGTACAAATTTAAATATTTTTATTCAACTTCAAATTATTTACAGAAAACATATTATAATAAGATCTATTTTGACCAATATTTGATTCTTTTTACTATTATTTTTATTCATTTTATGTTTTTAGGATTTTGTAGGTATGACCAAATAACGCTTATACCGTCATTTTGTCGTCTGTCTGTCTGTCTGTCTGTCTGTTCGGTAAAAATTGTAGCCAAACGGCTAAACCTAGAGAGTTGAAATTTGGCATGCTTATACAACACTTTGACCCGCACATAGGAAAAATACTAAAACATCTAAAAAACATATCCCTCTAAAAATATAAACAAATATGTGTTCATCGAAAAAAAAATATATTTTTTTTAAATTCTGAGTAGGGTATCAAATGAAAGCCCTTAGCACGTGGATTAACGATCAAAATTTTATTTTTGCAAAATAAATTATTTTGATGCGATTTTTGCCAAAATTGTGCAAAAAAATTTTTATCTCACACCCTGTATCCCAGATGGTTTAAACTAAAAATCTGAAAAAATTCTAAGTAATGTACATTGGTGTGAACCGGAATAGTACAACAGGAATTTTTGATCAGATTATGTTTTCGGAAAATAACGCATTTTTTGTGTTTTTAACTAAAATATGTTAACTATTTAATACGTTGTGTAACATTCCAGATCAGTAGCTCTCGTGGCGTGGTTGAATTTGTCGTACGCTTAATAATATAACTTAACTTGCAAACTAGGGTTCGAATCCTGTTGATTTTTTTTTTTGTTTTTTTTTTGCATTTTTATTTTGTTTAAATTATTTTGTTAAAATTCTAGTTATATTTGGTAAATGTTGCATTTAATTTTTAAAAGCGTAAATTTAATAACCAGTGGAAAGTGTTGAAATTATAATTTAATCTTGATTAGATGAGTTACGTCCGTAAGTTAGTAATTATAGTTGAAGGTAATGGGATTCGGACCAGTCAGAAAATAAAAACAAATTTATTAACTTCGCTAACGTTTCGATTTTATTTAAATCTTCATCAGAGCTTAGTTAATAGTCACGATATAAAATAAAAGTTTTAAAATTAATAACGAACACATCATATTGTCCGGTTATTGAACTCAGAGATAAGCAATGAATAAGCCACGTATGAATTTTTCAATTTTTCAAATTCATACGTGGCTTATTCATTGCTTATCTCTGAGTTCAATAACCGGACAATATGATGTGTTCGTTATTAATTTTAAAACTTTTATTTTATATCGTGACTATTAACTAAGCTCTGATGAAGATTTAAATAAAATCGAAACGTTAGCGAAGTTAATAAATTTGTTTTTATTTTCTGACTGGTCCGAATCCCATTACCTTCAACTATAATTATAATTTAATTCTATGTTTGACGAAATCAAAGGGCGGGACTTATGATGTAAGCAACCAATGGAAGCCATAGGTGCAATTTTCAAAATCTTAATGAACTTTGCTATATAAAAAAAAAATACTGCATATATTTAGAAACTTAAATAATGGTATTAGGCATTCAAATTAAAATTCATAAAAAAATAATTTGACATAAAATTTGTTTTGGCATCCCAAATAATCATCGTTCAGTTACGAAATACCTGCAAAACCCAGAAATGTGTGAAAATTCACACTTCACATCAATTTTTTATTCTATATACTACTAAAAATTTTCATCTCTATAAAACATTTATTAAAATAACCAGCGATACATTTTTACCAATATTTATTATAACGTAGCGCCTATGAGATTATTGAGCAAGAAATTAAGTCTCAAAAACGAAGTAAAATGCCTAGGGTTGGGATGGGGTCCGCAAAAAAGTTGTTCAAGAGGGGGTCCTCGGATTAAATAAGTTTAAGAACCCCTGATCTAAATTATTGATATTCGGCATGTATATACAGCTCTTTCACCCGCATATTGAAAAGACCTGAAACTTTGAAAAAAAAAAAATGTTATGTCGTGTATCCTTATTGCTGAGAAGTCGTGACTGAAGGATGTATCCAAGGAGGGGGCTCTGGGGCTTGAGACCCCCCTCCCTTCCAAGATCTTCAAAAACACTTGGTTTTTACTTGTTTTTGTCAAAATATAAGTGATAAACTCCCCCAAGAGCTCCAAAAGTACGAGGTTGTTATGCGTTTTGGTCAAAATAGAAATAAGGACCTTGGTCATCACTTGTATATTTTCTTTTTTGGTTATTATTTGTTAAGGTGACCATTTTTTGTCAAATATCAAACCAGGACATTTAAAATAGCCCAAGTACAGGCGCGTGCAATAGGAGAGGGGTCCTTGGGTCCTGACCCCCTCCCCCATCAGGAACTAAAAAATCATATACTTAATAAAAACTAATCATAGTCAAAATGTAATTAACATATAAGACCACCCCTCCCCGTAAAGACGCAATAATAAATTTTATATTATTTATCGGATAATTTTTTAGAAATAGACCCCCCCCTCTCAGTTAATTTTTCTAGGAGCGCGCCTGCTCAGTCAGCATGAAGAAAAGTGGCTATCGTAGAATATATATTTAAAAATGTTGCAGAGTAAGCTTAGTTTTTTTGCCTTTAAGTGAAAAAATAAAATGTACTTCTTTTACATATATTGTAGATTAAGAAAGTAATTTTGAAAAGGCCGCTACACTGCTGAACCGTATTTTGTGTTTAAATTTACGCGCGTACTGGATGATGGAACGATTACTCGATCTTTTGAAAAATTATTTTTGATTTTGTGAGCCTAAACTGTACTGGTTATATTTCACGACTAACCACGACCAATGACCAAAAAACAGTACAGTACTGGTAAAACCAGTACGAATGGTTACCTTATATTTGTAGGTATATTAGAGGTGAGGACCTTTTTTTCGGTCACCAATTATACATTAGAAAGGAGAATCAGTTTTTTAGATCATTACTTGTAGTTTACCTTTTTCATAATTTAAATAATTTAGTGTCTTCTATATTAATTTGCCCCCCCGCCAATAAAAGATCTTGGGTGCGCGCCTGTGTCGTGACTTGTACTTTGCTGCCTATGAGCAGAGCCGTAGCAATGTTTTTGGCGCCCTTGGCCAATAAAGTAAATTGATTAAATTTACCTCCTCAAATCCAAAAATAGGCAAAAAAAAGAGATCTTCACTCCTCAAATCCGAGTGAAGAGATAAAGAAAGCTCCTCACTCCCCAAATCCAAGTAATGGGCCAAAACAGGTTTTCACCTGCCAATACTTTTGTACACAATGGCGCCCCTGGCAAGCGCCCCGATACCAACCCGTTGCTACATAGGCAGAGCCGTAGGGCTCTGCCTATGAGATCTTGAAAAATAATATTTTTATCTCAATTTTTATAAGTTACTTCAATCGACATTTCTATATTTCATCTTGAAGCATCTTGTCATTTATTATTTGAAAGTTTATTAGAAATGATGTTAGAATTAATAAATAAGCATTTCCTAGTCACGCCTAGACTGTCCATCACTGTAGATTAGTTCATTAATCGAGGTCTGTGACGACATATCCAATATATCTTTGGATTTAAGTGGAGTGAGACGCGACCGCCGCGGCGTCCGTACGGCGTCCGTAGCCCACCATCGACCGCACTCGTACATCACACCGTCAGATAACATACTGCCACCAGGAGACAGTTTCTCAGAATGGGAAATGCGATAAATGTGTTAAGGACAGAAAAGAAAAAAATTACTTTTAAGTTTAGGTTGGTTTAGCTTGAAATGTTGGTAAGAACTAGTGTTCAGTAAGATGTGAAACTTCTTATTTCATTACAAATAATTTGTAACATTTTTATTTTAGATTTTACTAAAAATATACGCAGACAGACAGGCAGGCAGATAGACAGAAAAATGTATTTTTTTGCAAATATTGTTTTTCAATCATCTGGAACGTGTATAAATCAAATATGAGACCGAAAAATAAAAAAAAAAAAAACAAATATAGCCTCCAATTTTATTAATATATAGATAGAGGTGGCGCTAGTTCTTCATATCTGGAGGGGCCAGGTAATATTTGAGTAAAATCGGGGGGGGGGGGGGAAGAAATATTTGAGGAGGACGTCATTTGTTATCGTCGTTATTAATGCCAAGTGAAAATACGACAGGTGAAAATACAGGTGAAAAGTGAAGCTCAAAAAAAAATCAGCTGTGCCCACCACAGGACCGACCGCCATCATAAAGTACTTGTATAAAATACATTCTAGCAGCAGAGTAGAAATAACTTGGCCTAATATTTTCTAATAGAGATATTATTTAGCATGACCATGAAAACTTTACATGTAAGTATGAAAAAAATGAGATTTTACAAAAAAAAATCGAAATTTTTCGTTTTATCAAAAAACATCTCAAATAAAAGTTATTAGTTATTGCATTTATAGCAACTTTTGTTAAATAATTTTTTTGATAAAACGAAAAATTTCGATTTTTTTTTGTAAAATCTCAATCGCAAAAATCTTAAAATCGAGTAATCTCCCATTTCTAGTCAACCGATTTTTACCAAAAGTTGATCAACTTGTGCCATTGATGTTAAAAGCTTAAATATGCAGTTTCATAAAAATCCTTTTAGCCGAATTTGATCTGCACGTGTACACACGTGGACAGACAGACGGACGGACGGACGGACGGACGGACAGACGGACGGACGGACGGACGGACAGACGGACGGACGGACGGACGGACAGACGGACGGACGGACGGACGGACAGACGGACGGACATACAGACAGACTGACAGACATCATGCTAAAAATACTCAAAACGTTATGTGGAGACCTCAATTCGTGGAGATCCATCGAAATCTCGAAATGTCAAAATCGGTATGATCACAATACCTCCCTTATATATGTTGGCGGTCGGTAAAAATGTCCATACTTCTAAAATAATATTAGTGATGATTTCTTCCTTCCGACAAAAAAATTTTGCACAATTTTGGCAAGAAGCGCATCAAAATAATTTATTTTTGTAAAAATAATATTTTGAACGTTAATCCATATATTGATACCCTACTCAGAATTTAAAAGAAAATATGTATTTTTTCGATGAGTACATATTTGTTTATATTTTTAGGGGGATATGTTTTTTAGATGCTTTAGTATTTTTCCTATGTGCGGGTCAAAGAGTTACAAGCATGCCAAATTTCAACTCTCTAGGTTTAGCTGTTTGGTTACAATTTTTACCGACAGACAGACATACGACAAAATGACGGTATAAGGGTTTTTTGGTCATATCTACAAACCCTAAAAAGAACTTTTAGTGTGCCATAAAGTGGCTCGCTTTTCGTGTTAATTATTTACACTTCTTTTTTGGTTAAATTTAGTGTAAAGTTTACACATACTGGTTAAATTATGGTATTAAAAAATAAATAGTGTTAAAGTAGTGTTAATTTTAACACTGAAAAAGTAATATTTCTTAAAAATAACACTATCTGAATAAATGAAGAATTATACGGTGATTTGGTTAAAAATAGTGAACTTTTTCCTTTTTTAAATGAAAATTTTAACACTAAAATTTTAAACAAACTGAGAATGAACTTTTACACTTATGAATTTTTTGCTGTGTAGAAATTTTATCCTTATTTGCTGCTATCCTGTAAAGGACTTGTAATAGTCACGTAAATTAATTTTGTGGGTTTTTTAACCATGAGGATTTTTTTGCTGTTTTGGTATTTAATCTCATCAACAAATTCTATATTTTCTCCATTCGTTTTTAAGTTGTAAATTCTGGAAAATCAATATTAGATATTTTATATTTAGTAGAAATTATCATTTGAAATGAAAGTTATTTTTGACTACGTAGTAGTAACAAAATTACAGCGATTTCTCGATCATCTGCATTAAATTATGACTTTTCACCCCTTAAACTAGTAAAATCACAGATAATGTTCTTCATTCTAGATTTGGCCACAACTAATCGTTCCCTAAGGCGCTACTAGTTGAATTAATATATCAAAAAGGTTTAAGATGTAGCGGGTTTAATCTAATTCAGTATGCAATGAAGCGCACAACCACTGCAACCAAAGCACTTAATACATCAGAAACATTTCCTTAGCCCTAACTTAATCCCGGTGCATCCGGCCTTATCGTAACCCGCCACGAGCTGGATGAATAAGGATGTGTTACCCCTCTTAGAGGCCATTCAGGAGATTGTGTGTGTTTGGTAATGATAGAATTATAGTAATGTGATAGAGTCGCCTTCAGGAGCGAAGGATTACTATGAGAAACGAAAGATCAGTAGAGAAGGCAGTTATGTTATACAACGGTCGTCCAGAATGAGCAACTGGTTTGGTTTTAGCAACTTGAAAGCCAATACTTAAAAAAAAAAACTTGATGTGAAGTGTGAATTTTCAAACATATCAGGGTTTTGTAGGTATTTAATAAGTGTAAGAAGCCAACAGAATACTAGATGTCTTGGACAGTATTTGTTCTATTGTTAACTGACAATAACTGAAGCGCCTCTAGTGAGATTTTGAGAAACTGACAGGTGGAGGATAGTCGAGTTTGTTTACTGTTGTTTTCTTAGCGAGTTTTTAAAAAATGTCTTTAAAATTGCAAGAAAAAATTAAATGCAACGTGAATTGTTGTGTTTATCTTTGCAATGCAAAAGTAGGTCCTGATAGAGACCTAAGTTTTCATCGTGTTCCGAAACGTGGCAAAAAAAGCCTTATTACCTTCAATTATAACCCTAGAGGTTACTTGGGCCGTGAGAAAACGGAAAATTTCATTTAACGCAACCCTCATATTGAATAATAAATTAATTTCAATAAATATCACAGGAAGATACCATTGAACCTGTCAAAAATATCCTATCTGCGTCAGCCATGATGTACAATGCAATGGCGCCTCTATCGGTAGTGTCAACCCATCAAAATCAGCAGTTTTTTGATAATCACTTTTCTTCGTTATTTGACAAAAATCCCAGCGTTCTTTTCTGCATTTGCTTCGTATTCGTCTTCATTACATATTTAAACGTCTTTCTCACTATTAACAATGTGTTATTTGATTTATAAGTGTTTTATTACTACACATGATTTATTCCTCTTTGATACTTAAAAAACAAAGATCTACTGTAATTAAAAAATAGGTTAATTCACAGCGTATAATAGTATAATAAAATAACTGAACACTCCTGAACTCATAACTGAACTGAAGTGTTGAGTGTAGTGTGGTGTGTAATTCGGTTCGCAACTATTTAAAAAGATTATTATTTTTTTATATTTTTAAAAAAATAAACGTACTATCTTAGCTATAAATACAAAAAATTCATAACATTATTAGCCATAATTTAACAATAAATCAAAAAATGAATTAATTTTGTCAAAAATACAAAACAGCCATATTTTTTAAAACACAATCTGATCAAAAATTTCTCTCGTACGTTTTCAGCTCAGATCAATGTACAGTACCTAAATTTTTTTTAGATTTTTGGTTTAACCCTTTTGGTAAAAGGGTGCGGTACAAGAACTTTTGCACATATTTGGCTAAATTCGTGTTAAAAGAAACGATTTTCAAAAAACTATCTATCGTTCTTTAATCTACGTCTTAAGAGCTTTCTTTTGCCACACAAAACATTTTAACAAATACCACAAAATATATTTTAAAAAAATATTTTTTTTATCAATGACACAAAAAAATCGAAATTTTTCGAAAAATTTATCTGATCAAAAATTCCTTTGAATTATTTCGGTTCCCATCAATGTTCATAACGGAGATTTTTTAAAGATTTTTAGATCTTTTCCTCTGGGGAGGGGGACAAAAGTTTTTTGACACATTTTGGCAAAAATCCCATAATGAAAATTGATTTTTCAAAAATATTCAATAAAATTTGTTTATTGATCCACGCATTAAGAGTTTCATTTGGTATGCTACTCAAAATTTAAGAAAAATATTTATATTTTATTAAATATATAATTGTTTATATTTATTTCGGGATGTGTTTTTTTGAACTCTCAGTATTTTTCCTTTATGTGGGTCAAAGAGTTGTATAAGCATGCAAAATTTTAACTTTCTATGTTAAGCCGTTTGGGTACAATTTCTACCGTACAGACAGACAGACACATGAGTGACATTATAAGCGTTTTTTGGTGGACATACCTACAAAATCCTAAAAACGATGGTTAATACATATCATTCAATGCTCTTAGAATGATGTTAAAAGATTGTAAAAAGTATTTTATGTAACGTTAAGTGTGAAAAGACATCCGAATGAGGAGAGAATCTTTTTTCCATTAATTACGGAATTGGTCCAAGATGAAAGAATTAGATAAAATGAAAGAAAGAGAATTAGTGTAGCTTAATGGATGAAAACGTTTCGAAAAGAGAACTTAAATTGAAAAAGGGAAGTCTTGTATTTCAATAAACAGTTCAGATATACAGATGTTAGGTAAACGATTACAGTGGATTACGAAAAAGGATAGAATTACCGTATTTTTTAATGTATGTCACATCTTATGCCGACTCTACATTGAGAAAAAATTATTGCTCATCGTTGTTGCGCGCCAATCACAAAAAGTATGCTGTTTAATAAATAAACTATAAAACATTTTGAGTAACTTTGTGTTTTTAATTCTTTGTACAATATATTAACTTACTTTAAAATATTAAAACTTTAAAATGTAGTGTAATCTACATACAATATGGGACTTTATTCATATATAATGTCAGATCTTGTATATAAATTGTGAACAGCATTGTTCCTAAAATTGAACCTTGCGGCACCCCAAACTGTATCTCCTGCTCATTTGATTTTCGACCATTAGCTCATACGCGATTGTTTGAAACACTTAATCTGCAACCAATATTGTTTTGACTTAATTAATATATGGCAGATCATTAACATAAATGATGAACAGCAATGGTCCTAAAATTGAACCTAGCGGCACACCAGACTGTATCTCCTGCTCATTTGATTTTCGACCATTAGCCCATACGCGGTTGTTTAAAACGCTTAATCTGCAACCAATATTGTTTTGACTTCTTTATATATAATGGCAGATCATTTATATTAATGATGAACAGCAATGGTCCTAAAATTGAACCTAGCGGCACCCCAGACTTGATTTGATTTTCGACCAAAATTGCCCAAGCCCATACGCGGTTGTTTGAAACGCTAAAACAAATGAAGTGTTAATCGCGATTGTGTGGAGTAACTATGTTTCATCAATGTAAAAACGCCTTTATGCACTGAAAATTCCTGTTTCCTTGTCTTTGAGGGTAATTTGAGGATAATCCCAACTTAGGCTACAAACGTAGACTACATTTCATTCTGATATTATCTTGGGAAAGGTGTGGGGGCCACCGAAAACGTTCTCGTTTCCCTCTTACGCAGCATGTATGGTTGTTAGTGTCAAATTTTACAACTATTTAGTGTTAATTAAACATTATTATACTACATTATCCTTGTGTTTTATTTATTTTAATTTTTGTTTGTTTGTTCTAGGTATGTTGCGCTAATCTTCATCATATTTCAACTTTTTCTGTGGCAATTTTCGTGTTAATATCACGTTAATTGTAAATTATTTCACGAATAGTTAATAGAACATGCGAGGATCATGGTAAGTTATATTGTGTTATAAATTTTACTTGGTTAATTTTACTAAACAAGAATAATTATTGTTGACAAAATATGTTTCATTACAGCGAGTTAAGTGGTTTAATTTATTAGCAACATGCTTCTCAAGGGAAACGAATTTACAGCTCTCTCTTAAACTATGTATGTAATAATAATAACGCTTCAATAAAAAATTAAATTGAGATCATTTATGTCTGAAAATCTAATTCAATCTCTTTGATCTGTAGAATACAGAAAGCAGTGTTGTTCGAATCGATGCGCTTTGTGAGCTAGCTAGATTTGCTCCTTCACGACTACAGATCGACAGAGTTTGAGGTGCAGTCGCGTGTATTTCACTCCCCCTAGACCAGTGATGGCGAATCTTTTGAGTTAGGTGTATTAAAATTCTGAAAAAAAACCTAGCTTAACCCGGGTGTCGTGTCATATCTAGATATTTTGTGATATTTGCAGCCCTAGCAAAAAAGTAGTTATATTTTTGATATATTTATTTGTTAAAAAAGGAAGAACAAATAATTCTTTATAGTAGAGATTTTTTAGTTGCTGAATTGCATTTGCAAAATATTCAAATGAAGGTTGATATTTCGTGCACTTCAAGCACACGCAGAGCCGCAGTAAGGGGGGGGGGCGGAGGGGCGACGGCCCTGGACGCACTAAGGAAAAGGGCGCTGACGGACTTGACTAAGGGGCGCCATTGTGAAGGTGAGGACTTTTTTTTTTTGCTCGTCTCTTGGATTTTGGGAGGTGAGGACCTTTTTTTTTCTAATCACTTAAATTTTAAAAGGTGAGAACCTTGTTTTTATTTGCTAAGGGCGCCAAAACACGGTTCTGCCCCTAGCGCAAGTTTTCCTTACTGCGGCTCTGAGCAAACGCTACTAACTTCTGTCATCTGTCAGTTGGTTTCTTTTATTGGTTTTAATATTATTTAACGCCGAGAATAAGATCTTACAAAAGTACGTAGAGGGAAAAGTTATGAATTAAGCCATCCTTAGATTTTTCAAAGTGCTAAAAGTGTCCTGTAATCGGTTCCAAGCACTTCAAATTTCCTGTTCGTAGTGGCACTCTTTTTCATTCTCCAAACGATTTCTTTTCATATTCTCAAGTTTGGACCTCAAGTCGAGAAATACTTCAGCCCAGATGCGTTCACTGTTCTTAGCCGAAGACAATATGTAAACGATACGTGTCACCCAAAATGTCTTGGCGTGTCATCCGTGACACACGTGTCATAGGTTCGTCATCACTGCCCTAGAATATAATATGACGGGGCTAAAAATCTACTGAAGTTTGCCACTAGTAGATGCTTATCAAGACCTGACAATCCCAATAATAATAATTATTATGGCTTATAGAATCGCAGCATTAATAACATTAAAATGTATAATAAATAAATTAACTGTGTAAATGAAACAGTTTACCTAGGTCAATTAATTACGTTCGCAAAGTGAGAAGAAAAATTTGTAAGTATTGCTGTAAGCTGGCTCCGTTCATTCGGGTAAACGGGGGTAAAATAGGGGAAATAAAATGGCATTATGGGACTTCTCAGTGCTGCATCGGTGTGTCGGAAAGGGCCTTTGCGTCGTCTGCTGTTGCACCAACTGGCTGTGGGAGTCAGTTGGTGCCAACTGCCTCCAGAAACCCACTGTTTCGACTGTTCCTTTGTCTCTGGAGTGTAGTGGTTGATCCATGTTTCATCATAGGTTATGTATCGCAGAAACTCGTTAGGATTGCGACGGGAAAACGCCAGATATGCCATTGAATCGACAACACGATTGCTTATTCTACACTGAGCAAACGCGATACCCTTGCTTTCATACCCAATTCTTCGTGCAAAATTGAAACCACTGAGCCATGTGATATGCCAGTGGCCTCAACAAATTCGCGCACTTTGACTCGTTGATCACTCAAGACCATATTGTGGATTTTGTCAATCACCTCAAGTGGACGTCCTGAACGATGTTAATTACTAGTGTACGATCACGTTTAAACTCATTCACCCAACTGTAAACAGTTTTGAACGCTGGTGCAGATGTGTCATGAACTTCATCCAACCGGCTTTGATTTCTTTCGGTGTTGTGCCTGTCAAATGAAAGTGTTTAACCACTGCACGAATCTCGTTGTTCAGAAATAACAAAAGTTGTTTTCTTCAATCGATTGTAAAAATAAAACCATGCGATGGATATGGCTGAAAATTTGACAGCAGTCTTTTGACAGAGGGTACTTTTCAGAAACAAATTTATTTTGATAGTACTATCTTCATCTCTTAGATTTTGTAAGGACTTATTGACCTACCCTCATAATTGACACACGTTTTATAAAATAATGATATTGATATTTTCTTCTGTGTTAAATAAAAATAATTCCAGACGCAAAACTTAGTCCCAAGGACGGTCGTCGTGAAGTTTTTCTTCTGAAAATCACCAAAAAAACAATTTTACGTCCCATAAAATTTTATGATTACTAATTTCACATTCGTAAGTATTGAATAAAAAAAAATCGTTCAATAGTTTCAAGGTTCTCCTTTCAAAGTTTTTATTAATTTATCTTTTAACAAATTACTATTTGACACTAACGACATCTAAAAATACAAATTCTAATGTTCTACTTTCCCTGTAAAAAGAAAAGTATTTTATTTGTTTCTAAAAATAATCACAAGACTCGACTTGTAGTTAACATCGAGTGCTTGGCTACTTAACTCTATAAAGTAACATTAACACATACTATAAACACGATACAGATTGTCAACTAACTATTTAACATGTGACATATGCTATTGAATGATCGAGACAAGAAAAATAAAGTCTGGATTGTTAATAAGACTGATTCATTAACGTTATCTTGTATTTTCTACTGGCAACAGTTGTTATTATAGGGTTCAAAGAGTTGTAACCAATAAAAGCAATCACTTGAATGATATTTATACGGGTCAGTCAGATTATTAATACAGTATTACTTCGATTAGCGCTGTAGATACGTCCCTAAAAATGCAGCACTTAGCTAAACAGCGCTATAAAGGATCATAAACAGAAATGCTAGTTTGGTAGGGTATTTTAACAATGATACGAACATAAATGAAGATGACAACAAAGTCAAACGCTTCGCTTTGAAGGTGGTAGGTGTTTTTTTCACTACTTCCAACCGAATAACTTTTTTTTTCATTATTCTCATCCGTTTGCATTTTTTTTCTTTTTTTTCATTACTTCATCCGAATATATATATATATATTTTTTTCATTATTTCTTTCCGTATACCTTTTTTGGGGTTTGTAGGCAGGGGCGGATCGACCTATTGGGCGATCGGGCATAGCCCGATGGGCCGATAGCTTTTTGGGCTGTATTTTTATTTTCGATATTAATATTGAAAATATAAATTAAATAAGATTATTTAAATATACTTTGGTCTTAATTTATACCTGGGACCCGGGCTTCTTAAAACGTTCCCTATAAATGGCCAAGTCCTGTCAGCCCGGGCCGAATCGTCTAAATCGCCCGGACCGATTCAGTTCTTCGATCCGCCCCTGTTTGTAGGTATGACCAGGGGTGATATTCAGCGGGTACGCACAGGTACGACCGTACCCGTTGTTAAAATTTCTAAAGTTTTCCGTATCCGTTGTTAAAGACACCTAAAATTATCCTCACTTTGCCCACAAAATCAGGCCTGTGACATTACATGCAGAGATGACGTCGCTGGCCTGAGTTAAAAAATATGTCGTCGATAAAAAAAAAATATTTAAAAAAAAATTGTATGGTATCAAAAGAAAGCTCGTAGCAGGTAGATTAAGGAACAAAAAGGAGTTTTGAAAATTGGTTTTATTAACACGATTTCAGCCAAAAATGTGCTATATTTCAAAATTATTTCATGTATGAATACTGATGTTTAACTAATTTCTAATACTATGTAATTATGTGAACAATTCACTGGGTTCGTCCCGTTTTTGTTCCTCCAAAATAAATAAATAAATAAAAAACCGTTTTTGTCCCGCCCCCTTTTACCCAAAGGGGTTAAACTAAAAATCTGAAAAAATTATGGATAATGTACATTAATCAGAGCTGGAAACGTACCAGAGGAATTTTTAATCCGATTGTGTTTTTGAAAAAAATGCAGTTTTTGTGTATTTGACAAAATTAATTATTTTTTTAATAACTAAATTATGTGGCTAAGATAGTGTGTGTCTTTTTTTAAATTAAAAATATAATGTAATTTTTTTAACAACTGATGTCTGAGTTTTGAACACCATACTACACTTTACACTTTAGAGTGTAGTGTTCAGTTATTTTATTATACCATGTGTTCAAAAAGAAATTACATAAGGGTTGGCTGTGGAAAAATAAAATAATGTCTATTGCAAGCTTTATATAACAATTGACTAACGTTTAGGCACAGCCTTAGTAAACATTCAAATTGGAAATTATTTTTTATTTTATTTTTTTTAGTTATATTGTTTTATTGGCCATTTGTCTATACAACCATATTAGCCAGCTAAATACAAATTTATACATTATACACAATAAATACAAATTTATACATTATATATACAATATATTTTTTGATTTCACAGGTACAGAAAAATAAACATAAAAAACTCAAGAAGCTGTTCAAAATGACCACCGTTTTCCTGCAGACACAAATTTACTCGTCTTTTCGTACTATTAAAAGCATTTATAAGAATTTGAGGATCTTTTTTGACAATAGTATGACAAGTTCCTAATGATAAACCAGTCTCTTGCGACAGTGTACGTAGTGATGTAGTGGGTTGCTCGTTCATACGTTGACGAACATCATCAACTGTATTTTGAGTACGAACTCTTGGCCTTCCAGTTCTATCTCTATGAATAATGCTCCCTGTACCTTGGAATAACACAACACATCTTTTAAGTGCGCTGTAAAAATCTCCTTCGAGGAAAGCAATATCTGGAAATTGTTGCCGAAATTCCTCTAAACATGACACCGCACTGTAAATCCATTCGCCGTTCACTCGAATACCATTTCGAAAATATGATTCAATCATAAATTTTTTCTGTTCTATTGTAAAAACCATTATAATTGTAGCTTAATTGAATTTTCAATAGAAACTTATGACAAGAACAGTGATGACAGTTAATTAATTGACAATTAAAGCTTGAAGTACACATTAGGGTAGTCCGATTGCTTCTCGGGACATGGTGTGGCAGAACCATAACTCAGCCAAATTATAATTTGAGCTAATTTAGCAAGTACACATTATTTTATTTTTCCACAGCCAACCAAAATTTATTTTTGAACACATGGTACTATTATACGTTGTGATTTAACCTTTTGTTTTTAAAGTATCAAAGAGGAATAAATCATATATAGTAATGAAATACTTATCTTTTTTTTCACTACATTCATCCGTAAACATATTCTTCAGAAAAATTATCAATAAATGAAATAAATAGAAATTGACCCAGATTAAGATTAGAATTTTAAATCTAAGCGGGGTTATAATATCCTGTTATCGAAATTCTTTATTTTTTGATATTATCAAATTAAATTTTCTTAAAATTTCCGTGTTGGAATTTGAAAAATATTTAATCTTAATAGTTATGTATTTCAATACCATTCATGTTTACACGAAATATGATAATAAAAATTAATATTGCACTAAAATTATTTTATTTTTAAATTATATAAGGTTATTTTATGGTAGGGAGGATTAGTTCTAGTTTAGGATAACTAGATTAACAATTCGTTCGTTAGGTTTACATATTTCTTACATGCGAGGTATTTAATATTGTTTATATTTATTTTGTGGGATGAGGAAATGCGGAAAATATTTTAAAATAAATCTTTAAATACCACAAAAAGTTAAATATTTACACAATATAAACAAACTAAATCGGAAGTTTACTTCCAATATTGAAAGCACACTCCTACTATATTTATATTACAAACTGCAGTTAAAACATAAAATTGAAAACAAACAAAGATTTTTTTTTTTCTAATATAGGGTAGGTATATAATATTTATTCACTATATTCAAGCTGATAATTTTAATATTAATGCAATTACTTGGATTATTACAGTGCCACAATGAAAGAAAGAGAGAGAGATAAATTACTTTCATCTAAACCATAGAATAAAATTCTTAAATGGATGATTTTTTTTGTTCTATTCCAAAATCTTGTTTGTGTTTGTATTTTATTTTTAAAGAAAAGTTTTTGAAGCCCTGCTTTATTACATGGTAGATTGAACAATTTAAATATAAAATTTTATTTTGTTAACGATCAAAGCGAAACATCTGTCGAAGACGTATGAGAAAACAAAATTTTAGAAATACAAGATACAACCCTTGGTAAACACAACTTTCAATCCACTTCAATAGAAGATAAGACCAAAATATTATGTACAGTACCTTGCAAAAACATTCCAACTATATTATTTTGCATATGGATTATTTTAAAAGGGGAACTTAGGATTCTTAAAATGAATCCAACAAGAAAACTAAAACAAGGAAATAAGACATCATTTCTGCTAATAAATAAATATTCTCTAATTTTATTTTTTATGTTTTGGCGCTCATTATATTCATATTCTTGCTGAATTTCCTAAATATAAATATTTATTCTCTATATAAAAAAGTGAAGTGTGTATTTTCACACATTTCAGGGTTGGCAGGTATTTAATAGGTGTAAGAAGTCAACATAATACTGGATGTCTAGGTATATTTATCACATCAAAATCAACAGTTTTATTCGTTATTTGAGAACTAAGAGCTTCCATTTAATTTTTTTAAACAAAATTGAAATAATTTGCTCAATATCCCAGCGTTTTTTTCTGCATTTGCTTCGTATTCAAGTCTTCATTAGATTAATAAGAAATATTTTACAGTGTAGAGTGTAGTGTAGTGTGGTGTGAGTAACTCAGTTCGCAAATATTAAAAAATTATTTTATTTTTTTAATATATTTAATTCCAAAAAAATACACGCACTATCTTAACTATAAATACAAAAAATCCATAACATTATTAGCCATAATTTAACCATAAATTAAAAAAATACATTTTTTCAAAAACACAAAACTGCCATATTTACCAAAAACACAATCTGATCAAAAATTCCTGTCGTACGTTTCCGGCTCAGATCAATATACATTACCTATAATTTTTTCAGAATTTTGGTTTAACCCTTTTTAGTAAAAGGGTGCGGGATAAGAACTTTTGCACATTTTTGGCTAAATTCGTGTTAAAAGAAACGAATTTCAAAAAACTATCTATCGTTCCGTAATTTACGTCTTAAGAGTTTTCTCTTGATACCACACAATAAATTTATTTATTTATTTTTTTTATCAACAACACAAAAAAGTCGACGTTTTTCGAAAAAATTATCTGATCAAAAATTCCTGTTCCAGTTCTCTTTCAGTTCCCATCAATGTTCATAACGGAGATTTTTTTTAGATTTTTATATGAATCCCTTTGGGAGATAGGGTAGGGACAAAAGTTTTTTGACACATTTTTGGCAATAATACAAAAAAAAAAATAGATTTTTCAAAAAAAAAAAAATTTTTGAAAAAATGCCACTCAAAATTTTAAAAAAATATTTATTTTTTTATTAAATACATATTTGTTTATATTTATCCCGCGCTGTATTTTTTTGAACTCTCTATAGGTTTTCTATATGTGGGTCAAAAAGTTGTACCAGTATGCCAAATTTCAACTTCCTATGTTCAGCCGTTTGGCTACAATTTCTACCGTACAGACAGACACATGAGTGACGTTATAAGGGTTTTTTAGTGATAGTAACTACAAGACCCTAAAAATGGCAATATATTAACAAGTAGTACCAATGGTTAAAACATAAATTCAGTACCATAATTGGTAATAAAATCATGCCGATTTTCAACTTTTTAGATACAGCAGTTTACTCTCAATTTCTACCGTACAGACAGACATTTAAGCGACGTTATAAGTGTTTTTTGGTCATACCTACAAAATCCTAAAAAATGGATGATTTGACATTTTCAGAATCTTGTTCGTTGTGGCGTTGAACTAATAAGATGAGAAACACTGGTGTAAAAGAGTATAATTGAACCGGTAAATTCATCGTTTTATGTTTGCTATAGATATTTATTTTGAAATATTCCATTTATTCAACAACGATCCTTTCAAGTTCCTGAGAAAGCTGCCGTGTTATGCCACTGTGCTTTCTAGGTCAAATTCTTCACTCCCCTATATTTTTCTTTCGTAAAATGAAGGTAAAAGCGATCGAATAAAGCTCAAACACGAATTCCAAAATAGAAAAAACATTGTATATTTTGTTCATAAAATAAAATCCTTTCAAAAGAAAAATCGTCCATTTCAAAAAATCAACTGAAATTCTAGCAATATTCGCGTTTACCTAGTTTCTTTTCATACACTTTCTACATTCGTGTCTCTAAGCACGTATCGACAAACATTGAGTTTTTTTTTTTTTCGTTTCGTATTTCGAATCGTGAGTCCTTTCTACAGATACCATCCTTTCGAATGAAAGGTAACCAAAAGATTATTTATTCATGGCAAAGTTAGGGTTTGAAACAGGAAACTAAATCTAATGTAAATTATTTACACTATACTAAAATCGAAGTTGATGGCAAAAACGTGAACATTTTGGGAATTGGCAAATTGTAAAATTAGGTTAGAGTAAAGTTTAGAGCAGCAATATAAGTATTTGTAATTGGATATTGATCATTTTCATCAAGTCTTTTGGTGGTGATGGACAACGTGCAATCACGGCGTGTCACGACTCACGAAGTTTAAATTTTAGTAAATAGAGGGAATAAGAAGAAAGAATTGTCCATTTTGTATCATTATCTATGCTGGATTTTATATCTCTTTGTACGACGAAGCAACATGTCTTCGTTGTATGAAGGTGTTGGTATTATTTATTGTTTAATTTTGAGTGAATTTGACTGGATATGGATAACTCAACAATCTCATTCTAACTAGTTTGCGCTTTTTCTCTAATCAGTTGGATCTGATGGGAACATTAACCGAAATACTTCATTTCTTATAAAAATTTCTTCATAAGTTATCTTATGAAGAAATTTTTAGATTGTTTTAAGTATCCTTTTCTTAAAATAAATTGAGCCCTGCAAATCCGTGGATTTTTCTGCGGTTGCAGATAAATTATCATTTAAATCGTGCGGACGCATATAAAATATCATATCCGCTTATCCGAAATATGCCCATGAACATAAAATCTTCGGTTAGAAGTGTCTTCCCACGGAAGACGCGTTTAGAACCCCAAAAATGTAAAGCTGGCATTTGTATTTTGCTTATGGTAAGAGTGAAATAATGATACGTTATGGAACTTTTTACTCTTCCCATAAAGATCTATTTTACGCTTACCTTTTAGTCACGATTCACGCGTGAGTCACGAAGCACGCGTGCCCGTGAAGCACGCGTGCCTGACCGTGAAATTTCAAAATTTATGATTTCGTGTGCGTGCGTGTAATTTTAATCTGACTTCGTGAGCGTGCGTGATCGTGACAAAATTTTATTCACGCGCCCAGCACTAAAGCAAACTACGACCACGACAATATTTTGAAAAACAATAAAGCCAGTTTTGTTGATAAATAATTGATTTTGATCTCAAATCCCGAAATATAAAAGGCAACCTCCGTACATATATTGTACCACTATTGGTCAGAATAAATTTATATCGCAAAATTTAGAACATTCACTTGCTTTGCGTAGAATAAATTTTAATTGTTAATACTATTTAATATTATTTGTGTCGCAAAGTAAACACAATTAAAAATACCGCTCTATTTATTTAACGCCAATGCGGAAACATACAATTTTTTTATTATATACTAATTTCGAAATTAGGACCAAACGTGCTTGTTAATAATCATTAAAATATATATCTATTTAATTGTTCATTTGTAATTTGAAATGAAATATTTGCAATTTATTTTTTGTCAGACTATATTTATGAGTTTTATATATTGGGCAATTTGATTTAAACAATGACTAATTTATTTACAATAATTTATTGGTTTACGATATCATCATGTGCAATCATATTGATAGCTATCTTTTTAAATATTTTTATTTGTTCTTTTGAGTATCAATTTAAATTAAAACATATTTTTCTAGTTCCAGAACCAAAAGTAATCCATTTTATAACAGTTTTGAGAATGCCTCGACTTTAACGAATGCTGATTACTAATGGTATTTTGTTTAACATCCATATCATGTAGGCCAGTGGTCTTCAACCTTCTTACATCTGCAGAACCTTACAGTTTAAATGCTATTTCTTTGGAACCCCAAGGCAAAAAGCCACAATAAGCTGTATTTTTTCAAATTTAGGGTCAAACGTTTTAAAATAATTATTTAGATGTATACTATTGAATTTAGTCTTGATTAAAATTGATATTTTATAGCTGACTATATACAGGCTATTCCAGACGTTTAGGCGGAACTAATTGGAATTTTCATTTTTGTAAGTTGTCATTGTCGCACTTTTTATGGCTTGCAGTGGGCTTTTCCTAAACAAAATGAGCAAAACCCTCAATTATTCGGTAAAAGTTACTAGAATTGAAAATCTAGTTCCGCCTAAACCAAAGAAACAAGCTATATATACTATTTTACTTTTTAAATAATGCAATACCTACCTAATATAATTTTTAATCCAAATTATAAATAAAAATTTAATGGAATAATTAGCGATAGGCGATAGGCTTATAAACATTTATTACCAATCATTCTAAACATAAAATCAAAGTAATATAGTAATTTATAAACATAAAATCCAATAATACAGTACAAAGTTCATATTTTAATGGTAGGTGATATAAGAAAAAAATAATAATCACTACTCAACAAATCTGAACTTTTTGTCGAGTAAAATTAGCTGTTTTGGAATAAATGTGACCTACTGATGACGAAAATGGTGATTAAGAAATTTGTAGCACCCCCAGATTTAAAGTTAGTATTCAAAATTTACCTAAATCATTGTATCCAAACAGTCATGTAAAAATGGATGTGAAGTGTGAATTTTCACACATTTCAGGGTTTCGCAAGTATTTATTAACTATGTGATGATTATTTGGGATGCCAAAACAAATTTTATGTCAAAATATTTTTTTATGAATTTTAATTCGTATGCCTAATACCTTTATTTAAGTTTCTAAATATGTGCAGTATTTTTTTTATATAGCAAGGTTCATTAAGATTTTGAAAATTGCGCCTATGGCTTCCATTGGTTGCTTAAATCATAAGCCTCGCCCTCTTATTCCTTCAAATATAGAATTAAATTATAATTTCAAAACTTCCCACTGGTTATAAAATTTATGCTTTTAAAAATTAAATGCAACATTTACCAAAATATAACTAGAATTTTGACAAAATAATTTAAACAAAATAAAAATGCAAAAAAAAAAACGGAAAAAATAAAAATTGACGGGATCGAACACAGTTTCTTACAGTAGTTTCAACTCACTAAGCGACAATGCTACCACTGTGTTATACAGGATCACTCCTTTAGTATGGTAAATAGCGGATTAAATATATTACATATTTTACTTAAAAACACAAAAAATGCGTTATTTTCCGAAAACATAATCTGATCAAAAATTCCTGTTGTACTTTTCCGGTTCACACCAATGTACATTACTGAGAATTTTTTCAGAATTTTAGTTTAAACCATCTGGGCTACAGGGTGTGGGACAACAATTTTTTTGCACAATTTTGGCAAAAATCGTCTCAAAATAATTTATTTTGCAAAAATAAAATTTTGATCGTTAATCCACGTACCAAGGGCTTTCATTTGATACCCTACACAGAATTGTAAAAAAATATATTTTTTTTCGATGAGCATATATTTGTTTATATTTTTAGGGGGGTATGTTTTTTAGATGTTTTAGTATTTTTCCTATATGCGGGTCAAAGAGTTGTATAAGCATGCCAAATTTCAACTCTCTAGGTAGGCCGTTTGGCTACAATTTTTACCGAACAGACAGACAGACAGACAGACAGACGACAAAATGACGGTATAAGGGTTTTTTGGTCATACCTACAAAACCCTAAAAAGACCAGAATAAAACCATTTAATTAAAGTTGGGGAACCTCTGAAAACGTTCCACGGAATCCCATGGTTCCGCGAAACACAGGTTGAATACTACTGATATAGGTTATTAATTTTACATTATGTGGAAAATCGAGACAAACGACGTCCCGCTTCCTTTCCTCAGGACATTTCTATAAAAATCCGAAAACAGAAGGGTAGGTCACTCTAACTGAGAGACTGCTCCTATAGGTCAGTCGTTTAATCAACGCAGTTGGTCATTTTGCGTCATAACTTCAATGACAAACTTAGTGGCGAAAAAATAACTAAATGGATTTTTTTTTGCATGTCAATTATAGACTAATATTACTCTTCACTCTTTTATTTTACTAAAACATACCTTTGAAGTCATATTTAGTTTGTGTTCGATAGTCATTTTGAAGATTTGCAAATTTTAAAAGTGTTTATTTAATATACACATAGGGATATTTGTATTGGTATCGTTAAATAAAACGATGTTTACATTTGACATTTTATAATACGCCTAACTTACAGTAATTTCTATAAACCTTTTTTATTTAGTTTGTTGTTTATTTAGCAGTTTTGCGTTTAGTTATATATTTTCTTATAGATATCTTACAGATTTCCATTTGATATTGCGTGTAGTGTCTTTTTAGGTTTAATTCAACGTATTTCTATTTTCTTTTCTTTGATCATATTTTTGGATCATATCAGCCCTTTTTAGGACTACTTACCTTATTATACTCTATCTCAAATAAACTGATAGTAATAAAATTTATTATTTGTAAAAAGTTATTGTTTTATCACACAGAAACGGCAAAACAAAAGCGACAAAATATGAATAGTTCGAAACGAAATATTGTTAAAAACAACCGAGTGTGCCGCACATATTGTATGGGAATACGAATTAGGGTTAGACAACAATAGAACACAATAGATCATAAAAGTTTTGACCCTAAAATTTTGAGAAATAATATGGTCACAGGGGTGTGTTTAATGATATGATAAATATGGTCACAGGCGTGCGTTTAATAAAATGATAAATACTAATATAGAAATACACAAAACCAATTTAAACGTGTTTAAAATGTGCACGCCACGTAACTGCCTGACAAAATGAATTATTACTATCAGTCTTTCAGAGATAGAGTATAGAATAATTTACTTGTTTCTATTATGTTCTTATTCTTATATTTTCATTTCATTACGATACAAGTGACAGCGTACGAATATTACATTCGTTAAATGGATGCTATGTAGACGTACTAAACATGACGTCACAAAAACATGTGACGTTTCCAGTGACGCAACTGCACTGATTCGCGGACTGACCTATATGTAGTTATCATTTGCAATTAGATCATTATCTGTGAAGTTTGTTTTTTGTAATTCGTTAAGAAATCTTTCTTAGATTATTTTTAAATTCTATTAAAGCAATTTCCTTTCAATTTCGTAACCAATACTTAACAGAATCTTAACTATCGAAAACCAGTACTTAAAATGTAAGTACTTAAATTTACATAAACACTCTGTCTGTATTCTACAATTTCAAGTGTTCTAATCAGTGTTAAAAATAAAAAACTCAATAAAGGAAGTACTTAAGAATCTCGTGGGAACGTATCATAAGTGAGGTTATGTTTCGGGAATGACAGAGGAAGCGGCTATTCGACCCCTACTATCTTATTTTTTTAGTGGTTGTCTACATAAATTATGACTGGATATAAGTTCTCAAATCTCATAAAATTAAGAGAAATATTTGTGTCTAACATAACCAGTTAACTTGTGAACTAATTTTAGAAGTTAAGATATGAGTTAATAAGCTTCCTGACTTTTACTTAAGAACTTGGAAAATTAATATACAATGTTGTTTTTTGAATGTTTTTATGACATTTTTTTATGAATTTAATTATTATGACAAATGTGTTTATAAGAATTTTTAAACAGAACTAAGTTTTTCAGTTTAATTTTTAAAATGTGTTAAGTTTTTTGTCTTTTTATACTATTTTTAGTTGGCTTCGGTAGTACAGAGATAGCGACACTGCTTCACGTCTAGAGGTCCCAGATTTGAATTCCGGTCGGGATTTGGATGTTTATTTTCTTCTTTTTAACCCCATTCTCATTAATTATATAGAAACATAGCTCCAGATTAATCGTTAATACAAAGGTTCGAATTAATTTAGTATTTACACGCAAGCAAATCACTGTATTTGTAAATAATTTATAAAGGATTACGAATTTAGAAAAAATAATACAACAGAACGAACAAATAGTACGAGGGTTGCCTCTTATATTTCGGGATTGCGCTAAACTAGTACTGCCATCTGGTAACTGACGCTTATATCGTAAAGTTTGACGGTATGCGTACTCAGAACGTTTTCACGTACGAGTGCTATTTGTGTTGTTTACAGTAACTTAAAAAATCTCGACTAAAAATGGAATTAAATCGCAAACATTTTCGAGCGATTATTTTTTATAATTTTCGACGTGGATTAACCCAACAACAGTGCATCGATGAACTTATTTCGACTTTTGGCGATGTGAAGGACTACTGTTTATCGATGGTTTGCTGACTTCAGTCATGGCCGTAGTTCGCTTAACGCTACGTACAACCCTCAGCGATTATTAGATTCTTATACAAAACTAACAATCTGAAATAAACTTAGTAACAATCTATACATCAAATTTTACACAGAACTTTTATCTATCTAATAGGATATTTTTGATTGTAGAAAAAATTATTGTAAAAATGTTATTGCTCGATAACTTAATAATAGGTATCACACAACAATTTTCTGTAATTTTTTAAATATATTTGTGGGTTTCAAATAATTTTTATATTTATATAATTTTATGTAGAAATGTTCAAATAATACGTCAACATTTTTTTCGACATGATTGTTTATAGTTTACAACCTTCGTCGAAAAATATTATACTTGGTGATATTGAAATGCCACTTGGTACAAATATTCTTTACATAAAATAAATCATTTTCACCCGCAGCACCTATATTGATAACCGCGGCAGATTCGAGATGGCGGCAAAAGTAGATTACCAAGTACAATAACTATAATTAATTTTCACAATAGAATTTGTAGTATGAAGCTTTAGCTACAATTTGCAGCATGGTACAAAAATATATGTCGATTGGTTTACAAGATGGCGTCTATAATGCAATTTGTTTATTTAAAATTATATGACAGTTCTTTTTACAATTAAAAATATCCTATTAGATAGATAAAAATTCGCTGAAAATTTGGATGTATTTCTTGTTACTAATTTTATTTCAGATTGTTAGTCTTGTATAAGAAACTATACGCTTGTGCGAACTCTTAAGGACGAATTTCGTGAAGGTCGTCCAAAATCGGTTGTTGTTCCGGAAAACATAGATGCTGTGCGTGAACTGATACTGCAAAATCGTCATGTGATTTATCGTGACATTGAGGTATCCTTAGGCGTTAGTGGGACCAGCAAAAATTCACTATTGCATGAACATTTGGACGTCAAAAAGATTTGTTCGCGTTGAATTTTCAATTGGAGTAGAAAAAGTGCTTCAAAAATTAGTTCAAACGCATACAAAAGTGTATTAATCTTCATAGAGAATATTTTAAAAAACAATAAAGACACTTTGGTTGATAAATAATTGTTTTTGATCTGAAATGTAAAAGGCAATCCTGGTATATGATCTTTACGTACGATAAGACGGATCTCAAATTTATGAGACAATTTTTAGAAAAACACATTTATTATTACGATAACTTGTACCAGCAACATTCTCTTCATCTTCACTCTCTGTACTATCACTCGTCTCGTTAATGTCACTGTTCGTATTATTTTCGTCTGAACTATTGTCAATTTCTTCATAAACCAGTCATCTTCGACACTATCCAATGCGTTGTTTATACCGCATTTCTTAGAAGACTTTATAAAAGTCTTTTCTTTTACAGCTTCCCATGAATTTCTTACCCAGGTACTTCTGAAATTGTCGTTTCATATTTTCTGTTGCTGTAACATCGTGATTTGGCTTTATCATTCATTTGTTCAACTCTTCCCGCACAAAATTATTAAATAGTTCATTAATCAACACATCAAAGGGTTTTCGTTTACTTGTAAGACCTCGAGAAATGACAGCTAATCCTGTGTTGTTTCTATTATATTTTCTTGGTTGATTCTGTTTAATGCGCTCTGAAATGATTCCGCACTAACATCGCACACTTTTTAAACAAGTATACCTTCACTCCAATTTTAAGTCAATTTTTCTGCGTAAAAAGGTGCGTCATATGGTCCGAAAAATAAGGTATATAGATAGGCTTGCCATACGTCCCGGTTTAACCGGGATTGTCCCGGTATGAAAGTATAGTCCCGGCGTCCCGGGCAGTTTGTTATTTTGTCCCGGATAATTCGTAAAAATTAAAAAGTGCAATATATACATGCAGTACAAAAAATGCAGCCTCGGAAAATGACGATTAGACAACTATAGGCTATTCCAAACCTTTAGGCGGAACTAGATTTTGAAATCTAGTAATTTTTAATTATTAATTCGGACTTTTAGTCATTTTGTTTAAGCTTTGTAAATCATACTCACATTGCATTTGAATTTTTTGTTATTCTTAATAAAAATTTCCCATTTGTTTGTCTTCAAGATATGGAAAGATATATTAAAATTTTTGACATATGCCATTCGTTTCTATCGTTTCACTGTTGGAATTTAAAATTTTCACATACCAAACGTGAAACATGAAATAGCCCAAGCAAGGTCCCTTCTCGTGACAACCTAATAGAACGAAATTTCCATTTAGTTCCGCCTAAAAGTTTGGAATAGCCTATAATTAAAAATAACGAATTTTTAAAGAAATTTCGCGCTAGTGATAAATATTAATAATAAGTTAAGTTCAATTAAGAGTAATTAAAAATTATTACTGCGTAAATTTTGATTTTTATTAACCACTCCGTTATGTATCCTTTTTAATCATAAGTACTAGCGTAGAAGGCGTTACTTTCTGTTTTTAGCAAAATCTCAAAATTGTCCCGGTTTAAGAAAAAAATATTAAGTAAGAGATAGTGAATACATACATACACCAAGACTAATTTATATATTATTGTAGATAAAATACCTGATTTATGTTTAGTAAATATAAATCAAAGTAATAAATTACTAGAAAATTTATGTTTACTTTGGAATTTCTTAATCTTAAATCTAGAAGAATCTTATCTCATATAAAACATAAGATTAATACGAAATTCATGTTTATAGCGTTGTAAGATCGTAATACTAAATAACAAGTGTACTATATAATCCCATGGTATTAAGGAAAACACCACTATCCTAATATTAGACGTTCCGGGTTCTATTCCCGGGCGGGCGCGTGTGTGCGCTTTCAAGCGGCTAATCTACAGGTAATGTCCCTGGGTGCGGGGCGATGTAGGGATGGGGACACTTCACTCACTATAAATAAGCAGCACGACCCGCGATCATGTATTTCACGCACCTTAATTGGCCCACTTTTATTGCTATTATATGTTGATAGAGGGGTTGGAGTGGTATTACTAAATAAACTACAGGTAAATTTTGATTAGTATGAATTAGAATTCAGCCGCTTGTAGGATCCCTAAATTATATTAGTTTGCCTGTTCGCATAATTTTTACTTGGAATGTGTAGTTAATTGAGTGAGTTAATTGAAATAAAATCAGGCATATTGCTATACTTATACCAGGACCAGATAAAGGGGGGGCTAGGAGCGCCATATAGCCGAGTCCCCGGGAGCGCCGGCGCCCCAATATTATTTATATTTTATAATAATAATAATAATAATAATAACTTTATTAAACTAGACATACGTCTAATAATACAAAAAAAGAAAGAAGATACATTGCAAACACATAAATATCTTACATATAATAGACAACATGTTATGGAAATACAAGGTGTCTCAAAAGAAATTTTATATTTATTTAGCTTACTGCGTGAACGCAACGTATGCGAGGGGCGCGGGGGTTATGTCAATCGGTAGCCTGGCTATTGGGAATGGGAATATATGGAGCGTTTCTCGGGAGCAGACCGGGCGTTATGCGTGCGAGAGTTTTACAAAAACGATGATTCGGCGACTGTAGCGCGTAGAAAATTCTGCAGTATTCGAGGTTTTCGCCACTTAAATGATGCGCCAGGCATTCCTCTCATTCGACATTGGGTTAAAAAGTTTGAAGAGACTGGTACCACGCTGGATAAATCAAAATCTGGGCGACCTAGGTCATCAAGAACGGTACAAAACGTGGAGAATGTTAATCAGTCTGTTCGTGACGACCCGAACCTTTCAATTCGGAAGCGCGCAAGTGCTTTAAATGTGCATAGATCATCATTACATCGCATTATGCACAAAGACCTAAAGCTGCACCCCTACAAAATTCAATTGGTGCAAGAATTAAAGCCCCAAGATGCCAGTCAGAGGCAATTTTCTCAGGCAAATTGATCTCCCGGAGAGGTGACATAAATTGGCCTCCACGCAGTCCAGATTTAACCCCTATGGACTTTTTCCTATGGGGTTATCTTAAATCTAAAGTTTACGCCAATAAACCGACTTCACTGGCGCATTTGAAAGAAAATATCCTTCACGAAATGGCAGCCATCCCTGAGTCCACCTGCCGAGACGTCATAAGTAATTTTACTGTTCGATTAAATGAGTGCCGAGAACGCGAGGGTCTACATTTAGACGATATTATTTTTAAGAAATAAATCCCCAAAAAGTGTATTTTAATAATTAATAAACATTTTTTCTATATACGGCTTACTTTTTTTTTAATCGATCCACTAAATATAAAATTTCTTTTGAGACACCTTGTATTAATTTATTACACAAAGCAAATAATGCCTGAACATACTTAATAAACAATCAAACACTAGTTTATGAACTCTTTAAAAAATACTGTTTAATTTTGTCTTTAAATATTTTACTGTTATTTGATTGTTTAATATCCGATGGTAGAGCGTTATATTCGTTCCAACTTTTATAAATAAAGCATTCATAGATGATTTTAGATTAGTTTTTACCGACCGTCAACATATATAAGGGATGTATTGTAATCATACCGATTTTGACATTTCGAGATTTCGATGGATCTCCATGAATTGAGGTCCCTACATAACGTTTTGACTATTTTTAACATGATGTCTGTCTGTCCGTCCGTCTGTCTGTGTGCACGTTCAGAGCAAATTCGGTTTAAAGGATTTTTATGAAACTTCATATTTAAGCTTTTGACATCAATGGCACGAGTTGATCAACTTTTGGTAAAAATCGGTTAACTAGAAATGGGACTTTACTCGTGTCGATTTTAAGATTTTTGCGAATATTTCATAACAGAAAAATATTTCGAAAAAAATTATTTAACAAAAGTTGCTATAAAAGCAATAACTAACAACTTTTATTTGAGACATTTTTTGAAAAAATCTATTTTTTCATACTTATATGCAACGTTTCCATGGTTATAATAAATAATATAGAAAATATTAGGCCAAATTATTTCTACTCTGCTGCTAGAATGTATTTTATACAAGTACTTTGTGATGGCGGTTGGTCCTGTGGTGGCCACAACTGATTTTTAGGTATGTGGTTAGCAGGAGTAACCAGTTGCCCTGAAAGAGTTAATTATGTTATCATCGATGTTAACAGCTATTACGATCATTTGTTCAGAGTTGCACCATGAGTTTTATACCATTTTAAATTAAATATCATTGATGCAATTAATTTAAAGTTAAATGTTTCAACTAAAATGCATTCGTAGGATTCGTTAGGGAGTAAAACCAAATGTAGTCCAACGAATTTCATTTGAATATCCGATCTAATCCAACTGTACGAGGAGCATTACTCTGATAGCCTATACACATATGAGCTGCTTTCAACCTACGTCCATAGATACCATGAATTTACGTGCCATTTCGGACATCATTATTGCTATTGCGATATTGCAAACACATGATTGAATTGCAAACTTGCGTTTCAGTAGGAGTTTCAAATATTATAGATCGCATATGGTATTGCCAAATTTGGTTTAGAGTAAGTTCTACATTAAAGGATTATAGTCCAATTTAGTAATTAATTGTTTATTATCTTCTATGTATTATATATTGCAGCAGGCGCTTACCCAGGATTTTTCCTTGGGGCAGGAAGAAGATAAAACAATTTTATAGCAGCCTTGGGTCTCCTCCAAGGATGCAGTCACACTCAGACCCTCCGCCAGTTGGAAACGGGGGGGACTTTCATCGTCCCCCCCGCAACAATATGCATGTTTTTATAGAAATTCCACCAAAAACTACAAAAAAAAATCCCAGGCCTAATTTTTTATCCAGTTCTACCCTGGATAAAAGTCTAGATTTTAAATTTCAATCCGCAGGTTTCTATCTCTAATCTTTCAATAACAAATCAGTGTTAATATTAACTTTCCCTCCATTTTTAGGGTTTTGTAGGTATGACCAAAAAACCCTTATACCGTCATTTTATCGTCTGTCTGTCTGTTCGGTAAAAATTGTAGCCAAACGGCTAAACCTAGAGAGTTGAAATTTGGCATGCTTATACATCTCTTTGACCCGCGCATAGGAAAAATACTAAAACATCTAAAAAACATACCCCCGTAAAAATATAAACAAATATGTGCTCCTCGAAAACAAAAATATTTTTTTTAAATTCTGAGTAGGGTATCAAATGAAAGCCCTTAGTACGTGGATTGACGATCAAATTTTTATTTTTGCAAAATAAATTATTTTGATGCGATTTTTGCCAAAATTGTGCAAAAAAATTTTGTCCTACACCCTGTAGCCCAGATGGTTTACACTAAAAATCTAAAAAAATTCTAAGTAATGTATATTGGTGTGAACCGAAAGAGTACAACAGGAATTTTTGATCAGATTATGTTTTCGGAAAATAACGCATTTTTTGTGGTTTTTGGTTCACAAAGTACAAAAGTTATACCAATGTAAGACACTCACATGCAAGGCGTGCGATAGCTTAATGGGTTAGAGCATTGGTGTCGTAAGCTGGAAAACGAAGGGTTTCGAGTTCGAGTACGGAGCGAATTTTATTTTTTCTGTTTTTTTTTTGCATTTTTATTATGTTGAAATTATTTTGTCAAAATTCTAGTTATATTTTGACAAATGTTGTATTTAATTTTTAAGAGCGTAAATTTAATAACCAGTCTTATTATATGATTAGCAGACGATAAATTATTTTAAAAATATCGTTCATTTTGCCGTGATTACTACAAAGTAAAATTTGTCCCACACACTCAGCATACCACCTTCACTTATTATATATCTGCGAAACCCTGAAATGTGTGAATATTCACACTTCACATCAATTTTTCTTATGTATAGAATGGTCCACAAGAGCAAGTTCTCTAAAAACATCTAATCATGAGACTAAGTTCTCTAAAAAGCTTGGGGATTCCCTAACGCAGCACTAAAACTGTCTTAAACACGTTTAAGAGAACACAAATTCAACCATCATCGTAGCGTAGTGGATAGGGAATCCTCTTGTTAAATGTAAGGTTGTGAGATCGAATCCCCGCAACTTCTAATTTTTATAATATTAAAAAATATATATTTTGTAATTAACATGGAGTTTCAAATATGCCAACAAATATCCACCAGAGTGGATGAAGAAGAACGTCGTTGGATCTGCGATCATCGAAGTTAACTTCGTTAAGCATCGTTGTTTAAGTCCACGAGGGACCGCTTGGGAATCTGTACATTTTGCTGTACAATTGACTGGGTGTGGGAAATTGAATATGCGATCTCCTAGCATAAACTAGCTACGATGTACCTGCGAAGCAAAAGTTTTTACAATTATATAAACTCTCTGTATCAGCCAAGGGAAGGACATTGTTCTACTCTGGGTCCCCTCACACTGAAATATACGTGGCAACGAGCGCGCAGACCAATTAGCAAAAAAGCGGTTCAAGAAGAAGAAACAGTCATTCCAACACCAACGTACGACTTGAAAAGCTACTATAAGAGTAAAATATTAGATTCTTGGAATACATCACGACCCAAGATCCCAAGCCCAAACAGCAGAATCACTAGTAAACACCAAATCATCTTCACCAGAATCAAAATTGGACACGCCTTACTCACACACCAATATCTATTTGAGAGGAAGCCTCCACCCTTGTACCCATCGAGTAACACACAGACCATCATTAAACACATACTGTTAGAATGTAAGACAAAAACACAAGCTTCCACTAAACTTCCAACAAATTATCCAACATGAACATGAAAACAACATTATAAATTTTCTAAAAGACACAGATCTACTCAACAAAATATAAAACATTAACACCTACCAATGTATATGCATATAAGTATTATAATAATCTTAATTGTACCTACTCTATATCTATAAATTGTAAATATTGTAAAACATTCCTACCTGGGTGTTAATAGCTAAAAGCTGAAGCATTCACAAATCAACTTTAATAAAAAAAAAAAAAAAAAACTCTTTCTGACTAACTTAAACGCAGGGCAAAAGACCCTTGCACTTAAACAAACATTTACAAATTATAATAAAATAAAACCATGGTTAAAGTTGATACCGGATATCCGATTATGCATTTTTTAATTTTAAAGTTTAATTATTTATTTGTTTATTTATTTTTATAAATTAACCAATAATAACTACATTTTATTCGTGTTGTGTAAAAATTTAAGAATTGATCTATCCCAGTGTTTCCCAACCTTTATCTCCTCGCGAACCCCTTATAAAATCCGAACGAATTTGGCGACCCCCCATGTCAGTGTTTCTCAAACTTTTTATTTTCGCGGCACATTTTTAACGTGTAAACATTTTTTTGCGGCACAGCTATGAGTTATTGAATATAGATTTAAATGGAAAATTGTAAAATTTCGCAGCACAGTCCTAGAATTTCACGGCACACTAAAGTACCGCGACACACCGGTTGGGAAACACTGCCCTATGTAGTCGTTAATGACAGGAAAAAAAAAAAATACAATAAAATTAGGTAGAACATTTTTTTCCATATTTTCCATGTACAAACATTAATAAGACTAAAATGATAGCTATAAAAAATGAATACAAAATCAATTCAACAAACCAACTGGTTCTTAGTTAAGCACACGTTAAATTTGAAAAAACTCTTAGTTAAATGGGATATTTGTGGCTGTTTGATGGAACAAAGCAATTCAAAGTTTGGCTTAATATCCGACAATTTCAGCCTTAGATCAGGTTCTGCATTTAACCTGTTTCTGTATTTATCTTTCAGATAAATATATGTTGTGCAAAGGGTAATAGAACTTTAATGGCTTTTTTTGACAGAACAGGATATTCATTTTTAATTTGTTTTTATGCGTTTAATTTTCTTTGGTGATTTAAAATTCCGCCATTACAATATTATTTTCGCGAACCCCATTTGTACACCCCGCGAACCACCGTTTGGGAAACGCTGATCTATCCTATAGTTGGCCTATCCTGCAACTTTCCCCGGGCCTAATTTTTTATCCAGTCTAATCATGGGAGGGGGGGGGCAGATAATTGTTCAAAATTTTACCGAATAAGCAAGTTTCAAATAATATTTTCTTTGAAAACAAGTTCTTTTTTTATGACTATTGGTTGTTATTTTTCTCGGTTGTTTTCTCAATATATATCTTGCTAGCTTATGCGTTTTGTATCTTTGAAGGATTTCAATATCCCAAGTATGAATTGTTGGCATATTTACTGTTGAAAGCAGAAGGGTCAGGAATTGTTGGCATTTTATGCTTACGAACTCTCGAACGGTTCTATATCATCTGATTTTATTTTTTTTCAAAATATAGTAAAACTAATTTCCAATATTTATTTTACAACTACCCAAGAATATATCACTTATTATTTACTTATTGACAGGATCATCTACTGTTTACGTAAGGGAATCGTTGTATTTGTAAATAAATTAAAAAGAGAACCGAATTAAAAAAAAATAATAATAATACTGGAACAGCCATTAATCTATAGTATTTACATGTACAGTGGTGGCGATAAGTATGGAAACTTTTTATTTTTCTTAATAAAAATTAAATTATGTGTGGCGTCCGAAGGGTGCAAGATACGACAATAAGTACCAGATTCCTACTGACAAACATGGCGGCGGCAAGATCATGCCATGGGGATGTTTTTCTTCATCTGGAAATGGTGCAATAATAAGAATCGATAGGATTATGGATCGTATAAACGGTAACCGACGAGTTCATCGAAAATCAATTCATCGAAAATCAATTCATCGAAAATCAATTCATCGAATGATCAATTCATCGAAAAAAAATATTTTGTAAATATTTGAGATGCCGAGGGGATCGGAAAGTCAAAAGAACAGTGGTCAATAAAAGTAGACAGACTAAGAAATAATTGCGTAAAATTTTTTATATGGTAAACCTTTTTTTTAAAAAAAAGGTAAATAAAGTGACATAGTGTTTGAATATAAATAAAGAAATATAATAAGAAAACTTATATAATAAAAGAAATAAATGTTTTGTTTTTAAGGTTTAATAAGATAGGTTATGGGCAATTGCACGCAAATAATTTTTATAAATTCATACACAATGATACGCATTTTAATTGGGCTAATATGGGGGAAAATAAAGTACTATGCGCCTAAAAACAAGGTAATTAGGTTAGGTTTAGTTACCCATCTTCTAGTTTAAGGACAAAGCACTATTTTAGGTTAGGTTAGGTTAGTAAGGGTTTGGTTAGAAGAAGCCGAGCGAAGCGAGCTACCCATCATCTAGTTTAATGACAAAACAAACTTACACTAACATAACAATGACACCTGTTTAGAATCACCGTACATTGAACAAATCATGTGTGGTACAGTAAATATGAATAGTAAAACTATGTACATAACACAAAACCCTTAAGACTTAACAGATGGGGAAATACCATATTTATAATCCTTTAACCGGGTTTTTCTGATCTAAGGTATCTTTTATCTGGCGTATTTTCTGAATGGAAAATTTAAAAATTAAATAGACCAAGTATGATAGTTATTTAATAAGTGTAGTCTGTCAGCTTTTATTGACCACTGCTTTTTTGACTTTCCGATCCCCTCGGCATTCCTCTCAAATATCTACAAAATATTTTTTTTTCGATGAATTGATCATTGGATGAATTGATCATTCGATGAATTAATTTTCGATGAATTGATTTTTGATGAATTGATTTTCGATGAACTTACCGTGAATCGTATAAACATAGTCTAGAGCAGGGGTGGGCAAATCTTTTGGCTGTCGGGCGATATTGTAAATGAAAATTTGACCGCGGTCCAAAAAAAATAAATATATATATATAATTTTAAATATTGTTTTTGTTACGAAGGATATTTTATAAATATTAAAAGGAATATTTTTAAACTAAAACGTGTATTTATTATGCAATTTAAAGAAAAAAAATTGAAAAGAAAATTGGAAAGAATGAAAATTTGAAAGAATATTGGACAGACGGTAATATTTTTGCAGGACACAATAATTTATTAAATGCTTCGCGGGCCACCATTTGCCCAGGCCTTGTCTAGAGAGTGTGATGCTTTCATATGCAGAAGAAGAAATGCCTCTGAGGTGGTTATTTCAACAAGACAATGACCCGAAGCATTCGTCAAATTTGGTAAAACATTGGTTTTTACATAAAAACGTACCGATAATGAAATGGCCATCTCAGAGTCCTGATCTTAATCTAATTGAGCACCTTTGGGAGCATTTAAATATGCAAATTCGCCAATATATAACTACAGTGACCGAATTGTGAAAAGTGAAATTATAGAGCAATAGTAGAAAAACATCCCTTAATAAATATGTGCTAATTTAACAGATTCGATGCAAAGAAGATGTATTTCTGTGATTAAAGCAAAGGGCTACGCAGGGGCGGCTCAAGATGGTATGCAGGCGATGCGCCGCATCGGGGCGCCATGATAAAGGGGCGCCGAGTCGAAGAAAACACTTATAGCCTATTACAATATCAAAATAGCTTTATTTAAAATAATATTCATTTTTGTAATAAGCAGGGCTTCGAACCGTTATTTTTTTCGTTTCGGTTTTCGTTCCGGTTCAATTAAAAAATATATATCGGTTCGGTTCCGGTTTTCGTTCCGGCAAAAATAAGGTTTTTTTTCGGTTTTTGGTTCAGTTCCGAGTGATAAATTTGTAAATGCTTATACTAATAATAGAAATTTATTTTCTACTATAATTTAGTAAAACATTTTATTCCTTATTTTGTAATAATCATACCAAGGCCGCTGCCAAGGGGGGGATTCTTGGCGTTCACCCCCCCCCCCCTCCTAACGAAATAATAGAAGAGCATTTTTCTACTATCAGTTAAAAAAATTACGATTTTGTTTCTGCTCATCAGTTTAAAAAATAATCTTAAATAAAATGTATTTTATATTCACTCACATAAACATTATCTGAACCGAAATAAACCGATATTTTTTTTCGCTTCAGTTCCGGTTTTCGTTCCGACAAAAATAACGTTTTTTTTTTTCGGTTTTCGGTTTTTGGTTCAGTTCCGGTTCGAAGCCCTGGTAATAAGTATTGTGACCTTTAATTAAATCTAGCAAAAACTACTTTTATTTTCTGGGCGGCACTTCAGGCTTCTAGTAAAAGGGGGAGCGCCATGAAAGGAGATTTAGAAAAAAAAACCTTTTTTACTGGGCGGCACTTACTAGGCTTTTAGTAAAAGAGGGGTGGGGGCGCCAAAAAAGAAATTTAGAAAAAACTACTTTATTTACTGGGCGGCACTTCAGGCTTCTAGTAAAAGGGGGGCGCAAATAAGGAAATTTAAAAAGAATTATTTTAAAAAATATATGTGGGAGTCGCCTAACCTAGTTTTGCATCGCGGTGCCAGGTACCCTGAGCCGGCCCTGGGGTTACGCCACCAAATAGTAAAGAATTATTTTAATTTTTAATTAAATTTTATTTTTGTATAAGTTTTCCATACTTTTAGACCAAATAAATATCATTTATGTTGAATTGTATCTTTGGTTAATGTTCCGTATTAGTCCACCGCAACTAGGCTTGTATGCTTAGAAAGAATTATATTATAATTTAGAAACGAGAAGGCATGGTCGTAAGAGTGGGGAGCCAATAGTAATCATTCATGCATCTGTAGTTGGCAGAAAAATACGGTTTTTACCACAAGGAACGTTCGAATATATGTAACTGATATTTTTGAAACTCTTTATGAAGTTAATGTTTTTCAAAATACGTATGCTATAAATCTCATTGGAAACAGGTAAAAATTATAATATATAGAGCAGATATATAAATACTTTATACAGTTTTAATACATTTACATAATTAAGCATCTATGAATGCGACGAAAAACAGCATGTTCTATTTCAGACATAAAGTTGGTAGGTCGGAATATGTTGATATTTTTGAGGATTCTCTCTTTTAATAAAGTTAATGTTTTTCAAAATACCGTATATTCCGGTGTATAACGCGCACCTCAAATCTGAATAGATTTATTTTAATTTTTGCAGGTATTCCTCATATATCGCGCACCCTTATAATCTGCTTTCCTGGAAACACTTTTATATTAAAAAAAATATATTAAAAATTTTAATTTTATTTTATTATATTATTTATTTGATTGTTTAAATTAATAATTAAGGTAATTTTTTTGATATGTATATAAATAATATAAATAAATATGTATAAATTTAGATAGTTTAATTGATTAGTATTTATATTATGTATTCATTATATAACCGGAATTCTATTTATATACCCTATTTACACTATTACCATTCTAATCTTCGAACGGGTAAGTTTTTATACCCGGCGTATAACGCGCACCCAACAAATTTGACAACACTTTCAATGTTAAAAGTGCGCGTTATACGCCGGAATATACGGTATGTATACTATAAATCTCAACTAAATCATTTAATTGTGACTTTAAGCGTATAAATACTGAAATTTCGTTATTCAAGTTTTTCTTTAAAAACCTTAATACGAGCTAAATGTTAACAAACACTTATTAAATAATTGCTTGGATTTCAAAACGTCTAACTATCACGTACTTATTTAGATTTCAGTTTTGAATAAAAATATTGGAAAAGATAAAGTGATTCGTAAATGTTATGTTTTGAAAGAAAGGGGCGGCGCTTTGTCATTACCAAATCTCATTCCAACTAGCATACACGTTCTGTCTGACGAATTATGTGTGGTGGACTTATACGGAGCATTAACCGTATCTTTCATTTCAAACATATTATAATTTGTACAATAAATTTATATTAAAGACCCATTTTCTAAATTAAATTTGATATATTAAATTCATAAGCCAACCCTTAAAATACAATTTTTTTATTTATTCTAATTAGCACCAAAATGTACTTAATCAAACCATTAAAATATTATTTTTTTTCTAAAGAACACGCAAATTTACTTAATCCAACTCGTAAAACAATTATTTTTTATTTTAAACAAAAGAAGACTCTAGCTCTTATAGTTGTGGCCCCAGTTGTCAAAAGCTCCAATTGTGAACGGCCCGATTTGTTAATGGCCCGAATTGCTAATAGTCCCAATAGTGAAAAACCCCAATTGTGTACGGCCCGAATTGTCCATCACCCCAGTTGTTAATGGCACCAGTTGTGAAAAGCCCCAATTGTGAACGGCCCAAATTGTCTTACGGGCCCAGTTGTGTAGTTACCACCTAATATATAACAAGTAAAAAGTAAAAGTTTGAGAGACACTAGTTTATTTACAATCTCCGAGAGCAGGTGTGTCAGATATAAACATACTTATCTTCAAATATCACTGTATCGTAACAGGTTAATATAACGGACGATTGTCCAGTTAAAGATTAATCATTAATATTGTATCTTTGCGTATCAGTAACTTGTATACTATTCTCGTTTAATTAAGTTTGATTTTGACGTTTATTTAAATTAATTACAGGCAGATATGTAACAGTTACTCCCGAACACGTCAGCGCGGTGTACTATCAATCATGATACACCACCAGACGTTTTCACAATTTAAAATTCTTCTAAGGTGTCAAAAACAGTTGATGGGCTTGCATTGTGTTATATAGTAATGTACATATTGTTATTGGTGCCCTGGAATAGGTTCAGTGCAGAATTTAGCCTGCAATAACCATGTAATAACATTAATGAATAATTCATTTGTTGTATAAAACAAAGAGATGAATTCATAGTTATTCCGCTAGTAAATTACTGCAGTTAGCGCATACCTCTATTAGTGAACTAATCAAAAAGGCATTAGCCCCCCCATTAAAATTATATTAATGATTGCGATAAATATATCACTATATCACTGAGCTTTTGGGGCATGTATATTATTAATGGACAATATGGACCAAGTTTATTTATACTTACATTAAAATCAGTATCAAATTGCATGCATGAATAAATAATTATCATTAATTAAATAATTCATTATTAAAGCATTATGTATTAGTTCCTCTTAGGCCCGGTATTTCCATCTTTAGGTGCTTCTTCTTCATAATGGCATAATTTACATTATTTATGAAAATTGTGAATTTAAAAAAAAAAATTATAACTCAAAAACGGTTAGAGAAAACGACCTGAGGTTAGAATTTTTTGATTCCTGGTGATTTATTTAGTTTGGAAAAAATTTGAGGCCATATTCGTTTTGGTTATTTTAAAATTATGACAAATTTTATTATGGCGTGATTTATAGAAATTTTCATCTTCGTATGGATGTATCTCAAAAACGAAATACGTTAAAGACGGTTGAAACTTTTGAAATCTTGAGGTCCTAATTGATTTGTAACCAATTTTTGAAAAACAAAAAAAAAAAATAATTTTTATTTATTTTTTTTAAATTTTATTAAATCCTTGCTAAAAAATGGTTAGGACTATAAATCTGCGATTTGAAATTTTAAAATTCTACTACATTGATTAGTTAAAAAAAATGAGCTTTAATAAACCAATTATTATGTTTTATATGGGCTGTAATCTAAAACCCTCGAAAATGGCCAAAAATTGAAAACATTTTTGTCTCCGATTTTATTGAAAATTGGTAGAAATATGTATTTTTTGAAAATTTTATCCATTTTGAAATTGCCGGCAAAAGTTTTGGAATTATAGGCAAAAAACTGACCCAAATCGACTCTAAAAAACTAGAAAAGCATTATTTTTTAAAATATTTTTTTCATATTCCTTGGCTCAAAATTAGCTTAAAACTATATTTTTACTAAAATAAGAGTCAAAAAATGGTTGTTCAAAATTTTAGGGATATTTTTTTTTTAGATATTTGTTGGAAAATTAGTGTACTTATACATTTTTAGCCTTAGATCAGAAATATATGGTCACTTTTGAGTTATGGTCCAAAATTTTGACGTTTGCGGCAAAAAAAAGTTTAAAAAAAGACAATCCACAAAAAGGCTCAGAGCCGATGAAATGTGAGCCTGACCCCTTTGCTAAACTATCTAAGGCCTGGTTTTTCCATCTTCAGGTAAACCTCTAGGTAACTATCTGACAGGTAAGGTTATCTGGAACTTAATCTACTGAATAAATGTCAATACCAATCAGTGAATTCAATACGTCAGTCTCATTAGCCGTTAGATAACTATCCGATAGATAAATTTGTATTGAAAGTCGGGTTTCATTTCTTCAGGACAGAAATTAGCACATAACTAGAGCCCTGCAAATCCGCGGGTATCCACGGATTATCCGCGGATATCCGCAACTTTTCTGCGGATGCGGATAAATTATCATTTAAACCATGCGGATGCGGATCGGATGCGGATTAAATGTCATAGCCGCTTATCCGCAATATTCGCGTGCACATTAAATCTTCGGTTACTTTCGGAGAAACAAGCAATTGTGTTCTGACTACGCAGTCCTCGGTTATTTTCGGTTGTCTGTATATACATGATATTTTGTAGCATTCAATCTCACTTTATGTTATTTTTATTAAGACAATTGTCCATGATCAAGACTGAGTTGAGACAATCAACTTAACTTTCTTTTTATTATTGAATATATTATAGAAAATAATATTTTGGACAAAAGTTTCCTGGTACACTTTCGACGTAATTCTTCCTACCTCTGCTCTAATTCTGGCTTTTAAATCTGATAAAGGTTTTTTTTTACATAAAACTGATTAATAAGTTTTATTTAAATACCAAAATTTACCTACATAATTTTTTCTCGAAAATTTTATTATGTAACCTGCCAATTTTTTTATACTATCCTAAGTAAAAAGTCTTGCAGATCCCAAAAATTTCAAAAATGAAACATGTTGCTATTTGAAAAAGTTGCAACGCCTAACTCATGCGCGAAATGGCGTAAGAAAATTACTTGATCCTAAAAATATGAAGCACCTTCTATCAAGTAATTTTTTTTTAAAATTCAATATTAAAAAAAGCAGCACGCCACTTAGTCCCTAAGAAAAAGAACGCTTAGGCCCCCCAAAATTGTTATCTCTCTCTAGATTTAAATAAGTTATTAGCGCATCTAGGCCTTAAAACTTTTGGGGTCCTTTAGGTTAGGTTAGTAATAAATAAGCTGGTAAATCCAAAAATTTTCAGTAGCGTTTTAGAGCAGAGATTACCTAAACAGGCGAAATATGTTAGTTCTTTCCAAACTGACAGCAAAACCTGTAGTGCGGATATTTTTGCGGATGCGGATCGGATGCGGATTTGTTATTTACAAAAGCTGCGGATGCGGATCGGATGCGGATCATGGATGTGCGGATGCGGATCGGATGCGGATACAGAAAAGCTTATCCGCGCAGGGCTCTACACATAACCTTATCTGTCAGATAGTTACCTAGAGGTTCACTTGAAGATGGAAAGATTGGGCTTTACTCTTTTATATTACTTGCCTCCATTCAATATTGTTTTCCACCAAATTCTTGATTTCGCTTCTGATATTTTCGATTGATACTGACAGTTTCGATTAGTATCCCCTTTTTGAATGGCAGCCGTGGCCAAGTTGTTTTGGCTATGGAATAAAAACATGGAACAGTGCGAGAATAACTGTATTATGGCTTTGTTGTTTAATATTGGATGGGACCAAAGATGCGACGTAATAGTGTGCCATGATATACAGGGTGTTGAATTGACCAGGTACATACAGGGATTTAACATGTAAATTCAGATATTCTTCCAGCTTCCTTTAAAAAATTAAATATAAAAATTGTTCAGCATTTTTTGTTTATTTTGAATTTAACAAATTCATAAAAACTATTTTTAATACTCATTTACTGTAAATAACTTAATGCATAAGAATGGAGCCAAGACTTTGATTGTTCTGAAGATCTATTTCTAATAAATTCGAGGTGTGTAAATTAAGTAACCGGACTGGCAACATAGTGTTTGATCTGGCAACATTTAGGACGCGGGACTTGAAGGAGCGGCAGGTAAACATGTGATTCGCCTTCAGTACGAGTTTGAACTCGCTACAGAAATTGTGTTGTCCGTAGCGATTTTTTTCGTGAAAAAATCTTTTCTAGTGCGTTCTAAAAATGACAGTTTTCAGGTTTTGCTACAGACTTGGGCACAGTGCAACGGAAACTTTTGGAAAACTTCAGCAGGCCTACGGACACTGTGTTCTGTTAAGGACCCAGGTCTTTTGGTTGGTTTAAGGCATTTTCAGAAGAGAGTTGGTTGAAGATGAATCATGCAGCGGAAGACCTTCATCTTCAAAAACCGATGAAAATGGCGACAGAATCCGGGATCTTGTGCGTTCAGATCGCCGGTTGACAGTCAGAATGATTGGGGAAGAGTTGAATTTGACTCACACTACCGTTCATCAGATTTGACCAATGAATTGTGGAGGAGAAAAATCCTTGTCACACAGCAATTTCAATAATCGAGTTTTTGGTCAGTAAAAACATTCTTGTGGCTCCTCAGTCTCCTTATTCGTCTGACTTGAGTCCTTGTGACTTTTTCCTCTTCCCGAGATTAAAAAATCACCTCAAGGGACGTCATTTTGGAACACTCTAAAACATTCAAACGTCCGTAACCGACCAGCTGGAAGCTATTCAGTATCCGAGTTCCAGCACTGCTATGAGGATTGGAAGAACCGTCTCCAGCGCTGTGTGGCTTTCCAAGGAAGTTATTTTAAGGGAGACAATATTGAATTGTAATTCCATTCGAATGAAAAAAAGAAAAAAAATCAATCCGGTAACTTATTTTACACACTTCGTAGAACAAAGAGAGTACTGTAATTTTTATGCTATGGATACATAGCACATTTATTTTAAAGTATGAACACCGCAAGGTAGAAAGCTTAAGGATAAATCAGTTATGCTTCTGTAAAGTATTGTTATAATTGTAATGAATAGATTTAAAACTAAATAAATATTTTTAATGAAAACAATTTAATCTACGGAAATTGACAATTAATCCGGATTTAAAATAGCTATCAGCTAATCGAAAACGTTTATCGCGCAATGTAATTAAAGAACACTATGCGTCATTAACAGTGGTGGAAAAAGTATTTAGCAATTACGAAAACCATTCCGCTAAAACTCTTAGTAGGGTTTTAACAGTTTACTTCAGTGTACAATTACAATTGTCTTTTAAATGCACACGGGAAACAATAGAAAAGCTAGCAAAGATTTGAGATCCCTATACAGTGCACATTGGGTTTAAATGGCCAAAGTTTAATTTAAGCAGCAAGAGACAGAAAAAAATCTTTCATGGTGTTCCTCAAGGCTGCTTTTTACCGTCCTTATTATTCAACATCTACACCAAAATCATTTTCAAGTACTGTAAGACCGAGAGAAAGCTATAGAAGTAAATAGGATCGATATTAACAGCATACGATATGCTGCCGACACTATTAGCTGATAACAGAGATTAATTATATACTACTTTAACAAAACTTAAGCTCGGTCCAGATTAGCGAACCTATTCTTTAATATATCGGGTAAGGTCGAATTTCGTTCGTTATATTTGTATATAATAAACGTGGGTGTGTTTTTGTAGATGGAGAGCTTCTAATGCAGCTCTGAGTAGAGTGAATAAAACAAGACAATAGTTCTTTCTCACCATCCAATAGCATCGCTTAATTTTTATGACCTTCTAGACTGAACCATACCTTCCTCTGGCGGGAGTCAAATAAATCCCCCTCAACATGAGTAGATGTTGAATAATAATGGTGGCAAAAGGCAGCCTTGAGGAACACCGCGAAAGATTTTTTCTGTCCCTTGCTGCGTAAATAAAACTTTGTCCGTTTAGATCCAATAGATTTCTGTGTACTCAAGTATAGTACCAATGTACTTTCAGACTTTGAAGGTGGTCGTGTCGCTTTGGTGAGATATAGATGTGCAATGTGGATGGTACGATTTATACAAATTGGTCTAAGAAACTAATAACATGACTCAGTGACGATTTTTTTGCGGATAGGTAGTATTTTATAAGATTAAAATAATTTTATCTCACTCGTACCATTAAAAACCCTTTAAGATGTAATTTATATTTATAAAGATATTATAAAACACATTATAAGTTAATCGTAGTTATCAAATTTATTATTAATTACATATAATTTTATATTCATTTTTTATATCAGTCCGAATATATGAATTTTAAATAATATTATTGAATTTTATGCATGTATTTATAATTTAAAATTAATGCATATTAATAAATAATTTTTATAGCACGTTATTGTTAATTTAACATAGATTATTTAATTTTAATTATAAAAACGTCACATATTTTGTTATAAAAGTGGAATGCAGTTTAATATAAATGAATTTAATAAATTTAACTATGAATATAACTAAAAAATTTGTGTTATTTATACATTATACCTTTTTGTTCAAACAAAAATTGTTATTTAAAATTTTAACTGAAAATTGACATTATAATTTCTACCTGTTATTTTGTTGTTTCATATTTTTTAGTTTAAGCCCGAAAACTCATTGAAGTACTACTGACAGTGATAAAACAATGATTTAACGAAGATCTGACTTAGAAGTAACATTTCAATAAAGTGCTCACTGCTGTGATAGAGTTGCCTTTTATATTTCGGGATTTGAGATCAAAAACAATTATTTATCAACAAAAGTGGTAAATTATCTATCAAAAAAATTGTTTTTCAAAATATTCTCCATGAAGATTCTCTCAATACACTTTTGCATGCGTTTGAACCAATTTACGAAATACTTTTTCCACTCCGATTGAGGCTTTTTTCACTGCGAATGTCAAATTATGTGGAATCCAACGCGAGCAAATCTTTTTGACGGCCAAATGTTCATGCAATAGTGAATGTATGCGGATCTCACTGATGCCCAAGGATGTCTCAATCTCACGATAAGTCACATGACGATCTTGCAGTATCAGGATGTTTTCCAGAACAACAACCGATTTTGGACGACCTTCACGAAATTCGTTCTTAAGTTAACTACTGCCACGATTGAAGTTGGCAAACCATCGATAAACAGTAGTCCTTGATGGTGCTTCATCGCCAAAAGTCGAATTAAGTTCATCGATGCACTGTTGTTGTGTTAATCTTTGTCGAAAGTTGTTAAAAATAATCGCTCGAAAATGTTGACAATTTAATTCCATTTTTAGCTGAGATGAATTTTTTCAAGTTACTGTAAACAACAAAAATAATGCTCGCATGTCAAAACGTTCTGAGTACGTATACCGTCAAAAATGTCAAACTTTACGATAGAAGCGTCAGTTACCAGATGGCAGCACTAGTTTAGCGCAATCCCGAAATATAAGAGGCAACCCTCGTACAATTCGCCTCATATCCTCGGACGAAGAAGACTTATTTAAAATGTTAGATTCATAGTAATTAATATTAGAAAGTCGAGTATGAATGAACGAGCGATTTACAAATGGTACAAACTCTTTCAAGATGGCCATTAATCAGTTTTTTTTTTTTTTTTTTAATTTTTAATGGCCTTTGCTACTGTGGCAATTAGCCAGGACAATTTTTGTTTGAGAAAATTTGCATGCCATAACCGGGATTTGAACCCGAGCCGCCATGGTTGGTAGTCAAATGAGCTGACCACTACGCCATAGTGACCGGCATTAATCAGTTGAAGATGATGATAGAGTTGGGAGACCCAGCACTTTAATCATCGAAAAAAACGTGGAAGAAGTTAAGAAAAAAATTCTTGACAACAGTCGAACTACAATTAGACAGATTGCTAAAGAAGTTGGTCTATCGTATGGTTCATGCGAAGAAATTTTCACTAATGTTTTGGGCATAAGGCTGGCAGCAAAATTTGTTTCGAAATTGTTAAATTTTGAACAAAAAATGTGTCGCAAAGAAGTCGCTCAGGAAATGATGATGTCGTCAATGAATCAACATTGCTCCAGCCCATCATAACGCGTGACGAAAAGCTCAGTCATCTCAATGGGAGCTTCCAAATGAACCAAGACCCAAAAAAGCACGCCAAGTTCGATTGAATATTAAAGTTCTTCTCACGGTTTTTTCAGTTATCGTGGTATGGTGTATCATGAATTTTTACCGCAAGGTGTTACTAAAGAATACTATTTGAGCTTGATGCTCTGGTATTTGAGATCGTTAAAACTACCTGTCTTAATGGATCATATGACTTTTACGGAGCAGAAGAGCTTGTTATTATAGGATTTAATATTTTATTTTACAATTTCTTGTTTGTAAATAATTTTATTTGTATGCCACAATATTCTGACAATGGGAAATTTAAAGGGAGTAAAATTTAAGTGTTCAATATCACACAAAGGTACCATAAACGTCAACTATGAATGTCAATTATTACATACTTAAATAAGCAGTTATTGACTTTATGTACCCTCTATAGATTTATAACACTATGAGGAAGATATAAAATAATAATTGCAGCAATAAAAATGCTTGCAGAGCCAGAACTCTGTAACGATTTCCATTCTTGTTTTACATATTTAGAAACAAGGGAAATGAATTTCGAAACATTATGTACACGCAAAGCAATATTTAAAGTTCAAAGACATTCTGAGATTTTCATTTTGTTAGCTTTGATTTTTTATAAAGTCTGTTGTTTTATTTGACAGCTGAAATAGGATTTTCTCCTGTCAAACTATGGACAAATTTTCTCTTGTAATATTCATGAATGTATAGGGATGCTATCGATATACGAGGGGTTATGGAAAAGTTTCTAAAACGAACTAAAAGACGGAGTTGCGCGCGCATTTCGTTAATATGTTTTGAAAGCCTAATCATATAACTGCAGTCAAATATCCAGACTGATCTTGCATACAGTATAGCCGTGACAATTAACTAAAGCAACAATTTACGTACATTTTCTTATCATGAATAAAATCGAGTTCTGTGCAGTGATTTTAAAAGGCTTAAATGCTAAAGATATAAAAACGGAGTTAAGGATGGTTTCCAATTGACGTAGACGTAGAATTCTACGTTTACGTGAAAATATAAATAATAGGAAAATGCATGCTACGGTTTCCAATCAGATGTAGGTAGACGTAGACGTAGAAACGGTCACGTAAAATATTTATATTTTTATATTTCACGTCTAGGTTTTTACGTTCGGTCAATAGGAAAGAATGATAGAACATGAAATAACATACTAAAAATGTTGTATGTAGATCGATAGAACCTGTCCACATTTGTTGGGTTCACCTTATTGAAATAAGGAAAATAAATAATAACCATGGTTAGATTATTGTTTAATAATGAATGCATATTGTTTAATACATAATAGATAAACTAATTGCGGAAACTTTTCGGCGTACAAGGCTGCAGCGTGTGGGCTGTGTACACGGGCGACGCTACAAATGGGCGGAATTTGGGGTCGATTCTATAGAAACCTACTAGTAGAGGGCGATCTTATGAAAGCTTGCTATGAAGTTGCTTGCAAATAATTAGCATAACAGTAAAAAAAAATAAAAATTGCTAGCATTGCTAAATCGTCGTCCATATTATTTGACAAATACATGTTATTCGACACTTTTTAAGAAACTTCTTTTGCAAAGAGGTTAACTTAAAGAGTTTTGACACGTTATTTTAAGTTTATTGGAAACCAAAGTAACAAAATTGGCGTTCTACGTTTTATTTTTACGTTCTACATCTACGTCAGTTGGAAACCATTCTTCATTCATGGGAGCTCATGGTTAGTCTGTTCCTTCATACGCAAAAGTTGCAAACTGGATTGGAGAATTTAAACACGGTCGATCAAGCACAGAGGATGCACCACGTTCTGGTCTACCGAAAACATCCACCGATGAAGAAACGGTTAGAAAAATCCACAGAACCGTGATGAACGATCGCCGACTAAAATTGCGAGATATAGCAGAGGCAGTAGATGACCGCGCACATTGCATTTTACACCAACATTTGAACATGACAAAGCTCTGCAAGATGCCGCGTTTGCTAAAAAATGACTAAAAGCAAGTCCGAATATAAAAAGAAGGCCAAGATGTTGCTATCAGTTGGTAAGGTTATGGCTACCGCAAAAGGCCTCATTTTGCCAAGAAAAATCTTGTTCCACCAAGATAATGCACTTTCCCACAAATTGGCAATTGCGATGGCGAAACTTCATGAATAACGATTCGAATTAATCGAATATGCACTGTACTCGCCAGACTTGGCTCCCTCTGATATCTTTCTGTTTCCAAAACTCAAACAATAGTTGCCTAGAAAAAAATTTTCATCTAACACTGAAGTCGCCGAAGCTGTAAATGGATATTTCGAGAGTTTAGATAATTCTTATTTTTCCGAAGAAATGAAAGGTGTTGAACTGATTCCTCCGAATATTTTGCTCGCTAGGGGGAAGTATTATGCTCGGTTTACGCTTAGTTTATCGCAACTGAGTAAGTTAAATAGAGCACTCACAAATAAATTGATATTTTTAATACACTTCAGAAGCTAAAAATTTGTAGAAGATTTTTTTATCGCACCATTTAAAGCTTTATTAAAACTGAAATTCTTAATGACCGCTTCCCATCGGAAAGTTCGCGCACCTTAAGGACTGGTGAAAGCAGTGACCCCTCGTGTTCAGATAAATCCTTTGAAGAGACAATCAGTTATAGCTCGTAACTGAACCTCTCCAAAATGTCAAGAGCTGGGCGCTCAGATAACAAGAATGCAGCAATAATTTGACAAGAGGTCGATGCTGATTACAATAACATTTTCAAAAAAATAAATAAATAAAAAATAAAATTACTTAGGCCTGGTATTTCCGCCTTGCAGTTATCTATAAGAATAACTATCAATGGAATAATAGTATCCTCTTGATATTCACTAGGATAAATTGCTTTCTGTATTTCCAACTCTAGTTATCACGTAGATAGCTATTCTGATTGATAATAATATTTTACGATGTTTTTTTATGTTGGTATTAGTAACGTTATGTTAAACAAAGAGAGATATTTACGCGATTCGCACGAATAAAAGAAAGATAGGTACAGCTGTCGAAATAAATGACAACTGTCAAAATTTTGTACAGAAAAATGTGCGATAACGCCCAAGTTATCGCACATTTCAATATTTTCGAAACAAGGCAACTTGTAAATCTTGTGTTAAAATGTAAAAATGTTATAGAAAATAAAGCTACTGACGCTGTAAATCTAAAAGATAAACAAAGGGCCTGAAAAAAAAGTATTATGTCCAATGCATCCTGCAGACAGAATAGAAATGCAAAAACACTGAAAGTTAAATACGACGGTTTAATTTTTTTTAATTGGTGTCGTATATTCCACTATTTGGTGGAGCAGGATATTAAATGCATTTTTCGCTAAGCGAAATCAATTAATAAATTCTAATAAGATTAATAAGCCTAACACGAACTATGTATGGATGTTCTAAATACTCTACATATCTTTATCATCGTCTGCTAGCAAATCCTATAAATCAGAATCCATGATTTCCTTCTTTAAAAATAAATGTAAATTATCTAAAAATAATCGACAATATTTTTTTTTTATATCAGTATAAATTAAGGTAGATTACTAAATTATTTTGAATTTATTTTTATATAGGTAATTCCACAATAAAATACTACACATAATGGAAACAGGTGTATGTAATATGTATATAAAGTGTAGGTATGTCTAATATGTACACAATACCTGTTAATTATATATTTTACGTATACATGATTATTTTATGTACATATATTTATCAATGAAATGTTTTTTGACACCTATCTGTCAAAATCTGTCATTTTTAACCAATGGATAACATTTATCAGTACCTACACGGCGGGAGTAATTTATCCTGTGGATAATCTAGTTACTCTATAGATAAATAATTGGAAATACGCAAAAAATCGTTTATTCCCTTGATAACAACTTATCCCATTGATTGTCAATTTTATCTATGGTTGGAAATACCGGGCGTAAGTAACTTAAATTCGAAACTTTTTCTCTTACATTGTTCGCTATTTACTCGATTGGCAATTTGATATACATCAACGTAAGATTTTTTATTTACAAAACCCATTTTGTGATTTTTTGCGCTTTTAAATGTATCTACTTTGTCGAATCATAACCATTTATCTTACCCCACCTTTATCATCTTCTTACCTTGAAATTTTCTAAATATAGGCGTGTAAGATACTGAGAAAGGGCGTATGCGCCTAAAGAAATAAAGATATCTAGATCAATATCTATAATGGCATATCGATAACTGATATGTGCTGCTGTATAACATCCCTTCACCTTATGATTCATGTTCTGACTCACGAGTATGCTAATAAAATGAAAAAAAGGATGACCGAACTCATCCGAACGACCTTACATATTAAACAACACTAAAATTAAGATGGGTTCTGTGAGGAATAAGTAGGGTAGACAGAAAGATTTATTTTTACTGTGGAGATTAAAGGAGAAATGTAATAAAGAAATCTTGATTTGGGTTGCTTCGGCCTGGATTAAAGTTTGATACATTTCGAGGATTAAGCCTGGATATAAGGATAATGTTATTCTGCTTGTTTTTGCATCGAGTTTTCTTGTTAAAAAACTGATGAAATTTTAAATAAAAATAATATGACTACATGTCAGAAAAAAATGTTAAATAAAAAAAGGTGTGTGCTTAGGACCAGGTACGTACTCGGGATTTTTCTTGGGGGGGTGGTAGAAGGGAGGATCTTTTTTAGGGTTTTGTAGGTATAACCACCAAAAAACCCTTATAACGTCACTCATGTGTCTGTCTGTCTATCTGTACGGTAGAAACTGTAGCCAAACGGCTTAACATAGAAAGTTGAAATTTGGTATGCTTATACAACTCTTTGACCCACATATAGGAAAAATACTGAGAGTTCAAAAAAAAAAAACACATCCCGAGGTAAATATAATTAAATATTTAATTAATGAAAAAATTTTAAATTTATTTTGTGGTATCGAACGAAAGCTCTTAAAACATAGATTAAGGAACGAAAATTAACTTGAATTTGAACGAAAGTTTTTTTAAACTCGTTTCTTTTAACACGATTTTAGTCAAAAATTTGCCTAAAATGTTCTTGTCTCGTCCCATTTTACCCAACTAAAAAAACTGAGTTTAAACTAAAAATCTGAAAAAATTATAAGTAATATACATTGATCTGAGCCGGAAACGTACGAGAGGAATTTTTGATCAGATTTCGGTTTTGGAAAAATTGCAGTTTTTGTTTTTTTTTGACAAAATGAATTATTTTTTTTTTAATTCATGGCTAATTTAGATAAAAATAAATCGTTTATAGTAGTGAAATACTTATAAATCAAATAGCATATTGTTAATAGTGAGAAATACATTTCTGAAATTGAAAAAATGTGTGTAACAGAACTATAGTTTGCGGCGGACGCTACCTACGTCAATAGTATCCCTCCGCCAATGTAACATTACGCGTTCATTGAGCGTTTGCAGACACTGCATCACTTTATAACCAAAATTGTTATTTAGTTAAATCTAAATCAATATGTATTTCTCATTTTCTGTAATTTGTGAGTGGTCGAATAATAAAATGAATTTAAATCTTTATAGAGAACGTATATTAAATATAAACCCGCTATAGAAGCTATCAATATATTTCTTATTAATTTAATGACTTGGTTACATGGTAAATGCAGAAAAAATCGCTAGGATTTTTTAATTTACATTTTCCTATGATGTAATATTCGCAAATTATTTAAATTTAGTTTAAACAAATTAAATGGAAGCTCTTAGTACTCAAATATCGAATAAAAATTATTCACAAAAATCTGTTGATTTTGATGTGACTATAGAAAAAAAAATTGCCTTAGACATCCAGCATTCTGTTAACTTCTTACACTTATTAAATACATACAGAACCCTGAAATGTGTGAAAATTCATACTTTACATCAATTTTTATTTAACGACGCTTCAGCTACATGGTTTTTAGCGTCGGTGTAAGCTTACAACAATTGTTTATAATTACATGTCATTAGTTACATATTTTGTTTATAAATATTTGTAACAAAATGTTTATTATAAATTATTAGTGATGTGGTTTTAGGTTTAAATGCTGCTGACTAGTTGGGCATCTTTGGGGAAGTTTATTAAGTTCGTGTTAGCTGTGGTGGTGTTCTCTAGAATGTGTTTAAGGGAATGTATTATGTTGTGTTCGGCTCTCAGATCTGTATATGTTCGGTATTCTACTAGGAGGTGTTCTATAGTGAGGATTTCACAGCACTCATCGCAGATCTTCGCGTTATCTCTCTGCAGTAGATGTTCGTGGGTTAGTTTTGTATGCCCTATTCGTAACCTTGTGAGAATGGTTTGCGTTCTTCTATCCGTGTTTAGATTCTAGACTTGTACATCAGTTCTGATGGATCTTAATTTGTTATTTTTTATTACTGTCCATTTGGCTTGTTGTATTTTTTGTGAGTTCTGTGAAATGATCATTTGGATGTCTTCAATTGCGGTAAAAAGATTTAGTGTTTGTGTAGGTGTGGTGTTGTTAATGTAGTTATGTACGTCTTCGTTGCCTTCGATGCCCTTATGACTTGGAACCCATAAGAGTGTTATGTTGTGTTTGTCGTGTATAAGGTGTTGAATTTGTTGCGTGTTTTTTCGTTTTGTATAGGGATTTGTTATTTCCTTGATTGCACCCAGCGAATCGGTACAGATAATATAGTTTGTACTCTCTTTGTATCTGAAAACATCTTTAATGACTTGGTGGATGCTTTCGATTTCTGCTGTCGTTACTGAGACTGTTGAGGGCAGGTTGTAGCTCCTTTTGTTGTCGTCTATTTTGAACCCTATTGTAACTTGGTCTTCCTTTCTTGAGGCATCAGTGTATATGTTCTTTGCATGCTCTGGTTGTTTTCTTTTCATTTTTCTTAGTTCTTTCTGGAATTTCTCTGTAGGTGTTATTTTTTTTTTGTATCTCGTTAGATCGATGTTTATATTTGGTGGTACTATTATCCATGGCGGTAGGTTGTTGTACGTGATTTTCTCTAAATTTTGAAGTGTTATATAAAGGTCTATTATAGTAAGGTTTAGTGGTATTATGTTATTGCTGGGTTTTTTGATTTTGAAGTAGGCATTGAATGTTGGGTGAGTGGGGTTAGCGGCAATTTTGATGGCGTATTTTGTTGATAGCATTGTTCTACGTTCTGCAAAATTTGTTTCTCCTACATCAATTTTTGGTTTAGATTAACACTTGCATTTTGAAATATAAATTGTATTTGACCAGAACTTATTTCCGAATAATTTCCCAATTCCTAACCTTTGAAACAATTTCGTTTACTGACCCCCCCCCTCAAGAAAAATTACTGGGTGCCCGCCTGCATCCAGTATTGATATAAATACATTATTTGAAGGAAAGTGTCATTATTTAAGTTTTTTTGTCGTATTAAAAAATGTTGAGATTATTCGAATTTCGAATTCCGTAATAATCTTCTTGTTATGGTCAAACTAAGGCTAAATATAGGTGGTGTCGATAACATATACATAACTGCATGCAACTGAATAGATTATTGAATATCCGATATTACCTCTTACCCATTGACAAGAGCATTACGTTGAAGATGCACATTCAAAGGTTAATCCACCGATTAGTATCTGTCAATGAATTCATAGAGAAGCCATTATAGAAACGTACCTACGTACAGAGGATTGCAATTTGAACACATGATATTGGATTAAACTACAAATTGATTGTACTGCATTGATTACTACTCAACTGTGTTCACCCATCAATGTTAATTAATACAATTTTAGATAATTTTAGACAGCTTTGTTGGAGACGAGGCAAAAAAGAAATGTTATTTTATTGCGAATATGTTCGTTAATCAGATTATATACAGTCATTTCAACAAGTGCCAGGATTGTTGATTTAGGGTAATACTAATAACACTGGTCAACACAATTTTTGCTGACTTATGAAAGACATGTTTCTTACTAATTTGGTGCTGCTGAACTCAAATATCACATCAGTTTTTGCGTATCACATCAGCTGTGGCCACCACAGGACCGACCGCCATCATAAAGTACTTGTATAAAATACATTCTAGCAGCAGAGTAGAAATAACATGGCCTAATATTTTCTAACAGATATTATTTATCATGACCATGGAAACGTTACATATAAGTATGAAAAAATAGATACTTAGAAAAAATTTCGAAAAATTATTCAAATTTTTTTCGTTTTATCAAAAAATATCTCAAATAAAAGTTGTTAGTTATTGATTTTATAGCAACTTTTGTTAAATAATTTTTTTCTAAATATTTTTCTGTTGTGAAATATTCGCAAAAATCTTAAAATCGGCACTAGTAAACTGCCATTAGTCAACCATAGAATAAAAATTTGACGTGATAGGCAGAAACTGTTAACATTTTTGAAATCAGCACCCCAAAAATAGTTAAAAACAAATATCAGATCTAAGTCAGCAAAAAAAAAGTTTAAATTTGTTAACCAGTGTAATAATGCGAGGGTAGTTCGATAAGTCCTTATAAACAATAGAAAAACACATTATTTTGGGTTGATTCATTTTTATTTCTCAATATAGACTGTTTTTAGCTCGATACACTTCGCCCAGCGATTCTCCAACTTTTTTAAGCCATTCAAAAAGTAAGATTCCGGAAAGCGCTCAAAATAGAAATCTTAGACCTCCTTGTTCGACATGAATCTTTTTACGACGAGCAATTTCTGCATGTTTGGAAACTGGAAAAAGTTACTGGGGGCCAAATCTGGTGAATACGGTGGATGCAGCAACAATTCGAAGCGAAATTCATGCATTTGCGCCATCAGCCACACGATTGCGTTTATTCTCCACTATAAACAAACGCAGCACTCATCTTGCCGATATCTTTTTCATACCCAATCTTTCGTGCATAATTGATACTACTTAAATTAGTCGACTATAGGCAATAACTTGTGCACTGTTGATTGCCACTAACAAGTTTGTCATATAGTGACGCGAGCAATCATTCAGAGCTCTAAATTTAATAAGTAATACGTTGTTGTAACGAATCGATTTGTCTGCCAGAACTTTCACAAAACACCCGTCGCGAAAATTTCTTTAAAAGGGATTGCCAACGTTTTTTGGTTTTTTTACAAGGTGTATTTTAAAAATAAATATTTTTAAGAATTCAGATAATAAAATAAAATAAGAATTCTTACGTTACATCACGTATCTTTAGAAATATACTTTTAAATGGTTCATTGTTCGAGGAGACATTTGTTCAGAGTTATTTCTTAATAACTTTGAACACTAGCATCCCCTTGAATAACACTAAACCCATTTTCCACGAAATGCCTAAAAATGTCTTATGAAAAGACACGTCTCTCTGAAGAGGAGATAGGTCAGTATTCGGTCTGCATAGCATTAACATCTAATTTGTTAAATTCTTAGAGGCACTGTGTCGGCATTCTGGTGGTCTACTCGATTCTGTTTGTTTTATTTTATTCATTATTTTAAATACATTTTAATCTTTCAAACTTAACTTTTGTAAATATTATTATAATAAATCTAATTCATTAATTTAAAACCGTCTTACTTAACGTGTGTAAACCTTCACCTTTAAGAACTTAAGTGAACAGCTAAGTCCAGGCTATTAATAAGATGCCTGTTCATCGGATGGGAAGTACAAATACATATCATTTAATTCACATATCGTAATTTATTTTTATTTATACAGGTTTGGCCACACAACAGGTAAAAACCCAATTACAGTGTGGCACAGATTTTATACATTTGAACTTAATTATCATTGTCTGTGACAGCTGCTAACATATAAAAGCAAAAAAATTAAATAAACAAAATAATAATAATAATAATGATAAATGTACCTACATAATATTATACATTACATTACATAAAAGTGAAAAAAAGATCATTTGTTTTCGAGTAGATTCATTGTGCAATTCTTAAATATATTAATATTAGATGAAAAAATATCAGGATAATTGTCGTACGTTGATAAATGGTTAAATTTTAGGCAAATTCTATTAAAAGGGGAATTGTACGCGGAATTCGTTCGATTATGAGGCAAAGCAAATAGCTCATTAAGTCTTGTGTTATGCGATGGTACGCGAATCTGTAATTGATTTAAAAGTGATGGACAGTCAAAATTATTATTTATTATTTTATATAAGAACATAATGTCTTTATGCTCTCTTCTTTTTTTTAATGAATTAAGAGTAACTGAGTTGTGTGGAAATTTGTAGTTTAAATAATTTATAAATTTGTGCTGAATCGTAATGATGGATAACACTCACGCCTTCTACCCGAACTCTTTTAGTCAGGAATCTCATTTCAGTTTGAGACTCCTATAATATCATAGGCTCGCTACCTAGTGGACAATAAATGGTATATTGGAAAGTCACGTATTGGGCTCGTTACATTGTTGATTGTCGATAGTGTTCCAAACTTATAGTTAGTGAGTTGTTTTAATGTGACGGACATATAAACACATTGGCTATCTCAGTCTACATCGGAGAGAATGTTTATATTGTATGCCTTTACATAACCAAACATAATGTCATCGCACCGATTACAACAAATCTTGCCCAAAATTACAAGTAATTAAATTACAAGACGAACAGTAAATATGATCAATTTAGGTAATTAGTTTAGGTTTAGTTAGTAAAAATCTAGGACAGCAGAATTAGGAATACGATAATAGATAAGAAATTAATTATTTATTTTACATCGGCCTATTTTTGCAACGAGGCTGGATTTTGACACCTGGATGAGGAGTGAATGATTGTAAAACGGGAGTAATGTAAACATATTATTCTTGCCTGAATAATATCACCAACGGAGGAGAATCGAACCACTGACCGCACAGTCCAGAAACCACCAGTCGAAACTGCACGACTTAATGCGCTCATAGGATAAGAAACATTTTACAAAGCCACCGCAGTTAGTTTAAAGACACACACAGCTGTAAACGCTGCCTTTAACGTTAAAACTATATACTAAATTTATCCATAGCGCACAATGAACAGTTAACTAATTTAAAGAGCTCTAAACGCAGCTTTATATGACTAGTTGGCTTTGGTAGAAGCATAAAAACTTGTTTACGTTAGAAAATCGCAATATAGAAAATTTTGCCTAAATATCTAAATACCAAAGGAGATTCAATTTCTTCCTATAAATTAATATCTTTGATGTGGTTTCCGTTTGTGATTGATAATAATAATGCCGCTGACATCTTAAGACCACATCTTGTCAATATTAATCAAAATATTAGTTTTATTTTGTGGTAAATTGCATGCGCGGCTTCATCTGGTGTCTCATAAATGCATCAGGTTTCTTACGGAGTCAGGTTACAGTTAGATTATTGCATCGTGGGTATTAATTTATAGATAGGATAGATAGCATAAAATTTAATAGACTATATACATAGCTAGTGTAATATCTAGCAAATTAATATCATTACGAGGTTGATATTGAATAGCTTTCGATATGGTGGATTTCATATGGTTAGGTGGCCTATTCTGTAAGCTTTTCGACAGTTCTTTTTACAAAATCCTGTCGAAATTTCCTGCAGTACAGTATGGATAATAACGACTCTTACAGTATTGAAAGTGACTGCCTGCAAAGTATAGAATAGACCCCCAGATCTTTTTAAATATATTTATTTGGTCTTGGCAACTGCGGCCATTAACCAGGATACATGTGTTTTTATATAATTATACAAAATCCCGAGGTCCTAAAGAGCCACAGGACATATTATAAAACAATCCCCAATTAATTTTTTTTTTTTATGTCTGAAATATAAAAAAAAAATAACTTACGAACTAAATATAGGGACCAGCAGACTTTTTTCTCCCTAGATAAAAAATAGGGCCTTACTTTGTCCCACAAAGTAATTTGTAATTGAATTACTTTGTAAAAAAAAGTAATTGTATTCAATTACTTTTTAAATTTTGAAAAATAATTGATAAAGTAATTGTATTTGGTAATTTAATTACTTCATGTATTTGAAATTACTTTAAGTAATTTAAATACTTCAAATTTAAAAGATTCTTTTAAGGAGACAGAATTATTGTATCTTGAAAAATACGCAAAAAAAACACTTGATTTTTTACAAAGTGAAAAAAATACTATTTATGGATTTTTATTACACCGTATTATGTCTTTAAAAGTAAAATTTCAAAAAATTATAGAAAATGGTGAACACTCTAGAACTATAAATATAATTGGAAAATTTGTTTTAAATAGTTTGGTTGGAAATTAGAAGGTCTTCATATCTTTTTTCAGTAAATGAAGAGTCTAAGGATGCTATTATAGCTGCAGCAGTCACACCAACAATAAAATTACGCTGGCTAAATATTTGAGCAATTGGTGGTATTAAAAGGAAATAAAAATATAAATTATCAATGAAAAATAGAAATGTTATTTAATTATATCTTTTATTTAACATTAAAATAATCTGTTATTTTATTTACATATGCTGTTCACTTTTGTAAGGACAAACTAGATCTGGTTATTTTGGTTACTTTTATAGTGTACTACTGACTTTAAATGTCAATCAAAAATCTTCCTTACGCTGTAAAACCGTTTTAGGTTATGAACATTATAATTAAGATATCATTTTGCATTATGACATATGTCAAATGAATCGACATTTTAAAAAAGTGACATTTTTTAATACCAACATGACATACATTTTCAAACGAGCAAACTATTGAAATCAAAATTTCCTCTTAGTTTGTTCGTACAAAAATGAACAGCATATATATTAATGTATATATGTATTTATTTAAATAAAGTAATTGAAAAAGTATTTAAATTACTTACTACAGTTATAATAATAATTGGTAATTGAATTACTTTTTTCCTAGCAGTAATTATTTCAAAATTATTTTAATTACTTTTTGTAAGTAATTTTCCCAGCTCTGTATATCAGTAATTAAAAATCACTGAAAAATGAACAAAAATGACAGAAATTGGACAAAAGATCTTAACCCTTACGTTACGGTGTCCTTTAGTTGCGGTGTGGGGTACAAATGTACCCCATTTTTATTTTATCTTAAATAAATAATTTATTAATAATTTGTATTCAGGTTTACTATGGAATATATTAAAAATGTTTTTTAGCTGAAATTATAATATTTTCAATTGCAATTTTTTCATACGTCCAACATTCATACAATCCTGTCTAATACTAACCAACTAAATTTCTAGCAAAGCATAGTATACGCCCAACCTGTGCAACGTACCGATTCATACTGAATCGTGTGTTTAGGCGTAGCTGCGCTTTGCCCGAGTTGACTCCGCCCTTTACTTAAAAATAACCAATAAAATTCATGAAAAATAAATTAATTAAGATTAGGTGTTAAAAATAAGAAATGAAAAAAATATTTACCTACATTGTTTCATAAGTAGGTAAATAAAGTATTTATGGTATTTATAAAACTCAAGAACGATTATTTTATTCAAATTTTGTGGGGTACATTTTAAATAGCACCGCGAATAAGAGTTAAAATGAACAAAAAATGTCAAAAATAATAAGCCTTTCGCGGACCATTAAAATTTTGCGGTATTAGTCCGCGGACCACCGGTTGAGAAACACTGATATAGTTTAAGTATCAACTGGATTTGATAACTACAATTTAACATATGTAATATAGTAGAGAAGCTTTATTTTGATTGTTAGTAATGAAAACAGGGAACATAATAGAATAGACGAGTATTTATATACGTGTTGTAGGAGTAACTTGTAGTGCACTTGACTCTGAAATCGTGTAAACATTCCAACTATTGTACATGTGTGTTAACAGCGAACAGCGCGGCCCTTATCGGCGGTTACGCATTGTTTGCCCGGAGAATGCAACACTTCACCTATTGCAGACACAAAACATAACACTGTTTCCATTCACTTCCAATAAACTGATTACAGAACTTCGATTGCTCCCGTTCACATTTGTTTTGGTTTCTAATTGATTATTGATACACTCTATTACGTAGCCACTATTGACACACATTAACGTTTCATTTAATCGCCGATATTTATTCGTGAACTTGTAACATTTATACCCTCTTACTAGGACAAGAATTTATCTATAGCAGTGTTTCTCAACCTTTTCTGCCATGGGACACTCCCAATTATGTAAATATTGTCTGCGGCCCCCCTATATACTATATACACTACCGCTCAAAAGTTTGGAAGCAGTTAATTTTTTTTCGAAAAATTAAAAAAATGTCAATATATATTGATGAAATCGATTTTATAAATTATTTTCTTCATTTTTAACAAGTCAATATACTTTTATATGTTTTTAATCGAATTTGTACGATATAACTACTTTTATTTATGTTTAAAGATAATGGACGCTCTGCAAAAGGGGTTCATTTTACATTAAAAATGCAACAAGAAACCAACAGTAATCAAGACAGGAAACGTAGTGGGAGACCCAAAATTACAACAAAAGCCGAAGATCAATTTATAAAAGTAACATCAAAGCGAAATCGTCGTTTAATAGCCTCCCAAATTGCAGCGAAATTAAATTAAATTCGTCCAAGTAAAGTGTCAGTTTCAACAGTTAAAAGACGACTGTACTCTGCCGGTTTCCGAGGATGTGTAGCAGCTAAAAAACCGAAATTAACAAAACAACATAAGAAAAACAGGTTGGTTTGGACTAAAACTCATAGAGATTGGACACTTGAAGAATGGAAAAATGTACTCTAGACGGACGAATCCAAATTTAAAATTTTCGGTTCTAACAGAAGAGTGGGACCAAATTTCATATTTCAATAGGATAATGATCCGAAAAATGCATCAAAATTGTGTATGTCCTACTTGAATGAGAGAAAACAAGAAAAACTTATAGAAATTATGGTATGGCCATCTCAATCACGTGATTTGTCACCAATTAAGCTAGTTTGGGACGAGTTGGATAGAAGTGTTAAAAGTAGATCTCCAAGTAGTACTACACAGATGTGGGAGCATCTGCAAACAGAATGGTACTCATTAGATAGCGAGTATTTTGCTAAATTAATAAATAGAATGCCCCAGATTTGCGCAGCTGTGATTAAAAATAAAGGTGGACAATTTGATGAATCAAAAATATAAATAAAGCTTTTGTGTAATTAAGACAATATTGATAGATTATAGTTGGTAAAAGTTTAATTTAATGTAATTGTTAATTATATTGTGAATAAAGGTTTGAAATTATTTTTTCTCTATGTTCTTTTAACAAAAACTCGACTGCTTCCAAACTTTTGAGTGGTAGTGTATATGATTTATCAAGATAGAGGGAACACGGTTTTTCTCGAAAATGCGACGTGTGAGCAAGTTAGGAAAAAAAAAAATTGTTAACCAAAATTTATCCAAAAAATTGAATGGTAGTAATGAAATTTTCCGTAAAAAACCGGAAGTATTAAAGGAATATTTTTATGAATATTAATTAAGATACTTATAAATATGGGTAAAATTTATATCTTTCAAGATTGAGAGCATTTCTGTTAAATTTACATATTTCGATTTTGTCTTACTTCGCTGCCCCCCAGTTGAGAAACGCTGATCTATAGCAGTGGTGCGCAAACCATGGGTCCCGACCCCCGAGAGGGGTCGCGAGAAAATTTTTCGGGGTCGCCAAATTCAAACAAATTTATATGACAATAAAATATATAAGGCTTTTCTTCAACAAGTATCAGGTACCAGTAAAATTTCTCTTTTAAAAACACCCTGTAAGTGAAAATCCCAGAAAGAATTTCACTTTAACTACGACGATTAAAAAAACGTCTATTGTCCATCCAGGGGTCGCGACAAAATTTCACAAAAAAAAAAAAACCCCGGTCGGAAATGAAAATAGTTTGCGCACCACTGATCTATAGTACTGATTTTGTAAGGTACATTTTTGCCGTACCGTAAATGATAAGTGAGATATTTCAATTTCAAAGGCAACAAAATAATTGTTTCTTTATTCTAAACAACCCTTTTGTATTATTTTAACCTTACTTCGAGCTTTGCGGCTTTTGCTGTCTTATATTCTTACTGAAGTGTGCTGCCCTCTGTATAGAGCTTTCAGTGACCTATATGCAAGTCCATCCAATAGTTTGTTACCGACCGCCAACATATATAAGGGAGGTATTGTGATAATACCGATTTTGACATTTCGAGATTTCGATGGATCTCCACGAATTGAGATCCCCCTACATAACGTTTTGACTATTTTTAGCATGATGTCTGTCTGTCTGTCAGTCCGTCCATCCGTCCGTCTGTGTGTCTGTTTGTGTGTCTGTCCGCCCGTCTGTCCGTCCGTCTGTCTGTCTGTCTGTCTGTGTACACGTGCAGAGCAAATTCGGCTTTAAGGATTTTTATGAAACTTCATATTTAAGCTTCTGACATCAATGACACGAGTTGATCAACTTTTGGTAAAAATCGGTTGACTGGAAATGGGAGTTTACTCGTGTCGATTTTAAGATTTTTGCGAATATTTATCAACAGAAAAATATTTAAAAAAAAATTATTTAACAAAAGTTGCTATAAAAGCAATAGCCAAGAAATATTATTTGAGACAATTTTTGAGAAAACAAAAAAAATTTGAAAAAATATAGTCTCAATTTTTTCATACTTACTTACTATGTAACGTTTCCATGGTCATGATAAATAATATCTCTGTTAGAAAATATTAGGCCAAGTTATTTCTACTCTGCTGCTAGAATGTATTTTATGCAAGTACTTTGTGATGGCGGTCGGTCCTGAGGTGGCCACAGCTGATTTTTTCATACTTACATGTAACGTTTCCATGGTCATGATAAATAATATCTGTTAGAAAATATTGGGCCAAGTTATTTCTATTCTGGTGCTAGAATGTATTTTATACAAATACTTTGTGATGGCGGTCGGTCCTGAGGTGGCTACAGCTGATTTTTTCATACTTACATGTAACGTTTCCATGGTCATGATAAATAATATATCTGTTAGAAAATATTGGGCCAAGTTATTTCTATTCTGGTGCTAGAATGTATTTTATGCAAGTACTTTGTGATGGCGGTCGGTCCTGAGGTGGCCACAGCTGATATTTTCATACTTACATGTAACGTTTCCATGGTCATGATAAATAATATCTCTGTTAGAAAATATTGGGCCAAGTTATTTCTATTCTGGTGCTAGAATGTATTTTATACAAATACTTTGTGATGGCGGTCGGTCCTATGGTGGCCACAGCTGATTTTTTTTTTATTATTATAAACAATTTTGGTTATATTCTGGATACGTCTATACATATAGCAGAACAAATTTAACATTCGTATTGAATTGTGTCAGATCATAATTTTGCATTGCTACTTAAGTGAAGAATGTATTTCTCTGTTCTTGAATCAGTTTAATATATAATCCACCATTTTAATCTCATTAGCGATAAACTGAAGAATTACATACAACAAAAGTCATAATTTAAAAGTAAGTTAATGCCAGCACGAACAGAATAAAAATATATTAAGCGCAGCGACTAATGTTCTCTATAGAAAGAAAAATGATAAATGATAATACATACAAACGTACATTAACCTTTCTCAAAGAAGAAATACTGCTGCATATGTAAAGTATTAATAATGAATGTACATATCTATTCAGAAAAATGAACAGTTTTTAGTTTCATTTTTCACAAACTACTTAAATATTTAATGATAAAATGCGATTGCTTTACACACACTATGAAATATATTACTGTACATAAAATGGAGTATAGAGATAAAAATCTAACGAGTTTACATAAAATAGAAGACGAATAAGATATTTTGCCTAGATCCGTGCTCTGTATTATTTGCGCTCTGTATTTACTTCATCCTTAGCCAGAAAGAGAGATTTCCCGAGCCATCGATTTTTGATTGCCTTTAATTCAGAAAATCGTTGAGTTATAATGGGTCTAATTTCAGTCTGTTTTAAGTGAAACACATATAAACAAAATAAGATTAGCCTTATATTAGATTATTTTAGATACACTTGGTTAATAAACATAAAAATTGGTGTGAAGTTTGAATTTTCACACATTTATACAGTGGTGTTTGTTTGAAACGGGGCACCCCGAAAATCCCCTTTATTTGTAAAGATGCAAAAAATCTTCAGAACAGAAGTTAAACTAGACCAAAAGGCCCATCTAAAGGTTACTATAAGAATTCTAAGGCACTTCCGGTTTCACCGGAAATGATGTCAACTTTTGATCTAGCATAGGGAATCGAATACCTAAAAATACATTAAATTAGCTTTACAATGACACCAAAAAGTCATATTTTTATGTTAACCATTTCAAAATGGCAACCATTTATTTACAAAATAATAATCAACATAAGTTTTACAAAGTTGAACGTAGTTCGCTCTTATAAGGGCGATGGAAGAATTTTTATTAAGAATGAGAAAATGTGTGGACAGTAATGATGGTTTGATCGAACATTTGTATTTTTTTTTTTTTTTGTAAAATCATTGTAAAAAAGAATAGTTTTTTTTTTCTAAATAGTCAAATAGTTTATTTTAGAGATATTTTGTTTCTTTTTTTATTGTTTTCAAAGCTTCCTAGGACATGGGATTACAGGGTGTGGGACAAAAAAATTTTGCACAATTTTAGCAAAAATCGCATCAAAGTAATTTATTTTTCAAAAATAAAATTTTGATCGTTAGTCCACGTATTAAGGGCTTTCATTTGATACCCTACTTAGAATTTAAAAAACCAGTGCCGAAGGGTGACCTCCGCTAGACTTGCCCTCCAATAAAAAAAAAAAATAATAATAAAAAAAATACATTTTTTTTTTTTTTTTTTTTTTTTTTTTTTTTTTTTTTTTTTTTTTTTTTTTTTTTTTTTTAATAATTTAATAATAATTTATTCCGTTGTAAATATACATATTTTAGCCTTTGATAAAGTTAAGCACAGCTTGTCGCATTATCAGAGGCGGATAGAGTACATATAAATAGATTTTTGTTACAGAAATAAATTTAGTATAAATATATATATACATATATATTCAAAATAAGAAGAAAAAAAAAAACATTTTATATATATACTAACTTAGCCTAATAAATTATTTTAGGAATTTTGTTGCATACCATAAGATCTTTGACATGTTTAACATAGGAAAAATAATTGGCTTGAAGAAGCAAAGACACATTCATATTTTCTTGTAAAATATTATATACCTTAGGAATATGATACATAAAACTAGATTGTCCTATTGCTTTCTTTGCAAAAAAATTTAGAGATATTTTTTTAACATTCAGTCTAGTTTCATGGTTGTGTTCTGGGAAGATAAGTATATCATTACCACCATATTTATAAATATATTTGCTAACACTTAAGAAATATAATTCATTTAGTGTGAATATATGGAATTCGTTATACAGAGCGGTTACTGAATACCGAGCTGGTTTTTTTAGTATTATTCTAAGCAGTATATTTACTGCAGTGATTAAACGCTTTAGATGTGTTTCATTAGTTGAACCCCACGTGATTAGCCCATACATCAGTGTAGATTGAATGAAACCACAATAGATAGATTTCAACATCTGCATATTGAGTACTGTTCTCAGATTTTTGAATAAAAAATAGAATCTACGTACTTTATTGGTAATATAATTAATGTGATAATGCCACCTAAGATGACAATCAATATAAATTCCCAGAAATTTTATGCTCTCTGTTCTAGTTATAGCCATACTGCAATTGCAATCTTCTCTTACACAATTTAAGTCATGAACTAAAATCCTGTCATCAGAGGGATACGATTTATTAGTGCATGTAAAAGTCATAAAGTGAGTTTTATTAGAATTTAAAGACAGTATATTGTTGTCAAGCCAAAATTTTATAGTCGTAAGACAAGCCGACATTCTTGCATACACCTCATTCCACGTGGAACCAGTCACATACAGTACCGTGTCATCAGCGTAACAGGATATGTAAGCATCCACGAGGTTCAAGTTCAGCAAATCATTGATATAAATAATAAACAGAAGCGGCCCCAGAACTGAACCCTGTGGGACTCCATGCATTATCTCTAGGCTATCACCCAAACAATTATTTATTTTAACTCGTTGATTTCTGTTACTTAGATAACTTTTGAAGAATTTTAGAGCCGGACCTCTTACCCCGTATAATTCTAATTTTGTGTACATTGTGGCATGGTCAACAGTATCAAATGCCTTAGATAGATCTAGGAAAGTAGCGGCACTTGGTATATTATTATCTAAATTACTATATATTTGGGATACCAAATTAGTCAAAGCCTGTTCAGTGCCGATACCTTCTCTAAATCCAAACTGTCTGGAGGATATAAGATTATATTTGTTGATAAAAGATGTAAGCTGTGATTTAACAATTTTTTCTAAAATTTTGGAAATACTTGTTGTGAGTGATATCGGCCGATAGTTACACATGTATTTGATACCCGACCCCTTATATATTGGAACAACAACAGCAGATTTTAGAACTGTAGGGAAAATACCATGTTCAAAACATTCATTAAATAAATGTGCAAGAGGCAGCGCAATGAAGTGACCTATAATTTTTATAACACGTGAAGAGATACCATCGTCACCACAAGCTACTTTAGTTTTCAAGTTTTTAATTTGAGATAATATATCATTTTCATTTAGCGGGGACCAGAAAAAAGAATTTGTCAAAGGTGCTATATTATGTGTATATTGATTGCCACTGTGATGTATGTGCTTTGCTAAATTTTTGGCTACGTTGACAAAATAGTGATTAAATTCGTTAGCAATTTTAGAACTATCAGTTACTGTCTCGTTATTATTGTTAAAAATTTCATGTATAATAGTTGTTTCGTTGTCAAGATTGTTTATTTCTTTGACAACATCCCAAATTTGTTTAATATTGTTATTGTTGTTGATTTTATTTTTATAATATTTTTCTTTTTCTGAACGAATTAGTGATGTGACTAAATTTCTTAGCTTTTTAAAATCATTAAATGCACGTATATCCGATTTGTTTTTTAAATAAATGGAATGAAGTTTATCTCTTAATTTTATGTGCATATAAATGTTATTGGTCATCCATGGCTTTTTAAATTTGATATTTTGCGAAACTCGGCGAGATTTAGTTTTCGTGGCAGATGTAATGTAATTTTGAAGTTTAGATACAAAATTAGAAAATTTAACATCCACACCACTTTTATTATTATATATGAAACACCAATTTTCTTTAGAAATACTATCTAGCAGATCGTCATAATTAATAATATTGTAAGTTATATTATTTTTAAAGTTCTTAGAATGTTTATTGAATTTGGGCATATTGATATTTAACATTACTGAAAAGTGATCTGTTAGGCCAGGAGAAATAATAATAGGACAAATATTATCTACAGTTATTTTTGTTTTTATGAAATAATGGTCTATACATGATTCACTTACTGCAGTTACACGAGTAGGTTTCCTAATACATTGCACAAATCCATTAGCCGTCAATAAATTTAAATAATCATGGCCAATGTTAGCTATGTTCTCTTCCAAGATATTAATATTAATATCCCCAGCAAAAATTTCATTATTTTCTGTACAGTAGTTACTGATATAATTTTCTAAAGTATTTAAGAATTTATCGCAATCGTAAGAGTGTGATCTGTAAATAGATGTTAAGTAAAAATTTGTATCAGAAATATTGAAAGATGTACGTAGAAAAGTAAAATCATTTAAAGTAATTACTTTATTTATGTGAGAAATATCTGATTTAATGTACAGAATAACTCCATCTGCTTTATTTATTTTACTGCAGTTGTAATATATAGTATAACCGGGAATATTAAAATATTCTGTATAACAATTCCATGTTTCAGTGATTATAATTAGATCATAAACAATGTTAGAGGATGCGAGAAAGGTTAAAAGATCATTAAAGTGGCACCCAATACTGCGGATATTTTGTTGTAAGATACTTACGGTTCTACGATCTTTAGCTTTCAATTCATCAATTATTTTAATAAAAGTAGAATTGTCCTTTGCAAACACGTCATCGATCTGAGGTACATCATACGCCACAAAATCCACTTTGTTACAATGTAGTAGTTGTAAATAAGGCTTAAATTAACAAAATTAACAGAATCAATTAACAAAACAAAATAATAATGACCATAAAAAAAAAACAAATTATCATAAATTTTAAAGAGCAGCAGCATAATACTATTTGAAGAGTTCAAATATTTTTATTCTAACATAGAGTTAAGTTTTCGATTATCATAAATTTCTTAGAACTAAAACACTTATACAATAAGTTATATTATGAAATTTTAACGTTAAATATATTTTTTTTTTTAATTAGGTAGGCAACCTGCGTATCAATTAACTAAAATACAAATATTGTTCGTTTTTGCAAAAAAAATAAATAAAATTTTTTTTTATTGAATTGGTCGCATGTCGTCTGCCTAATAAAACAAAGACACACCAACAGGTGTGACATCACAATATGATTCATATAATCCTACGAAGTCTAACAAAACAGGGACATCATATCAGTGCAACTGAACGACCTTCCCAAACCAGGGCATTGAACTCTAATGAACTAACTATAACAAGTGAGATATGTCATTTACACGAGCTATGCTATCACCTGTTTTGCGATATACTGAACCATCTCGCGTCCAGACATTCCGTGGGCCAAATTTTTTAATAGCAAGGTTTAAAATATTTAAATTATCTCTGCAGAGATCCTCGCGTATAACCACATTAGAGCCCTTAAGATTCCTTTTATTCCTGAACACTAAGGATCGGTCTCTATAACTTGTAAATTTCACAATTATTGGCCTCGGTTTATTAACCTCAGTTGATTTACCAATGCGATGGGACCGATCTAGAGCACTTTTATTTATGTTAATCTTAAGTTTGTTCTTTAATAACTCACATACAATGTCATCAGTGTCTTCATTCTTGGACTCCGATACCCCAAATATTCTCAGGCAGTTTCTTCGGGAATATTGTTCCAGGGTTCGTACGCGGTGGTTGACTTCCTTCAGTGCCTCATCCTTCTCACTCAGCTTCTTCTCCAACTCTTCTATCCTTGACTCCAACTCCATTTGCTTCTCTTCATACCGTTTAATTATGATCGGCGCTAGCGACTTCGCCAATTCATTTAAAAACGATGGAGTTTTTAAGGTATCCTTAATAATTCTTTCCACCTCAGATACTTCATCTGCAATAACGCAGGCTTTATTGGATCTCGTCTGTATACTCATTTTCACTGAGTTTTTTTTAATATTTAGTTAGACACGTAAAATATATAGACTAGCTGCACACTCTTAACACGTCTACACAGAGCGACTGTACATTACGGAATGATACATATATATATATATATATATATATATTTTAATTTAAAAGAAGATTTAGGTAAATCCGCATAAATACATCAAATTGTGTCCTATACAATTTTTTGTCCAAGGCTTGGTTTACTAGTTAGGAATTTTTTAAAATTTTAAAGTTTAATAACTTCCGTTTCCGCTTTCGGATTTTAATAAACAACAATAGGGTTCTTCCCAATTATTAGGAGAATTTTTTAGCACCAGAACGAACTCTTTAAGTTAAACCGTTAAGTTTGGATTCCCTGGACCATGAAACGTGGTCAAAAAGTCGACATCGAAAATATCCGCGATTACAATACTTGCCCCTTATATATTAAGGTCGGGCAAGTAAATATATATATATATATATATATATATATATATATATATATATATATATATATATATATATATATATATATATATATATTTTCGATGAGCACATATTTGTTTATATTTTTAGAGGGATATGTTTTTTAAATGTTTTAGTATAGTCGGATTGCTGATAAGTGACTGTTCGTTGCTACAAGTATCGGTATTCAATACTATATGCTGTCTCTGTCTATATCATTATAATTATTTGCATACCCATAGTAACGTATAGTGACTCAAGTTGACAACTAACCTTCAAAATTATTTGAATAAAAAAACAAAGCATTAGAAAGAAATAGAATGATTCGTAGATATCTTTACTAATTAGAGTGCGAAAATAAATTCACAGCAGTACTCAAACAAACAAAATTATTAATTTTAAGGTTATAATTATAAATAAGGAAAAATTTATACTCATACGTAAATTTTGAATTATAATTTGTTTTTTATTCCAGCAGATTTAAAATTAAAGTTTGTGAATTTAATAATTAGCCGCAAGCCATATTTTAATTAATATTTATTACCAGACACTGACAGTTAAGACAAATAACAAAAAACATTTTTAAAATCGCTGAAAAATGGTAACTAGATTATTATACGATTGCATTACTTGATACATACATGTAACAGTCACCTATCAGCAATCCGACTATAGTAGTATTTTTCCTACATATGTGCGGGTCGTATGAATTGTATAAGCTTTCAACTCTCTAAGTTTAGCCGTTTGGCTACAATTTTTACCGAACAGACAGACAAACAGACAGACAGACAGTCAGACAGACAGACAGACAGACAGACGACAAAATGACGGTTTAAGGGTTTTTTGGTCATACTTACAAAACCCTAAAAAATAGTTATTTTCACTGGACGCACGTCTAACGTCATGTCGTGGTTCGTTTTCAACTGTTTTTTCAACGGCATCTAGGAACATGCCGGTATTACAGATTTTGTTTTAAAATAATTTGAAATAAAATATCAGTTTTTGTTTATTTATGAGTTAGGACTCATAAATGAAGTCTAGAATTGGTTAACTGGTGGGAAGTGGTATTTTCATGTATGTTAAATTGTTTCTTGTGCCTCTCAGGCAGAATCTGAGGGTTAAAAGGGTTAGGCTAAAGGTTAATGAGGTGCGTTATTTGCACTGACCGTCATACTGATTTACTCTTGAGGCTGCTAAATCCACTCCAAGATACTTCTTATGGGTCATTTTCACTCAAATTTCAATTTAAAATTTGACTAATTGAATATAGATCTCCTGGGCTGTTCCTTGTCTATTCAGGACTTCAGATTACTTCGGTTCTAACAATAGATGTCAGAAAAAACCTAAAAGTTTCACTGCCATTGTTTCAGAGGGAAGACGTGGATTAGAACCAAATATGATGTTCTGGGTTTTAGCCACATTAATAGTAAAAAAACTGTATTTGAACCAATCACAAAGAATTACAGCTTTAGCTAAAGAATTAAATACTTGTTTATAACATTTTTATAGACAACATATAAGAAGAAAAAATCGAAAATACAATTTAAATAATAATAATAATAGTACAAATTAAAATTAGCATTAAATGTAAAATAAATTATTTTAACTTACAAGAGTTGTATTATCTGCAAAAACTAAACAATTTTGACCTACGTAAGATTATTGATATATATGATAAAGAGAAGGGGGTCATTAACACGGCCTTGAGGAACACTATGGGATAGACTAAGATTACTGGAACTTTTATTATCAATATTAATGTATTGGCTTAATAGATTCAATAACGTTCCTCTGACTCCATAGCATTCCAGCTGATCACATGAAGTATCATGAGAAACCAGGGACCTGAAGCTGAATTTATTTAGGTTCAGGTTCGGATTCAGGTTCAATGTGGTAATTTCGGTTCGGTTTCAGGTTCAGGTTCAATATCACGATTTTTTTAGGTTCAGGAACCTAAATTTTTTTGGGTACGGGTTCGGGTTCAATGTAAATTTTAAATAAAATTATAATTAAGTCTGTTCCAAACAGTAAGGAACTAAATTTTACAATCTAGTTACTTTCATCGTTTAAATCGTGCTTTTCGGCCGTTTTGTTTAAGCTTTGTAAATCATACGTACAATAAACATTTTTTGGTTAAGGTTAATATCATTTTAAAATGTCATTTTCTTTATATTTATATTTTTTGTGTCATTCTTAATACAAATTTCCTGTTTATTTATTTTTTTCATTAAAATATGTAAAAAAAATAATTTAATTTTGACATATGTCATTCGTTTCCATGGTTTCATTGTTGTAATTTTAAATTTTGACATTCCAACGTGAAAAAATGAAATAACCCAAGCAAGGTCCCTTTTCGTGACGACCTAAAAGAACGAAATTCCCATTTAGTTCCGCCTAACCGTTTGGAACAGACTGTATACTCTATTTCACATAACTAAGAGGGAAACTTCATTTTTTATGTTGTATATTTATTTCATCTTAGGGTGGTAAATCTGAGACATTTTTCAAAATATTTGACAATTAATTGACATTAATGACAATCTTTCATTTGTAATGTTTGAATGAATATAACCTAAGAAAAATCAAAGCCATATTTACAGGTTGACATTTTTCTTAAAGTCCATTTACAACACAAAAAACACCAAAGTCACCAGATTTTGTAACGTACAGTCTATTCCAAACGATTAGACGGAACTGACCGGAATTTAATTTGTCATTAGCTATTTTTTTATATATTGAAGTTTCCTGAACAAAATGATCAAAAGCTTCAATCAATCGGTAAAAGTAACTAGAATTGAAAATCTAGTTCCGCCTAAACCAAAGGAACAGACTTTATTTCAAAATAAAATATACTATAAGCTGTATACTTTTGTAAGAACAAACCAGATCCAGGTATTTTGGTTACTTTTATATTGTAATACGGACTTTAAATGTCAATTAAAAATATTCCTTATGCTGTAAAACCGATTTTAGATTTATTGGTTCTGATAATTATTAAGAAAGTGATATTTTTTATAATGTTTTAATATCAACATGACATACAGTTTCAAAGGTGCAAACTACTGAAAACAAAATTTCCTCTTAATTTGTTCTTACAAAAGTGAACAGCTTATATAATTATGAAATAATAACTTTAAAATGTAATGTATACAATAATTACCATAATAAATAATAAATGAACAATAATTTTCTGAACCTGTTAAAAATACATGGTTACCGGTTAATCATAAAAGGTTCGGGTTCAGGTTTTGGTTCACTGACCTTGAAATATAATGGTTCGGTTCAGGTTCAGGTTCACGAAAAATATAGGTTTTTTCGGGTTTGCTTCAGGTCCATGTGAGAAACGCAGCCAAAAGCTTAAATAAGACACAGAGGAAAACAAGGGGAAATATAGAAAGAAGATCCTCATGGTTAAAAAACCCACGAAATTGATTTAAGTGTAAATTACAAGTCCTTTTCAGGATAGCAGCAAATAAGGATAAAATTTCTACACAGCAAAAAATTGTGTAAAAGTTCATTCTCAGTTTGATTAAAATTTTAGCGTTAAAATATTCATTTAAAAAAAGTAAAAAGTTTACTATCTTTAACCAAATCACCGTGTAAATCTTAATTTATTCTGATAGAATTATTTTTACAAAATATTACTTTTTAGTGTTAAAATTAGCACAACTTGAACACTATTTATTTTCTAACACTATAATTTGACCAGTATGTAAGTGTAAACATTAAACTAAATTTAACCAAAAAAGAATTGTAAATAATTAACACGAAAAGCGAGGGACTTCATGGTACACTAAAAGTTCATTTTTTAGTGTACCATCAAGTCCCTTTAGCACTACTTTTTTTAGAGTGTATGTTGATAAACTTCGTAGTATAAGGTACTAAATAAAAAGTAAAAGTTCAAAACAATTTGTTTAAAAATAATTTATTACCATTACACAATAGTAATCGGTGATTGTACTACAGAAGTTTCAAATTACAATCTAGTATTTGCCGTTGGTTATAATTATGTAAAATTTGCATTTGACAACGATTAAAATCAATCAGAATGCGGCCGTAACGCATGCGCAATTCAGTGATTTGTTAGAGTACTCTAGTAATTTATAACAAATTATGATACTATAGTAACGTATTACTAATCACTCAGCGTAACTACATGTTTTACGACAGTAAAACTAACAACTTGTTACATAGTAACTTTAAATTATTTTATCGATGTTTAAAGATAATAAATCAGATTTAATAAATGTAAATATGGTGTTGGTATACATGGGCATGTTATGTTTGCTTAAGGATTTATGTTGCCTTTATGGCGACTTTTTGAGAAATGTTGTACTTGACTTTTGGAACAGAGGTCGTTGGTCAAGCCCTGCTCAGATCGTATGAATATATATGAGCTTATTTTTACCCTTCAAAAGACCTTATTAGAACCTTTACTAAAGAAGAGTTTTGCTACAAAATTTAAGATAAAATTTGTGAAAAATTTTTACAAAGAACAAATCTTTAAGAAGATACGTGATTCAAAAAAAAAAGAAATCGTCTGTGTAAGCCGCGAAAAAGAAAGATAGCAATTTGGGATGTAGCAAGCCACTGATATGTTGCTTTACTATCGTACCTTTTATTATCAATTAGGAAGCGAGCCTGTGATATAATACAAAGTCTGATCTCAAACTGAATTGAGGTTCCTGGGAAGTTCTGTCCCTGAAGGAGTTCGGGTACTAGGCGTGAGTGTTATCCAGGGTTCATCAATATAATATGTGAATTAAATGATATGTATTAGTAACTTGAAGTTAGTCTGAGTAGCTGATCACTTAAGTTGTTAAAGGAATGATTACACACGTTAAGTAAGACAGTTTAAAATTAATGAATTTGATTTATTATAATATACTATTTACAAGAATAAGTTTGAAAGTTAAAATATATGTATTAAAATATTGAATTAATAAAAATAAACTGAACCGGATCGACCACCAGCATGCCGACACAGTGCCTCTAATAATTCAACGTTCTAGATATTTTCACTAACCAGACCGAATATTTCTGACCTCGTCTGCATAGAGACGGGTGTATATATAAGGGTTCTGCTAGCATTTCCAGGAATAAGGGTATAATATTATTCAAGGAATCGTAAAAGTTATTAGGGAAGTCTATGAACAAATGTCACTTTGAACAATGAACCCTTTAAAATTCACTAAAATGGTCCCATTCAAATTAATGGTGAATGGAGAATCCGTAAGAACAAAGATATCTGAGAACTGTACTCAAGGCCAAGTATCACCCAAGAACTCAGAGGCAGACGATTACAGTGGATAGGACACGTTATGAAAATGATGGAGGACAGAATGGTTAGAAAGCTATGGGAAGGAAGATTGAATACCTGTCGACCAGTCGGAAGTCCTCGCAAGAGATGGAGAGATCAGCTAATAGATATGACAAGTATTGGCATACAGGGTACTTGGCAAGACTTGACAATGAATAGATCGAGATGGAGGACTTCTGTGAATGAGGCCAAAAGGCAACCTGACTGATAGTGCCCAAAGAAGAAGAAGAAGAGACTGAAGAAGACTGAAATAAATTTTAAGATAGAAAAATGTTAAATCTTAACTACAAAGAGATAATTGTATTTCATGTTAAGTAGTGAAGATGTTTCTTTCAGATATTAATGATAGTAAAAAAATGACGTGCATGAAAATATTTTTCTCCTTAAGTAAAATTCTTTGATGTTAATATATACTTAGATACTGTCAATTAAGCCTTTGAACTACCCCTGGAGTGTAATTCGGTATGCCTTTGCAAAAACGTTTCTTTTGATGTTTCCCTTAGCTTTCCGTACCAACTGATGTACCAAGAACACTGTATTACGAACAGTAATTAAATTAAAACGGTAAATAAAATAAAATATCTACAAATTTTTACATAATTATATCTTAGTTTTAATGTATTATCTTTATGATATACTGAAATATGTTTAATATGACAAGCTATTTGTAGCAGAGCTAATATTAAATTCTACTATTGAGAAGTGATATTACCGATGGCGGCGCTGTGCTCCAAGGCAATGTGGCTGTCGTCCCTAGTACTCAGTTGTCAATATGCTAATAGCGAACCGGTTAAGTTAAGCACAGTACATTTTTATTTTATGAAAATGCGAGTAAATATGCCCATATTTTTTTAATTTTTAAGCGCTACACATGTATCGAGGTGTATAACAAAAGGTGGGCATCAAATTACAGTATTTAAAGTTTAATTTCAGTAGATTTATTGAAGTGTAATTTGTAGTTGAGCAGGTGTTAAATGCCGGGCCCGTAATTTTATGTGATACATCTGAGTGTCGGTCATCTGAATTTACAATATATGGATTATGTTTGCAAACAAGTGCATTATGTTCATTGCCTCATGAAATAAAATTAGTTTTAGTTGGACAGGAGCAGCTAAAAGTTAAATATGCAACTTGCAGGTGCAAGCATATTTGTGCTGTTTTGTTTTTCTGCGACAAATGTAATGAACAAACCCGCATAGTATCAGTTCCTTTTTAACTCAAAATATATTCCCGTGCGGTGCTCCTGTCCATAACCAAATCTTTTCCCAATCTGGACTTAATACTAACTTTCCCTCCATTTTTCTTAAGAAAAGAAAAAAACTAAGATGGCTATCTTTGTCCTGTCCTGAATGACAGCCAAAAACACTACAATTTGTTCTACTTTTACAGTTTTTCACAACTTCTATCGACATTCTAACCAAAATTCAACACTAGAACATTTATATGTAATAAATTCAAACAGTACTAGAGCGCCTAGTACAATATTTAACCACCAGACTGCGTATTCGAGCGTGTCAGTTCTCAATAATTTACACTGAACAATAAACAAATCAAGATGGAAGACTTATGTGAGTGATGCCAAAAGTCATTCTGACTTTTAGTGCCCAAAGAAGAAGATATTTTAATGTTTTTTTTTTTTTTTTCAAAAATAAAACAACCCTGAAAATTTTTTTTTTCTGTGAAATTATTAATTTTTCGTGTTTATTTTGAAATTTTAAAATATCTTAACTTGAGAACAATAACATATTAGGTCCTGCGGTTAGAATTTTTGAAATCTAGACTTTTTTCTACACAGATAAAAAATAGGGCCCTCCTTAGTTAACGCCATTTTGATCCTTGTAGAATTAAAAGTTTGTAAATATTTCATTTTCGAAAGACCGTATCTCAATATCTATATGAGATAAAGACCTGCAGTTGAAAGTTTTGCAATCCTGAGGCCATGGAGGGTCTTAGATCTCATTTTGAAGCAAATCCCAAACAAAAAATTTTTTGCGATATTTTTAATTTGTCACTTTTTTATGTGAAATTTCAAAAAATTCTAAGTTAAGAACGATAAAATATTAAGAACTGCGGTTTTAATTTTTGAAATCTTCATATATTGTTTAGTCTAGATAAAAATAGTTAATAATTAATAATGGTTAATAACCCAACTTTTACAATAAATACGAATCGTCAAACAAAATCTTTGAAAACGTACCCCTTACGATCTTTCGATTTTTTGCCATTTTCAAGGGTTTTGCTTAACCAGTTATATAAATTCAAAAAATTGTGTATTTAAGGCCTTATTTTTTTTTAGACTAAATAAGGCACTGGGGTTTCAAAAATTTAAATCTCAGGTCTCTATCTTTTACCGTTTTCAAGATAGAATTTTTTAAAATTTGAAAAAAAATAAATTTAAAAACAAAATTTTTCAAAAAATATATTTCTTCTAAATGTGACTTAAAGCCATTAGAACATCAGGATTTTAAAAATTCCAACGGTAGATCTCTATATATTATAGTTTTTAAGATACAGTTACGCCAATATCAATTTTTTTGAAAAAGTTCGCCTTTTTCAAAATTATTTAAATCAAAAATGGGCACAGCTCGTAAAGCCCCATTTTTTTACAAGGTAAAAAAACAATATAAATTCTAAAAAATCAAACCGCAGGTCTCTATGTTTTACCGTTCTCGAGATAGGAATTTCAAAACTTGTCTGATTTACTTCAGAATGGGCTTAGTTATGTATTTTGAGTCGTAGATCTCAAAACTAATCTCCATTATAAGCTACGGTTTACCATTTTTGATAAAAAGGTACTCATTTTAGTATTTTCCATTTGAAAAATTTATTCCATTTTGTCATATGATTTTATTATGCTTGAGGTACAAGTTCAGAGTTCAACAGATTATTTAAAATGCAAAAAAGTATTATCAGAAATATGGTTGGGTGCTGCCCTAGAACCACTTGTGTTCCTATTTTTAAAAAGCTGAATATCTTACCTTTACCATGTATGTACAGAGTGATTATTTAATGGCGAGACGACATTACTGGAAGTTTTAATAATTTGCCGTTTCATACACATCGTAGCAGGCGATTATGCGCGCATGCGCATAATCTTTTTTTCTTCATAATCATAGTTATTATAGTCATAGTATTCACCAGTATTTCTGCTAGACAACACGTAAAATTCGGTGACGTCGTCTCGCCATTAAATAATCACTCTGTATATCTATCAGGCCAGCCTTCATGTACAACAAAACTTACAGTTTTGGAAAAGCGGTCAGATACACATACATATAGTTAGGGTGACTAGATTTCAGTGAAGGGAAACCGGGACACAGGAAAAAAAAGAAGGTCTTCACCTCCCAGATCCAAGTGAAGAGCAAAAAAAAGGTCCTCACCTCCCAAATCCAAGTAAAGAGCAAAAAAAAGATCCTCACCTCAAAAACCGGGACAATCGACCGTCCCGAGAACATTTTTCGGGACACCGGGACAATTGACCTAAAACCGGGACGGATGGTCACCCTGCCTATAGTACTAGATACAATAGCAACTTAGAAATACAAACAGTAAAATTTGCAAAAACGGCACAAAATCCAAACATACTGAAAAAAAAAATATATAATAAACTACCTGCTCACATAAAAGATAGTACGAGCTTGCCGATCTTTATGAAAAGGATAGTTAAATTCTTAATTAGTGCGTGTTTTTATAATCTAAATGAGTAACTTACGCAGCAACAATAAATAAACAGATTTAATATTTATAGTGATTTATTTAATTAATTAATTATTTTTTTATTTAATTTGTATATTGACGAACATAAATATTGTAATTTGTTACCTGTATATTTTTAATTTTATATTTATTATTTATTTATTTTTTTATTTTTTGACTGTAAAAATGCTATGAATTATTGACAATTTATAAAATGAGTTTATAAATACTTTTTGACTCAATAAATGTGGTTTGTCAGGTCTTGACAAGCGTCCACTAATCGCAAACTTCAGCCACTTTATTATTATTATTTTTATTATTAAATACTTGAGACTGAGTCGACCCCAGAGCTGACTGCACAATATTGGAACATAAAAATCCGAAGAAGGTGCGGGGACTGCAACCAGCATCCCTGTGCCCCGTAGGCAAATTTCTTACCACGGAACCACCGTAACTCTTAAAAATAGAGCAAACTGAGGACTTAATGGCGATGTAAGGCCAACAGTTAACCGACAGTATATAAAATAAGTAAAACATAGTAGCTACGTCTGTAATATTTTCTTTTAAAATATCAGAATAAATATTGGTTAATAAATCATCCGAAAGAGGGTATAAGTTAGGGTATAAGTGTGACGTCAGTATTCTTTAATCTGGTCCAACTTCTATGTTAAACCGGAGAACTAAAATCGTAACATTGTTTGTATTATTATAAACGATACAGAATTACGGAATTAGGTCGATGCTGTGATTGTGGAAGTTATAAATGGAACTGGAAAACAACAAATGGTTTCCATCTCCTGTTCTGTGAAGATGTTATCACAGTAACCAAGTGGCTTAGATTTCATTTTGATTTACATTCCTGTGAATGCGTCTAAAGTTGCGTCATCGCTTTGTTCTACTTTTATTCCGACAAAAGAAGGAATAATCTTTTGAAATCTGATACCTTTGACAATTTCAACTACAATATATTTTTTATTACAATTTTTGTGATTTAGTTCTATAAACCCAGCCGTTCCGAAGGGGGGCATAAAATTCCCCATGATATTATCGTATTAAACTACAAGATGGCACAAAATAACCTGAACCTTAATATTAATTTCTGTTAAAGAATACCTAAATTTATTAATGGATGCACTGTAAGACATTCGTAAATGGACTTGGGCTGACCCGATATGGCTGATTGACAAAAAGTACTACAGACTAGCTGGAGTACCCGTACTTCGTACGGTTTTTGTATGTTTTCGTAAATGATAAGTGAGATATTTCAGTTTCAAGTAAAACGCAAAATAATCGTTTCTTTATTCTAAACCATTCTTTTGTATAGGTCAGTCGTTTAATCAACGCAGTTAGTCATTTTGCGTTATAATTTCAATGACAAACTTATAGTGCCGAAAAAATAACAAAATGGATTTTTTTTTGCATGTGAATTGTAGACTAATATTGCTCTTTACTGTTTTATTTTACTAGAACATACCTTTTGAAGTCATATTTAGTTTGTGTTCGATAGTCATTTTAATTTACAAATTTTAAAATTTGTCTATTTAATATAGGTACATTTGTATTGGTATCGCTAAATAAAACGATGCTTACATTTGACATTTTATAATACGCTCTGATGTTTTTTGGTACTTGTGTTCACATATCTAACTTATAGTAATTTCTAAAAACCTTTTTAATTTACTTTGATGTTTATTTAGCAGTTTTGTGTTTAGTTATATATTTATTAAGATGCCTTATAGCTTTTCATTTGATATTGTGTGTAGTGCATTGCTCAGGGCCGGATTTGAGGCGATTGGACCGATTGCGCCAATCGTGCCCCGCGCTTGAAGGGCCCCGCAGCACAATTTATATATTTAAAAATAGTACATGTTACAAAAATAAATATCTATTATTATTAAAAATAAGCTAAAGAATCATTAGAAGATCGTTTTGAACAATTTCAATGATTTATTTGGGTTTTTGGGAAGGTTTCTAAATATGGAAAAAGAAGAACTAAAAAAAAAACATGCAGCAGATTTAGATATAGCTCAGACAGATTCTAAGATTACACAAAATGATACATTTATTGATATTGTGAAGGAAGCAGACTTATGGTGCGATTATGGTCATTTCAGTTAAATATTTAAGCTCTTTAAATGTGAAGGTCACAGGCTTTAGCGTGAAGTGCAATTACGGTCACCATTTAACGTTAAATAAATCCTTACATTTTTCTTTAAGCTACAGCCAGATATATCTCTCCATAGCGCTAAATTTGAGGTTGTGTTTTACACTGGATCATATTGTGACGTTTCCCGAAATTGTATTTAAAGTTAAACATTTTTAATTACAAGAAAATGCAATTGATCCATGGTTTATTTCATTTAATTGCCGAGGAAGATGACAACAAGTAATAAAAGATAAATTTATAAACATTATAAATTATCGAAAATATGTACTTTGTATTTTTAGGAACAATCTTCGCATAGAACGAAGATTTATAAGAGACACAGAAAATTCATTTGAAATGGTTAATGAGAATTTTAGATTTTTTTTTTCAGCTGACAAATGAAATTATTTGCTACGAAATTTTGCAACCACTACATAATGGACAACCTGCAAAGCAAGACGAATTTCCACTATATCTCAAAGTGTTAGGAACTATCAACTTTTTGGCAACTGGTTCTGACCAAAAAGCTTTGGGGAACTCCATTTTTAATTGCATGAGCTAGAGTAGTTTAAGCAAAAGGCTCATTACGAATCGCTTAAGCCATGTGTGTTATTTTGTATGAAAATTTCCTATGAACATACATTTTTATCTTAAAATTATACTTTTACTATTTATTATTTTTGGGTAAATATTGTAAACATGGTTTAATAAATCATGTACTTTGAATTCATTTTGCTATGTATTTTTTTGTTTTTTCTTCAATAAATAAAGATTTTAATTTTTGGGTTATATCACGTTATATGTTCTGACAGCCAGCACTAAAAACACTAAATTAACATGTCTTTACTATTGCTTTCTCTCTTTATTCAATGCGCACAGACAAAGACAGACAATGCTCAGTTGAACGTTACTTAGTTAGCCTCTAACAAGGTCACAATTCTGTAGCTGAAGCACTTAAATTTAGTTGACCATAATAGCAAAATTTTAAATAATTTAACAGTCGAAGTTAAAGATTCATTTAGCCTTAAATTCTGTAAGATTTACATGTTGGACCATAATCGCACCATTAGACGGTAATATGTTAGTCGAAAAAATGGAAGCACTAAAATCTATTCTTTCATCAAAATATTTCCAAAATCCATTTAAAATGTTTCAATTTTTATCTGAAGATGACAGCTACGACATTTCCAAACCTATTTATTGCCCTTCGAATATATTTAACAATTCCAGTGAGCGTTGCTTCTGGAGAGAGGTCATTTTCTAGACTAAAACTTATAAAAAAAATCGACAATGACTGAGGATAGATTAAACAGTTTAGCGATCATGTCGATTAAGAGTCAAGAAGCAAGACAGTTGGATTTTGATACTATTTTAGAAGATGTTTCAGAACAAAAACTTAGGAATATGTAAAACATCTATGTATAGGTTTATATTCAATAAAATTCAGTTATATTCATTCATCAACATATTAGAAGATTTTTCATGGCAAAAATTTATGTAGTTATATTCGTTAAAAATATAGAAATACTAAAACATATCTATGCTTTTTTTTTATTCAATTAAATGTAGTTGTGTTTATATTTGGTACAGATTTTTACTTGCCTGACCTTAATATATAAGGGGCAAGTATTGTAATCGCGAAAATTTTTGATGTCGAGTTTTTGACTGATGACCACGTTTCATGGTCCAGGGAATCCAAAAAACCTATTTTCGAAGTGCCGTCCGTATGTGTGTGTGTGTCTGTATGTATACACGATAACTCAAGAACGGTTCAACTTAGAGAATTCGTTCTGGTACTAAAAAATTCTCCTATTAAATGGAAAGAACTCTATTGTTTTTTATGAAAATCGGTTGACTAGAAATGGGAGTTTACTTGTGTCGATTTTAAGATTTTTGCGAATATTTAGCAACAGAAAAATATTTCGAAAAAAATGATTGAACAAAAGTTACTATAAATGCAATAACTAATAAATTTTATTTGAGACGTTTTTTGATAAAACGAAAAATTTCGAAATTTTTTGTAAAATTGTTTAAAATTTTTTCATACTTATATGTAACGTTTCCATGGTCATGATAATTAATTCGTAACTAGTAAACCAAGCCTTGGACAAAAATTTGTATAGAACATAATTTGATGTATTTTTGAAGATTTATCTAAATATTAAAAATATATATATATTTATTTTTTTATGGGAGGGCAAGTCTAGCGGAGGTTTCCCTTCGCCACTGGTTAATTGTAGAAATTTGTCTACCTTATGGTTCATGACTTTTCTAAAATCTATATTTCAATATGTAAATTCTAACTGTTAATTAATTTTGTTATTTAAAGTTTAAGGGGCCCGCAAAAAAAAAAAAAATTCCAATCGGGCCTCGCACTTATTGGATCCTCTCTTTGATCTTTTTTTGATTCTTTTCTTTGATCATATTTTTGGATCACATCAGCCCTTTTTAGGAATACTTAGTCTATTAGAATAGTTTATTTGTTTCTATTCTGTTCTTATTCTTATATTTTCATTATATTTCGATACGAGTGACAGCGTACGAATATTACATTCGTTAAATGGATGCTATATAGACGTACTAAATATGACGTCACAAAAACATGTGACGTTTCCAGTGACGCAACTGCACTGATTCGCCTACTGCGCTATATACATTTTTGAGGTTAAGTAAATAATAAGTGAGATACTTTATTTATAGGTATCTCTCCCCACAGCTGCCCAAATATATATCTTATTAAAAACTGCTTTGAAGAGAGAAAAAATATTTCCTCGCATACATTTTTGATGTAAAGAAAATAATAAACGTGATATTTCAAGATTATAATTTTTCTGATTATTTATTCTGAATAAACGTTGTACACGTTAAAAATGATCAATATTTTATCGGTTGTTTTAATGGTATTATACAAAACTATTGACCCAAAGCTCGCTTACAATATAAACCATCAATCCAATGTGTCATGGAGTTGACGTTGTGTGCTCCGAGCAGCGATATCTCATCCTCTTTGCGAAATTAACGGATTGCATCCAACTGATAGCAACAACGTTGCTAATCCAGCGGATTAAATAGGACGAACTATGTCCTGGTCGTTACCACAGTCCTGTTCGCTTTTGATCGAACCAGCTTTTCGGTATCATTAAAGGACCGAATAATGGCAGGTGAGAACTTGGATGATTTGAAGCTCGTTTCAAATGCCAATAAGGTTTCAGTGTGTGTAGCTTTATGTCATTAGGGATATTGCTCTGGTTTGTTTATGTTCAGATGGGTAATGTTAGGGATTTTCAGGGATATTCTGAATTTAGACAGATTAACATTGTAATGGATTTTGAATTAAATTATGTTTGGACGAACTTGGCTTATCGTTATTATTAGAGATGAATCCTCAAATTATAACAAAAATTTCTCACCTAACATAAACAAGAAAATATATTTGAAATTATTTTGCAATAGTCTAGTATTATTTTCTAGTACAATTTGAAAATCTAGTTCCGCTTAAACCAAAGAAACCACCTATATCCGGAAATAAAAAAGCATTGTAAAAGTGAACATCGGAATAAACATAGGAATAAACTTAGGGGAAGCCGGGGCATAACGGTCACCTTAATATCTATAATATAATACGCCAACGTGTATCCCTGCGTGGGTGTGTTCTATAACGTCAAAAACAAATTTGAAGCGAGACTTCGAAATGTAACGAAATATTCCGAAGCTTACCGAAGTGTATATTGACATATAACGCGTGATAATAATAGTTGTTAATTGATACGTTTACACAAAAATAATATAAATTAAAATTATTAGTAGCAGAAAAATAATTATTTTAAAAAATATTTGGTTTTGATGAAAGTTTGTAAGAAAAATCTGACTTTCTTTTCTTTATTATTATTTTTTCAATGATTTATTATTTTTTTATTACTACGATCAACGTTTTAAATTATCTAACGTGTTAAATTTTCAAAAATATAAATATAATGCAGTGAGTAAAACACCGGCCGAGTTTGGTCATTCATATCAGCGTCACTAGGTGACAACTTATTTGTAGAAATTTAAAATTTATTCGAAATATTTAAAATATTTTGGTAAAAACTACAAACTGATACATTCAATAGTTTGCACCTTTACAATTATTATGTCATGTTGGTATTAAAACATGGTAAAAAATGTAACTTTCTTAAAATGTCATTCCATTTGACATGATCATAACCAACAAATCTGAAGTAGATTTTACAGCGCAAGGAATATTTTGAAATGACAAATTTACATTTAAAAGTCAGTACTACACTATAAAAGTAACCAAACTAACCAGATCTGGTCTTTGACCTTACAAATGTGAACGCAATATATTAAAGCGGGCAAACATTTAAATTTTACTGTGTAATAGTTTCTCACGATTTATTTCAAACTGATTTGAGATATAGTGTAATTACGCTTTTTTCCGAGTGTGTATTTTTCCGTGTGTTCTCTGAGGTCTCGAGTCAAGTCTGAGGTGTCGAGCAAGTTCCACATTAAGGTAATGGTGTGTTTGCCAACATAGTTGGCAACGGGTGCACTAGTCTTTAATAAAATCTTAAGGAATATCATAAAAAATTGCGAAATACTTTTATTCGTAAGATGATTTATTGTTTAATTATTAAAGACAGTAAAAAAACTTACAAACAACAAAAAATAAAAAGCTTCCTTGTGCTCATTTTGCCCCGGTGTCGGGGCAGAATGAGCACGGTCCGGGTATAATGGGCAATCAGCTAAAATCTGGTGCAGAATGAACACACGTGAGTGCATTCCTCATCGTTATAATCTTCTCCAGCGCAAAAACAATCTGCTCATTTGCCACATGCTCTGCACTGGAGCAATCAACGTCTGGATATGTTTGAAAAATATATCAACACAGCAAAAAACAGGTTTCACCAATTTACAAAATATAAACGCCAGATTTCTGTCATACAACCACTCTCAGAAGACACTACCGAAGTGTTGGCGGCATGCTTTAACAGCCAAAAAGAGGGGAGCCCGTTATACCCCAGGAGCCCGTTAGGCCCCGGCTTCCCCTATACTTCCGATAATTATTCCCCTGCTTAAGCGAGGTTTGTAAAAGAGATCATTTAAGCCCAGTCTTTCCAGCTTCAAGTAAACCTTTGGGTAACTATCTGACAGATAAGGTTATGTCATACTTTCTGTGCTGAATAAATGTCATCCCGTCTTTCAATATATATATATATATATATATATCGGATAGTTAACTAATGAGTAATGAGACAGACGTATTGAATTCACTGATTGGTACTGACATTTATCAGCAGATGAAGTTCCCCGCCAGAATTACTTGGAGAAAAATTTATTTTAGAAGTGAGGACTTTTTTTTTAGGTCATCAATGATTTCAAATATATCCTGGCCCCCCCAAATTTTACTCAAAAGTTTTCTGACCCCCCCACTCCCAGATTTTAAGAGCTAGCGCCGCCACTGCTTCGTGATTTAGTTGAAATCAGTGCAGTGGTACAATGATTCAAGGTGCGTTCGGCATAACTGTGCAGTGTTAACTCTGTGTCGTGAAAGTTTTTTGTCACGTGCATACTGTGTCTGTGCATACTGTGCAAGAAAGTCAGAGACGAACGCTTTGTTCAGACTGTGCTGTTATTATTGTTATTTTAAACTTTTTTTTTTTGTAAACAAATATATTATGTGTGGTTGATTATATGAAGTCTGTCTCCTGCTACTTGTTTTGTACGATAATAACGCATGAAGATTTTGGGATGCTTTAAAGTAATATAAAAGAAATTTTATTTGATGAGGAAGATAGTTCAGAAGAATTTTCCAAATCAGTAAATATTTTGGAAATAGTGTTTGAATATGCTAAGAGTACCGTGAGGTTCATGTCTGTACTATTTATTTTGCAAATGCTGCAGGCACAAACAATGATATATTGATTGTTTTTACTCATATTGTTTTGTAGAAATAATAACTTTGTATTTTTACCGCGAAAAACACTATTGCACAGACTGCCATACGATCTGAACTTGTGACGATTGTGCAACACAAACTGCACTGCACAGTATATGCCGAACGATCTTCGTGCAGCACAAAGAACACAGAAACTTTATGACGAAGGCTTCTTGTGTAAATTATGTAGAATGTGTAGATTATTAGCTTATGCCGAACGCATCTTCAGTTCAGTGAATATCTCAACTAGTCTATACTACAGGTGATACTACTGATACAAGAGTTAACGATTAAGAAAGAACAATATACGGAACATCTTCTTTAAAGTGTACAAAAAATAGTTTCTCGTTGTTGACATTTTTAACGTAACGAACCAACGGTATAATGTATACGGGTTTAAGCAAGAAAATGCAGGTGATAAACTAAATTCTGTAGAGCAGAAGTTTATTACATTGTATTGTGATACAACTGCCACTTTGTGTTGCTCACTTCTAGGACACTAACACACATTTATATTATAAATTTACCTTCAATATTATATACAGTATTGTGCGTAAAAATATCAGTGGTTTAATGCAAATTGTAAAATTGTATTTATTTTATTTAAAGTTATTTATTTATGAAGTTGCATTACATTTATAGTATATATATAATAAGTCTATAATATATTTAAGCTGGCAGCATTGAATTTTTTAAATAAATATGTAAGTTGCCCCTTAAAACAAACCAAAAACATCATTTTTCTAGTGTTCGTAAAAATAGCAGTGTCCACAAGTTTTCTCATGTTTTACTAAACTAGCTAACCAAACAATTCAATTCTTTAATACATTTTTGAGTATATTGAAAAGTAAGTTGATTTTATATTTAAAACCACGGAAAATATTAAATATTTTTCAGTAAAAATGGGTAGGGCTAAACATTGCACACAGGAGAAACGTCAGTTGATTTTACAAATAGTGATTTCTGGTAAAACTTATAAATTTATTTAGTGCTAGTATGCTCCGCTAAAATGGTATCTAATGCCAAAAAGTGGACTCTAGAACCTGTAAGTCGGGGTCGGATATCTAAAACTTCGTCGACAACAGATAGAAAAATTGTAAAGTATGCAAAGTTATTTCCTTTTCTTACTTCTACACAAATAAAAAACGAATTAGACCTGCTAATTTCTGCATCAACTGTAAGAAAACGCTTTATAAAAGCAAACCTGAAAGCCAGAAGACCAAGAAACACTTCGCTGTTAAACAAGAGACGCCGGGAAAAAAGAATTAAATTTGCCAAAGAACACCAACTTTGGCCGGGTCAAAAAGATGCAATATTCTTTGGTCTGATGAAACAAAAATTGTTTTATTTAATCCTGGTATCTGCCAAAAGCAAGTACGCAGGCCTCCATGCACGAGGTACAATCCTAAGTACACTACAAAGACAATAAAACATGGCGACTGTAGTGTTATGGCATGGGGATATTTTTCTTGGAACGGAGTGAGCCCTAATTTCTGGATTAAAGATATAATGGACGTGAATGTTTATGTCAGTATCTTGCAGTATGTCATGTTTTCCCTTTGCAGAGAAGAAAATGCCTTTAATATGGATATTTATGCAATATAATGACCTAAAGCACACCTCGCTCAAAGCAAAAAATGGGTTTACTACTATGGGTTGGCAGGCTCAAACTCTAGACTTAAATCCAATAGTGAACTTGTGGGCTGATGTAAAAATTAAAATCTTCTTCAAAACCTGTTTACAAAGAAGAATTATGGAGAAAAATTGAAACAGCTTGGAAATCTGTTCCCTTGGAAAAATGTCGGTTGCTATTTTGGTTCTATGCCGAGAAGATGTGTAGAAGTAATACGAAAAAAATTTCATAGAAGCAAATATTACAGAAATAATAAAGAATATTTAATATTAAAATGAGTTTTATTTATTTTATTAAGTGTGCTGCTATATTTATGAACAGCGTAATGAGCATATTTTTACAAGTATTATACATATTTTTTTAATAAATCGACAAAAATACTTTATTTTTATCAAAATAATAAAGTTGTTCTTAATATATATTATATCAGAAAAATTTTGGCTTAGTTATTACTTAAACCAACTATTTTTCGTATTTATTCTAATATTTTTCTAATACTGCTATTTTTATGCACATGACTGTATTTAATAGCACTTTACTATCTACAAAACATAATTTTATTATATCATTCATCAGGTTTTTTCTAGTGGATAATTTTCCTCTAAATTTCCAAATGAAAAGAATCATTTTATAGGGAGAGAGAGATTTTTTTCAGATCTAAATTAAAAGCATTTGATTATAGGAATTTTTCTTATTGAATAAAAATAAAATTGAATGAAACTCGACTAAAATAGAAATATATTCACGAAGTAAGAAAAACAATTTTATTTATTTTCTTGTTTTAAAGTTTTCTTTTAGAAATAAAAATTTCAATAGAAGTTTATGAATAACTTAAAACTTATAGTCGGAGGTCAAAATGATAGCAGTTTCCTACAAAATACAAATAATAATGTGAGAATATAAAAACTTTCTTGGACTCGAAGGAATGTTTTTCACCCATCAGTTAATATAAATGAAAATACTCTCGACTCCCTTCGGTTGTCTGCATTATTTACATTCTCGGGATTAATGCACTTTACTCCCAAGATGCATACAAAACTTTTCTCACGATGATCAGTTACAATTTATTCGATTCGATTTTTTTTCAAATTTTATGGTCTTTGCTGTTAAGGCAATTAGCCTGGGCAGTTCCTTTTTTTCATGATGAATATTACCTGCAAAATCAAAGAGATTGTATAAAAATGCATATACAGATTTCAGAAAATAGTGTGATAAGAAGGTATTGTGATCATACCGATTTTGACATTTCGAGATTTCAATGGATCTCCACGAATTGAGGTCCCTATATAACGTTTTGACTATTTTTAGCACGATGTCTGTCGGACTGTCTGTCCGTCCGTCTGTCCGTCCGTCTGTCCGTCTGTCCGTCTGTCCGTCTGTCCGTCTTTCCGTCTGTCGGTCTGTCCGTCTGTCCGTCTGTCCGTCTGTCTGTCTGTCTGTCTGTCTGTCTGTCTGTCTGTCTGTCTGTCCGTCCGTCCGTCTGTCTGTGTACACGTGAAGAGCAAATACGGTTAAAAGGATTTTTATGAAACTTCATACTTAATTTTTTCTTCGATCCAAAATTAATTTCATATTTAAACTTCTGACATCAATGGCACGAGTTTGTCAACTTTTGGTAAAAATCGGTTGACTAGAAATGGGAGTTTACTCGTGTCGATTTTAAGATTTTTGCGAATAATTAACAACAGAAAAATATTTCGAAAAATGTATTAAACAAAAGTTGCTATAAAAGCAACAACTTTTATTTGAGACATTTTTTGATAAAACGAAAAATTCTTGAAAAATTTTTCGAAATTTTTCCTATGTATCTATTTTTTCATACTTATATGTAACGTTTCCATGGTTATGATAAATAGTATCTCTGTATTAGGCCAAGTTATTTCTACTCTGCTGAGAGATTTATTTTACGTATTTTATACAAGTACTTTGTGATGGTTGTCGGTCCTGTGGTGGCCACAGCTGATTTTTTTTTATACACGCGCTCCTATCGTTATACAAGTTCGACTAGCCATAATTTTTGTTTATATTCAAATATAATTAGCTATTAATTACATAGTTTTCGCGGATCGACGGTTGAGAAAAACTGTTTTTATTAATAGTTAGTTTGTGTGTAGAGTTTCGTGTGTACAACATCAATTAAATCTGCATACAACTAGATTATTTTATAGATAAAATGTATGCAACTCGTAAATCTCTATGAACTGCAATGAAATTATTATAAATATTCACGTAATTCTTCGATTTCTTCAAACATAAATCACCAATCGCATTATAAACATTTGACCTCACTAAATTCAAAATGCAAATTACTTGTAATCAAAAATATGAATAGTTGTACACGTCATTTATTAGTATGCAAGAATTTAATCGATTTGGAATTAGTTGCACGGTTCTTTCCTATCAAATTATTATGCATATAGTTAACCTCTTGAAATTTTTGAGAGCGCGACTTTTAATTATATACCCTTTAGTAAGAAAAAAACATCTAATATCCTAGCTTGATTAATCGATTTTTAATTAAAATTATATTTTACACCGATTATATTGCTTACTAATTTGCATATGATCTTTTTTTTTTTTGCGTAACAAAAATCTGTAAATCCATTAGCTTGCTACGCTTATCTGGTTTATGAAACAACTAGGTTATTACCCGTCAACAATGACGGATTTATAATATAAAAATTTCAATTGTTTGTATGTGTATTTGGTTTTATTTTTTAACGTATCTTAATTACGTCGCCGGTCCGCGAATCACGGGACAGGATATCACCAGTTAGCCAATCACGGGAGAAGGTGTCACCTGTCAGCCAATCAAGAGACAGGGCGTCCCCAGTTAGTCAATCACGAGAACTTTAGAAAAAATTGACGTCGCAATGTTACCGACACTACATGCAGACACTTGCTAATTATATAGTTAGATTATTTACTCATAAACTTTTTAAGATGAGAAAACGATTAATTTTTAATAAGTACATTTGATTTATATTGTTTAAACTAGAAATAATTTGAGACGTTAATTTATGCATACGAAACCCTAGACATTTCTGTATGTAATTATATTCGTAGATTCTTAGAGAATAAATCTGCAAAATATTTTTCATATCGGTCAAAGGATATAACAGTGTCTAAAGTTTATTTTTAATGCCTACGAAACCCTAGACATTTCTGTATATAATTATATTCGTAAATTCTTAGAGAATAAATCTGCATTTTTTTTTTATATCGGTCAAAGAATATAGGAGTGTCTAGAGTTTCTTATTTATGTCTACGAAATCCTAGACATTTCTGTATGTTATTTTGTCCGCAGATTCTTGAATATATCTGCAAAATATTATTCATATCGGTCAAAGGATATAGTCTCTTGTTTATGCCTATGAACCCTCGAAATTTATATATGTAATTATATTCGTAAATTCTTAGAGAATGAATTTGCAAAATATATATATATATAATAAACTGATATTTGTGAAACTTACCGAGTGTTTTATTTATTAATCTTATATATATATATTTTAAACAGTCTGAATTGTGAGGTTTCTGGGTCAAATCCCCATTGGTGGTATTATTCGGACGAGTTAACATTACTCTCATTTTCACAATCATTCACCCCTCATCCAGGTGTAGGAGCTCGCCCCCTGGCTTCGGCGATTAGCTTCGTTGCAGAAATAGGCCGATGTAAAATAAACAAAATAATAATAGTAATAATCTTGTACACCATAAACTAATTAAGATTGTCCCGTAGCACAAGCGTTGATGTGGTAAATAACACCTTAATGCATCTGAAATCTTCGCGTATTGTAACCTATATTAGAGAGTAGTCGCTGATGTCATTAAGGTACATGACAGAGGATTAGAGCGAGATATCCAGGAATAAATTGAGTCAAGAGGAAGGTGTATACCACCGCCCTCTACGTGGAGAGTTGTAATCTAGCAAATGTAGTCTCTTCCATTTCTCGCCTCTACTAGTTTCTGCATTTAAACCCTATTCTAGATTCTGTATTCATTATATTACAGTTTCCTCTGCATCGTGTTATTACTCTTAACTAGATTATACAATAATGCTTTTGTGTACTTCTTTATTGAGTCAAGCCGTTTAGTAATAATATTAATCATACGTGAAATTAATTTTTTCATAGTTGCTGAGCAGCAAATACTTATTCACCAACCAGAGTAAATCAATAACTTAAACTGCTACTTTTTTGAAGTACCGTTGGTCGGATAAGATATTCTGATGTTTATTCCGATGTTTATCCTATCCGAGCTTTATCCGGGCACTGTAAAATCTTATAAATGATTTTGTTAATTAGTGCTAATAAGATAATAATAGCTAACGGAGTGGCCAAGCTCGTTCAATTGGACTGGTGAAAACAGAGTGGATTGTAATGTTGGTGGTTCGATTCTCCGTTGGTGATATTATTCAGGCGAGAATAATATGTTTACATTACTCTCATTTCATAATCATGCAACCCTCATCCAGGTGTAGGAGCTCGCCCCCTGGCATCGGGGATTAGCCTCGTTGCAAAAATAGGCCGATAAATAAATAAATTTAAAAAAAAGATAATAATAACTAGCCACTAGCGGTCGGGCGATAAAAAACATCGATTCTTTTGCAGTAAGCCTGTGAACATCTGCCGTTAGTATTTGTGCTATAAATGGGATGAATAAGTAATACTTATTGAACATTATTTTTGTGTTTAATTATTAAATATCTAACATAATTTACATATTTCTAAAATATACCTGTGTTTTAATCTGGATATATTACTATTATGCCATGTTGCATAAAAGTCTTCTTCTTCTTCTGATTTGTTGGCTTTGGTGAGGTAACCATTCCGCCAAATAAAAGTCTTAAAACTAGGTGTAAGCTAAAACTCATTAAAACGAATTACGTTGGTAAGAAATTTTGTGTTTTACATCGATTTTTGTGTTTTAAGGCTTTAATACACCCGGGCATTAGAATCTTAAGCCTGTAGTACACGATGCAATTTCTCGATTTGAATCTCGTACGATTTGTCGTACGATAATTATTGCATTGAGAATTTTGTTCAGAATTATCGGATGTAAAATTATTATAATATACCATCCAATATTTATTGCTTTGATTCTGTACCAATTGATGCGCACTACTTTTATTTTTGTAAGTTGACAGAATTCAAATAATTGTACTTAACCTAGAGTGGACAGATAGTTTACCAATTTTTGAAGACTGATAATATTAATCTTTGTCCCGAATCAGTAAATCTTCTGGATTCGCAAAGCCAGAAGAATTGAAGAAAATTATTATTTTATTTATTTTTTGTTATTATTATTTTCGTGTATAAAACTACGATTTTTGTTTATCAACAAATATTGTTGTCATTATTATCGTTATAAAGTAGTTTAAGGAAAATAAAAACATATTATATTAATAATGATTTCGTTGAATTTGTTTTATGCATAACACCCAACTTGAATAAATAAATGAGAAGTATAGAAATTGTAATCATAAGTAGTTTGTGGACAAGAAATGTTTAAAAAAATCTGCAAACTAAATAAAAAAAAATAATAATAATAAAATAATTCCCCGGTACTTTTTTCCCGCATTAGAATGTTTAATGGTCACCTTAGATAAGTCACTAGTTAAGTATGTATGTTGGATAATAAGATGTTGAATAAATACAAACATATATATAAATGTCCTAAGAATGTGAACAGCTAAATCCAATTTATTTTAAACAAAATAAGAAAAAATATTGCTAAAGTTGATACTAAATAACCTCGAAATATGTTTGACAGATGAACAGTTGTTCGTTACGGTCACATGAATATGCGCATCCGATACTGCGCCATTATTGGTTCATTCTGTCCAATATTTTAGGTCGAGACAATAAATATTGGTTGGTTTTCAGTATCGTACAAGATCTCGTACGAAAATCCTCTAGTACAGCGTTTCTCAACCGGGGGGCCGTGAAGGATTCGTCGGGCGGGCGCGAAGTGATACAAGATCGAAACATGAAAATATAATAAAAATTCACTCAATCTTACAAGATATAAATTTTATTCATATTTATAAATACGAGTATCTTATATTGATATTCATAAAAATATACCTTTCACAACATAAATAAAATAAATATTCTATTTATTTTTATATTTAATATACTTATTTTGACAACTAATTTAAACTACAGGCTATTTCAAATGTTTAAGTTGTCACTAGCTAACTTTATATTTACTAAATGGGCTTTTACTAAACAAAATGATCAAAAGCTTCATTTAATCGATAAAAATTACTAGATTTGAAAATCTAGTTCCGCTTTAACAAAAGAAACAGACTATAAGTAGACTATATCAAGATCAAATAAATTGTATGAGTCGGTTAATGGGTTCGCGTTGGAGGCACTTATTTTCAAGTTGTGCTTTGAAGTAGGTACGATTTGAAAGTGCAATATTTGTTATTATATATTTTTTTAATTGCTCTCCGAACTACAGGTAACTCAAGAGTAAGGATGCGAATGTGTTTAAATTAAAATGGAAGACACTTTGAACATTTGTAAATAAAAATACTTTACTTTCAAGTCGTTATAGGGACTATAATCGTCATTTAAAAATATCACAGTTTTTTGTCAACCGTAAAATATATTAAAAAAATGTTTAAGGAAAAGTTGTTGAAAAGCTCTATCCAAAGATATCCAATATGACATACATTCCTATTTAAAAATTCGAAATTGTCCTTGATGTCCTGTAATTCTGTTTTTTTCTGGAAAATTTCAATAATACCATTCAATTTTGTGGATAAATTTTAGTTCAAAATTTTTGACGTGTGAGTGACGTGTGAGCAACGTCGTATATATATATATATAGGGGGGTCGCAGACAATATTTATATAATTTGGGGGGTCCCAGGCCATAAAAGGTTGAGAAGCACTGCTCTAGTACACGATACAATAATTTGTGTACTATAAATCGTATGAGATTCAAAACGAGAAATCGCATCGTGTACTACAGGCATTAGAAGTCTTCTCTTGACGAGCTTAAATTCTGCTTTTAATATCTCAGCTAAAAAAGTTAAATATAAACAATGTAGTCTAATTTAAAGCGATGTTTCGTTGTTTCTTTCCGGACATATATCTTTCAAACCCCAGTACTTCATTATTTTATATCAATAAAAATAAAACGGTAGATGTGAGAGTTAAGATCCTAATTTAAATATGTAAAACATAAATTGATTCCAGTAATACATATCTGTCTACTTAACAAAGCTCGAGTCGAATATAAGATATGAGTTTATTTAAAATGCGACCCGCCCGCCCCACTGCGACTCGATAGGTTTATCATTATTTACGGTAGAGTTTCTGAATGATCCTTCATATCCTTTGTCTGTTGTAAACATAGTATCGATTTTGTAATAAACTTTATTTTAGGAACACTCAATAAAATAGTGTGAGTTAACAATAAGGGTACGCTTGAATAGTTCTGTTACGAACACATTTTAGCTACCAAGTATTTAAGTGGGGTTATTACAAAAGAATTTTATATTGACAAAAACAGCTCTTGAAGGGCAGTTTTTGCTTCCTAACAAAAATAGCACATGCTATAAATTACAAGGATACCAGGAAAATATTTTCAATGTAATATGACAAGGCAAAATTCAAAACATGGGGCAACAAAGGGAAAACATGTTAGTGGTTTTAAGGATATAAATTTTTCGAGGGACAAGTGTTTCTCGTTTCTAGTCTTCTTCTGTAGCATGTAGTTGTCCACTCTTGGACATAGAACCCCTTTAATCTTTTCCATTTTTAGGATTTTGTAGGTATGACCAAAAAACCCTTATACCGTCATTTTGTCGTCTGTCTGTCTGTCTGTTCGGTAAAAATTGTAGCCATTCGGCTAAACCTAGAGAGTTGAATTTTGGCATGCTTATACAACTCTTTGATCCGCACATTGGTAAAATACTAAAACTTCTAAAAAACATATCCCCCTAAAAATATAAACAAATATGTGCTCATCGAAAAAGAAATATATATTTTTTAAAATTCTGAGTAGGGTATCAAATAAAAGCCCTTAGTACGTGGATTAACGATCATAATTTTATTTTTGTAAAATAAATTATTTTGATGCGATTTTTTGTCAAAATTGTGCAAGAAAAATTGTCCCACACCCTGCAGCCCAGATGGTTTAAACTAAAAATCTGAAATAATTCTAAGTAATGTACATTGGTGCGAAACGGAATAGTACAGATTATGTTTTCAGAAAATAACGCATTTTTTGTGTTTTCTGGTTGACGATGTACGAAAGCTATAGTTATGTAACACACTATACTAGAAGGCGTATTCAGGTCTAATGGTTTGCTTGATCGTTTGCTACGCAGCAAACTAGGGCTCGCCTTCGGGCAGAGGAGAAAATTTTATTTGTTGTTATTTTACATTTTTATTTTGTATAAATTATTTTGTCAAAATTCTAGTTATATTTTGGTAAATGCTGCATTTTATTTTTAAGAGCGTAAATTTAATAACCAGTTGGAATTGTTGGAATTAGATTTTCATTCTATGTGTTATGTATACGAAACCAGATTGGCGGAGCATATGACGAGAAAAGAACATTACTAACATTTCTTTTACACTTTTTATTTTATATAATGTGTTAAATATATTTTATATAATGTCTTTTGGTTGTGAACAGTGACGGAATCATAACATAAAAATTTCAATTGTTTGTATGTGTATTTGGTTTTATTTTTTAACGTATATTAATTTCGTATAATTAATCAAAAAATATACCATCATATCAGGTATTTTCAAAAATCAACATAACTCACTATGTAAAGAAAGGAATATTAAAAGAAAAGATGCAGAAAGGATGGTAAAGAACCAAGTTAATTCAGTCAAAAACATTTTTATTTTGTTAAAAACCTGTAACTGTTGACGGGTTAAACAACCTAGTGTTATAATATTGAAATAAAAAAATATGTACTCACTTTGGAAGATGTTGTTTTAACACAAAACATTAAATTAACACTATTTTAATACTAACTTTTAATTAGTTACACTATTTTTAAACACTGTTTTATTAATTTTTATTTTAAAAACGTTCAATTTTTGCAAAAAATTTATTCTAGCTGAGTATTTTTAACTTATTTATACCAACAAATTTCGTTTATCACTGGGATTATAGGATTAACATGTGACCTTAGGAAAAAATGACGTCACGTTGACGTCAAGGATGAAATTTGTAGAAAAAAAGGCAAAGTTGGTTAATAACTTACAAATATAAGGAAATATTTTATTCATCAAAATATGCACCCATATTGTCTATACACTTTTGCCATTTAAGCGGCAGGTTGTTCAGGCTGATGGTATAAAACCCTGGCGGACGAGAGTCATTGAATTCCTGGAATTTAACTGTTTTCCTATTAAAAAGTTGTCCAAATTGCGGAAGAAGTGGTAGTCAGTGGGGGCTAGGTCTAGTGAGTATGGAGGATGATGAAGAAGTTTCAACTCCTGTAGTTTTGTCACAGTCATTTGTGCAGTGTGTGGTCTAGCGTTATCATGCAATAAGATGGGAGTCGATCTGTTGACCAATCTAGGCTGTTTTTCTTTATGTTTTTGCGTAATTTCGTCCAGTTGGTTGCAGTATATTTTTGCTGTGATCGATGAGCCAGGTTTTTAAGTTACCTGTACGAAATTTGGCGAACCAATTTGATATTGTCTGCTGCGTAGCAACACTAGAGCCAAATACACTATTAATGTTTCGCGTGGTCTGCGATGCCGTAGTTCCACGTAAGAACTCATACTTCATAATTGTGCGAATTTCATAACCGTTCCATTTTCTACAAAATTAATTTAAAAAAAAGAAAGTTTTTGATATCCTTTAGAGCATACAATGATTTCTTTAAAGAGGCGAGATGTGTAACTTTCCAAAAAAAAAAAAAAACAGAACAGTAAAATTGGCAACAGTTGGCAATATTATTAACTACAAATTTCATCCTTGACGACCTGATATATGTACGATGGGCATTTGCGGCGACAAAATTCTTTATATCTTTGAAATTATTTTGCAATGGTCCAATATTAATGCGGACACCGTTATTTTGGACGTGATGAAGTGATGAATCAGTTCTCGTGATCGCTGAAGACGGAAACAGATTGTTGAGCAGTTTCCGAAACGTCCGAATATATTTTATATACTCATGAAGTATTATATCTTTTTGATACTAATACTCATTATATTGTACTATTCTAGCCTAGTACTATCAGCAATGGCAAACATCCAAAATAACGGTGTCCGTATTAAAATTCTTTATTAAATATTTCAATATCTAATTCATCCATAATACTATATTCCACATTTATTATGGGCAGATCAGGCGCCTTTTCCTTCATTAGGCTTAGGATCTCTTCGTTAGCAGCCGCCTTTGTGCAGTGCACAACCTGCACACCCATACGAAACTGCTGCCAGTAAACACTTCTATAGCAATTGGGTCTACAGCGAGTGAAATAAGACAATAGTTATTTTTCACCATCCGAACCAATAGCATCGCTTAATTTTCAGGACCTTCTAGATTGTCCTTTCTCTGGCGGGCATCGGTCAAATAAATCCTCCCCGAGTATATTAAAACATTCTCATGTGTTCGTACGTTACGCTAAAACAGAATGAAATACAATGTTGTGTGTCATAATTGGACAATAACAAAATAAACCAACTTCCAAAAATATGAGCCAATTTGTTTTATAAACCCATCGGAACTATACATGATATTTATTTTAGCAGTGTTCCCAACTGCCCTAAATAAAAACAATGTCACACAAATATATCACAGTATCCCAAAAATATACGTCCTATATTCCAGTGTTTATTTTCCAGTTCATTTTCATTAACTTTCAAAATAATTTAAACAGTCATCGTGATCATAAATCAACAATTATTTCTCTCAAGTTTAATATTAACTAGCATTTGCCGGGGTTAATAATCATCTAGTGCTGTGTGCATGCATGTTACATACATCGAGCCACAAATGCCACCGCAATTCAGACCAGGCCCCTGAGCATTAATCTTCTCTCAATAGTCTGACATCTATAATTGTTATGTTAAATCATGTGGTAACTCAACACACTGTACCTGTATTATACATAACTTATTGTTTTACTGTGTTCAAATCACGATCTCAACAGGTTGATCTTTTGTTATTTAAATACTGAATGACAAAACAAACTTATATAACGTCTTACAATGGAAACTGCTAGTGTTAGGCGAGCAATTGTTTTCAGATGCTGGTAAAATCAATTGATACGATAACTGATAAAAAAAAAATCGGTTCACTTTTTAATTACAATTCAATATTGTCGCCCTCAAAATAACTTCCTTGGGAAGCCACACAGCGCTGGAGACTGTTCTTCCAATCCGCATAGCAGTGCTGGAACTCGGATACTTGAATAGCTTTCAGGTGGTCGGTTACGGACGTTTCAATGTTCTATTAGACATTTTCATCGGTTCCTGAAGATGAAGGCCTTCCGCTGCGTGATTCATCTTCAATCAACTCTCTTCCTTCTGAAAATGCCTTAAACCACCAAAAAACCTGCTTACTCTGTTCAACGTAAGCTTGTTGTCAGTTTCATTTTCAAAAAAGTTGTGACCAATAATGATGTCTTTCCAAAACCCACACCAGATAGTCATTCTTTGAGGATACATTACGACTACGTGTGGATTTTCGAAACCCCAAATCCTACAATTTTGTTTGACATTGGCTTCGAGATGAAAATGAGCTTCATCTGAAAAGATGATTTTGCGACAGTCAATCTCCAACTCATTTAAAGCTCACACAGAGAAGCGACAACGAAGTAGATGGTCATTTTCCTTCAACTTTTGAGTTGGATCTTGTAAGCAAATAATCCCAGGTCTTTTGTAATATTCTCCTCAGAGAAGTGCGACCTATGTTCAGTTGTTGCTTTGTTACGAGTTGAGGTTCTTGAGTTTTAATGCATAATTTGGGCAACAGCAGCAATTATTTCGTTGTGCGCACCGGACGAGCACGTAGATAAAATTTTATGAATTTGTTCACACCAGCCGTTGAAGGAGCTTTATTTTGACCAAATTTCTTTTTAAATTTCGTACAGTTTCTGCAACATAGTACTTTGAAATAACACGCAGTTCGATAAACAAGTCGTCTGAATATATTATAAATTTAGAAATTTTAAAACAAGTAGAAATATTATTTATAAAAATTATAAAGAGTAAAGGTGCCAAGTTGTCCCTTGAGGAACACCAGAGGTAATATCTATGAAGTCAGACTATCATCAAAATAGAACGCAGTTCAAAAAAATGACCGACCTATAGTTTATCCACAGTATACTCGAGGCCACATACCTGGAAAATCTTTTTTAACTAGTACATTTGACAACCCTAACCTCAATGGGCCACGTAGTAAAAGAGATTTCTAATTCGATAACATATAATTTGTAGTGATGACAGAACTCAGTTTTAATGGACTTAAATTACAATTCAATATAGTTTGACATTTTAGTCGTCAGCTTTTACTACTGAATATTCCAACCGAATGATCCGTCAGATGATATCTACTTGTCAGCTGTAATGAATATTCATATTTTATTTAAGTAATACAGAAAGTTCTGATATTCTTGTCCCAGTTAACGAAATGTTCAAATGCTTCTGACATATTCTGAAATATTTCTCACATCTCCGAACAAACCATTAAAGTATACAATCAATTTCTCATTATTAACATTATTTGATCCATGGAATTTATCATAAAATTTCGAGTAAAATTAATATTTTATCATGCCCATGGTCGCCTGAAATATTAAAATTTGTTATTTTATTATTTACTTTGTAATGCGCAGCAGTAGCGCACCCAGGATTTCTTGCTGGGGGGAGGGGGGCTACAATTTACCTACATGGACATATATAGTGTGTATATCCGTGCGTGAGAGCGTGTGCACACACAAACGTATATATGTATTGTAAAAAATATATTTATAGTATTTACATTATTTCTTATTACTCTTTTAAAAATTTCGTACATTGCACTAAAAATGTCTTGTTCAAACACATGTTAACTTTTTATTTAACGCTACGTACAACCCCCAGAGATTATTAATTTCTTATACAAAACTAACAGCCTGGAATAAAATAAGTAACAATCTATACATCAAATTTTGCACAATATTTTTATCTATATCTAATAGGATATTTTTAATTATATAAAAAATTATTGTAACAATGTTATTGCTCAATAACTTAATAATAGGTATCACATAACAATGTTCTGTAATTTTTTAAATATATTTGTGGGTTTCAAATAAGTTTTACATTTATATAGTTTTGTGTAGAAATGTTCAAATAATACATCAACATTTTTTTCGGCATGATTGTTTATAGTTTAGAACTTTCGTCGGAAAATATAATACTTGATGATAATGAATTGTCACTTGGTACAAATATTCTTTACACCTACATAATCATTTTCATCCCCAACACCTACATTGCGAACCGCTGCAGATTAGAGGTGGCGGCAAAAGTAGATTACCAAGTACAATAACTATAATAAGTTTTCACAGTAGAACAAAATATCATGATATATATTTGTAGAATGAAGCTTTAGCTTCAATTTGCTGCATGGTACACAAATATGCGTCGAATGGTTTAGAAGATAGCGTCTATAATGCAATTTTTTTATTTACAATTACATGACAGGATTTTTTACAATTAAAAATATCCTTTTAGATAGATAAAATTTCTCTGAAAATTTTTATGTATAGATTGTTACTAATTTTATTTCAGATTGTTAGTTTTGTATAAGAAACTATACGGTTGTGCGCACCCTTAAGTAGTAGTTAATGCTGGTCGTTAGGTTAACATTTTGTTTCGGTGTCTGTACTAACTTGACATGATTCTTTAGAACTATGGGGATGATCATTATGTTCGTCTTCAGTTTGTTTTGTTATTTTTAGTACAAAATTCCATAAAGTATTTACCTGTTTTTTTTTTTCTGCCATGTTTCCAAAATTTACGCAAAGTAATTTTATATCCAACCAGCACTAAAACTAAATTAATCAATTTACTTCTAACAAATACCTACTAAATTTATTTCAGTTTTATGTTGTTAATTACATTTTTAACACTGCAATTATTTATAATAAAATAAAAAATTAAATTTACTCTTTTAAATATTTCACAGTTCACAAAACCGAAAAAAGCACAGAAATGTCTGACCCATAAAATGAACATCAACTGACTAAAATCAGGGACAAGTTTTCACCATCATTCGATAAAACGAACAAATAGAACAATTCTAAAGTCCATTCTACATTATACTTTTTTCAATACTTTTTTCAATACTTTTTTCAATACTTTTTTCAATACTTTTTTCAATACTATCCAACTCTGACGTCATTTCAACTTTTGATACTACAGAATATAGTGGGGAAAAAAAATAAGAGACAGTGATAAATTTTATATCTTCCATCTCTTATTAATTTTCATTGCCAACTTAAAAATTTTTAGGTTCAGATGGCAGACAACAATATGGTTATAGTAAACCAATTTATAAATATTGTTTAATTGTGCTAAGTTTATATTTAATTATACGATCTAAATAAACTTCTTATCAACTTAATAAACTACTAAAAGTTAAGTTGTAAACAAAAACTAAAATGTTGGTGGTGGTACGACTGAAAAGTACAGAACTGTCAATCAAAAATTTGACCGGGGGTAGTTTTGGATGACAGTTCTGTACTTTTCAGTCGTACCAACACCAAAGCGCTAAACATTTCGTGAAGTTGGAACGTATTATTATTTATTATTACAGATTAATGTAATCACAATATTCTGTGATTTATTTTATTAATAATATATTGTATTATATTATATTTATATCAACCCTTACATAATATTTAACAGAACTTCCCGTTTGACATTTACTTTAAAATTTATCAACCAAAACTGATGTTCCAATCCGTATAATTCAGAATTTGTATTGCATTTTGAACTAACAATTCTCTAGAACCAAATCCAATTTCGGAACATGGCAAAACTACATTTTGATATTTTAATGATTCTCCCATGACACCTCGAGTCGAAAATGCATAAATCTAAATTGATGTTCTAGTTAAATAGTAACATCCATTTCAGCCGGATTTCCTACTAATAATTCTGAACATACAAGTCGAATATAATTTTGAATTTTGCATTTAAATATTCAATCTTCTGTTTAAACTAAAGTGGAAGAATGTTTATTTATATATTTATTAAAAAATAACAATAAAAAATAACATTAAAATAATTAGTATTATTCACTCCACCTTCTTATCTCTGTTTTTTTATGTACCTCCTCTCTGTCTCTCTCTCTACTCTCTCTCTCTCCTCTCTCTCTCTCCTCTCTCTCTCTCCTCTCTCTCTCTCCTCTCTCTCTCTCCTCTCTCTCTCCTCTCTCTCTCTCCTCTCTCTCTCTCTCTCTCTCTCTCTCTCTCTCTCTCTCTCTCTCTCTCCTCTCTCTCTCTCCTCTCTCTCCTCTTTCTCTCTCCTCTCTCTCCTCTCTCTCTCCTCTCTCTCTCCTCTCTCTCTCTCTCTCTCTCTCCTCACTCTCTCCTCTCTCTCTCCTCTCTCTCTCCTCTCTCTCTCTCCTCTCTCTCTCTCCTCTCTCTATCCTCTCTCTATCCTCTCTCTATCCTTTCTCTCTCCCCTCTCTCTCCTCTCTCTCCTCTCTCTCTCCTCTCTCTCTCTTCTCTCTCATCTCTCTCTCCTCTCTCTCTCTTCTCTCTCTTCTCTCTCTCCACTCTCTCTCCTCTCTTTCTCCTCTCTCTCCTCTCTCTCTCCTCTCTCTCTCCTCTCTCTCTCCTCTCTGTGCCGCCCGCTCTCTCTTTAGCGTACCTGTTGTTAAACATTTTGAATATCACCCCTGGTTTTAACAATGCACGATCTCTCATCAGTTGGTACGTGTAAGATGTAAAGAGCACTCATTCGGCAGCGACAATATTTTTACTATTAACGGTTTCATTGTTGCTTAGGCAGCAATTCTATTGCGCATGTCGAAAATAAATATGAGAAATGATAATATCTAGTGTAATAAAACACAATATTGAAGAAAAGTTTCAATGTTAGTATTTAATATAATCAATACAATAATATACAAATAATACATTTACAATTTAAAATTTACTTCAACTAAGCAAAACTTGAATTTTTGAATCAGCAGTTTTGTTAATCCGTCAGCACCCCGTTGTACCGCCTAACGATCAGACTGACCGGCGTAGCGTCTCAGATTAGTTTATTACACATCAGATTAATTTATTTACTATGATGTTCTTTCTGTGATTACTTCCGATCTATAAACGATAGGTACATGTGTCAAAAGGGTTTTTTTTTTTTCGTTATTAAATACTCTTGCCATTAAAGTAAGATTATTCGTGAATATTTAAAGGTAACGACGATAATCCATAGCAAACTGATAGTTATAATTTTCGCAGAAAATGAAAACTTATAAATGATAATTGTGACTTATCTATTGACCTGCTATATTTTTGTAGTAGTATTAAACCTAGCTAGGTTTGATAGCTCCAAAAATAAAACGTAACATTCGTAGGGATTTGTTTATTATGCGATTAATGCGCAGGTCAAATATTAATTTTAAGCCTAATATTACACCCAGGTCTTTAATTTTAGCACCATTTTCTATTGATTTTATTATTAAATTTATTATGTTCCTGTTTCGGGTAATTTTTTTATTTTTTTTATTAATGTTTATTTTTAATTTGTTAAATTTGCAATAAATAGTCAACCGTTGTAAATTTTCTTATACATCACAGGAATCACTTATGGTAGATATATTTGATAGATTTTAAAGTCGTCTGCGTACATTATAAATTTAGAATTTTTAAAACAAGTAGCAATATCATGTAAAAAGTATTAAAGAGTAAAGGTTCCAAGTGTGCCCCTTGTGGAACACCACAGGTAATATCTATGAAGTTAGACTCATAACCATTTAATACAATTCGCTGCTGTCTACTGAACAATTTAGCTATAGTGAAATTGAGCATTAGAGTGCCAAGGATTTTACTGACGCGTTCTATGAACATCAAAGTCTCGTATGCTGATACAACATTGATGTATTACTACATCATACATTTGTGATAGCCGCAGACATACCGCATGACGTGATCAATACCAAACAACAATTTTGTTTCCAACATTTTTATACATCACAAACAATAAACCCAATTAAAAAAAGTAGTGATATTTCATTCTTGTCCTGTCAATGACCAAAATACATCACATAAATCTAAATCATTGAAATATTTTTTAATCAAATATCTGCAATGTTTGAAGCCATTACTTGACGATTTAGCCCCAATGAACGCTCAATTACGGTTATAAATCTTTTGTTCGCCATATAAAAAGATTGCGTTCACTGTCATATATTTTCATCGTTCCCTTAGCCAATCACAGATGTCACTATGATGTAACAATAGGGAAAGAACTAACCCTTAGTAAAGTCAGAGTTAACAAACAAACCTATATTTGTGTAGTGCTTATACGTAATCACATAAATTATACGGTTAAATTTATTTGATTAGTCCGCTACCAAAAAGGGGTATTATGAAAATAATTTATAGGTTTATATCAAATATAATTAATATTTACAGGCTACCCATACTTATTTGTAGAAGGTTTAAACTTTATTGTACGGAATATTCTATTTATTTTGCTTTCATTTTAATAATTTAATGTTAAATATATGTATAAGGCAACGTCTATCTGTCTGTTCATATGTGCACTTTTCACCCGAGAACTGCTGATCAGTGGCAAGATCATTAAAGTAAAGGTTGTCTCGTAACTTCTGACCAATCAACTAAGCAGACATGTGACGTATTCCCTACGTCACATGTCTGCTTAGTTCAAACTAGCATACAAAATTAATATAGATTTTGCATGTTTTTAAATATTTTTATTGACTATATTCATAATAGATATTTATTTCAAGACAGTTCTACTGAATAAATTATAAATAAATCCCTAAGGAAATTTTATACTGATTTATATAAAATTTAAGGTGATGGGTATTTGTATTATAGTTAATAAATAACAATAAAATCGAATACAAATATAATTTTAGTTAAATTTAAATAAAAATAGAAAAACAAATTGTTATAATAATATAGTAATTAATAAAATTGGACGTTATATCTGTTTTTAAGAACGGCTGGACATATTTTAACGAAATTTGCTACAATGAGTAGAACCAGGATTCAAATATAGGCATGGTATCTCAAAATTTTCTTTCTTAGAGAGTGTTTCTGGGTTAAAATTGAGAGTAACAAAATTTAAAATATTACCTTTATAAACAGAACTATCTTAACAGAAAAAACTATACAATAAATGTTGTTTATAAGAAAACAAATCTTATTTGTTCTTTTTGCATTTTGCATTTTTTCAATTTGATGAATATTAAGGTAGTTACGGGGGGACAGCCTAAAACTAAAATATTGAAATATTTCACTTATTATTCTCTTCACATCAAAAATGAATGTAAGTAAATTTATTTAGAACGAAGAAACATTCCTTTCTAAGAAAAAAGAAATTAAAACAAGTAGAAAATCAAAAAATTAAACGATATTTTTATATTTGTAGACAAAATTCAAACTTCACGTGTATACACACATACGATAAACAAAGGCTGACGTCCCGTTAGCAGATAGATGACGTGTAGCTTCGCTATTTACCCCTACCAGTACAAGTTACGAGACAACCTTTACTTTATTAATCTTTGATCAGGGGCGGGTCAAGGCGGTATGCAGGCGATGCGCCGCATCGGGGCGCCACGATAAATGGGCGCCGAGTCGAAGAAACAATGTATAGCCTATTACAATATCAAAATAGCTTTAATTAAAATAATATTCATTTTTTTAATAAGTATTGTGACCTATAATTAAATCTAGAAAAAACTACTTTTATTTACTGGGCGGCACTTCAGGCTTCTAGTAAAAGGGGGCGCCATGCAAGGAAATTTAGAGAAAAACTACCTTTTTTTACCAGTAAAAAAAGGTAGTTTTTCTCTACCACTCAGGTGGCACTTCAGGATTCTAGTAAAGGGGGGGGGCATGAAAGGAAATTTAGAAAAAAAATACTTTTTTTTTACTGGCCGGCACTTCAGGCTTCTAGTAAAAGGAGGGCGCCAAAAAGGATATTTAGAAAAAACTACTTTTTTTACTAGGCGGCACTTCAGGCTTCTTGTATAAGGGGGCCCCATGCAAGGAAATTTTGCGAAAAAATAAAAATTTTAAATTCTTCTTTCGGTATGTTATTTTTTTTATTACAATGTTTTTTGTTACTATACCAAAGATGTAAATTTTGTTTTTTATAATATTTAGTATTATATTAAAAACGGTAATGGGGGGGGGGTCTAACATAATTTTGCATCGGTGCGCCCGGTCCTGCCGCTGATACGATTTTCATGCCTGTTTTTCATCTGTAGCTCCATCATCTGGTCAGAGTTTAGGCTGTGTTTTATTAAAATAGGTGAGAAGTTCTAAAGTTATAATGATGCGAGGGTTACCTTCTATGTTTTTACAAACGACCTCTAGATGTCAATATTGAAATGTGTCATTAGTATATTCGTAAAATTTGACATTTGTTATTGTGAAATCAGTGGCAGCTTATAAATTGACCGAGTAGTTTGTTGACAGTAAGCGTTAAAAAACAAGTTTGTGAAAAAATGATAAAAAGGCCTAACTCAACAACAATATATAGATTCTCTTCGTTCAACTTTTGGTAATGAAGCACCATCAGAAAAGACTGTTTACAATTGGTTTGTAGAATTTCGTCGAGGTCATGCGTCCATCAGTGATGAATCTTGCGAAGGTCGACCAAAATGGGTTGTGATTCAAAAAAACATCGATGCTGTGTGCAAAATGATTGAATTGTGATTAGCGGAAAACTGTTAATTTTGATGTGATTATAGAAAAAATATTGTCCTAGACATCCATCATTTATTATTACCAAGTGTGTCATTTAAAAACCATTTACCAAGTAAAACTATCAACTAATCAATACATCCAACATTCTGTTGGTTTCTTACACTCATTAAATACCTTGAAATGTGTGAAAATTCACACCTCGCATAATTTTTTTGTATTATTTATATTCATTATTATTTAATATTTGTTTCGTAGTGAACATAAAATGTGATTTTCAGTTAATTAAATCGCATCTTCACAGTGTGCGTAAATTCCCGAGCTAATTATTAAGGAATAGAACTTAGCAATATTAGTAAATTTCCAAACCCCTGCCTCTATTCATAAAGATTAAGTGATTAAGTGCTCGAGTTGTGGGATCAACAGACGCTACCCCTCAGTCAAAACACAGGGGAGACCAAAAATAATAGTGGAAGGATGTTAGTTGTTCCGAACCGACGATAATTAATCTACGAGTTACATCAAACAACACTTGTGGATCTACAATGTCTCCAAACAACTCGCAAAAACTTAAAATGAAGAAATATTCTACCACTAAACTTTAAGATCAGGGCTTCTCAAACTGTGGGTTCCGACCCCCCGGGGGGTCGCGAGGCTACTGAAGGGGGGTCGCAAAGATCTGCTACTTTTGGGTAATAATAAATAAATTTTTAGAATCTACAAGGTAGAATGTCGCGATATTACACCTACATCTATGGTCAATATTAATTTCATTACATGGTGGGTCATTTAAAATTTCCTAGGCTTGAAGGGGGTCGCTATATGAAAAAGTTTAAGAAGCCCTGTTTTAGATGAAGGAGGATATTGATTTTTGTAAAACGAAACTATGTGAAAAATTATACGATTTCTAGTTAAGAAAAGTATTTCGCTGACGACCAAATACGTACTTCTATTAATAATTACAATACTAACTAAGGTTCCCATACTTCGGAATTAAATCCAATTTATCATAGACTAGCTTTCTTGCCCGGCTTCGCTCAATACAATTAATTATTATTGTCCTTTATGTACAGGGTGTTTGTTTGAAACGGGGCACCCCGAAAATCTCCTTTAGTTGTAAAGATACAAAAAATCTTCTGAACAAAAGTTAAACTAGACAAAAAGGCCCGTCTAAAGGTTACTATAAGAATTCTGAGGCACTTCCGGGTTCACCGGAAATGATGTCAACTTTTGATCTAGCATAGGGAATCGATAATTTTATATTTTTTTCCTAAAAATACATTAAATTAGCTTTACAATGACACCAAAAAATCATATTTTTATGTTAACCATTTCAAAATGGCGACCATTTATTTACAAAATAATAATCAACATAAGTTTTACAAAGTTGAACGTAGCAAGCTTTGAAAACAATAATATATATATATATATATTTAATTTATAACATACTCGTAGTTAGGTGACCGGCCAGTAAACAATACTATAAACATGTGAAAGGCCAGGATTAAACTGAACAGGATTACTTATCTGGGAAACTCTTTATGAACAATGTTTTTGGTTTTATCATCAGGCACTAGCAGGCAAAAGCTGTTCATAATAGCTAAATGATCCCCAATAGCATCCAAAATATATTTTTTTAAATGCTCTAAAATTCATTCCTTATTTATTCCAAACAACTTTTAATATGCACATGGCTTCTCTTAAGTAAATGATAAGTGAAATATTTCAAGTTTATAAGCAGTGTTCCCCATACCCCCTCCCCCATATATTCATCTTATTAAAAACCGTACTGAAAAGAAAATGAATATTTCTTCAGTCTGAACACATTTTGTTATAGGTATACATTTTTGATATAAAATAAATAATAAGAGATATTTTAAGTCTTTAGTTTTAGAGTGTCCCCCGTAACCCATATATCTATCCAATTGAATAAATGTGTAGAACAGCAAAAAAAATGTTTTCTTATTTTGAACAATTTTTGTAATACATATTTTTTTTAAGTTAAATAGTTAAGTTTTTAAATTTAATAATAAGTGAGTTTTTTAGATGACACTACGTTTTAAAGTTTTATAGGTATGACCCAATAACGTCACTCATGCGTCTGTCTGCCTGTTCTATAGAAACTACTGAACATAGAAAGTTGAAAATTGGCATGTTTCTACAACTCTTTGACTCACATATAGGAATATTATAGGAATTCAAAAAAATGTATCGCGGGAATAATATTCACAAACGTGTTTAAAGAAAAAATAAATATATTTTTTTAATTTTGAGTGGGATATCATATGAAATCTCTGAATGTCTGGTTGCACAATAACATTTTTATATTTGAAAAATCTAATTTTTACTAAATAACTGTCAAAAAACTTTTTCCCCCATCCTGTTTTTCAAAGGGATCCTTCAAAAAAATTGAAAAAATATAAATTAATTATGTACACTGATGAGAACCGGAATAGTTCAACAGAAATTTTTAATCAGATCAGTTTTTCGAAAAATGTCGAAATTTTTGTGCCGGAATTTTAATTTTTCTATATTGTCATGAGCTATATTTTTAAGACTTTGTCAAAAGATCAAAGTTTTAATCGGTAAAAGTTACTAGAATTGAAATTTATGATTTTTTATGTATCATAATATGTTTTCAGTAAATACCTACAAAAACCTGAAATATATGAAAATTTACACTTCACATAATTTTTTTCAATTACAGTGCGGAATTATATGTAATGATTGTCTAACCGTTTTTTAATACGTGAATATCGGACATATAGATAAAAAATAAATTAAAAAAATTGATGTGAAGTGTTTATTTTCACACATTTCTGGGTTTTGCAGGTATTTAGTAACTGAACGATGATTATTTGGGATGCCAAAACAAATTTTATGTCAAAATATTTTTTTATGAATTTTAATTCGAATGAAAAAAAAAAAACAAAAAATAAAATTAAAAAAAAAAAAAACAAAAAATAAAATCAACAGGATTCGAACCCTAAGTTCGCAAGTTAAGTTATATTATTTAGCGTACGACAAATCCAACCACGCCACGAGAGCTACTTATCTGGTATGTTACACAACGTATTAAATAGTTAACATATTTTAGTTAAAAACACAAAAAATGCGTTATTTTCCGAAAACATAATCTGATCAAAAATTCCTGTTGTACTATTCCGGTTTACACCAATGTACATTACTTAGAATTTTTTCAGATTTTTAGTTTAAACCATCTGGGCTACAGGGTGTGGAACAAAAATTTTTTTGCACAATTTGGTAAAATCGCTTCAAAATAATTTATTTTGCAAAAATAAAATTTTTACCGTTAATCCACGTACTAAGGGCTTTTATTTGATACCGTACTCAGAATTTAGAAAAAATATTTTTTACCGAACAGACAGATAGACAGACAGACAGACGACAAAATGACGGTATAAGGGTTTTTTGGTCATACCTACAAAACCCTAAAAAGACAAATACTTGCAAATGCAATTTTATTTAGATTTATACTTTTTTGTTATACTGAACTTCCCCGAATGCAAAAATCTATATAGCAAATATATATTGCCTTATTAACATGCAGACATCTTTATGTTAGAAAATTCATCCTAAAAATTTTCCACCATTTTCCGTATTATTTCTTGTCGTGAAGGAACTTCTTGATGTCGCTTGGGCAGTAACACTTTAGGCCTTTTACTTTGACATTTATGGTTTTTTTCCTTACTTATTTTTCCACTTTTAGAATGTTTTTGGCCGACATAACAACCCATAAATATTTTTGTAGACATCCTATTTTATCTTTCCTGTGTTGGTAGTAAATTCTCCTTTTTGTTTTAACAAGGAAATATTTTCTACGAATTTGTTTTGACTATTAATATAAATGAAAATAAAAGGATTATTTTTAATATCTGAAACTCATTTAGCGTTGTGGAAAAATTATAGTTACACAATTATATTAAAAAGTATTAATACTATTTTTATGTTTTAACTCAACGAACAAAGCAAGTTATAAATTATAAATGAATTAAAATTAGTTCATAGGTTGGTTTTAATATTATTTCTATTTTGTTTCAGGTAAGCTGTAATGCACTTTATTGTTGGTTGAGCTCACCATTTTGTAATATCGTCCGACTATGACCAGTAAGTTCTTACTTATTATTATTATTTATTTATTTTGTAAGTGATGTAAAATCGTGTTCAAACCTTACGAACAAATAGGATTGAAAAAAAAATGAACATAAATGCTACCCAACGCTTGTTAGTTGGTCGCCGCTAGTAGGTCTAGAACAGGCATGAGCAACTTGCGGCCCGCGGGCCGGATCCGGCCCGTTGCCTAATTTTGTCCGGCCTGGGATAACTATCCAAAATCCCACTGAATCTGGCCCGCGAGTATATCTTTGTTTTCAAAGATCAAATGCGGTTAAACGGTTGATGTTGATGTGGAACAAGCGCCACTTTCTCTGGAAATGGGACTACTTATGCTACAAGAGAACTCAGATTTTAAGTCAAAAATGAAAGATATTTCACTAATTGAGTTTTATAAGAAATATTTCCTAGTTGACAAATTTCCGAATCTCACAGCTTTTACTCAGAAGAGAATTACGCTCTTTGGATGTACTTACAAAATGTGAGCAGTTATTTTCTAGGATGAAGTTCGTTAAATCAAGAACATGGACGCCAATATCGAATACCTAGAAGACAGGTTGCAGTTGCTACATCAGTTGTTTCCCTGAACATTGACAAATTTTTGAGCAATATGAAGTCCCAACCATCCCATTAAAATTAAATAAACATTTTGTTCTTTTTTAATAATATTTATGTATTATAAAAGATATATTTTTTTTCTATGAATGTAATCAACTTATATATTTTTTGGTATAGTTTAGAAAATTTAAAATGTTTTATTTTATATTTTTTATAATAAAGACAGTTTCAGTAAAGTGTTAAAAAAATGATGACTTACAAAAAAGATCCTTTTGCCCGCGAATATATTTCAGATCGCTATCCGACCCGCGGTCTTTTCGAAGTTGCAAATGCCTGGCCTAGAAGTTGTGCGCTACTTAAAGGCGCCATACAAGAGGGGCGCTGCGTGTTCGTGAAGTTCAGGGTTTCATGGCTTTTTTTGCGCATGACTCGATTTTTTTTTATTGGGTTTAGGTTTGGTCGGCATCAAATTTGGAATGACATGTTTCTTGTTTTTTGCTCATCAATAGATTTTAAAAAGTTTCCTTTTTTTTTGTCATCACTTGATTTTGGAGTGACGTTTTTTTTGTTCAATCCTTAATTTTGGAGGGATATTTCCTTTTAGTCTCAGCTAAAAATCAGTCCCCAGTTTTCCAAGAGTTCGGAAGCTGGTTTATTTTTCGTGAAAATATTTTAGCTTTTTGAGGTTTTGTAGGTATGACCACCAAGAAACCCTTATAACGTCACTCATGTATGTGTCTGCTGTTTGTCTGCCTGCGTGTCTGTCTGACTGTTTGTCCTTCTGAATGTCTGTCCGTCTGTATATATGTTTGTGTGTCTGTACGGTAGCTGAACATAAAAAGTTGAAGTTTGGAATGCTTGTACAATTCTTTGACCCACATACATATGTATAAGAGAACTATAGAGTTCAAAAAATCACGAATTAAATATAAACAAATATGCATTTAATGAAAAAATAAATATTTTTTTAAATTTTGAGTGGGATATCAAATAAACTCTCTTATTGCGCGGACAAGCAAATTTTTATTTTTGAAAATACATTTTATTTATTGGATTTTTGCCAAAAATATGTCGAAAAACTAACCAGAGGGGTTCATCTAAAAATCAGAAAAAAATCAATAATGTACATAGGAACCGGAATAGTTCAACAGGTTCAACAGGTTCAATAGTTCAACAATTTTTGATCAGAACAGTTTATCGAAAAATATTGAATTTTAGCACCGTTGAAAAATAAAATTATATTTTAAAATTTATTGTGTGATATCAAATGAAAGATTACGACGCAGATTAAGGAACGGAAAGTAATTTTTTAAAATGTCTTTATTTTGATACAATTTTTGACAAAAATGATCTTAAAGATCCCTTGTCCCGCATCTCCCTTGTCCCGTTATATAAAAATCTGAAAAAAATCTGAGTAATGCACATTAATGTGAACCAGAATAGTACCACAGAAATTTTTGATCTGATAATTATTTTGAAATTTTTTGATTTTCATTTCAACAACGAGCTTATAATATTTATCTGAACAATAATAATATTTATTTTCAAGATTAATAATAATAATTACAAATAATACCAATTACAAAAACAAAAATTCATACGAATAACTAGAACTGGATAGCCCTAGGCTCTTGATGCAAGTGCATCTCAAGTACGATAGTAGTCTCTAGATGGAAACACGTGGATTATTAATATGTACCCCATATTGTTATCACTCAATCAACACCTACAAAATCGTGAAATGTGTGAAAATTTACACAAACAATTTTTTTGCTCATCACTATATTTTGGAATGATGCCTATCCCTCCATCTTTTATGCTTCCAATGACCGCTGGTCAAGCTTTCCTCCCACATATTTTTTACTTCTTTCATCTCCATCACCTGTCTTATCCACTGTAAAAATTTGGTTTCTGACAGATTAATTAGAAACAAATAAGTATTACTTTAAAAAATGTCTTAATGCAAGTTCATGGTCAAGGTTTAAGTATCTATTATTTAAGATATCTTAACATTCCCAGAATACAAATGTCTTTTCTTGTCTTGGTACCGAAAGTGTGGAACGAAACTGGCTCCTTATATGGAGGTGAACAGATAATAATTGAATAGAAAAAGTTTCCAATGAATTTTAAAGTGTTTACTTTAATCTAAATTAGTTGTCTAAATGTAAGGTTATTCGCCTCTTTCGATTTATCTTTTAAAAAACGAACACTTACAAAATATAGAGGTAATATCTTAAGAGCTTAACTTATCTCATGTATTGTTGGCATTACGGTATATTACTTAATGACAACATAATACCTTTATTGAAGGAAAAATGCTTTTAAATATGTTTAACTTAATAAAATAATGATAAATGGTGTTGAAGTTTATACACACCAGAAAATTATACTCTGATATATTGGTGTTAAGTACGTATATCATCAACATCATCATCGTCATCATTACGCCCAGACTTGAACTGTTCTATAGGGGCATACATTAGGTCCAAGATAGCGAACCTCTTTGCAGTGGCGTAGCGTGGGTTTCAGCCGCCCGGGGCGGATGCCAATTTCGCCGCCCCCTTATTTAGATATTTAAATCTAAAAGGCTCAAAAATTTACAGAATTTGCCGCTCCAAAAAAGAGCCGCCACCACCGCCTCCGCTATGCTACACCACTGAGATTACATACAATTTTTCGAGTTTCGAGAATGTTCAATAATTTAACAATCACAACACGCACTTAAAGAAAATAATGAATTGTAGCAAGTTAATTTGTCCATGTGAATTGGACGACTGATGTTGCAGGTGTTATTAGACAATATTGAACTCTATTCTTTATATGAAAGAATCGATTCTCGCTGAATATTCGTTGTGAACAATCCGAGTACAAAATAAAACGCGGGGAATTACCGCAAGGTAACCATGTCAGACATATATGTCTGACATGGCGCATGTAGAACTTCTTAGTGTCAGACACATATGGCCGACGTGGCGATTAACGTGTTAAAGAAAGGCTATTCCCCGGTTCCGTCACATTTAAATAATAAAAAGTTCTGTGCTCATTTTAATCGGTCCGAATTGTAGGTGCGACGAAAATATTAAAAGAAATGGTTCAAATTTTTAGTTCAGATTACAAGATATTATTTATTGAGGATTTTTGCCGCCCCAAAAAAGTGCCGCCCGGGGCGGACCGCACCCCCCGCCCCCACGTCGCTACGCCACTGCCTCTTTGTGATCACGTTGATGGCGTGCCAATTTGTTTTTCAACTAATGTGAAATCTAATAACTATACAGCAAAATTATTTTTTGTGGGCATTGGCTATGTGAAGATTTATATAAGTGGGTAATTTTTCGTGTGAGCATTTTCCAGTGTGAGGAATTTTTGTGTGAGCATTTATCATTGTGTTTTATTTTTGGTGTGGAGAATTTTCCATGTGAGCATAATTCCGTGTGTACGGATATGTCACCGAACCCTTCTTCTCTTGTCTTATCCGTTGTCACATGCCGAAATAGTTCTGTGAAATTTCGGGTTAAAATAGGGGTCTTTCGCCTTAAACCTTGGAACTGCTACAATCAGTGGCGGCTGGTCTATAGGTGTTGCAGAGCTGCAGAACTGCCAATAAATATAATAATATATTTTTTAAATTATTATTTATATTGCATAATATTTGAAAGATTTTTGGATTTATATGTGTATCGACTAGTTGTGTTCTGGAAAACGCATTGTATCTGTAGCGCAACAAAAGACGTAGCTTTACATTGGGTTAGATAATTATTGTACCTTCTATTCACTCCGTTTCTCTTTAATAATTTGCTGACGAACTTCGCAGTTCTGTGCTCAGAAATATCCACTTTCGTTACTATTCGGCTGTGGATCGGGTCCGTAAATCTTCCGAACGAAAGTTCCAATGAATGGCTTTTGAGCTGCAAGGTCGTGCAGATTAAATCGTCACGTGTCGTCAATAGTAGAATATTTGTTGTGCTCAGCGCTGATATTTCGTTCTTATATTTTTATGATTATTTTAGTGAATGAGTTTAATGTGTAACAATTTAACGTTTAGTAGATAAAAATGTACGTGATTTCTGTAATATAAATATAAATCTATAATAAAAATGAATGGAACTTTCTGTAATATATTCAAATAGTGAATGAAGAAAAAAATATGGCGCTGTGTCTTTCCTAAAATTTATAATCTTAAATAATTTGTACGAATCGATGGCGGAGACAAAGAAATTGTTACAAATTCTTGTAACAACACCCATGGTTACTGATGAAGCTGTACGTTGTTATTCCACTCTAAAACGGATTAAAACTTTTCTCAGAAACTCGATGTGTGAAGATCATCTAAAGGCCATTTCAGCGCTGTCAATAGAAAAAAAAATCATATCAACAATACCGAACTTTACCGATAAAGTTATAGATAAATTTGCTGCTAAGAAAGACCGGCGTATTGCATTAATATTCAAGAAATTGCAATAAGGAAACAACATAAGCATATAAATTTTAATCTTATTATTATTTTTTTCTTCTTCCTTGCAGAACATCCAAATATTTTTGTCACGAGCGCTACTGGCTCCAATAGAGGAAAAAATACGACAGATTTTAGACAATAACCATGGGCTATGTTCATAATATTTTACTAAATCTTAGTAGCACTACAAAGACAAGTATACTAAGCGTTAAAAATTGATGTTCATAATACAGAATTATTGTTAGTAGTGCTTAAATACTGTCTAATAAATTGTAATTTAGTAGTACAGATTTAGAAGCTCGGATAGACTGTATTAAATGACATTAAAATAGTGATGTGTCCATAATACTGACTGATTTTAATCATATATATGAGAGGATTGCGGGATGTTCCTGAAATAAGTGAATTAAGAAGTCAATTACTAAGAAAATTTTGCAATAAAAGAAAAAAAATGATTAAAATCATTAAGTGAAGAATTAAATTTACAAAAGAGTTAAAATATTAATTAAAATCTCAAATGATGATATAAAACTGATATGTTCAAAAGGTAGAAATATTTCAATTGAACTAAATATGTATTGCTTTACGTTATTTTGTTAAAGGTTCATATCAACAAGATAAAAGTAACTAGTGAATAACATGAATAATTAGTTAGGTACCATTACATTTTTACTTATAATTCTTTTCAAATATTCATATTTACTGTTAAAAGAAATCGATAATAAAATCGTCACCAAACGCTGTCAAAGAAACAAGGTTATGTTTTTGTTTTTACCGCGATAATAGTACAAGCTAGTAACGTAGCTTCCATCTCTTTTAACATGTTGTACAGTGCATATGTCTATCTCTTTCTACCGAGAGCAAAAAAATCGTTGCTAAACGCACTTCTCTATTAGTTAAAAGATCGTAGTATAGAGATTATGAACACTACTAACTTAAGCATCACACTTTCCTAATTTAACAATTAAGGCTCAATTGCAATATTTAGTAAAAGATTATTAACATGGCCTGATATACGAGGTGTGTAAATTAAGTAACCGGACTGGCAACATAGCGTTTGATCTGACAACAGTTGGGACGCGGGACTTGAAGGGGTGATAGGTGAAAATGCGATACGCCTTCAGTATGAGTTGGAACTAGCTAGAGTAATTTTGTTGTCCGTAGCGAATTTTTTCGAGAAACAGTTTTTTCTAGTGCGTTCGACAAATGAGTGACATTCATTTTTAGCAACGGTGTGCTATCATGTTTTGCTTCAGACTTGGACACAGTGCAACGGAAACTTTTGCAAAACTTCAGCAGGCCTACGGAGACAGTGTTTTGTCAAGGACCCAGGTTTTTTGGTGGTTTAAGGCATTTTCAGAAAAGAGTTGATTGAAGTCGAATCACGCAGCGGAAGTCCTTCACCTTCAAGAGCCGATGAAAATGTCGACAGAATCCGGGATCTTGAGCGTTCAGATCGTCGGTTAACAGCCAGAATGATCGGGGAAGAGTTGAATTTGACTCACACTACCGTTAATCAGATTTGACCAGTGATGGGCGTTTACACGTAAACTTTAATTGTTTACGTTTACGTGTAAAATTATGTAAACAATTGGTAAACTTGTCAACAATGTAAACAATGTAAACTTTGTAAACTGTCAAATAATGAGGTTAGTTTTAGTTATTTAATACGAATAATAGAGAGTTGATGAACAAGTATATTCAGTTCAGAACAATAAATTTATTTAAAAAATGGTGGGAAGAAACCGAAGGAATAGTTCTGAAGAACTAGGTTTTGTTTTAATTAAAGAAAAGGAAAGAAAATATAGGGCGTTATGCAGAATTTGCAATGAATATTTTCGTTATTAAAAAATATAGGCTGATTTTCTTAAAGGTGAAATTTAATGTATTTTGTTATTAAAAAAATTAGACTGAATTTTTTAAAGAAAAAAGTTTTTTATTTTTCATGTTCATATTTACTAATTTGTATGTAACACCTGTATAATGATGCAAATTCTATTTTTATTAACATGTATATTGACTTGTCCTAATTTTATATACTTACTTTTTTATTTAAAATCGTCTCATTAAAATTTTATTATTTATAAAAATGTATTGATAATGAGGTTCTGTAATTCAAAACAAGTGCGCATGTCTAAATCATTGTTTACATTGTTTACGTTGTTTACATTGTTTCCAAGAGTTTTTGTGTTTTCTTTAATCAATTGTTTACGCGTCAACAATGAGGTAACTTACATCATGTAACTTACGCGCCCATCACTGGATTTGACCAATGAATTGGGGATGCGAAAACTCTGAAAAATGCGCCAGTTTTTGCCAGTAACCACATTCCTGTGCCTCCTCAGCCTCCTTATTCGCTTGACTTGAGTCCTTGTGACTTTTTCCTCTACCCAAGATTGAAAAATCACCTCAAGGTACGTCATTTTGGGACTCTCGAAAACATTCAAAAGTCCGTAACCGACCAGCTGGAAGCTATTCCAGTATCCGAGTTCCAGCACTGCTATGAGGATTGGAAGAACTGTCTTCAGCGCTGTGTGGCTTCCCAAGGAAGTTATTTTGAGGGAGACAATATTGAATTGTAATTCTATTCGAATAAAAAAATATAAAAAAATCAGTGCGGTTACTTAATGTACGCACCTCGTATTTATATCGCCAAACTTTCCAGTTAAGATTAACTATAGACATCCACCATTGTTTTAAAAGAAATAACCAAAACAACAGTGAAGTTACCGTGAATGTTACAGTTTAACATGCAGTGCTGTGGTGTTGAGAGCGCGTACTAAATCTGCTTGGAGTTGGTATTATGTACCTGGATAATTAGGGCGATTGTAAGCTGACGGGGGGCCTAGGGCGCGGTCCTACTATTGTAAAGTCAGGCGAACGCTTTCTGAAACACCATTATTGACTCTCGTTAAACCACTTCTGATCATATGTATAGAAGGGCAATTATTCTTTGTTCAAGTGTTTTGGAATGTTTTAACAATGCTAAGCACATTTATAGGAACCCCTTTTGAAATTTCATTCACTTTAGTTTAGTACATTTTGTTGAGTTTGGAAACTACAGTATATAATTTACAAAAAAATAAGTTAAAACTTGTTAATAGGAAAGTTTCCACCCCGCATATAATAACAGCAGAGCCGGGCAAAGGTATTTCTGCGCCCGAGACAAAGTACCAGTCTTGCGCCCCTGTCCTTAACTAAATGAAAAGGATGATGGATCGTAATGATGACAAAAAAAAATTGATGTGAAGTGTGAATTTTCACCCATTTCAGGATTTCGCAGGTATATAATAAGTAAAGCGGCATGCTGCGTGTGTAGGACAAATTTTGCTTTGTAGTAATCACGGCAAAATGAACGACATTTTTAAAATAGTTTATCGTCTGTTAATCTAAGAGCTTTAAAAACAAATTTTATGTTAAAATATTTTTTTGTTAATTTTAATTCGAATACCTAATACCATTATCTAGGTTTCTAAATATGTGCAGTATTTTTTTATACAGCAAGGTTCATTATGATTTTGAAAATTGCGCCTATGGCTTCCACTGGTTGCTCCGCCCCTTTGGTTTCGTATACATGACACATAGAATGAAAATATAACTCCAGCATTCCAACTGGTTATTAAATTTACGCTCTTCAAAATTAAATTAAATGCAACATTTACCAAAGTATAACTAGAATTTTGACAAAATAATTTAAACAAAATAAAAATGGAAAAAAAAAAACAAAAATAAAATTGTCCCCTCTGCCCGGGTGTGAACCCTAGTTTGCTGCGTAGCAAGCGAGCAAGCTAACCATTAGACCAGGATACGCCTTCGAGTATAGTGTGTTACATAACTATAACTTTTGTACATCGTCAACCAAAAAACACAAAATGCGTTTTTTTCCGAACTTAATCTGATCAAAAATTCCTGTTGTACTATTCCGGTTCATACCAATGTACATTACTTAATTTTTTTTTTCAGATTTTTAGTTTAAACCATATGGGCTACAGGTGTGGGACAATTTTTGTTTTGCACAAATTTGGCAAAAATCGCATCAAAATAATTTATTTTGCAAAAATAAAATTTTGATCTTTAATCCACGTACTAATTGGCTTTCATTTGATATCCTACTCAGAATTTAAAAAAAATATATTTTTTTTTCGATGAGCCGATATTTGTTTATATTTTTAGGTGGGTATGTTTTTTAGATGTTTTAGAATTTTTCCTATGTGCGGGTCAAAGAGTTGTATAAGCATGCCAAATTTCAACTCTCTAGGTTTAGCCGTTTGGCTACAATTTTTACCGAACAGACAAAATGACGGTATAAGGGCTTTTTGGTCATACCTACAAAAACCGAAAAAGAATTCGTGATTTTTGCGCCTCAACTGTTTTTGCGCCCTTATCAACTCTGCCTCGCTAGCCACACTCTAGATCATATATTTATCATCAGTCATATTTTCCTTTGAGGCAGTGGTGTGTTGGTAAATAGTTAAAAAATTGATTTGAAGTATGAATTAACACATTTCAGAGTTTTGTAGGTATATAATAAGTCTAAGAAGCCAACAGAATGCTGAATATTTTTTTGATAAAAAGTTTTTTGATTATTATTTTTATTCATTATTTGAGTACTAAGAGCTTCCATTTAATTTTTTAAACTAAATCTAAATAATTTGGGAAATTTTCATCACAATAAAATTTTAATTCCAGCCTTCATTAAATTAACAAGAAATAAATTGATAATTTGCTTCAGTTTTTTCAATTTCAAAAGCGTGTTTCTTATTATTAACAATGTGTTATTTGTTTTGTAAGTATTTCACTACTAAAAATTATTTATTTTTGTTTGATGCCTTAATAAAAAAAATTAATCTAATTCAAACAATAGTTTGAATCATGGAGTATAACAGTAGGTGTTTTCGCCTTTTTTTTCACGTATTTTAGGGGGGTATGTTTTTTAGATGTTTTAGAATTTTTCCTATGTGCGGGTCAAAGAGTTGTATAAGCATGCCAAATTTCAACTCTCTAGGTTTAGCCGACTATAGGCTACTTACAACTCTACAACTCTATAGGCTACTTACACACATGAACTCGATTTTCAGCTGTTAAAATTTATTTTTAAGTTCAGACTTATACTACCTTAGCCATAAATATAAAAAATCCATAACATAATTAGCCATAATTTAACCATTAATTAAAATCATAATTTTGTGACACGAAAACTGTAATATTTTCAAAAAAATCAATCTGATCAAAAATTCATCTCGTACGTTTCCGGTTCAGATGAATGTATATTATTTATGTTTTTTTCAAACTTTTAATTTAAACCCTTTAGGGTTAAAGGATGCGGGGCAAGAACTTTTTTAGTACATTTTTGGCTAAATTCATGTTTTAAATGATGAATTTAGAAAAACTACTTAATTTACGTCTTAAGAACTTTCTTTTCAATAAATTAACGATACAAAAAATCCATATTTTTCAAACTAATCTGATCAAAAATTCCTGTTGAACTATTTCAGTTTCCATCAATGTAAGTACATTATGGACATCTTTTCCAGATTTTTAAATCAACCAAGTTTTCCAGGTTATTTGTCATATTTTTGGCGAAAATTAAAAAAAAAACAGATTTTTCAAAAATAATTTGCTTGTTGATCTACGCATTTAGAGGTTTCCTTTGATATGCCAGTCAAATTTTTAAAAAATATAAATTTTTCATTAAGTATATATTTGTTTATATTCATCTCGTAATGTGTTTTTTGAACTCTCAGTATTTTTCCTATATGTGGGCCAAAGAGTTATATAAGCTTCCCAAATTTCAACTTTCTGTGTTCAGCCGTTTGTCTACAATTTCTACTATACAGATAGACAGACACATGAGTGCCGTTATAAGGGTTTTCTGGTGGTCATACCTACAAAATCCTAAAACTTAGCAAAGATTCTCGTTTATGGACCATGGCTACGATTTCTACCGTACAGTCAGACAGACAGGTACATTCAGACAGACAGGTCAAGACAGGTACAGACAGACACTTGAGGAACGTTATAAGATTCCACTGGCCTAGTAATATTCAGTCTTCCGTCATCTTTATCATTTATTACATATGTTCTACCAATAATATTTCTTTTTAAAATAAATTTTTCACAAATAATTTACTATTTTTACCTGTAAAAGAATTTCTGTCAAATAACTGTAAATCCTGATTATGTATTGTCAGAATATACATATGATTTATTATGGAATTTTCAATTCATTTACGAATTTCATCACGTTTCATTTACATCAACACCGAAAATATATCCGTATAAATTGCCCGTCAATTTCTATTGAAATATCAAATATTCCTGACAAATAAAATCGTATGTAATATTGGACTGACATATTTAACGAAAATATTACATTGGAAAAATTGTTACAAATAAACTGAGGAGGGGGCAAAAAATCACTTGGAACGGGAACGGGAGGTAAAAATTCATAAAATCATCGGAGTGAAGGAGGCCAAAGTTCTAAATATTCCTCGAAAAGGACCAGAAATTAAAAAATCACTTAAGAATCGGGTCCAGAAATTCAAAAAATCACCTGGGGTGGGAGGTACAAATTCATAAAATCATGGAGAAAGCACTTTGTTTTTTTTTTTTTAATCCTTAGCCTCTCTGCCTTTGTGTGAGGCATGGACAAAATTCTAAAAATTTCCCGAAGGGACCAGCAATTAAAAAATCACTTGATAATCGGGTCCAGAAATTCAAAAAATCACCTGAAGCCGAGATGCAAAAATCAGAATATCACTTGGTGATGGGAAGGGGCAGTAATTCAAAATATCACTTAGGGACATTGGAGGTAAAAATTTAGTGTAGGCCTTTTAAAAATAATGTTCGGGCCTGATACGGGCCGCAGGCCTTTTGCTGAACATCACTGCTATAAAACAGGGTTCTCCAAACTATTTGGAAGAATCAAAATTTCTTAAATAAATGGCGCGCCGGACAACTTGAATTCAGCTGGGCTATTGGGTTATTTATGCACCAAGGGTGTTACTAAGATGATTACGCCCGGAGAGTGACGTAATACACCCCGAGGGCCTCTGGCACGAGAGATGTATGTCGCTCGATGGGCGTAATCATCCAGTAACGCCAATGGTGCATACAAGATTTTATTTTTCACTTCACATAAAATAAAAAGTAAAAATTAACCTATTTATACCTATCTGGTAGTTTGTCGATAAACAATTTATAGAAAAAAAACAAATGATTTTGTTTAATCATTTAATTGTCAGAATTAATTCTACAAACACAATGAAAATGCCAGAATTGCCCGAATATATCGAGAAAAATGCACAAAAGCAATAGAAACTTTGTTACCACTTAAATCTAAACAGGAAGATGAAAAAGAATACGAAACCATTATTTTAGGGGTGCGTAACAATAAAAAAAAAAAAAAATTACAGGATCGACCGCCATCACAAAGTACTTGTTTAATTTATACTGCTTTATCAAAAAATGTCTCAAATAAAAGTTGTTAGTTATTGATTTTATAGCAACTTTTGTTAGATACATTTTTTCGAAATATTTCTGTTGTGAAATATTCGCATAAATTTTAAAACCGACATAAGTAAACTCCCATTTCTAGTTAACCGATTTTTATCAAAAGTTGATCAACTCGTGCCATTGATGTCAAAAGCTTAAATATGAAGTTTCATAAAAATCCTTTTAGCCGAATTTACTCTGCACGTGTACACGGACCGACAGACAGACCAACCGGCAGACAGATCGACAGACAAACAGAATGACAGACCAACAGATATCATGCTAAAAATAGTCAAAACGTTATGAAGGGACCTCAATTCGTGGAGATATATCGAAATCTCGAAATGTCAAAAGCGGTATGACCACAATACCTCCCTTGTGTTGGCGGTCGGTAATAAATAGAGCCCTGCGCGGATGCGTTTTTCTGTATCCGCATCCGCAGCATTTGTAAATATAAAATCCGCATCCGATCCGCATCCGCAAAAATTTCCGCACAATCCGCACAGGATTTGCTGTCTCTTTGGAAATATCTAACATGTTTCGCCTTATTTGGCATATCGCTGTTTTAAAAACCTACTAAATTGTTTTAAATTTTATCACATTAATATTACTTGGTTCAGAAATATGTTTTCTATCTAACGTCGTGCTGAGATTATATAGATTAAAAATAGATGTAATAAGATGGAAATTACAATTATTCGACTCTTAAACCAAGTTTATATAAAATGTAAAACTTTAAAAAGTAATATCTCAAAAACTTGTTTTTTAAAGATATATCACTATTATTTAAGAGCAGCGATATTTAGAAATAATTAAACAGATTAATTTATCACATTTATGACCAATAAATATCAACGAAAGTCCTATAAGATCAGCAAATTAAAAGAAATAAGTTCTTAATAATAAAACTAAATTCTTAAATTTATCCTATTATTAAAAGATATGACGATTTCAAGAATTTTAAGATATTATTATTTTTTAAATTTGATATGAGCGTCTATATTTTTGAATGTGGCAAATTACCATGGTTAATTTTTACTAATATTTCCAAAAATGCAAAATAAGGCGATACATAATTATTTTTAAATGAATAAACGCAATAAATCCAAAGAACTTGTTGTATCTACAATTGTTATATAAAGTTTACTATAACTATTTAAGTAAGCGTAAAAAAAGTAAAAAAAAAAAACCGTATCGTATCATTATTTCACTTTTGCCATAAGCACAATACAAATACCAACGATACATTTTTGGGGTTCTAAACGCGTCTTCAGTAGGAAGAGGCGTCCAACCGAAGATTTTATGTTCAGGCGGATATTGCGGATAAGCAGATATGATATATAATCCACATCCGCACGATTTAAATGATAATTTATCCGCATCCGCAGAAAAATAACGGATATCCGCGGATTTGCAGGGCTCTAGTAATAAGGTACCGGCCGTAAATGAGACAAATATTTGTTGAGGGCGTAGTGTGAGGGTGTTATAGATTCATTATGCTCCGGTTGTTGTGCATCTGTTTAAATATTTCGTATCCTAGGCATTATGACCAAATAACAGTGAAGCGAAAAATAAAATTATTAAATTTCTTATAGAGAACCCTAACGATGTTTAATAATTTTTAATATAATATCTTCAAAATGAATACAGAGAAATGTAGCAGTCATTTAGTGTAACCCCATTCACCTTTTTATTACTATCATTTATAACCATGGCGTGAAAGTAATCATCATTTTCTAGAAAATGTTATATTCTCACAAAATTTTTATGATTTTCCAACAGATTTTCCTAACTACCTGTAATAACCCGCTATCATTTTACACCAAAGAAAATCCTCTCGGAATACTCAATCTTTCGTCCAACGTCATTCGTCTTTTGGATCTCTTTTGTTCCTTTTTTCCCCGAATAACATTGGCAATTTATTTAAAACTCGATAGAAAATTTTCATTCAGATTCGCACCGTCGACTTCACGTAAATAAATAGTTTTAACATTCCTACATGTGCTCGAAGGATCATGGTCATTGGGATTTATTGCTTGGAGGAATTCAACGAAAGCTATTACTTGTACAATTGTAGGAGTAAACGACATAGAAAAAGACCATTGTTGTTACGGACGGTTTTATAGACGTATTTGTCACACGAAAATTTTATGTTTCGATAGAAATTGGACGTCCATTTATAAGGATATTCGCCTGCTCAATGTTTTACGGTAATGGATTGTTAAGAATTTATCTTTTCCTCAACAATTCTTATTATAAAAAATATAACAAAATAACCTGAGAAAAATATCCTAAGAGAAAACTTATCAAGGCTTTGTATTTCCAACTTGTAGTTAAATATAAAATTTACTAACTCTTAGTTTGTTAACTTGTCTGGGTTAAATACCAAGACAAATAACATTTATTTCCCATGCGCTTAACCCGCTAGCGCAGTGTTCTTCAACCCGTGGTCTGCGAACCAGTGCCGGTCCGCAGAAAATTCCTACCGGTCCGCGAAAAATTTCGACCGTATCATGTGGATGCACACCTCTTCACGAGTATATTGCACATTTTTAGTCGGCGCAGAAGCTAACTTTTATCCGAACCATGATTTATTTAATATTAACTAGCCCCAATACGACGTCTCTCGCCTAAAATAAATGCGTTCAAAAATAAGCTCTTTGGAATAGCCGCTTACAAGAGGAAGATATAGAAATGTTTCCACTTTTGTAAGAATTTTTTATTGCTGCTGATGTCAACCACAAAGTCATATTCAATATAATAAGTCAACATTTAAGAGCATGAGTCGAATATTTTAATAATTATTTCCCTGAAAATCAGAAGCCTCATATAGGTAATCTCTGGAATAATAATCCATTCTTGGGAGATATAAAGGCATATGCACTTGATTCTCGTGAAAAAAAAAAAAGCTGATCGAGTTGTCTTCTGAAGTCACTCTGGTGTCCAGACATAAAATGCAATCATCGTCTCAATTTTGGAAATCGCTAGAAAAAGAACATCCATCTTTGAGTTATAAAGCTACCAAATTGTTGGTCATTTTTTCGATTTCCTATTTGTTCGAAACTACTTTTTTAGCCATGTCAATAATAAAAACCAAATAGAGATATCGAATGGATGTTAATGCAGCGCTTAGTCTCTCAGAAAAAACTGTAGACACGTATATCAAATTTTCTAACAAAGAAGCAACAGCAGATGTCGCACTAAAAAATTGTTATTGTATAACTATAACATATACCTACATATACATATAACATATACCCATTTAATAGTAAAATACTATCTATATTGGTTTTTATTTGTGTCTTAACTTTCAGCCGGTGCGCGAAATATTTATCCTATTTTCACCGGTCCGGGGGTTTAAAAAGGTTGAAGAACACTGCGCTAGACAAGTACAGTGGATATGGTTTATAACGACGTTGAAGGGACCAATGAAATTTGGTCGTTTAACCGTAGGTCGCTATATTCAAACACTATAAGTAGCATATTGAAAAATATGTACAGTTTATTTATGTCAGAAAAGAGTACATTTACGTGAGTGCAAGAACCTTAACCAACAAAAACAATATTCACGTGTTACAAAACATTAAAAAAAATCCAACTTATTTTACAAACAACTTAACACATACATAATTTTACTTGGTTATGTATGTATACATATTTAAAATAAAAAGACTGTCAATTTGGTTTGTTTTTGTAATTTTTGGTTTTCTAAACATTTTTTTTTCAATCATTTTTTCCAAATGTAGCGTGCAAAATATGTTTTAGCCTCTTAAATTTTGATTAAACGTGAAAAAAGTTACTTCCGTTTAAACGTTTGGAATAGCCCATACACAATATCACAGTGGTTCTTAAACGAAACAATTTTGACATTAACTTTACATCTCCCAACTTTTGGCTTTTATTCAAATAACTCATTTAATAAAAATCCTACATGGTCAAGACTTTTCGTATTTGTTGTTATCTAACTAGTTATTGACATAACTAAGCGATAATTAGTAAAAATTTAATTATTTTTATTCAACTGCAAATTATTTACAGAAAATATACTATAATAAGATCTATTTTGACCAATATTTGACCAAGAAATGTTTGTGTGAGATTAACGTATTATAATTTGTAACATTTTTAATTCTTTTTACTACTATTTTTATTCATTTTATGTTTTTTATTATAATGCTAATAAAAATGTATATCTCTATAAATGCGCAAGACCATTTATTAAAATAACCAGCGATACATTTTTATCAATATTTATTATAACGTAGTGCCTATGAGATTATTGAGCCAGAAATTAAGTCTCAAGAACGACGAAAAATGCCTAGGGTTGGGATGGGGTCCGCAAAAAAAGAAATGTTGTTCAAGTGGGGGTCCTCGGACTATATAAGTTTAAGAACCCCTGCAATATCATTTCTTTTATAGTTTCCAACAACGTACGCCTCTAGTTTGCGTGTACAGTCCATTTCCTTCTATTCAAACTAGTAATTGTCATGACAGTATCTTTTCATTTAATATTTATAAACAGTAGAGCTCTGATACAAAAAACGAACACAACTAAATAAAATGAATAAGCATATTCCGAATCAATAGGCTAATGTTTTATTGACATATATACCCACAGCAATAAAGACAATGAACAAATACAAACGAACGCACCCTGGGACCATAGATCTTGCACACGTGACAGACAATCATATGGGGGCGAATTTGTATTTCGATTTTATGCCACACATACAGAATGATAAATGTATTTGCGTAAATTAGTGACATTGTTAAAATCTGCGGGTCATACGAAAAAAGACCTAAATAAGCACTAGTTAAATGTTAATATTTTATTGGTTGTGATGACGTCATGAATGAACAGTGCCATCTGTCATGGACATTCAGAACCACCCCTAGGGGAATTTTATTAGATTCTTTCTTCTTGGGAGAGTGGTTCTCAATAGTTTTTAGGGGTGTTTTTTTTTTATCTAAATGTAGGATTAAGAGATGACAACGAAGTTTTAGGGATGATTTTTTTAAAATGTATTTAAAGCCCGTATTAAAATTTAGTCTTTGACAAATTGGATTAGAAGCTTTGAAAGCACATATTTTAATGCATGAGAATGTCTGATAGTGGTTTTCAAATGATACTATTGTTGCCAACTGTTCAAGTTTAAAAATAGAATATTTTTTAAAAAAAATCTAATATTCTCATCGAAAAAACTCAGTCTCTCACCCTATTTCCCAGAGGGGTTTATATAAGAATTTGGCAAAAATCTCTATAATTTACATTGATGGGAACCGAAATAGTTCAATAGGAATTTTTAATCAAATTAGTTTTTTTAAATAAAATTCTTGTTTATTAAAATTTATTGTGTGATGTCAAAGATTATATGATATCAAAGGAAAGCTCTTAAGGCGTTGATCAAAGAACGAAAAGTAGTTTTTTATATCTTTATTTTAACATGATTTTATGATTAACCGGTAACCATGTATTTTTAACAGGTTCAGGAAATTATCGTTTACTTATTATGTATTATGGTAATTATTGTATACTTTACATTTTAAAATTATTATTTCATATAAGCTGTTCACTTTTGTAAGAACAAACTAAGAGGAAATTTTGTTCTCAACAGTTTGCACCTTTGAAACTGTACGTCATGTTGGTATTAGAGAAAAATAATTTGAAAAGTCAGATTATAAATATGTCATTTAAAAAAATATCATTTGTCATATTTCGTTTTGAATAGTGACATCTTAAATATTTTGTAAATATAATACTAGCCTAAAATAATACAAACATGTAAAGACCCAAAACTATAAAGCCGTTTTTACAATATAACCAAGTTTCTAAAAGTCAGTAATACACTAAAAATCACCAAAATAACCAGATCTAGTTTGTCCTTACAAAACTTTACAGCTTAGATAAGCCGTTCGTTATTATTATTATTATTCACTTTTGTAAGAACAAACTAAGAGGAAATTTTGTTCTCAACAGTTTGCACCTTTGAAACTGTACGTCATGTTGGTATTAGAGAAAAATAATTTGAAAAGTCAGATTATAACAATGACATTTAAAAAAATATCATTTGTCATATTTCATTTTGAATAGTGACATCTTAAATATTTTGTAAATATAATACTAGCCTAAAATAATACAAACATGTAAAGACCCAAAACTATAAAGCCGTTTTTACAATATAACCAAGTTTCTAAAAGTCAGTAATACACTAAAAATCACCAAAATAACCAGATCTAGTTTGTCCTTACAAAACTTTACAGCTTAGATAAGCCGTTCGTTATTATTATTATTATTATTATTCACTTTTGTAAGAACAAACTAAGAGGAAATTTTGTTCTCAACAGTGTGCACCTTTGAAACTGTACGTCATGTTGGTATTAGAGAAAAATAATTTGAAAAGTCAGATTATAAATATGTCATTTAATAAAATATCATTTGTCATATTTCATTTTGAATAGTGACATCTTAAATATTTTGTAAATATAATACTAGCCTAAAATAATACAAACATGTAAAGACCCAAAACTATAAAGCCGTTTTTACAATATAACCAAGTTTCTAAAAGTCAGTAATACACTAAAAATCACCAAAATAACCAGATCTAGTTTGTCCTTACAAAACTTTACAGCTTATATAAGCCGTTCGTTATTATTATTATTATTATTCACTTTTGTAAGAACAAACTAAGGGGAAATTTTATTTTCAATAGTTTGCACCTTTGAAACTGTATGTCATGTTGGTATTAAAAAATTATAAATAATGTCACTTTCTTAAGTCGGTTTTACAGCGTAAGGAATATTTTTAATTGACATTTAAAGTCCGTATTACACTATAAAAGTAACCAAAATAACTAGATCTGGTTTGTCTTTACAAAAGTGAACAGCTTATAGTATATTTTATTTTGAAATACGTTATAAAATCGTAATGGAATGGTGTCGTAAATGGACTTTAGGAATAATGTCAACTTGTAAACATGGCTTTGATTTTTCTTAGGTTATATTCATTCAAAAATTACAAATGAAAGATTGTCATTAATGTCAATTAATTGTCAAATATTTTGAAAGGTATCATCTCAGAATGACCACCCTATAAGTTGATATAAATATACAACATAAAAATAAAGTTTCCCTCTTAGTTATGTATTACAAAGTGAAATAGAGTATACTTATAATTATATTTAAAATTTTCATTGAACCCGAACCCGAACCTGAAAAAATGTAGGTTCTTGAACCTAAATAAAATTCTGTTATTGAACCTGAATCCGAACCTGAACCTAAATAAATTCAGCTTAACAGTCCCTGTTTAAATACAACTGAAAAATTGATTTCTTCTTCATCTTCTATGCTTATTGGCTTGGGTTTCACATTCCGTAAATTGATTTCTGTAATATTACTTATTATTGCTAAACAGAAGTAAAGCAGAAGTCTATAAAATGTAGTAATTACGGCAAACAATAACAATAAATTTCACTCCGTTCATAAATTGTAAAATAATGAGAGAAAAGAACAAATACATATTTTTATAATAACATAAATCAGTAAATATTTCGCGTGACTAAAAGTCATGTCATTAAACACAATTTACAGTGATATATTTTAAAGTTAAATTGTAACAAAAGTCACAACACTCTCTTAGTTTTTCTGTTTATTTATTTATACTGCTCCTTGCAGTTACTGGCTGCAGCATAATATATTTACTCGACTAAGATGTACTCACTTGTACCAAATAGTTTATTTACAATATTTGATCTAGTCTTTTATTTGTTTTGATCTTGTTTTTAAACCAAATTCGACACTGAAGAGAACACTTTTGTAAACAAATAAGGTTTATAAAAAAGAAAATGGAAACAAAACTATATAACTAAGAAGTTTTTGTATTTTTTGATTTAAACTTTGATTGCCTCTTTAGTTGCTTAGTCTAAAGGGCGTATCACACTAGAACGCTATCCAAGTTTTACTTTTGTAGTTTTTTTTCAGGATCCACGTCTTTAGGTTTTGACTTATCACATAGTATTTGAATACTAGCAGACCCCGTTGCCAACAACGTTGGCAAACTGATATCGAATAAAAATCAATATAACCAGGGATTAATTAATAAAATTTGCATGATTCTGCGTATATTAACAAAAAAAAAAAGTTTCTTGATTATACCTAGGAAATCCTAAAAACCGCTTAATGCGTGTCGTTTAAAAATTAGTATCGGGCTTGATACGGCCCGCGGCCCATATGCTGGATATAAATGTTATAGCTGTGTCTGATTATACCTAGGAAATCCTAAAAACCGCTTAATGCGTGTCGTTTAAAAATTAGTATTGGACTGGCTACGGCCCGTGGCCCATATACTGGACATCAATGGTATAGCTGTTTCTGATTATACCTAGGAAATCCAAAAAAAGCCGCTCAATGCATGTCGTTTAAAGTTTAAAAATTAGTATCGGGCTGGATACGGCCCGCGGGCCATATGCTGGACATCAATGGTATAGCTGTTTCTGATTATACCTAGGAAATCCTAAAAAGCCGCTCAATGCATGTCGTTTAAAGTTTAAAAATTTAGTATCGGACTGGAGACGGCCCGTGGGTCATTAAACGTTGCGTAACATCAATTCAAAACCTGCCCCTGACACAACAGCCTTCTCTCGAGTCACCGTATGTACTGCAATGCTCTGCTGTAGTGTCTGGTAAGCTATCTGTTTCGTCGTATACGTCGCCCCCTACTACTAACTTCGTTACCGCCCACACCCCGCAAAACCCATTCACACCAGGCAACTTAGCGTTACGATAACACACAGAAATTAGGGCTTTTATATATATAATTAAGCCAAGGTATAAAAAAGAGAGCAAAGCGGCGAAATTAAATAAATTAATTCCTGTTAACATGCGCAAAGTGGAGCGTACTGCAGCGAGGTTATATCGTTGTTATAGTCGAGCAAGGCGACGCGTTCAAACAATTTTGATTTCTCTGCTATCATCGTTGCTGAAATAGTTGTTTAAAATGGATATTGAGGCATTTATAAGTAGTTCTCATTTATAAGAGGTATTTATTGTAGGTTCCGATTGAAATTTGTCCATTTTTTACCAATTTATGTTGAATTTTTTCCAAAATATAATCAAACGTTGAAATACTCATGCGAAAATAAGAATGACACTTTTCTGGATGTTTGCGGAGTTGCATATAGAAATGATGAAATTCACCATGTATATGTCTACTTTTATTTATTCTGTGAACATTGCACCTTCTAGTGTATTTATTTTTATTTTTTAGTAAATACTAAATTTTCAGGGAAGAGTTTTATGTTAGCAAGAAATCCATTATAATTTTGTGAACTTTCTGCTCGATTTTAAACGCGTCACTATGTGCAGACACTCTTTTATAAGCGAGACATTCTTTCGCTGTTTTACTCTCCGCTTTCATCGCTGCTTTGCTCTATGCTTCACTATGTGCTTAGCCTAAGTGAGCTGTTGTTTGTCGGAGAACGTCGCTCTCACTGGTGGGGAGTGACCGACCACACACCTCAAGCCCCGTAAGAACCCAGGAACTTAGCGTTACCAACACACCGAAATTAGGGCTTTTATATATATAATTATTTAAGAAATTTTTTGATTGCGCATGCGTACATCGCGTTATTAAAACAGTTGACAGTTTTACTTTGAAAAGTTTGTGAGGTTTCACTAAATTAATTAGTTGTTCTTCCAAAATTTTTTTTTTTTTTAATATTACATTCGAAATAATAATTATTCATCAAACTAACCTCAACGTAAAAAACGACAAAGACGCAAAACAGCTAAGAGCGAGAGGACATCAGTTGGCGCACGCGCTTTTTGACAAACCTGGATAAATAGACAGAGGAATAGAATCTTGAATAGGAAAAAGTATTGGACAATGGGATACGCAGATGACCTGACTCTGATGGCAGAGAATGAGCAGGGACTAAAGAGGATGATGGTCAGAGCGGACAAGTACTTTAGAAGAAAAAAACTGGAGGTAAACAGAGATAAAACGAAGGTGATGGTGTTTGGAAAGGGGGGAGGAAAGAGAAAGAAGATAAGATGGGAATGGTCAGGGACAGAAATTGAAGAGGTAAAGAGTATGAAGTACCTCGGATATGTTCTAACGAGGAACAACAGAGCAGAGCAGCATGTTAGAGAAAGGGTGAAGAAAGCAAGAATGGTTATGGGGAAGCTATGGAGCATAGGAGAGAGGAGGTTTGACGACGATATCAGGTGGAGAATGAAATTGTTTGACGGGATTGTGAAGAGTATCCTCATGTACGGAGTAGAGATCTGGGGATGGAAAGAATGGGAGATAGTAGAAAGGGTACAAGAGGGATACATGAGATGGATTATGGGATTAGACAGAACGACACCAGGATATATAGTGAGAGAGGAAATGAAGAGGGAAAAGCTGAGAGTAGGAGCCGGGGCGAGGGCGGCGAAGTATGAGAAGAAAATCAGGAGGGACGAAAGAAGGAAGATAATAAGAGAATGCTGGGAAGAAAGAATGAAGGAAGAACAAAAAGGTAAACTGTCGGAATGGGGAGAAACAAGGAAAGAGTACTATTGGAGATGTGGGATGGACATAAGGGAAGCTGAGCGAAAGAGAAATGAAGGAAGAAACATAGTAGAAGAATTGAGAAGGAGAGACAAGGAGGTACAGGAGCAGGAAAGAACAGTAAGAATAGACAATTCAAGGAATGTGAAAAGGTATAGGGAGATAAGGACGGTAGGAATACCTAAATATTTGAAAGGGAGGAGAGGAAAGGCAGGGGGCAGAGTTAGAAGGATTGCCAGATTAAGATGCGGAAATGAAGAACGGAGTAGTAGGTATTGGGCAAAACCGGAGGATAGGGTATGCAGAATGTGTAGAGAGGAGGAAGAATCCTTGGAACATCTTACAAAAAGATGTGGAAAGATGACAAAATGGGAGGGAGAGATAAAGGAGCTGTTGAGTGAAGAAGGAAAGGGAGAAAGGTGGGCGAGAGTACTCGAGGAAAGAAGGAAGGAATGCGGAGAGGTAAGACAGAACTGAGTACAGGAAGGAAGAAAGAGGCAATGGAGGAGGAAAGAAAAGAGGGAAGAGAAGCGAAGAAAGAGGGGAAGAAGAACTGGAGTCAAGAAGGAAGGAGACCGGAGACGGAAGCTGAAAAGAGATTACGAAGAAAGAGATGAACACCGGAGGTAGAAGGTAGAAGAAGAAGAAGAAGAAAGAAAATCATAAAATTATATTATATTATTTTATTTTATTATATTATTATGATTATTTTTCTCAATGTAATAGTTAAAACCCTATACGCCGCAAGGCCTAGGGGAAATAAAGAATTATATATATAATAGAATCTTGTTCCATTTGCCTAGTCTTTAAAACCTAGGTTTTCAATAAAAGACATTTTAGGCAATAACCCAGATTCGATAAATAATGTCATCTCATATTTAAAAAGCATAGATGTATATAATAAAATATAATATTACACTTTGTGTTACTTTGTGTAATTATATAGTCCTATAAATGTATATATACGAGATCTGTTCAAAAAGTATCGCGAATTTTGAATTTCCGCGGGTTACGTATATTCGATTTTCGATTTTTTTGTGGCGTTATGTTGGTACTCATGCCTCTCACTTATGCCGACAAGACCGGCCATTTTGAATGTTCAGTTAATTTTTGACAGTTGCTTTGCTTGCACGTGTTTTGGCTTGTCTTCGATTTTTGCCTATACCAAAAAATTTATCAAAGAGTCTGTATCAAATTTTGTGTGAAAAATAAAATTAAGTGCATTCCGAATGTTGACTGTGGCATATGGTGAAGCTACCTTGGACCGAAGCAACGTTTATCGGTGGTACAAAATGTTCTCAGAGGCCCGAGAAGATGTGAACGACGAAGAGCGTGCCGGACGCCCGAGCACGTCAACAACAGACGAAAACATTGATGAAGTGAAGAAAATAGTATTAGCCAATCGTCGAATCACCGTTAGAGAAGTTGCTGAGGACCTAAACATATCGATTGGCCTTTGCCATTCGATTTTTACCAATAATTTGGGCATGAGACGGGTCGCCATGTTAACGCCCCTGCCCACACATCGTTGCTTGTGCGCGAATTTTTGGCCAAAAACAACACACTAATAATGCCGCAGCCACCGTATTCCCCAGATCTGGCCTCCTGTGACTTTTTCTTGTTCCCGAAACTGAAGAGGCCCATGAAAGGACGACGCTACGCTACAAGTGAGGAGATAAAGACGGCATCGAAGGAGGAGCTGAACAAGATCACAAAAAATTATTTTTTCAAGTGCTTCGAGGATTGGAAAAAACGTTGGCACAAGTGTATAATATCTGGTGGGGATTACTTTGAAGGGGACAAAATAGATATTAATGAATAAATAAATAATTTTTGAAAAAACACAAAATTCGCGATACTTTTTGAACAGACCTCGTATATATACACACTTTGTAATATATAAGATTTGTGGGTGCTAATGGTCCTAGCAGCTGAAGCACCCCTAAATAAACAATAAATTTAAAAAAAAAAAAGGTTTTTTCATACTATCACACGCAAATGACTTCGATTCGAATGCAAAGACTTTAATTTTCCAAGTTTAGACTTGAATAATAACTCTAGTGTGATAAGGCCTTTAGAGTCGCCACAGCCTTTTTGAAATGTATTGACTAGATCTGATTATCTACTAAAACACTCCGAGATTGGTGCTACAGTTAGTATCATCATCTCCGCTAAGTACCAGCAGTGTTACCAACACTTGGAATGTAAAACATCAAACATAAAAAGATTGATAAATAAATAAACATCGTATCACATGATATAATCAACTATGTAACATAAATAAATCAGGCAGCTTCTAAACATAAGCTCCAATTAACATGTAGGTATGGTAATATGTGCATAACGATCTCCGTATTCAATTAAATGAACCGTACGTAGATATATCGAGGTACTTTCGATGAATTCAAAAGCAGTTCTATGTCATGTGACCTGAATTAGAGTAATGTTATAACGTAGCGTTTCATGTAATTATCGGATCATCAGGATCTGGCGTTAGGGCGAGCCTATCGCTCTGCCCATGAAACCCTAATGTTAATACAGGACTCAAAGGATAAGAACGATAAATGGTTATGTTGATAGATAAGGGATGATTATGCTTAAATTCACGGCGAGTTAAGTGACATGAATTTTTATTTTTATAGAGAATTCTTTTATGAATATAGACTTGGTAGATATTGCATACTTAAAGGTCCATTTAAACATCCAAATTAAAATCTAATCAGTTTTATTTACAATGTGTGTGCAACAACACATGGAACTGAAGCAGTTTAACTTGGGATTTCTGATAATAGGGGATACGCATGATTTTTATTTTATTTTTTAATATATTCCTTTTGTTGCATATAAACATAAAAAACAGTTTTTTTTTAATTTAAAGGCTTAACAAAAATTTTAATTTATAAGTGCACGAAAAACACTAGGCTCTGACGACACACCCTACCCAGTCGCCTAGTTCTGTGCACAGCAGTCTCTCATGAACTTATTTGCTTGTATAACATTTATAGGTTATGTAAAGTTAGAGTGATTTTAATTAAACTAAAGTTATTCTATAAAAACATTTTATACATGTTTACCGACAGAACCGTCGCGAGGGTCTGCGGCGCCCGTAGGCAAGATTTAATTGGGCGTCCCTAAGTAGGGCGCAATTAGCTTTTTTCGAGATTTGAAGTGAAGCCTCTCTTCGAAGTTTGAAGTGAAGATATAAAACAAAAAAGGTCCTCACTTCTAAATTTCAAGTGAAAACCTAAACTAAAGTCCTCACTTCTCAATTTCAAGTGAAGACTTAAAAAAAAAAAAAAAAAAATGTCCTCACTTCTAAAATTACATTTCACTACCTTACTTTTATATTCATTTGGCCATTTAGCGCCCCCCTCGCAGTGGCGCCCGAATGCCTTGCATGCCCGTCAGCGCCGGCTCTATTTACCGAATTAAATTTTATGCAAAAATATGCACGTATCCTATGGCAGAATCAACATATAAGCTTCTCATGGATCTGAAATATTATATTATTTTGATTAAAAAAAATATATAATCTATATTTCAGTATTTCAATTATGGATCTAACGTTTTGTAACTTAAAGTAAATAATGTAGTAAAATTCTGTCATTTAAATCAGCGTTTCCCAAACTTTTTTCACGGCGGACCGGCAAGCGACATAGAAAAAATTTGCGGACCGACAAGTTTAGAAAATAATGTGTATCGCAAAATTATTACAAGTGATGAGCAAAAAAAAAGGTCTTCACCTCCAAAATGTAAATGATAAGCAAATAAAAAATTTATGTGAAGTGTGAATTTTCACACATTTCAGGGTTTTGCAGGTATTTAGTAAGTGAATGATGATTATTTTGGATGCGAAAACAAATTTTATATTAAAATATTTTTTTTTGTTAATTTTAATTCGAACGCCTAATACCATTATTTAAGTTTCTAAATATGTGCAGTATTTTTTTTTTATATAGCAAGGTTGATTAAGAATTTTAAAAATTGAGCCTATGGTTTCCATTGGTTAGGTCCCTCTGATTTCGTGTACATTGAAACAGAATTAAATTATAATTTAAACAATTTCCACTGGTTATTAAATTTACGCTTTTAAAAATTAAATGCAACATTTGCCAAAATACAACTAGAATTTTGAAAAAATAATTTAAACAATATAAAAATTTAAAAAAAAACAAAAAGTAATATAGTCTCTTCTCACAGGGTTCGATCCCTTTCGGATCGGGTTACTTGGTTGAAAAATCAGCGACAAATACCACTGCACCAACATACACGTTTCAGAGTGGTGTGTTACAAAGCTATAACTTGTGTACATTATTAGCAAAAAATCACAAAAAATGCGTTTTTCTCCAAAAATATAATCTGATCAAAAATTCCTGTTATACTATTCCGGTTCACACCAATGTACATTAGCTAGAATTTTTTCAGATTTTTAGTTTAAATCATCTGGGCTACAGGGTGTGGGACAACAAATTTTTTGCACAAATTTGGCAAAAATCGCTTCAAAATAATTTATTTTGCAAAAATAAAAATTTGATCGTTAATCCACGTACCAAGGGCTTTCATTTGATACCCTACTCAGAATTATAAAAAAATATTTTTTTTTTCGATAAGCACATATTTGTTTATATTTTTAGGGGGATGTGTTTTTTAGATGTTTTAATATTTTTCCTATGTGCGGGTCAAAGAGTTGTATAAGCATGCCAAATTTCAACTCTCTAGGTTTAGCCGTTTGGATACAATTTTTACCGAACAGACAGACAGACAGACAGACAGACAGACAGACAGACAAACAGACGACAAAATGACGGTATAAGGGTTTTTTGGTCATACCTACAAAACCCTAAAAAAGGTCCTCCTCTCCAAAATACAAACCCGGAGATTTTGTGACAAAATCTCGCGGACCGACAAAAAATCTCACGGACCGGTGCCAGTCCGAGGACCGGCGGTTAGTTTATATAAAGTTATAGAATACATACTAAATGTTTTACTTACAAGTCCGTTTTGACGCTACGTATTTCTTCAGCTCTGTAGCATTCATTATTTTTAAGCATAAAAGCATAAAAGCATAAAAGCATCAATGTTGTGTAAATTATCACTCTTAGCCCTAACAAAATCTTTATTTGCCATTTTAATAATAAATGCGTGAAAAATTGTTTAAAAAACAAATATAAAACTCTCAAACAATACACTATACACACGTAAAGGCTTGGGTTGTAGTCTGGGCCGTGTAGGTTCTGACGTCATGCTCAGTCGTTTTTACTCGGCAACCTTCGCGCTGTGGTCGGCTTTATTTCAAATTTATAATATTTTAATTAAAAAATTTCGCTGAAATATTAATTCAAATGTGATTTTTGTTTTGTTAGGTGACAAAACTAATATTAACATATCAAAAAAATTTAGTTTTAAGAAAATATAAATTTTATGCGTATCCCCTATTTCGGAAATTGGCTCTCATATACATTTTAGAGCAAAATAGAGCATACAAGAATACAAAATTGTTTAAAATTAGTCATATTTTCAAAAAGTCTGAATTTTATTCCTTAGAATTTCTATAACACTAGATATTTGGAAAATTAAATATAATATTTTCGTCCAAATTCAGATAGCCGTAGAAATAACATAATTTTAATGTAGTTCTACCGAATATCAACGGTGCACAAAAAAGTATAAATTGTCTTTTTTTACAGGTAACAACAAATAAACCACTAAAATTGAGACAAAAGTTTATTTTATTATACTGATACTTGCGAAGTTTTTTTTTTTTCAGATCTCTACATTCAGATGTAATTGATAAATAATGAAGAGTTTTTAATTAAATTTACTCAACTTTTTCAAATTAAACTTATTTTAAAGTGCACAACTTGTGTCAACAGTTTTCTCTTGGTCAAATAATGAACAAAGTTAAACACAACATTAAAATCTTAATTATGACTCCCACAAGAAACGTCTAAAGACGTGTCTACAGTGGAGCGACATACTCGACAAGCTTTGTGCTTTAAAATAAATGCTTTAAAAAGAAAGGTAATTTACTGTAGCTCACAACAAAACAATACTAAAATTCGAATGATGTAATAGTAAACAATATTATAATTTGACAAGTCCGAGTGTAAGTCGCTATAGTCTAGGCCAGCGTTTCTCAACCGAAAACGTGCCACGGACAAGTAAAATATTTAATTTTCTACCAAAAATAACTGTACTATTGAACAAATTTATTGTATATGCACTCTACATCTATATAATATCTCAGTAATAAAAAATCACTGAAAATGAACAAAAATCACAGAAAATGGACAAAAGATCATAAAAAAAAAATCAGCTGTAGCCACCACAGGACCGACCGCCATCATAAAGTACTTATATAAAATACATTCTAGCAGCAGAGTAGAAATAACTTGGCCTAATATTTTCTAACTGATATACTATTTATCATGACTACGGAAACGTTACATATAAGTATGAAAAAATTTCGAAAAATTTTACAAAAATTATTCGAAATTTTTCGTTTTATCAAAAAACGTCTCAAATAAAAGTTATTAATTATTGCTTCTATAGCAACTTTGGTTCAATAAATTTTTTCGAAATATTTTTCTGTTGTGAAATATTCACAAAAATCTTAAAATCGACACGAGTAAACTCCCATTTTTAGTCAACCGATTTTTACCAAAAGGTGATCAACTTATGCCATTGATGGCAAAAGCTTAAATATGAAATTTCATAAAAATCCTTTCAGCCGAATTTGCTCTGCACGTGTACACAGACAGACGGACAGACGGGCAGACGGACAGACGGACAGACGGACAGACAGACGGACAGACGGACAGACGGACAGACGGACAGACGGACAGACGGACAGACGGACAGACGGACAGACGGACAGACGGACAGACAGACAGACAGACGGACGGACAGACAGACCGACAGACATAATGCTAAAAATAGTCAAACCGTTATGTAGGGACATCAATACGTGGAGATCCATCGAAATCTCGAAATGTAAAAATCGGTATGATTACAATACCTCCCTTATATATGTTGGCGGTCGGTAAAAAGAACGAAAAATCTCAAAAATAATAATTTATAAGCTTTTCGCAGACCACAAAATTTTTGTTAAGGACCACCAGTAGTCCGCGGATCGTCGATTGAGAAACACTGGTCTACGCCAGTTTTTCTCCAGTTTTTTTCCAGTTTTCTGATAAGTAATAATTTTTTGTAAAATAATTTACGGCTAATAGAATTTGTATAAAAAATTATAACTTGCCGACCTTGGCAATATTTTAGTTGAGAATCACTGGTCTAGATTATTTTGCTATTGTAGACTCGCCGCCCTCAAACTCGTCGCACGTTCTTGTTAGGAACAAACTACTTTATATGAATGTGGCGAGTTGCATCGTTTTATCAAAAAATATCTCAAATAAAAGTAGTCAGGTATTGCTTTTATAGCAAATTTTGTTCAATAAATTTTTTCGAAATATTTTTAGTTGTGAAATATTCGCAAAAATCTTAAAATCAACACGAGTAAACTCCCATTTTTAGTCAACCGATTTTTACCAAAAGTTAATCAACTCGTTCCATTGATGGCAGAAGCTTAAATATGAAGTTGTAACGTAGATTTCACCACCAGCCTGGTGGTGAAATCTAAGTAACAGCCTGTTACTTAGCAACCGAATAATATTGTTTTTTTAGTGAAATGTCATATTAAACATATTTTGTTCTACAAAAACCTTTCAATAGATTATTTTATACTTACAACTGTTTAATAAATTTAATAACGTGTAAATAGTGGTTTTCTTTCAGCTGCTTTCACACGTAGCGGTTACCTTTGTTTAGCCGGACATTAAGGTGAAACCGCCGGCACCTAAAATTTATATAAGGCTGGGTGCTACGACGTTACAAAGTTTTATAAAAATCCTTTCAGGCGAATTTGCTCTGCACGTGTACACAGACAGACAGACGGACGAACGGACAGACAGAGCGACAGACATCATGCTAAAAATAGTCAAAACGTTATGTAGAGACCTCAATTCGTTGAGATCCATCGAAATCTCTTATATATATTGGCGATATATTTCCTTATATATGTTGGCGATCGGTAGAAATACTGCACATATTTAGAAACCTAAATAATGGTATTACGTATTCAAATTAAAATTAACAAAAAAATATTTCAACAAAAAATTTGTTTTGGCATCCCAAACAATCATCATTCACTTACTAAATACCTGCGAAATCTTTTTTTTTTTACCACTACATTAATCGATATCACGAAATATTGATATTTTTTTTCTGACACCGATATTCCGAAACAATACTAATATCAAGACAAATGATCGATACCTTCGATACCCCAGAACTGACTGCACAATACTTTTTTTTTAAATAGTAAAATAATTGATACCAAGTAGTATCGATATTTTTTCTGATACCAAGACCGTTATTGATACTAATATCCAATATCTACATCCCTAGGCCTGTGATAAAAAATAACTTGGTAGAGATCAGTTTTACAGCTCAGTGAGGCCACAGTGAGACGATGTCTAAGGGTTAATGTAAATACGAAAAGAAACGCTCACTATAAATGCTTTCATTGCAAAAATAAAGAAACATCAGAAAAAGAGCGTCTTTAACATCAAGTGCTTTTGTTTCCTCTTAGGAATTTAACAGAATACAATTCTAGAAACAATTAGTTTACCTACCATTACAGAGAATCCTTGGCAGAATTAGTAAACATCAGTGCATCTGAGAAAAGGCGGACTCATTACGAGTGTATTTAGTACGTTATATTGAAATTACAGTTGGAATTCATGTTTTAATTATGCGAATCGAAGGGCTCTTAACATGCGGAGGCCGATATCCGTTGGTATTGATGTTAAATACGGACACAGAGTTGTACGTGCGATAAGTATTATCTAGTCGGCATTATTACGGAAGTGTCGATATCGACAACTAACGATACGTGCAGTTTTCAGATTTACGCAATTTAACATCCAAACGTGTTCAATTGTTTGATCAAATTTGCACGGATAATAGAAGGTTTTTATTGACATATTTAATGATATATAAACACTAGGATTTTGCTTATGATTTATTGTTTTAATGTATGTCAAAGTAGTAGTAATTTGTGGAGCAGATCTGTAACAAAATTATTACAAGATTCGTTTGTATCTGTCGAGAATGTTTAACAACCTATCGAAACAAGTACGACTAGTTTTTTCAAAAATTAAATGTATAGTCGGATTGCTGATAGGTGACTGTTCGTTGCTACAAGTATCGATATACAATACTATATGCTTTCTCTGTCTATATCATTATAATTATTTGCACACCCATAGTAACGTATAGTGACGCAAGTTGACAACTAACCTTCCAAATTATTTTAATAAAAAACAAAGCATTAGAAAGAAACGGCGTGATTCGTAAATATCTTTACTAATTAGAGCACGAAAATAAATTCACAGCAGTACTCAAACAAACAAAATTATTAATTTTAAGGTAATAATTATAAGGAAAAACTTATACTCATACGTAAATTTTGGATTATAATTTGTTGTTTAATTAAATTAAATTTTTATGTTTCCCCTAAGTAAAAAGTAATACAATATTAAATAAAAATATATTTATTCATATAATATATTGCTATTATACAAGTTGTATTTAAATGTTTATTTTTATTTTAAAAAAATTAGTCACTGTAATCGTCGTCATCTGAACTATCGCTGTTATTTTCATGTATTTATTATTATTGGATTAATATCATTAACAATCCTTTCCCTTTCCCACCATTAATTTATTAAATTTTCGATTTTTTAACAGATTTTGCCCAAGTTTCACAACAATTTGATCACAGGCTACTTGCCACATTTTCAAAACTTCGTTATCACTATTTCCGTTTTGACCAATATGTCTATCATAATAATTTTTTGTTATACCCCAAATTAGTTCAATGGGGTTAAACTGGCAGTGATAAGGAGGTAATCTTAGTACTTCATGACCATACGTTTGTTCCAATGTATCAATAAAATAAACTGGTTCAGATTTTAATTTCCTTCGTTTTCTCGTGATTTTGTTAGTAAGAAATTCAGAATTATTACATTTTATAATTCTACGAATTGTTGATTCCGAAATCTTTAAGGTAGCTGCTACTCTTTGATGGACACAAAATAGAGAAATAAGTGACCCATTGTTCTCTTTTTCGGAATTAAAATATTCCAGCAGATTTAAAATTAAAGTTTGTGAATTTAATAATTGGCCGCAAGGTCTATTAATTAATATTATTAACAGACACTGACAGCTAAGACAAATAACAAAAAACATTTTTAAAATTGCTGAAAAATGGTACCTAGATTATTACATGAATGAAACTACTTGATACATACATGTAACAGTCACCTATCAGCAATCCGACTATATCTAATATTTTTGTTCACAAAACTTAAACTGTTTTAAGCAGATTGCCAAAAAACTTAGAAATAATCAATACCATCAAATGCAGAAAATTAGAATATGTAGTACTGGGATGGCGAATATATAGCACGCAATGATTGCAAGTGAGAAAATTTTATTAGCATGCACGCGACCTTAAAACAAAATTATTTTTTATTTTATTTATTTAATTATTCCACTTTACACCCTATTATTCACAGATGAACAGGTCCTCATAGCTTCAGACGAAGATTATTTCAGCTTACATGGTGAGGAAGCTAAGAGATGAATATAAAAAATCCCAGCAATTTTTTATGCATTTGATTCGTATCTAAGTCTTCATTAAATTGTTAAGAAATATATTGATAAATGGCTTAATTTTTAGGATTTTGTAGGTGTGACCAAAAAACCCTTATATACTAGCATCGGCGAATCAACGCAGTTACGTCACAATACGTAACAAACGACTGTATTGTTTGGAACAATGCAGTTGTTTGTTACGTCGTGTGACGTAACTGCGTTGATTCGCCGACGCTATTATACCGTCATTTTGTCGTTTGTCTGTCTGTTCGGTAAAAATTGTAGCCAGACGGCTAAACTTAGAGAGTTGAATTTTGGCATGCTTATACAACTCTTTGACCCGCACATAGGAAAAATACTAAAACATATAAAAAACAAATCCCCCTAAAAATATAAACAAATATCTGTTCATCGAAAAAAAATATATTTTAAAAAAATAATGAGTACGGTTTCACATGAAAGCCCTTAGTACGTGGATTAACGATCAAAATTTTATTTTTGCAAAATAAATTATTTTGAAACGATTTTTGCCAAAAATGTACAAAAAATATTGTCCCACAACCTGTAGCCCAGATGGTTTAAACTAAAAATCTGAAAAAATTCTAAGTAATGTACATTTGTGTGAACTGGAATAGTAAAACAGGAATTTTGCGATTGCGCACCACTGATTTAGAGAAGTTAATTTTATTTATTTATTTTTTTCTTTGTTTTGTACTAAAATTCCACAAAAGAAGGAGCACCAATATCCATTATATATGGTTTTTTAGATTTTGACAGCTGGTTACCATAGCTACGTAAGATGGCCGACCAGTAGCTATATTTTAAATTGGAATTTATGTATTTTATTCGATTATTATGGTTATTTAATATTAAGAAACGATTCTATATTTTTCAATTCAATTTTTAATGAGATGAATATTTGGAGTTTGCTATAGGGCGCGCTACGAAGCGTTATATAGTATTGAACCTTTATGAATAAAGGAATTAGAGTCTTATATCTTAGCTTTCTTTTATAAATTGTGCAATCGTTTTAATCTACCATAAATTACCGCTAATGTTACATATATGATAACGATCTAACTTTTAAGAACTGGATCTTTCAAGCGTTACCGCCAAAGCTAACATCTAAATTACGATACAAGTTAAAACTTGAAACCTAACTTAAACCTGATCAGTTACGCCAACCGATCAAACCAATAACAATAAACAATTATTAATTATTTCCCTTAAAAAACAACAATATACGATCCATAAAACTAAAGCACGATCTAAAATAAGCAGTTATTCATTGAGCACTATCATTAGAGGAAGATATTTTACACAACTCCTGAAATAACATAAGCTATCGGCACGTCTTCACTCCTCTGATCAATGTGGTATAAAACCTAGAATAGCACGACATCGCTAAATTACGATTAAACTAATGGTAGATTAGTTTCGTGTAACTATTATATACTGGAGTAGAATTTACCGAGCGTAAATGTTGAGTGCTTTTTGAATTGAACCTTAGTTACGTGCAGTTTTAACCTGCAATTTAATAGGGTTATTAACCATTTTGGAATAACATATTTTAAAATATATACTTCATTTGATTAGATGTTATAAAAATTGGGGCTTTAATCGTTTAATGTGTTTTGAGATTATGACAATTTTTTTAATGGCATAACATTATTTGGTCTAGAAAAAAATTATGGCTTTAATCGTTTAATGCGTTTTGAGATTATGACATTTTTTTTAATGGCATAATTTATATTATTTGTGAAAACTGTGAATTAAAAAAATCACAACTCAAAAACGGTTAGAGAAAACGACCTGAGGTTAAAATTTTTGGATTCTCCGTAATTTATTTACCCCAGAAAAAATTTAAGGCCTTATTCGTTTTGCGTATTTTAAAATTATGATACATTTTAATATGACGTGATTTATAGAAATTTTCATCTTCGCATGCACGTATCTCAAAAACGAAATGTGATAAAGACCTGCGGTTGAAATTTTTGAAATCTTAAGATTTTAATTGACTTGTAACCATAATTTCACACAAAAACAAAAAATTGATAATTTTTCGTTATTTTTTAAATTTTTTGAAAAATTTGATAAAACCCAACTAAAAAATGGTTAGGGATAGAAATCTGCGGTTTGAATTTTTAAAATTATCATACATTGTTTGGTCTAAAAAAAAAAAAAAATTGGGTTTTAATAAACCAATTATTAAGTTTTATATGGGCAGTAATCCAAAACCCTTGAAAATGTCCAAAAAAACGAAAAAATCGTAAGGTAGATCTTAAAATCGCGATTTTCAAGCAAAAAATTTTTGTGTCCGATTTTTTTGAAAATTGGTACTAATATGTATTTTTGCTCATAGAATAATAAAATTTGGTCCAGTTTGAAGTTTGGGCAAAAGTTTTGGAAGTATAGGCAAAAAACTGACCCAAATCGGTTCTAACTGAAAAACTAATAAAGCATGAATTTTTTAAATATTTTTTCCATAATCCTCACCCTAAAACTATATTTTCTCTAAAATCGGACTCAAAAATTTTTTGACCTAAATTTAAAAATTTTATGGAAATTAAAAAAAAACTGTTGGAAAATAGGGGATACGCATAAAATTTATATTTCTTTAAAACTACATTATTTTGATATGTTATTATTAGTTATGTCACCTAACAAAACAAAAATCACATTTTAATTAATATTATAGCCAAATTTTTTAATTAAAATATTGTAAATTTGAAATAAGCCGACCACGGCGCGAAGGATGCCGAGTAAAAACGACTGAGTATGGCGTCAAACGATAGGGGTTTCACGTCACAGATACGGCTACAACATAATCTTTACACGTGTGTATATTGTATTGTTCGAGAGTTTTGTATTTGTTTTTAAACAATTTTTCACGCATTTATTATTAAAATGGCAGATAAAGATTTTGTTAGGGCTCAGAGTGATAATTTACCCAACATTGATGCATTTATGCTCACAAACATAAAATTTACTTTTTTCTGAAATATCGGTTTTATTTCGCCCCATAGCTTCCAGCCACAAATTTCGCCTTTTCTGTTGTTTTTCGCCATCAGGTAATGATATAAATTGTTTTTTTGGATTTCTAGTTGAACAAATTGTGCACATCGGTACTGAACAATATTTTCGATTATGTTTCGAAGTACTGGGGCCTGGATCTTCCATATTTTATATATTTTAATATAAAATTTAATTCGGTAAACATGTATAAATTGTTTTTATAGAATTAAACTTTATTTTAATTAAAATCACTCTAACTTTAAATAACCTATAAAAGTTATACAAACAAATAACACGTCGTTTTCGCGCGCTACATACATTTATGATTTTTTAAGCCTTCAAATGTAAAAAAAAAAGAAAAAAACTGTTTTTTATGTTTATATGCAACAAGAGGAATATAATAAAAAAAATTTAAAAAAATCATGCCTATCCCCTATTGGTATACTTATACATTTTTAGCCTGAGATCACAAATATATGGTCACTTTTAAGTTACGGTGTAAAATTTTGACTTTTGCGGCAAAGTAAAAAAAAAAACAGTCCACAAAAAGGCTCAGAGCCGATGAAATGTGAACCTGCCACTTTTATTTTGTCAAAAATACGTAAAAATCACGTTTGTTTGGAGCTCTTGGAGGGAAGGATCAACTCCGTGGGCGCCTGCTCCAGCTAGTGGATAATATTTGCGGGCCAACTCTGGTGTTAAGTTAGTACTCGTCACAGATCATCTACTTGTGTGGTTTGGCGAAATAAGAAGAATACGCTATCATGCTCTTGACATATGCATCAACAAGAAACAGATGTGTTGCGTAGTGCGGTCCCATCAAAGAACAGATATTTACTCATTGCTTCTATATCGGGATCATTACTAATGCTCGGAATTTACTAATAATTGCGACGTTCTAATATGCTCCACTTTCAATTACCACATGGATTCAGATACATTTTTGCAATAAACAAGCATTTTAAAAATTTTACTCTAGACCAGCGTTTCCCAACCTTTTTACCGACCGCCAACATATATAAGGGAGGTATTGTGATCATACCGATTTTGACATTTCGAGATTTTGATGGATCTCCACGAATTGAGGTCCCTACATAACGTTTTGACTATTTTTAGCATGATGTCTGTCGATCTCTCTGTCCGTCCGTCTGTCTGTCTGTCTGTCTGTCTGTCTGTCTGTTTGTCCGTCCGTCCGTCTGTGTGTCTGTGTACACGTGTAGAGCAAATTCGGCTAAAAGGATTTTTATGAAACTGCATATTTAAGCTTTTGACATCAGTGGCACGAGTTGATCAACTTTTGGTAAAAATCGGTTGCCGAGAAATGGGAGTTTACTCGTGTCGATTTTAAGATTTTTGCGAATTATTAGCAACAGAAAAATATTTCGAAAAAATTTATTGAACAAAAGTTGCTATAAATGCAATAACTAATAACTGTTATTTGAGAATTTTTTGATAAAACGAAAAATTTCGACAAATATTTGTAAAATTTTTAAAAAAATTTTCAAGTCTCAATTTTTTCATACTTATATGTAACGTTTCCATGGTCATGATAAATAATATCTCTGTTAGAAAATATTAGGCCAAGTTATTTCTACTCTGCTGCTAGAATGTATTTTATACAAGTACTTTTGATGGCGGTCGGTCCTGTGGTGGCCATAGCTGATTTTTTTCATAGTGGACCGACTAGAGACCTAAAAAAAAAAAAATCGTGGACCGGCAATTAATGTGTATAACAAAAGTTTTATATTTTTTATTGTACTGCTTACAAACTCAAAAAAAAGAACAAATAAAAAAAAAACGTATATAATTAGTGAAAAAAGAAACAAATTATTGCTTAAGCAATTAACAAATTAAGGACAGAGATTTTCATCTCAAAATGGAAAAAAGTGGGTTATAACTTATTAGGCGAATAGTTGCATAATGAAAAAAATCTTACAGTCTGTCGGTCTGTCTGTCGGTCCGTGTACACGTGCAGAGCAAATTCGGCTAAATGGATTTTAATGAAACTTCATATCTAAGCTTTTGACATCACATTTTGGTAAAAATCGGTTAACTAGAAATGGGAGTTTACTCATGTCGGTTATGAGATTTTTGCGAATATTTCACAACAGAGAAATATTTCGAAAAAAATGATTTAACAAAAGTTGCTATAAAAGCAATAACTAACAACTTTTATTTGAGACATTTTTTGATAAAGCAGCATAAATTAAACAAGTACTTTATGATGGCGATCCGTCCTGTAGTGGCCACTGCTGATTTTTTAACTGAATATTTGACGAGATGTCTATATAGGTGTTGCGATCCTATTATTTTTATTTTATTTATTGTTATATTCTAGCCTAGGACTATCAGCATAATATTTTTTTTAAATTTATTTCCCATTTATGGCCTTTGCTGCTAAGGTAATTAGCCAGGACAATTGTAATATTTCGTGTAAAGGTCCATGCCTGAACAGGAGAGGAGAACCCGAGACCTTAGCAACGCAGGGCATGTTTGTTACCCTTACGCTACGCCTGTCGGCTCAAAAAAAGTTGAAAATATTTATTTGAAAATCTGATAATACAATGTAAAAAGCAATTAAGTGCACAAATTAAACAAGAAGAAGGGTTTCCTTTGAAAGACAAAAATATCCTATAAAGCATAAAGCTTAATACGTAAGTAATTTGTATAAAAGCTAATGAGATTATGTATGGGTTTTTCTCCATTTTGTTTTGAATTCATATGAAACGTTTTCAAGCCGTATATTAAGCTTGGAATAATGAAAATAGCTAAAGGTGCAGTTGTACATCGCGTTTGAAAAAGCTTCGGAGCTTTCATTAATTCCGACCGCTTCAGAAACAGCCGGCACATACCTAGTGTGTTTTGTTTAATGCACACGATACTCCAGCTCTATATCTTCACTTACAGCACGACTTCATGTGAAAATATTCACCGATATTTTACCCTGTGACTTATAAAAGTGCCGCCCGTTTACAAAACCTGACGTAAATGATTCATATTTTTCAAAATGAGGTTAATTTAGACAATTCTGAAAGTTAAATGTTACCTTTAAGAAAGAATACAATTTAAAACTTTACATAATTTATCAAAGAAAATAAAATTAAGCATTGATTCACATTAACTTTTAAATTAGATAATAAAACAAAAAACAACTGCAGTTCCGTGGTAACTCATAAAGTCTGTTTCTTTGGTTTAGGCGGAACTAGATTTTCAATTCTAGTTACTTTTACCGATTGATTGAAGCTTTTGATCATTTCGTTCAGGAAAAGCCAACTTCAATTTATAAAAAAAAATAGCTAATGACAACTTACAAAAATGAAAATTCCGGTTAGTTCCGCCTAATCGTTTGGAATAAACTGTATGCGCAAAGTTTCGTAGAAAACCATTATTATGGCGGGAAAATCTAAAATACAAATTTTGAGATAGTTCCCTTATTATTGACTTAACAGCAAAAACTTACGTAACAAAAATTGTTTAAAATAAGAAAATAAATCGTTTTTTCTGCGAGTATTTTTTTGATTGGATAAATATTTGGAGAGTAATGGTGGGAAAGCCCAAAACTAAAATTTTGATATAGGGTAACTGCAGCGAATTTCGACTACCAAATTTATTTATTTTTTAATTTACGTACTATTCAATATTTTGATAGGAAAGTGGTCCCAAGCGATACCTCATTCACTTATCTTTAGGTGCTAAATATTTTCACGATGAAACAAGCTGTTATTACAACTTAAGTTCGACTTAAAAAAAATATGAAAAAAATGTTGATTTCAAAAAAGTGATGTTAATATCGACTAATCGACTACCCTAAAATTGTAAGATAATTAACGTTTCTTGTCTCTTTTACATTTTATTTAGGTAAAAAAATATAATAATAGAGACTTTTAGTAAGACGTGATTTTAATTGTCGTCACATTAGGTAAGTGAAACATGCATGCATGTAATATCGACTAGTCCGTAGTAGCTTCATTCCTCTAGTCGATATTACCTGCAATCAAATCTGTTTTATTTAGCCTGTGATATTGTAACAAAAAATTATGAAAATCAAATCTTACCAGCTAATATATATATATATATATATATATATATATATATATATATATATATTTGGATCAGTTTTTATCAGTTTATTCAATGCAAAATATTTTGTTCAACTTTCCTTTGATAAACAACTGCTGATTAAAACCAATAAAAAAATATTTTAACACTTAAAAAATATAAATATCTACACTGTTCGTCTAACGACATTCACACGTGGCTTAAAAAAAGGTGAGGTTAATTTTTCACATAAACATAGTGTTACGTTATACTACCGCTATATGGGAGTAATTATTTAGAGAAATAATGGGATAGTCGAAATTACCTGCGTAGTCGAAATTCGCTGCAGTTACCCTACCTTCCTTATAATTTAATTAAGAGCAAAAACTTATTTAACAAAAATTGTTTAAAATAAGAACATATATCTTTTGTTTTAACAGCATTTTTTTGGTTGGATAAAAATTTGGAGAGTTATAGCGAAAGCCTTAAATTAAAATTTGGATTTATCTTATTGACTTAACAGCAATAACTTTCAGGTCGCCTGTAAGAAAATACGTTTACTTTTCTACCCAGCGTAGGTAATACATTACCGCACCCATTTAGTCCCCATTAGCGCCAATTTTGACTTCTTACATACTAGACGTATTTACGTATTAACGCATAAATACATAATGTAAAGTTGGTTTTACACAGTTCAATTAATTGAACAAGTTTTTTGTCAATAAATTGAAAAAATTATTGGTAACCTTGGAAACAAAAGCATCACTTTACACATATCAATTTTTTTGAAAACTTTTACATTACCAACTGTATAACATGTTGACATATTTATTAGAATGAAAATATTGAAAAAATCTTCACAAAGGTACGAGCTGTGAACAATAACAAAAGAAGTAACCTAGATGATGGTAAATTATACTCTATCTCAGAAAGACTGATACTAATAAATCTTTTTGTCAGGCAGTTACCAGTGGCGTGCACATTTTAAACACGTTTAAATTGATTTTGTGTATTTCTATATTACTATTTATCATTTTATTAAACGCACGCTGTGAACATATTTATCATATCATTAAACGCACCCCTGTGACCATATTTTTCCTCACAATTTTAGGGTAACATTTTTATGATCTATTGTACAATATTTCGTTTCGAACTATTCATATTTTGTGGGCCGCTTCTGTGTGGAAAAACAATAACTTTTTACAAATAATACATTTTATTACTATCAGTCTTTCTGAGATAGAGTATAGAACGTTCGAGGTACTGTCACATTTGAAAACGAAACATAAACTATTTATTTCGAGACAACTAAACAGTTGGCAATATCTTAACAGATAAAAATATACCTAAAATTCCCTAAAAAATTGATGAAAAATAGAACTTGTTCTATTTTCAAAATAAATTGATCATTTTTTTTGATCGAAATTTTTACACTTTACACACATTAATTAATTGAATGTCAACTTTTTCAATTAATTGATCAATAAATTAAATCGTGTAAACCCACTTAACTCATTTTATGCAAATTTTCGTTGGACATATTTCTCCTACATTACTGGGTTAAGATATATTAGGTTAGGTTAAATTTTACATTGTAGTTTTTTTATTTTTTTTTATTAAACACAAAATATTGAAGAAGTTAGCTAACTGTTGGCAAAACATGTCGAAAAATAATTAAAGAAATTTTTAACTAACATTTTCTATCTACTCTTGGTTATGTTAAACTTTGTGTCAAACGTCCATGCTTGCGACCGTCAAAACTAACTCAAACTCGTCCAACTAAATTCGGAGAACTCCTTTGTATTCGTGACAAAAACCGACACAGAGCGAATCAGGTCGAGGGCTTTGCGAATCGCTCGGCATGTGCGTGAAATCCCGTCCAAACTAAACAAAAACGTTACACGGCGTGTTATATTACATGATTGCTAATCTGGACCCAGTTTAACACTCAATTCAGTTTAATAATGACCTTTTAAATAAATTTGTTGGATTTTTCCTTTTTGTTTGATGACGAGGAGGACAATTTTTATTTGTTGTGTTTTTGTAACTTCACGCAGCGTTAATAAATAACTGTTCTTTTATTTTTAAATTTAAACCTCCACAGTAAGCTTACAGCCGTCAACAGTCTATATAATGTCACCTTATAAGTATTATAAATGTCTACGCATTATTACATGTCATCATATCTTGAATGCAGGTTTCATGGTAGCTTGTACGATAAATTTAATAATTTTTCATACGAATGTGTTTTCTAGAAATATATACAGATAGGGGATAGAATTTTGTACAGATTATGTACGAAGTTTTAAAGTTTACATAACCTAGAGTAGGTAGGTTTTTATCGCGAACATAAAGGAGTTCGTTGAATTTGATTGGACGCGTTCGAGGTAGTTTTGACGCAAGCATGGACGGTTTATACAAAATTTACATAACCTTAAGTAGATAGTAAATGTCAATTAATAAATTTCTTTAATTATCATTCCACATGTTTTGCTTGCAGTTTAGCTTCTTCAACAATTTTAGTGTGTTGTACTCCCTCCGTCCGAAAATATGGTATACATTACGCAAAAAAATCAGCTGTGGCCACCACAGGACCGACCGCCATCACAAAGTACTTGTATAAAATACATTCTAGCAGCATAATAGAAATAACTTGGCTCAATATTTTCTAACAGAGATATTATCATGACCATGGAAATATTACATATAAGTATGAAAAAATAAAAAAATTCAAAAAATAAAAACATTTTTTCGTATTATCAAAAAAGGTCTCAAATAAAAGTTGTTAGTTATTGCTTTTATAGCAACTTTTGTTAAATAATTTTTTTCGAAATATTATTCTGTTATGAAATATTCGCAAAAATCTTAAAATCGACACGAGTAAACTCTCATTTCTAGTCAAGCGATTTTTACCAAAAGTTGATCAACTCGTGCCACTGATGGCTTAAATATGAAGTTTCATAAAAATCCTTTAAGCTGAATGTGCTCTGCACGTGTACACAGAACGAGAGACAGACAGACGGACGGACAGACAAACAGACCGACAGACAGACAGACAGACAGACAGACAGACAGACAGACAGACAGACAGGCATCATGCTAAAAATAGTCAAAACGTTATGTAGGACCTCAATTCGTGGAGATCTATCGAAATCTCGAAATGTCAAATCCTCCCTTATATATGTTGGAGGTCGGTAAAAATGTGGGATTAACGAAAGTAATATTATCTTGTTTTTTTTTTTTCATTCCTAAATAAGTGGTTGCTAGGCAACTAATAAACAAATAGCGTACAAATAGTTTTGCATATGTCAAAAGTCACAGCCACGTCCTTGCAAAGCTGGCCGTACACAGAATGTTAGGCATGCCGTGCATGCGGGCGTCGTTGCGAGGGGGGCGCTGACATGAGATTCAAAAGGGCACCAAAAGCTAAATGAATGTAAAAGTAAGTTAGTGAAATGTAATTTTCGAAGTGAAGACCTTTTTTTTTGGTCTTCAATTGAAATTTAGAAGTGAGAACCGTTTCTTTTTTTAGGTCTTCACTTGAAATTTAGAAGGGAAGTACTCGAAAAAAGCTAGTTGCGCCCTACTTAGTGGCGCTCAATTAAATTTTGCCTACGGGCGCCGCAGACCTTCGCACCGGCACTGCGTCCTTATTACATAAAAACTTTTTGTATTCTTTGTTTTACTAGATATTTGTTTCATGAATAAAATCTTTCTAATTAATTAATGTAAAGAAAATGGAAGGAGAGAAATGTGTGAAGAGGTATGAAGAAAATTTACGTCAGTCAATGAATCTTGGATTGATAAATTTGAACATTCTCAATATTTAGTAAGAACTAAATTATACCTTTTAACACGTCTAATATTACGAGCTCGACTTTTCAATACTTAATCGGATTTATCAGTTTCAGTACAAATTACATTTACAAGATGTTTATATCAACAACTTAACACGCTAGCGATAAAATGAATTGAACCGATATTGATTAAGTCGGGATGGTGCTTAGAATATTGATGTTTTTCTCACTATCCTTCAGGAACTTTATAAAAGAATAAAAAAAAAAACTTTGTGGATAAGAGGATAAACCACCCTTATCCGTACTCATGAAAAAGAATGTATGTAAAGTAGAGAAGAACATAATCCTGTCGAATTTTACAAAGTTTCATACGTAACACTTGTCCCAGGATAACACAATGTAGATGTGGGTCCTAACATAACAGATCCTCAGGATATTGACTAATTTAAGGATATACATATTAAGAGAATTATGGTAAGGTAAGGTTTGGGGCTAGGATAATAGCTCTGAAGGGGTATAAGGGAAGCTTTTTATGTATTTCTACTACTATTCTATCGATCAGAGGCCTCCAAACTTTTCGGAAGAGAGACACATTAAAATTTCTTAAACAAATGGCGGGCCGGACAACTTGAATTCAGCTGAGCTCTTGGTTCTTGTTTTAAAAACAAACTTAATAATAATAATGATGTTATTAACAAAAATAATAATTTTAAGAATCGTGAAAAATGTACTTTGCTCTTCAATTAAAACTTGTAGGTACTTTTCCATCATTTTCGTAAATAATAAATACACCTTATGAAAGTGTCAACGTAATTTATTACGTTATTGTCTTTTACAATAATAATTACTCTGCTGCTAGAAAGTATTTTATACAAGTACTTTGTGATGGCGGTCGGTCCTGTGGTGGCCAAAGCTGATTTTTCTTTTTTTTTATCTGACATTCTAGAAATAATCTCATCTGTTCATTTCGTAAAATTAAATTAATAAAAAATCAATACATTTTTCAAGAGAAAGCAAGGGAAGCAACTCCCGTCTTCTCAAACAAAAATTAGAATTCAACACTTAGCAAATGTTCATATATTTATTTATATTAGAAAAAATATTTATATTTGTATAATTTATAGTATGAATATAAATGCACTATTCAAATTTTTATTATGTAGTAAAAAGGATGGTCCTAAAAATGAGGAAGTTTCCAAAAATTAGGTAATGAAGGCATGGATTTGATATCCACTGCCCGCTAAGCAAATATAAGATTTGTAGAAGGCACGTCTTTGCACTGGACTACCTTGTTACTTTTCGGAGAGCAGCGTCAAGCAGTGTTGCCGTCGAAGAAGAAAAAATCGTACAAACACTTCAAAATGATCATACTCTGAAGAAAAACTCGTACAATTCGTTGTAGGTATGACCAAAAAACCCTTATACCGTCATTTTGTCGTCTGTCTGTCTGTCTGTCTGTCTGTCTGTCTGTCTGTCTGTCTGTCTGTCTGTCTGTCTGTCTGTCTGTCTGTCTGTCTGTCTGTCTGTCTGTCTGTCTGTCTGTCTGTCTGTCTGTCTGTCTGTCTGTCTGTCTGTCTGTCTGTCTGTCTGTCTGTCTGTCTGTCTGTCTGTCTGTCTGTCTGTCTGTCTGTCTGTCTGTCTGTCTGTCTGTCTGTCTGTCTGTCTGTCTGTCTGTCTGTCTGTCTGTCTGTCTGTCTGTCTGTCTGTCTGTCTGTCTGTCTGTCTGTCTGTCTGTCTGTCTGTCTGTCTGTCTGTCTGTCTGTCTGTCTGTCTGTCTGTCTGTCTGTCTGTCTGTCTGTCTGTCTGTCTGTCTGTCTGTCTCTCTGTCTGTCTGTCTGTCTGTCTGTCTGTCTGTCTGTCTGTCTGTCTGTCTGTCTGTCTGTCTGTCTGTCGGTCTGTCGGTCTGTCTGTCTGTCGGTCTGTCGGTCTGTCTGTCTGTCTGTCTGTTCGGTAAAAATTGTAGCCAAACGGCTAAACCTAGAGAGTTGAAATTTGGCATGGTTATACAATTCTTTGACCCGCACATAGGAAAAATACTAAAACATCTAAAAACATATCCCCCTAAAAATATAAACAAATATGTACTCATCGAAAAAAAAAAATATTTTTTTATAATTCTGAGTAGGGTATCAAATGAAAGCCCTTGGTACGTGGATTAACGATCAAATTTTTATTTTTGCAAAATAAATTATTTTGAAGCGATTTTTGCCAAAATTATGCAAAAAATTTTGTGTCCCACACCCTGCAGCCCAGATGGTTTAAACTAAAAATCTGAAAAAAAAACAACTAAGTAATGTACATTGGTGTGAACCGGAATAGTACAACAGGAATTTTTGATCAGATTATGTTTTTGGAAAAAAACGCATTTTTTGTGATTTTTTGTTAATAATGTACACAAGTTATAGCTTTGTAACATGCTACGCTGGAACGTGTATGCTGATGTAGTGGTTTTTGACGCTGGTTTTTCACCCAAGTAACTCGATCCGAAAGGGATCGAACCCTGTGAGAAGAGACAATATTATGTTTTGTTTTTTTTTTTTTTAAATTTTTATATTGTTTAAATTATTTTTTCAACATTCTAGTTATTTTTTGGCAAATGTTACATTTAATTTTTAAAAGCGTAAATTTAATAACCAGTGGAAATTGTTTAAATTATAATTTAATTCTGTTTCAATGTACACGAAATCAGAGGGGCGGAACTTATAACAACCAATGGAAGCTATAGGCGCAATTTTTAAAATTCTTAATGAAACTTGCTATATATAAAAAAAAAAAATACTGTACATATTTAGAAACCTAAATTATGGTATTAGGCGTTCAAATTAAAATTAACAAAAAAAAAATATTTTAATATAAAATTTGTTTTCGCATCCAAAATAATCATCATTCACTTACTAAATACCTGCAAAACCCTGAAATGTGTATATAGCCTATTTATTAGCCTATAAATAAATTGCTATTTAATTAAATTGAACATTATTAAGTATAAATTTTTGTATTGCACAATCATATGTAGCAGAAAAAGATAAAAAATGTATAATTTTTCCTCGAACTGTTTGAACTGAACCAAATAAACTTTTTCATCTGCCGCCGTTAAATATTCATAATTATTAACTGGTCTGTATCACGTTTCTTATTATCAGTGGCGGCGCTAGCGGAGGTTCCGGGGGCAGACACCTGCCCCCAAAACTGCTCTGGCTTCCATTTGCCCCCCCCCTCCCCCAGAATTGTTTTGAGAAAAATATATTTTAGAAGTAAGGACCTTTTTTTAGGTCATCACTTGTATTTCCATATGTAAACGATAAAAAAAATGATTTTAAATATTTCCTGCCCCCGCTCAAATTTTACTCAAAAATTTATCGGATAATATGATACAAATTTTTAACATACTAAATATATATATATATATATATTCAATAAAATCGTACATCGGATACCATAAAACCGTACATCGTACACAACCAAAAATAATCGTACATTTGGAAAAACTGGTGTCGAGCATGTCGTTCCCCTTCCAGTCAGCATGTATGTCCAACGCACCTCTGTATCCCCGCTCCATAGCACGACGCAAAAATAAACACAGAGCTTTTATATGTAAAATATCTAATTCCTGGTTTTCTTTTTCAGGTAAGATCGATACATCTTCAGTATTCTATTTTCCGTTGCTGTTACCATGCTACAATCAACTGAGAAGAGTAAAGAAAGAGAAGTAATTCAATTAATATTAAAACAAATTTACAATTTTACGTCATGCCGCGACAGTTCTGTAATAGAATAAATTACACTGTTATTTCTTTTGATGAAAAGTTTTATTAAACTAAAAAGATGAAAATAATTCACAGCATTTTATTTAGACGTCAAATACATCTTCATTCATCGTCAAGTTGTAGTTAGATCTAGTTGGGAAGTTGTTCTTATCTAGTGAGAAAAGTGACACTTCCTAGGGGTATTAGATACTGTTGTTTATTTGTAAAGTTTTCAGTTATGTGTCTATACTTTGACAGATCTGAAAATAATAATGTTTTAAAAGTTGAAATCATAAATCTGCCGTGTCGCTTCAAGCAGGTTCTTACAAGTAAAATATGTCACAACTTTATATTAGGGTTACCTATTATGAAGTTTTTAAAAGAATTTTCATTATATAGGTTGAATAATACTAATCCGACACGCTAGAGGTTTTTTTTATGGACAGACTCTTTGAGGAACCGATTATTCGCACTTGACGTCAAGACAGATTGGGAGAGCAAAATTTTTGAAATTTTTACATTCGTCGTACTTTATTTAGTTTAGAAAAATGTCGAGGCTATAATCGTTTCATGCGTTTTGAGATTATGACAATTTTTTAATGGCATAATTTACATTATTTGTGAAAATTATGAATTAAATAAAAATTACACCTCAAAAACGGTTAGAGATAGTGACCTGACGTTATAATTTTTGGATTTCTCGTACTTAATTTAGCCTAAAAAAAAATTGGGGCTTTAACCGTTTAGTGTATTTTGAGTTTGTGACAATTTTTTTAATGGAATAATTTGGATTATTTGTGAAAATTGTAAATTAAAAAAAATCACAACTCGAAAACGGTTAAAGAAAACAATTTGAGGTTAGAATTTTTGGGTTCCTCGTGCTTTATTTAGTCTAGAAAAAATTTGGGGCCTTAATCGTTTAATGCATTTTGAGATTATGACACATTTTAATATGGCGTGATTTATAGAAATTTTCATCTTCATGAGATATGTCCACATGGACATATCTCAAAAACGAAATTCGATAAAGTATTTTGATAAAGATTTTGTAAATTTTTGAGGTTCTTATTGACTTGTAACCATATTTTGAAACTAATTTTTTTAAATTTTTTTGATGATTTTCATAAACCAAAAAATGGTTAGGGTTAAAAATAAGCGGTTTGAATTTTTAGACATCTCCTACATTGTTTAGTCTAGAAAAAATTTGGACTTAGTCTAGACTTAGGGCAGTAGTCCAAAACCCTTGAAAATGACCACAAATCAAAAAATCGTAAGGGAAAATTTTTTGTCTCCGATGTTATTGAAAATTGGTACAAAAATGTATTTTTGGTTATAGATCAAGAAAATTTGGTCAATTTTAAAGTTTGGGAAATTTTTTTGAAATTATAAGCTAAAAACTGACTCAAATTGGCTCTAACTCAAAAACTAGGAAAGCATGAATCTTTTTTTTTTTTTTTTTTCATAATCTTCATCCCAAATTTAATTTATAACTATATTTTAAAATCGGGAACAAAAATTTTTTGACCAAAATTTAATTTTTTTTTTTAGTTTTGTTTGAAAATTGGGATTCTTACACATGTTTAGCCTTAGATCACAAACATATGGTCACTTTTTAGTAACGGTCTAAAATTTTGACATTTGCAGCAAAAAAGTAGTTCAAAAAAAGGCTCAGATTCGATGAATTGTTAGCCTACCCCCTTTTTTAAACTATCTAATAAACTAATATTTACTTCTAATCTTATCAATCTTCAAAAATCAAATTTATTTCTTAGTTGTGATGTTCCACGTGTAATTATAGGCTATTCCAAACGTTTAGGCCAAACTAGATTTTGAAATCTAGTAATGTTTATCTATTTATTCGGACTTTTTGTTCTTTTGTTTAAGCTGTGTAAATCATACTCATATTGCAAATTCTAGAATAAATTAATTGTCATTATAAAATGTCCTTTTCATTGCATTTTAATTTTTGTCATTCTTAATAAAAAAATTCCATTTATTTATTTATATTTTTCAAAATATGTAAAAATGTATTAATTTTTTTAATAAATGTCATTCGTTTCCATGGTTTCACTGTTGGAATTTTAAATTTTCACATACAAACGTGAATAGAGATGACCCATCTCTATTCACGTTCCGTTCCGTAACGACCCGTTCATTAACGAACCGGCTCAGTATACTGACCGAAGTGACACGGTACACCAAATTGAAATGATCCGGCTCACGGCTCACTGCATAGTTTCAAGTTTCAAGGATACGATTGATCGGGCGGTTGTGAACAGTGACTGGAGTGATCTGGATCTGGATCGATGTCATGTTGAACTTCGCGAGAACTCGGCTTGTAATGTATTATCATAAAGTGTATTTTGTCATCAATTTGTAGGGCAGTCTATTTGAAACTAATAGGAAACTTGTTCATATAATGCAAGAGCCGGCTGAGCGTCGTTCTACCTACATATTGCAAACCAACAACCGTATTGAACGAACGACCGACAACTGACCGACCTGTGTCTCGGGAACATGTTTACTTAGCCGGATCACTGAGTCGGATCAATGAGTCGGCTCAGCAAACTGAACAACCTCTACTGATCCGGTTCCGCAAACTGAGCTGAAATTCCCATCTCTAAACGTGAAACATGAAATAACCTAAGCAAGGTCATTTCTCGGGACAACCTAAAAGAACGAAATTCTTATATAGTTCCACCTAAACGTTTGGAATAGCCTGTTTAAGAAAATTGTTAATATATAATATATTCTTGCAACTTGAACTGGATAAAAAAAAAAAGACGTCTCACCTCTTACAGTAGCCACAAACTGCCAATGTACCACGTCGGATTAAATTTAGGAGTTAAGTTTTTTAGTAAAAGGACGTGATATAAAAACTGTAACAGCGTTCCATTTTTAATAAAACCATTTTTTACTATCATTTGTTTCCTGTCATTTGTGGAAAGTTCGCTGAAGCGATGAAATAATAATCAGAAAACTTCTCAGAACTTTCAAAATCCTAATGACATTTTAAAAGATTAGTTTGACAATTTTCTAATAACGTCCCTTCATGGATTTTAATAACACTCTTATATAATTGACAGGGCACATTCCACTTATTAAATTTCAGGCCATATCGTTCTGAAATGTACAAAAGTTAATTTAATTTGTAAAGTAGATAACCTGTATAACCACCAAAGTTTACTTGCTTTGCTAATAGATGGCATTTGTTTTAAAGTTGCAATAGCAAACAGATGTTTAGAAATTGAGATATAATATTCGTATTTACACGAGCATTGTTTGAATTTCCTTGATTTTCTTTATAAATAGGTAGTTGTGTTAACTTATTCTGAAATTAATTTAACTAAATACGTCTGAAGATATTGTTAATCAAGTTTAAGTTTAGCTAGATTAGATTTTCTTGTGTATAGTTTAACTTGCAAAGTGTGCGTCAGTACGGTATTAATTTCTTAAATGAATTATGCATAAGTTTGAGATGACTGGGAAATGAGAAATAAGAAAAAAACTTTTCTGTATATAACAAGAAATGTTATGAATACAAAATTTTGTTATTACAATATGATTTTTTGAGGATTCAACTCATAATGTCTATTTAACGTCGCAACACGTTCAAAGTAAACGATTTCTTGATAACTCTATTATAGTTCACGAGTCTTTACATGCCGATATATTGATAATGAACCGATAAACTAATATATGAGTACAAAAAGATTTACATAAGGGTTGGATGTGGAAAAATAAAATAATGTCTATTGCAAGCTTTATATAACAATTGACTAACGTTTAGGCACAGCCTTTGTAATCATTAAAATTGGAAATTATTTTTTATTTTTTTTAATTATAGCCAGCTAAATACAAATTTATACATTATATACAATATATTTTTTGATTTTACAGGTACAGAAAAATAAACATAAAAAACTAAAGAAGCTGTTCAAAATGACCATCGTTTTCCTGCAGACACAAATTTACTCGTTTTGTCATACTATTAAAAGCATTTATAAGAATTTGAGGAGTTATATTGGCACACTGTTCGGTAATTCTGTTTTGCAGTTCCTCGATATTGTTAATAGGAGTCTTGTATACATTATTTTTCAGATAAGGGAATATAAAGTAATCTAAAATAGTCAAGTCTGGTGATCTAGGTGGAAATTCTGGATTTGAACGTAAACTAATTATTAGATCGTCAAAAAATTTACGAAGGTAATTGATGGTCTCTTGAGCGGTGTGGGCAGTCGCGCCATCCTGTTGGAAGTAGCCTTGCTGGAGCTCATCCTCATGAAGATGATTAATAAATTCACGTACAATATTCCGGTATCTCTGAGTAGTAACAGTTTTTTGGAAAAATATGGTCCGATAATACGTCTTCGAGACACAGCAATCCAAACACCAACATTTAACGGGGAGTTTCACGAAAAGTATGAGGATTTTGAGCACTCCATAACCTCATATTTTGTGAATTAATATACCCCGAAAGGGTGAACCAGGCCTCGTCAGAAAAATACGTTAAATTTAACAAATCATCATTATTAATTAAATTTTGTTGGAACCAGTGGCAATACACAATTCGCCTATTGTGATCTGCTGGCAGCAACTCATGTAAAGCAAGAATTTTGTATGGGAAGAGCTTTAAATCTTTTTTGACTATAGTATGGCAAGTTCCTAATGATAAACCAGTCTCTTGCGACAGTGTATATAGTGATGTAGTGGGTTGCTCGTTCATACGTTGACGAACATCATCAACTGTATTTTGAGTACGAACTCTTGGCCTTCCAGTTCTATATCTATAAGTAATGCTCCCTGTATCTTGGAATAAATCAACACATCTTCTAAGTGCGCTGTAAAAATCTCCTTAAAGGAATGAAATATCTGGAAATTGTAGCCGAAATTCCTCTAAACATGACACCGCATTGTAAATCCATTCGCCGTTCACGCGAACACCATTTCGAAAATATGATCAATCATAATTTTTTTGTGTTCTATTGTAAAAACCATTATAACTGTAGCTAAATTGAAATTTCAATAGAAACTTATGACAACAACAGTGATAACAGTTAATTAATTGACAGTTAAAGCTTGCAGTACACATTATTTTATTTTTCCACAGCCAACCCTTATGTAATTTCTTTTTGAACACATAATGGTATATCTATTTCACAGAGTTCTATGTAAAGTTCAATGACGCGTTTGTACTTATCATACGCAAAGTACGTCCGTAGTTTTTGTCTTCATTTGTTGTACGGAGTGATTATAAAATGGATCCGTAACATCAGCGATTTTATTATGCCTGTGCCGTATTTTAAAAGCTCTGAAACTTACTAATGCAATGCTTTTAGAGACATCATGAAAAATTGATGTGAAGTGTGAATATTCACACATTTCAGGGTTTCGCAGGTATATAATAAGTGAAGGCGGTATGCTGAGTGTGTAGGACAAATTTTACTTTGTAGTAATCACGGCAAAATGAACGATATTTTTAAAATAATTTATCGTCTGTTAATCATATAATAAGATAATTATTAAATTTACGCTCTTAAAAATTAAATACAACATTTGTCAAAATATAACTAGAATTTTGACAAAATAATTTCAACATAATAAAAATGCAAAAAAAAAACAGAAAAAATAAAATTCACTCAGTACTCGAACTCGAAACCCTTCGTTTACCAGCGAGTTTTAGCTTACGACACCAGTGCTCTAACCAATAACGCCATCGTACGCCTTGCATGTGAGTGTCTTACATTGGTATAACTTTTGTACTTTGTGAACCAAAAACCACAAAAAATGCGTTATTTTCCGAAAACATAATCTGATCAAAAATTCCTGTTGTACTATTTCGGTTCATACCAATATACATTACTTAGAATTTTTTTAGATTTTTAGTTAAAACCATCTGGGCTACAGGTGTGGAACAAAATTTTTTTTGCACAATTTTGGCAAAAATCGCATCAAAATAATTTATTTTTCAAAAATAAAAATTTGATCGTTAATCCACGCACTAAGGGCTTTCATTTGATACCCTACTCATAATTTAAAAAAAATATTTTTGTTTTCGATGAGCACATATTTGTTTATATTTTTAGGGGGGTATGTTTTTTAGATGTTTTAGTATTTTTCCTATGTGCAGGTCAAAGAGTTGTATAAGCATGCCAAATTTCAACTCTCTAGGTTTAGCCGTTTGGCTACAATTTTTACCGAACAGACAGACAGACAGACAGACGACAAAATGACGGTATAAGGGTTTTTTGGTCATACCTACAAAATCCTAAAAATTGAACCTTGAACTGTGGAGAACAAATTGAGTTTGTAATTTTATAGATTAAAATCGCGGGTCAGGTATAAAAGTGTCTAAATTTGACCTTCATATTTAAATTGGCCGCCATTTATACCTGTATTCTTTGAATGTTGTACTATAATAACAGAAGTCAAGTAAAAACTTTTCGATTAGACCTTTTGTGGCATGGTTATTATGAAACGATATTCCACTGAAGAACATATATTTGTTGTAAAAACTTATTACCAAAATGGGAATGTTTTTTTTTTTCGGAAGAAATGTTGCACCATCTGTTAAATTCAATGAGAATTTTATGAAAAAATTTCAACAGTCTGGGTCAGTAGAAGCTAACAGAAAACATTTTTACAATCGTCCTGCCCGATCTGAAAAAAAACATTGCTACAGTAAGGGTACTGTTGCTGCAAACCCGAAAATATCAGTTCGTAACCGTTCACAGCAAATGAATATTAAAAAATCGACCTTGAATAACATTTTAAAGAAATATCTTCATTTAAAAGTTTATAAGATACAGTTTACTCAAGAATTAAAGCAAAATGATCACTTGTCACGTCGTACGTTTGTTAATTGAGTCTTAGAAAAAAGTAACAAAATTACGATTTTTTTCAAAAAACAATCTTTACTGGCGAAACGCAACATTTGTACTTTAAAATAAAATTATAACATTCAAATATTGTGTGTGCTTTATTTTTAATATTAAATCGTTCAAATTTGGACACCCAGTATAATACGCAAATAAAAATCTGCCAGTTTAGGTAAGAATTTGTGTGGAACCCCCTGCTAACCTCGTTAACTCAACTTGAGCTAGTGGCCTTATGTATGAAGTGTATAATATAGGTATAAAATAGGTAATAGTTGAATTCCATCTCGCTGTTATTATCATATTCGTCCTTAACTAACCCTTTGCACTCCATTGTCACCGATAATGCGACATTTAAATTATGAACTTTAAATCCACTGTTCCAGCTAGGGCGACACGCTTGTTTTGCTTATTTGAGCGCTTTTATATAAACTGATGCGTGTGTTTATCTTAACACTTAAACGTCCGGCGTTAATTTCCAAATTTTAACAATTTGTCTCTATAAGAAAAAATCAGTGTAATTTCAGCAAAAACTTCAATTACAAAAATTGTTTAGAATAAGAAGACAAATCTTTTATCTAAATACATTTTTTTGATTGGATAAATATTTGGAGAATTATGGCGGGAAAACTCCAAAAATTTAAATTTTTAATAATCTCCCTTATTAATGTATTAACACTAAAAACTTACTAATGTACGTGCAAACAAGTAAGTAACTAATATAGTGCTGGAGTTGTTGGTATACTGTTGGGAAAATGCTACTCAAGACGGCGTTGGAAAATAACAACAAGTTAGCAACCAGAAAATAGATTATGACAGTTAATTATTGAATAAAAATACATTTGTAAATTCTTAATTATACAATATATATAATTTATAACAAATAAAAGCATCCAGAGTTTCTTTAATTTACACTGTCTCACCCCACCGTTAGGCGAATCGTAACAGTTGGTGTCAATCGGTGTGATTTTAATTTGCCAAAAATTACACGGCAAAAGATAAAAAAATATTGTTGAAGAACGTCAACAGGGACATTTTTTTGAAAATCTTTTGTTCCGACGGTGGTCCTGCTGTAAGATAAAGAAGCAGAGAAGGCAAGTGAAGATAAGGGAAGCAGTTATTTGGATGTAAGGCAACTGGAACAAATACTGGAATCTGTTTTTGGCGGTGTACTGCTCATTCATCGAGTTGGGAGCCATTGATGTCAGTTATTTGGAAAAGGTGACAGCTGGTGCAAGATTTTGGGTTACGTAAGTAATACTTGATTGTATTTCAGAGTTTATGGTCTTAATTGATGTCTAGAACTCAGGTTATATTATTTATGTACCAATCTGTAAATATTATTTAAAAATATTATCTGCTGTACGTCAAAAATTTTCAAAAGGGGTATATTTTGTTAAAATTTTGACGGGTTGCCTTTATTTTTTTAAAGCAAAGTATTGCTGGATTATTTGTCATTTTGCGGAATTTTGTTATTGTAAAAAGTTGTTACAAAGGGGTATTTTATACGAGATAAAGAGAATTTACATTTGCATTTATTCTGGTTTAAGAATTTAGTGTGAATTCCTTTATTAAAATTAAACAAATTTTTTAGAGAAATATGTGTTCTGAATTTAATATTTTTACGGTGAAAGAGTTACAGTATGTAACGGATCTGTTTCAACTACCAAAAGCGACTAAGAAAAATGAAATGATACAAAATTGAAAATATTTTTAAAAGACCATAAGCTCGAAGTGCAAACTTGTATTGCTTAACGAGCTGACCAATGAAGTCTCAGGTGTCAGAATCACCAGGATTCTAACCCCAAACGACTGTCTCAACCCGGGGCAATTGTTGGGAAAATGCTACTCAAGACGGCGTTGGAAAATAACAACAAGTTAGCAACCAGAAAATAGATTATGACAGTTAATTATTGAATAAAAATACATTTGTAAATTCTTAATTATACAATATATATAATTTATAACAAATAAAAGCATCCAGAGTTTCTTTAATTTACACTGTCTCACCCCACCGTTAGGCGAATCGTAACAATACTTGGTAGGAGTGCAAAAGGTTAAATTAGAATTTTTGTATGTTTATGTTGCGAAACCTAGCTTCATTACCCTCTTAAAGATTTCTTTGATATATTATTCCCAGATATTTGAAGGCACAAAATCTGTTGTATGCAAAGAGAACCTGCTGATGCTTGTTTCTGGAGAGGAGGTGTTCTAAATTAATATTAGTATTATAATTTTAGAAGATTACCAACAGAGGATCAGTAAAGGAAATAGTAGTTTGGTAAATCTTTAATTTCAAGCTAAAGCCAACATTAATTAATAATAGAGATAATCTGGTGCAAGAATTAAAATGTTTTGCATTTATTTTTAAATAAAAGTTGTAAAAATTACGAGGAAATTAATTTATAGCCATGAAACTAGCTAGTTTTGTTTTTAGTTTTTTATCAGAACCGTTGAATTTAATTTAGTCGCTCCACGACATTGACACATGACATGATACTATTGTTTGAGTATGCTGTAGTTCGATAGAGGATATCCGGTACCACAATTTCCGACACACGAATCCCAGCAGGACAGGCGGAGGATGCAGGAGAAAGAAATCAAGGAAGGTCTGATTGATGAACGAGAGAACGCTCTTTTGTTAATTGAGGGGAAACACAGCTAATGGTCGACTACTACGGCCAAATTCACCCGAGACAAATGAACATTCATACCTATTTTCATTTTATTACGTTTTATCCCAAATTTGTTTGATTCCTCCATTAAGGATTTAGATTAATTATTATTTGTATTAAATTTGAATGATGGAAATTTCAACAGACTATATCCAATTTAAAATCGATAGCAGCGACAGTGGCCATCAAACTATTCTGACAAATTAACTTCTCGTAAACGAATTTATATTTTTTAGTAAAATTTCATAGATAATTTATTATTATTATAATAAAAATTCGACGTGAACTTAAACCTAACCTCTCTATTAAAACTTCCCTGTTTCCAGTTTTTTTGTACTGCTCGACATCTAATCACCTTTCTAATTCTTGAATAAAATCATCTTCCATTTTACCTATGTTAATTTCGCAATCGGTACGTCGTCTTCGTTGAAAATGAAGTTCAATATACTCTTGCAATGTAATAATGAAATATTTGTAAGACGTCTTCTTCTTCTTCTTCTTCTTTGGGCACTATCAGTCAGGTTGACTTTTGGCCTCACTCACATAAGCCCTTCATCTCGATCTATTCATTGTCAACTCTTGCCAAGCACCCTGTATACCAATACTTGCCAGATCTTCGTTTAACTGATCTCTCCATCTCTTGTGAGGTCTTCCCACTGGTCGACGGGTATTCAATCTTCCTTCCCATATTTTTCTAACCAGTCTGTCCTCCATTATCCTCATATCGTGTTCTATCCACTGTAATCGTCTGCCTCTGAGTTCTTGGGTGATACTTGGCCTTGAGTACAGTTCTCGGATATCTTTGTTCTTACGGATTCTCCATTTACCATTAATTTGAATGAGACCAAAGATTCTGCGTAATATTTTATTTTCGAAAATTATGAGGTGTTGTCGATCTCGCGATGTCCATATTTCGGAATCATACATAAGTACGGGACGTACTATAACATGGTATAACTTGATCTTGGTGCTCCTCAACAAGAGTTTCGTTTTGAAGAGGGGCTCAAGTGCAAAATGCATTAGCAGCGAAAACTATGCATTAGCAGCTTTAATTCTTTCGTAATTTCCTGCTGTATCATATTCACCTGAATTATCATGGTGCCCAAGTATTTGAAAATAAAAACTCTCTCAAAAGTGTTGTCATTAATTTTTAAGTCGGTCATGACTGCGTCTACTAACAATGAGATACTTGGTTTTTTCATGGCTGATGATGAGTCTTACTTTACGAGCTTCAACATCAATAAGGTTAGTAAGGTATATTACGTCTTCAACTTTATTTGTAATAATATCCAGGTCATCTGTATACCCTAAAATCTTGTGGTACTCATTGAGCTCTAGACTGTCTAGACCAGTGTTTCTCAACCAAAAACGCACCGCGGACCAGTATAATATATAATTTTCTAACGCGGACCACTAATAATAATTGTTGGTTCATTTTTTGCAAGAAAACAAATATATTTAATGTGTTACTAAATACATTTATTTAATTTGTAGAAAATCACAGAAAGTTTACAAATAAATAAACAAAATATAAATTATTTACAAAAACAAGTACCTAAAATTTTTTTAAAAAAACTAAAAAAAACATAAAAACTTTCGTGGACCACTAAAACTTTTCTGGGGACCACTGGTGGTTCGCAGACCACCTGTTGAGAAACACTGGTCTAGACCACGTTGGTTGTATCTTGGGCTATTCGTAACAACATCTCCAGTACGAGGTTGAACAGCAAAGGTGAAGTGGCGTCTCCTTGTGTGACTCCAGTATGAATTTCAAAAGGCTGTAACGAAAGGTTTCCTACTTTCAATCTGCTTATGGATCCCGACACATACACCATAGTCATCTTGATAAGTTTACTAGGGATGCCAAATTCGTCCATGATGTCCCAGAGTTTTTCACGTACAATGCTGTCATAGGCTTTCCTGAAATCAATAAAAACATTATGAACATCGGTGTTGGTGTTATGTTCCCAACATTTTTCAAGAATTTGTCTTAATGCGAAATCCCGGAGAGCGACGTACCGGCCCTAGATGAGACTAAAGCCTGGAACAGAATGCACTACGCGCTACGCCGTCAGCGCGCCGTCATTTGCGACGGCGTTGCGCTAGCGCCGTTGTGAACGCCGTTGAATTTTCATCTGCACACAATGCAATCATTTTTAACGCCGTCAAAGTGTCACGTGACATCCTATATCTGTGTTTATACGTGCGTTTTCTTTGTTAAAATTATAATGGATGATGAAGACTTGTGTGTGATGTTATTTATGTTGTATGCAACTTATTTATACATACAAACACTTTACCATTCAGTAAAAACTGAGGTTAGGTGTTCTACGTCAACGTTCAACGGCGTAAAAAGTTGGAAGTTGACGAACATTCAGTATCAACTGCGTTGGAACGCCGCTAGGACGTTACACTTTCTGTGCACTTACGTAAGACAGCTTGGTTTTAACTTTCCTCTGACAGATAGCGCCGTCCAAACACCGTCAACTCGTGCCGTAGAACTCGTTGCATTCTGTTCCCCACTTAATGAGTGCGTTTTGTTGGTGGCTGGTTAGAATTACTAGAATTGATGCGCAAGAAAACGACAATTTTGTTCGTGAAGTAAATAAACATGGAATGACATTTGCATGGAGGTTAAGTCATATGGTTGTAGAACAAATAACGAACATATTTCAGCTAAATGGATAAACTAAATAATAAATGCAGAATAAGAAAAGTTAATAATTGAAGCAAATATTCTAGAACGTAATGTTTTAGAACGAGTAATTGAATTGTACATATATTTTTTAAGTTTAGATTTATCAATACTGTATTAAAATCATATAGGTATATATTTATGTTAGGACACAAAATGAGAAAATACCTAAAAGTGAAAATTATTTTGAAGCTATAATACCAAAATTAAATTTTTTTAAATGTACTGAAACATTTAAAAACCAAATGAAAACAACTGCATTCAAATATTTCTTTTCATCCCCACCACACTCATTCGACCACGAGTCATCGAATGAGTAGAATGAATAGAATAGAATACAGTCGCAACAAAACGCGTATTCTGATTAAACCGAAACCAGAATTGGCACAACAAAACGCATCCAATATTTCTTGAGAGCGTTATGGATTCATAATACTCCGGTTGTTATGCATATGTTTAAATATCTCGTATGATAAGCATTATGACCACATAACAGCGAAGTGAAAAATAAAATATCTAAGGACCGGTTTCTGAAAGCTTAGCCGAGTTTAATCTTTTGGTTAAACTCGGTTACAATATAACAATCCCATAAGTAACCATAGCAACCGGGCCTAAGTCATTCTAACAATGAAGTGATATAAAAAACAGTATAAATCCAATACTCCATAATTCTTGCCACGTATCAAATCGAAAACTGCAAATCCATCCACATCTCAGATTAAACACAAATCTAATGTGTGACAAGAAACAAAATTAGACAATTCATTGATATTTATGAAGATTGTTTCGTAAAAAAAAGCTTTCGTTATATCTCATATACCCTGAACTAATTTTAGGAGCGCAAGAAAGTAAATATGAGACAGAATGGTTGTTGGAGAGGGCAATTTGTGTGAAATATGTTGTAAAGGTCGGAGGTGAAAGGGTGCCTAAAAAGCAATTCAAATGTTAACGCTACGTGGTATAGTGTGTAAGGAATAGATGCATGGATCTGGAAAATTCCTTGTTAAATAAAGTGTGCTGTTATTGGTAGCACCAATAGCTTTTCCCAGCAAGTAGTTTTCACATTTGTTTAGTTTTATTAACATACTAGCTGAAACGCCTGTTGTCTCACTCAAGCTTCATCTTTCCCATTGCTTTTCAACGTGTCACAAAGATGAGAAAATCCTGAGCGCCTGAATGTTTTTTTTTTATATTTATTGTTCAAATTATGAAGTTTTAAGGCATAAAAAAGAGGCGTCAGCCTGCGGAAAATTTTTCTGAACATGTTGATGTAAGTCAGACTGTCCGATAATTATATACATAGTTCTGACCATTTATGTTTTTAGGGATTTTCTTCCGAATAATTTAAAATTTCTGCTTAATTTTAATTAATTTAAATCTAATTTTAAAATTATATTAATTTCACTTCATAATAAATTATAGTTATTACAATTTGTTATCGTACGAGCTATACAAGGATTGTCCCTTATATTTCGGGATTGCGCTAAACTAGTGCTGCCATCTGGCAACTGACGCTTCTATCGTAAAGTTTGACATTTTTGACGGTATTCGTACTCAGAACGTTTAGACATACGAGTGCTATTTGTGTTGTTTACAGTAACTCGAAAACATTCATCCCGGCTAAAAATGGAATTAAATCTTAAACATTTTCGATCGAGTATTTTTTACGACGTGGATTAACCCAACAACAGTGCATTGATGAACTTAATTCGACTTTTGGCGATGAAGCACCATCAAGGACTACTGTTTATCGATGGTTTTCCGACTTCAATCGTGGTAGTTCGCTTAAGGACGAATTTCGTGAAGGTCGGCCAAAATTGGTTGTTGTCCCTGAAAACATTGATGCTGCGCGTAAACTGATACTGCAAGATTGTCATGTGATTTATCGTGAGATTGAGGAATTTTTAGGCCTTAGTGGGACCAGCATACATTCACTATTGCATGAACATTTGGCCGTCAAAAAGATTTGTTCGCGTTGGATCCCACATAATTTGACAATCGCAGTGGAAAATGCATCAATCGGAGTGGAAAAAGTGCTTCGAACAACAAAATTGGTTCAAACGCATGCAAAAGTGTATTGATCTTCATGGAGAATATTTTGAAAAACAATAAAGCAAGTTTTGTTGATAAATAACTGTTTTTGATCTCAAGTCCCGAAATATAAAAGGGAACCCTCGTATTTTGTACATTAAGGAGCTTCAAATAGTGGCAGCAGTATACACTTCTATTCATTAATCTTTAAAGAAAATAAAATAAAGGAAAAATAGACGATGGTGGCAAAGTAAAATGTATGCCAATAGATCGATTTTTGAGGCAATGCATTATTAAGAGATCTCAAACTTCACCATTTAATTGGATAATGTCCCAATTTCACACGATTGTGCCGTGATTTATTAATTAATTTAATTGGACTAAAAATTGCCACTAACGTTCTATTTTAAGGAAAGCGTTGTTCCTGAAACCTATCATTGGTTTCTAAACAAATTTTCTTATACACATTTTTGATGTAATTTAAATAATAAGTGAGATAGTTTGTACCCTCATAATTCCTTAAATATTCATCCAATTGAAGAAACGCATGCAATAAAAAATATTTATTTTCATATTTTAAACAATTTTTGCTGTTAAGTCAACAATAAGAAGATGCTCCCCCAAAGTAAGCCTGTGTCGTTTGACCGCTAGCAAGAGTCAAACGTGAGTTCAGCTCCTGCCTATAGCAAATAATTTGTGTAAAAACATTTATAGAAATTACAGTTTCTGCTTAGCCGTTCGCAACCGGCTATAAACTGTATGATATGCCTTTCTGTGTACGCTAAAAAAAAAATTGACGTAATACTAACCATATTACTCCTGAACGTACACAGATTGAAAATATGATCATGAAACCTGAAAAAAAAACCTAGGCTGATCTTGGGCTCTCGCGCCAATGATAGTGATATATATATATATATATATATATATATATATATTAAATTTTGTGTCGTTGAAAAAAATATTTTTTTAAAAATTTATTGTGGAAACAGAAGAGAACTCTAAGACGTAGATCAAGGACACAAAGTCTTTTTAATTTTTTTTTATTTCAACATGATTTTTGCCAAAAATGTACTAAAAAAACTTTTGTGCTACACCTTAAAACTCACAAGGGATAATCTATGAGTAACACACATTAATGTGAACTGGAAAAGTACAACTGATATATTTGAGATAATTATTTCTAAATGAATTTTTTGGAGCACCGTGCTTTCAGTATTTTTCTGAATGATTGGAGAACTGGGTAACTATAGCTGTGTTATGATGCCAGCGCTTCTCAAGTACGTTTGTAAGTTTGTAGATGGAAACACATAGATTATTCTTTCGACAGTTATCGAAGTAATAATGATGTCCTCCTGAAACTCTTTCTTAAAACCCGGATTTTTTCTGTCATCAAACCAAATTAATTGAAAATATATCCAGTTGTTTTTGGCGTAAATTTCGTACATACAGACAGAACCACAGCAGTTTTTGTGGATATTTATTTATTTATTTGTTTATTCATTTACTTATTTAACCAGTGACTATACAGATTTGTACAGTTGTGCACAAGTCCAGTTACATAGTACTGGGGAAAAAATAAAATACATTTATCATAACAATAATATACAAATATTAATAATGAATAAAATAAATAATAAAACAATAAAATACAATATAACTAGTCTAATTTATTTTTATATTAACAAACTTTCTGTGGCTGTCGTAAAATATATCTACATCTCTATCAGAGACTTGCTTGTTTAATAGACTGAGCATTTTGTTCAGTGGTGACATAGATTCAGAAATTTTGAAAAAGTGATCATTTTTAATTCTCAATGTTATTATGTCAGGGACTCAAATATTTAAATTTAGAAGAAGTTCTGGGGCATTTAGTTTATTATTAAATAATTTAAACGCGAAATTAAAAGTGTGGATGTCGCGTCTCCATTCTAATGTTTGAAATTTCTTGCTATTATTGACAGCTAGGCTTTTTAACTGGTTTGCATAAGAGATACGAAAAGGATATGTTCCGGTTAATTTCAGGGTTAGGTTTCTTACAAATCTCTTTTGTACTTTTTCTATTTGGTTTTTGTGGGACATTGTTTTTGGGCACCGGATTGTATTTGCGTACTCTAATTTAGGTCGAACTAGTGCACAGTACAGTAACCAAGTTGTAAATATCTTGAAACTACCACTGTTTCTTAGTATAAATCCTAAAGTTTTGAGGGCACTATTCACTACATTGTCTATGTGGTCACTAAAATTTAAATTTTTTCTAAATAGTACACCTAAGTCTTTCACTTTACTATCTCTAAGCAGCACTATATTGTCAATATGGTAATCGAAGTTATTTTGTTTAAATTACATGTAAAGGATATTATTTTGCATTTGTTAATGTTCATTTTAGGATATTTTTTTCGCACCGGTTCACTACACTATTTAAGTCTTTTTGCAACAGCAGGCAGTCCTCCGACTTGTTGATTACCCGAAACAGCTTAAGATCGTATGCATAATGAAGTGACTCACTGGTTCCTACTTTCACAGGTAAATTGTTAATGAGTAGGAGGAACAGAAAGGGGCCTAGAATTGTTCCTTGGGGTACGCCAGATGTAGGGAAAAAGGAATTCGATTCCGTGCCATTGACTCTAACTTTAGTTCTTCTCTGTGTTATATAAGACTGGAAAAGACTGACTACTTCTGAGCTGCAACCAAAGGAACTCATTTTGTCGATCAGGATTTTGTGACTTACTTTGTCACAGGGTTTAGCGAAATCGGTATAAACACAGTCAACTTGAGATTTTGATTCTATTGATGTGGCTATGTCATGTGAGAAAGTCATAAGATTTGTTTCAGTTGACTTCATTCTGATGAACCCATGTTGATTTGGAGATATTTTGCTGCGAAAATGATGATATAGCTTCTCATGAAGCGTTCTTTCGTACACTTTGGCAAATGCAGATATTATAGTTATGGGGCGGTAATTCTCTACACATTTTTTAATACCTGTTTTAAAATAGGGGTCACTCTGGCGTGTTTTCATGCTCTGGGAAAAATAGACGTGCGAATCACCATATTGAATAAATATTGAACAAGATATGTCTTGCAATCAATTAAAACGTCTAGAGGACGAAATGATAAAAAAAATATACAGCATCTCCTTTTCTTTATATATATTAAAATATTAAAAAAATGTAATTCCAACATCGAGAAGGCTTAGTTGAAAAATATTTTTAATATAACAAGGCATAAGTATCTCTAGAGTACAGCATAAATACACATAATCAACTTTTATATAAATCCTCTTGAATATTTTGCAAAATGTTCCCACGTATTTAAAGATTTTTGCAATTATAATCATTCTAGTCCTTTATTAAAGCCATCATTAATATCAATAAGTGTCAAGAACAAAATTAAAATTAGTGATATGACATTAGAGTTAGTGACAGTACTACTGAGTCAGCATTTAAAAAGGGGAAAAGCAGAGTAGACGGTCCGTAATTCGAATAATCAGTCATCTCTCGGGAGTGTGACCACCCTGGAGCTAACAACCACCCCTTTTGTGCTGGGGTAAAGTTATCTACACCCCCTGAAACTGAGGACGGAATATCAATGCTGCAATCAAGACACTGCCGGGGTCCGAGGCAATTCATTGTGTCAATATATACTCTGAATCATGTAATATTTGGGGAAATAATGACCAATTTCTTATTATATTGCTTCAAATCAATCGAATAATTGGATTTTTGTAATTTTTCTGAATGGTCTGTTAATAGAAATCACTTTTTCATCATAATAATAATAAGTAAAGTTAATTCAGTAGAAGTCCGAAAATCCGGACTGCTCGGGGACTAGGTCGGTTCTGATTTTTGTATTTTGCACAGGCAGTATTATTCATTTCTTAGCGCTTAGTGCGGAACTAAATTTTGAAATCTAGTTACTTTTAACGATTGATTGAAACTTTTGATCATGTTGTTCAGCAAAAGCACACTTCAATAGGTGATAAGAAAGCTCGTGACAACTTAAAAAAATTCAAACGAAGAAACGAATAACATTTGAAATTTAAATTTAAGGTGGAATATGAGGGCTACCTTTTAAGTTTTTACAAAAAATAAGAAAGAAAAAAAAATTTTTTTTTGAATAAACTGTTTTATTGCTTTTCAAAATATTCGCCTTTAAGATTTATACACTTTTGCATACGTTCAAACCAATTTTCGAAACATTTTTTCCACTCTGAAGTTGGTATCTCAAAAACTTGGTTTTCGAAGGCTTCAACAGCTTCTTGTGGTGATGAAAATCGTTGGCCACACATTTTTTGTTTGACATTGGTTAACAAAAAAAGTCGTTAGTGGATAAATCAGTTGAATACGGACAATGAGACATTTATACGATGTTTTTCTCCTTCAAGTAGGGTTGTACATCGAAGGCAAAACATCGATGTTAACATGGGCGCTTACTATCGATGTTGAAAAATCATCGAAGGAAAAACATCGATGTTTTATTAATATTTAAAAAAAGCAATTTATTTATATTACATAGGTTTTATTTAATAATGTAAAGATAAAATACGAAAAAATTTATGTGAAGTGTGAATTTTCACACATTTCAGGGTTTTGCAGGTATTTAGTAAGTGAATGATGATTATTTGGGATGCCAAAACAAATTTTGTCAAAATATTTTTTTATGAATTTTAATTCGAATGCCTATTACCATTATTTAAGTTTCTAAAGATGTGCAGTATTTTTTTTATATATCAAGGTTCATTAAGATTTTGAAAATTGCGCCTATGGCTTCCATTGGTTGTTTTTAGTCATAGCTCTTCCCATTTGATTTCGTGTACATTCTGTACACGAAACTCATTCGTGTACACTGGTTATTAAATTTACGCTTTTAAAAATTAAATGCAACAATTGCCAAAATATAACTAGAATTTTGAAAAAATAATTTAAACAATATAAAAATGCAAAAAAAATAAATAAAAAATAATATTGTCTCCTCTCGTAGGATTCGAACTCAATTTCTCGGGCAGAATGCAAGTATCTTAGCCACTGCACCAAGAAACACGTTACTGTTTAGCGTCTATATAACTATATAACTATAACATTATTAGCAAAAAAACACAAAAAATGCTTTTTGTTCCAAAAACATAATCTGAACAAAAATTCCTGTTGTACTATTCCGGTTCACACCAATGTACATTACTTTTTTTTTCAGATTTTTAGTTTAAACCATCTGGGCTACAGGGTGTGGGACAAAATTTTTTTTGCACAATTTTGGCAAAAATCGCTTCAAAATAGTTTATTTTGCAAAAATTAAAATTCAATCGTTAATCCACGTACCAAAGGCTTTCATTTGATACCCTACTCAGAATTTAAAAAAAATATATTTTTTTTTCGATGAGCACATATTTGTTTATATTTTTAGGGGGATATGTTTTTTAGATGTTTTAGTATTTTTCCTATGTGCGGGTCAAAGAGTTGTATAAGCATGCCAAATTTCAACTCTCTAGGTTTAGCCGTTTGGCTACAATTTTTACCGAACAGACAGACAGACAGACAGACGACAAAATGACGGTATAAGGGTTTTTTGGTCATACCTACAAAACCCTAAAAAAGTAACATATAATACACAGAAAGCATTTATTAGATTTTTAAATAGAAATATTCTTTTTTAATAGTAGTTAATTTCACATTAACATTATTATACCCAACATATAATTCCTAATTCATACCTACTATTTTTACATTTCTAAAATGAAATATTGCATTTTATTATAATAGTAATATAGTAATCTTAATGTTAATTTTATATTATTTAACATAAAAATAACATACTGTCATACACAATTATTTTTTTACTTTTTTAAGTTGAAATAAAGTCTGTTCTTTTGGTTTAGGCGGAACTAGATTTTCAATTCCAGTTACTTTTACCGATTGATTTTGTTCAAGAAAAGCCAACTTCAATATATAAAAAAGTAGCTAATCACAACTTTCAAAAATGAAAATTCCGGTTAGTTCCGCCTAATCGTTTGGAATAGACTGTACATATTATACTAATGACCCTAATAAAGCAATCTTAGTATTAATTTTACACTAACATTACAATATAATAATCCTAATAATAGTTTTATTAATAAATAATTTATAATTATATTTCCCAATACGGTAATTCCAAGGATAGGAGGAATAATAACTGGGAAAGTGTCAACAAGACTCAAAAACAAACAAGTGTGTTGGCGTCGTTAGTCGTTCGCATTGTTTGCAAAAAATTCTTTTTAATTTTTCGTATTCTGCTAACTGCCAAGAACAATAAGAACTAACACTATTAGTATTGTTATATCACAATAGATGGCGCTTATATTTTGTGTACTAATTTAAATAAAAATAAAATTTTTAAGATTTTTGCGGTAGTTTCTGAATTTCAAAAATTAAACATCGACATCGGTTGTAGACATCCATGTTTTATCGATACTATCGCCATCTGAACATCGATGGTAAAAACATCGATGTTTTTTCCCCATCCCTACCTTCAAGTAATCAATTGTTTGACGTGCTGTGTGGGAGATTACATTGTTATGATGAAGAATGATGCGACGTTTTTGGTTGTTTGGTTTACGCATTTTTTGTTGAACATTAGGGAACAAAAAAAAATCTTCACTTCTAAAATACAAATGATGATCTAAAATAAAAAGATTGTATTTTGACAAAAAACACGTATTTTTTGAGCTTTTGGGAGGAGCCCAAAGCCCCTTCCTGGGTGCGCGCCTGTTGCACTAATATGTAAACGTATCCCTATCGTTAAGCGCGTCGCTTGAGGCGTCCTCATTGTATCTGGAGAGACACTTAACAGAGAAATCTTGAAGATTTGTGTGATATAAATAAGATAAGTGCTGTGCTGTTTACATTGGAATATTGTCATTTTTTATGTATTCATAACAATATTCTTTCTGAATATATTACCATAAAAGATATTCTAAATTGGCCGAAATATTAAACCTTGGAGTGTTCTTAGTTCAGAGGATCACGAAAATCAGTCCATATTATTTGAATAAAATATGAATATGCATTAGAATTTGCAAAGTAGATTGTGCTTCTGTAAATGATCTTCAATATAAACCGTTCCTTAAGATATCTTCGGGTGAATATGAAATTCAATTAGTCCTTCATTAATCACTGCTTCTGAATGGAAATTATTACTAATGCACTACCAGATGTTACGAAATCATTAATCTGTCTGCATTTTTAGACATGACAAAAATATATTTGTACAGAAAACACCCCAAGTTTTACATTAGTAACAATTGTACAGAACAACGAAAAAAAAATACGAGAAGGGTGACAAAATATAACTTTCTGAATGAATAAAAGGATAATAAATGAGATTATTTTATGTTGTACTTTATAACTAACTAACTGATTTACCCGGCATTGTTCGGGTAATTGTTAAGATGTGATATATTTGTCTGGCGCTCACACGGAGAGAACCTCAGCCCACCCCCCTCAAGAAAATCCATGTCTTAGCTAGTAATGTACCAGATATCCGTATCCGTATCCGCGAATATCCGCAAGAAAAAACGTGTCCCTATCCGAATCGGTCACTTAAAAATTATTTAAATTAACCTTAATATGTAATTTTGTAAGAAGTATTGGACAATGGAGTACGCGGATGATCTGACTCTGATGGCAGAGAATGAGCTAGGAGATAAGACGAAGGTAATGGTGTTTGGAAAAGGGGGAGGAAAGAGAAAGAAAATAAGATGGGAATGGTCGAGGACAGAAATTGAAGAAGCAAAAAGTATGAAGTACCTCGGATAGGTTCTAACGAGGAACAACAGGGCAGAGCAGTACGTTAGAAAAGAGTGAAGAAAGCAATAATGGTTATGGAGAAGCTATGGAGTATACGAGAGAGGAGGTTTAACGACGATATTAGGCAGAGGATGAAATTATTTGACGTGATGAAGCAAAGTGTATCCTCATGTACGGAGTAGAGATCTGGGGATGGAAGGAATGGGAGATAGTAGAAAGGGTACAAGGGTAGTGAGGGAGGAAATGAAGAGGGAAAAGCTGAGAGTGGGAGCCGGGACGAGGGCAGCGAAGTATGAGGAGAAAATCAGAAAGGACGAAAGAAGGAAGATATTAAGAGAATGCTGGGAAGAAAGAATGAATGAAGAACAAAAGGGTAAACTGTCGGAATGGAGAGAAACAAGGAAAGCGTACTATTGGAGATGTGGAATGGACACAAGGGAAGCTGGGCGAAAGAGAAACGGAGGAAGAAACATAGTAGAAGAATTGAGGAGGAGTGACAAGGAGGTACAGGAGCAGGAAAGAACAGTAAGAATAGACAATTCAAGGAATGTGAAAAGGTGTAGAGAGATAAGGACGGTAGGAATACCTAAATATTTGAAAGGGAGGAGAGGAAAGGCAGGGGGCAGAGTTAGGAGGATTGCCAGATTAAGATGTGGAAATGAAGAACGGAGCAACAGGTATTGGGCAAAACCATCGGATAGAAGAACTTGTATAAAATACATTCTAGTAGCAGAGTAGAAATAATTTGGTCTAATATTTTCTAACAGAGATATTATTTATCATGACCATGGAAACGTTACATATAAGTATGAAAAAATAGATATCTAAAATTTAGAAAAAAATTTCAATTTTTTTTCGTTTTATCGAAAAATATCTCAAATAAAAGTTATTGCTTTTATAGCAACTTTTGTTAAATATTTTTTTTCGAAATATTTTTCTGTTATGAAATATTCGCAAAAATCTTAAAATCGACACGAGTAAACTCTCATTTCTAGTCCACCGATTTTCACCAAAAGTTGATCAACTCATGCCATTGATGACAAAAGCTTAAATATGCTTTAGGATTTCATAAAAATCCTTTTAGCCGAATTTGCTTTGCACGTGTACACAGACAGACCGACAGGCGAACAGACAGACGGACAGACAGACGGACAGACAGACATCATGCCAAAAATAGTCAAAACGTTATGTAGGAACCTAAATTCGTGGATATCCATCGAAATCTCGAAATGTCAAAATCGGTATGATCACAATACCTCCCTTATATATGTTGACGGTCGGTAAAAAAATAATGTATAGTTGGTATAATAAATAACGAACAATACATTGATATAAAATTTATAAACTGTTTTATAATTTAAAATTGACATATGCTTCTTTAGAATACATTTATATTCCCATCTCAATTCTGCGAGATAAAAAAAATATATATATATTTTTTTATATCCTTTTATATTAACTTTATAACATGTTTTTTTCTAAAATTTAAAAAATAAAAATACATTTGTGAAAAAGGTTTAACGCACGTTCCACGTAGTTTGTTTTGACATGTTTCTGTGGCCTCAGGGAAATTTGTGTCTCCTCCCTACATATGCTTTCATTTCCTTTCGCCCACAGCCTTTATTCTCGGTTCTCCTTTCATTTATTTTTGAAAAAAAAGATAGTTTTACATTTTATTTTCAGTGTGGTTGATATAATTTTCACTTTCAGAGAGATAATTCTTAACAGTTAATTAAATACAAGTTTAATTATTTGGTGGAATTACTTGAAACTTGAATTTTGTAAAGCTAGGTTTCTTATAAAGTATTTAACACCACAGGGCTGCGAAAAAAATTAAATTTCCCCCGCTTTTGATTTTAAGGGGTGATTTAGATAGAATGGCGATTCCTGATTTAATATCAAGCTTTATTTTTTCTCCATCACGTCTTGTTTTTTGTAATTCTCAAAAGAAAATATCATGGATAATATTTTTAGATAAATATTGGTGTACCGGAAAGTTTAATGTTTATTTGGTATTATTAAAATAGAAACAAATCGAAAGAAAAAAATGTACTTTATTGAGTAAAATAGTTACCATTGTGATAACACTGGCATTTATCAGGAAGAGAATATATTCCCGATTTATAAAATTCCTGATTTTTTGAAGGAAAAAATTGTTCAAGGCTCATTTTAACATGATTCATATCTCTAAGTGTCTTGTTTCTTAAAAAGTGTTCCAGTGATCGAAATAAGTGCTAGACGGAGGGTGAAATGTCTGGTGAGTCACGTGTCTTTTTTTGATTAAGGCATTGTCGCCTTGAAGAATAACTCCTCTTCTATCCACAATTTCTGGCCGATTTCTGGTCAAGTTCTGATTCAGTCGATCCAATTGTTCACAGTAGAGATCAGAATTAACACTTTGCCTCGGTTTTAACATCTCATAATAAATTATTCCTTTATAGGGTCTTCCAGATCAATGTTCATCGTCCAAGCATAAATTTCCTCATTTAATTTTTTACACTTAGTTTATCACAATAAACAGTGCAAATGTTTTATGTAGCAATTGTAGCAGATTTTTTTATGGTACTCATACAACATTAAACCGCATAAAAAATGTTTTAATGAAAATTCTTTCGCCATTTTAAAATGAAACGAAAACAATGATTAGGTACTCAAGATTACAGAGTTTAATCAAAACGCAAAAGACGTCTGTTTAATTCAACGAATAAGTCGTGACTAGTTCGCATACTGCACTAATAATAAAAATGAAAAAACTTTCCAGTACACCTAATAATTTCAGTAAAGTGTGTCTCTTAATTTTATTAACAATAAACTTTTATTACTTTAATATAAAACAATATATGATATGGAGAGTTTTAAGATAAAGATATTACTATTAACAATTCTCAGGGAAAAATGTACGCCTTGTAGCCTTTTTCTTGTGCCCTGAGGAACTATCATGAATGCATGATTGTTTTGACATTACTGCATGAATGTGATTTTTATCACTCAACACTTTTGATGTGTAAGTGTTTACATATTATAAACATTGTATAAGACATTGTATAGCTTAAGACAACTGCAATATTTACATTCGGCCCTACTAAATATGAGTAATAGATAATAAGACCTCAATTTTTAAAGTGTGGTAAAAAAAATTGATGCGTGATAAAAAAAATGTATATTTTCTCGCATTATCACTATTTGTCTATTAAAATTACCATATATTATTAAAAGTGGCCAATCTTCTTAGCCCTGTGTAATAAATGAAAAATGGTCAGATAACTTTTTTCCGGCAAAAAAATGTAGTCGGAAAATGTGACCTCGAGCACCTTAAAGCCTGTAGTACACATAGATGCAATTTCTCGATTTGAATTTCGTACGATCTGTCGTACGATAATTATTGATTATAGTGGGGTATTTGATTATAGTGGGGTATTATAGAATAGAGGGGGACAGTCAGTCATTGCTTGGCACTATTCGGACTACTTTCAACTGTGGATGTCCATCAAGAATTTTATTTATTTATTTTTTTAAAGTATTTTAACCATTTTAACTTTTGACGCTTATTTATCTGTGATACCACATGTCTCTTACAATGAGTTTTATTTATTTTAAATACATTTACAAACTATTATTTACATTAGTAATTTGAGTAAGTTTTTATTTATTTTTTTTTTTTTTATGATACACATGTATATTTATTTGTTAATTTTCATACTAATTTTTGTGATCATTATTGTAATATTAAATATTTTTCTTCTCAATTTTTCCTCAGAGATACTGAAGAAGACAATAAAATTGTCGAAACCGGTCTATTCAAATATATGAATATCTAAGTGTTTTACTTATTGACCTAATATCCCAAGAATTGACTACATAATTTAACTTACTCCAAGGTCGAAAAGAAATACCAGAAGATAATTATTGCATTGAGAATTTTTTTCATAATTATTGGATGTAAAATTATGGTAGTATACCATCCAATATTTTTCGCTTTGAATCTGTACCAACTGATGCGCACTACGTCTATTTTTGTAAGTTGACAGAATTCAAATAATTGTACTTAACCTAGAATGGACAGATAGTTTATCAATTTTTGAAGACTGATAATATTAATTTTGTCCTAAATCAGTAAATTCCTGGATTCGCAAAGCCGTACCGTTTGCTGTCCTAATTTATTACATTTGAAATTGAAGATAATTATTATTTTATTTATTTTTTGTTATTATTATTTTTGTCTATAAAACTACGATTTTTCTTTATCAAAAAATATTATTGTTTTCATTATTATCGTTATAAAATAATTTAAATAAAATAAAAACATATTATATTAATAATGATTTCGTTGAATTTGTGTTATGCATAACACCCAACTTGAATAAATAAATGAGAACTATAGAAATTGTAATCAAGAGTAGTTTGAGAACAAGAAATATTTTTTAAAAAATTTACAAACATAATAAAAAAAAATAAAAAATAAATAATTATTCCCGCGGTACTTTTTCCCGGATTGGAATATTTAATGGTCATCTTAGATAAGTCACTTGTTAAGTATGTTGGATAATAAGATGTTGAATAAATCCAAACGTATTTATAAATGTCCTAAGAATGTGAACATCTAAATCCAATTGATTTTAACAAAATAAAAAAAATATTGCTAAAGTTGATACTAAATAACCCCGAAATATGTTTGACAGATGAACAGTTGTTCGTTACGGTCACATGAATATGCGCATCTTATACTGCGCCATTATTGGTTCATTCTGTTCAATATTTTAGGTCGAGACAATAAATGCTGGTTGGTTTTCATCATACAAGATGTCGTACGAAAATCCTGTAGTGCACGATACAATAATTTGTGTACTATAAATCGTACGAGATTCAAAACGAAAAATCGCATCGTGTACTACAGGCATGAGACCTATCCATCCCACCAATTTTCAAAACTCCCGCAAAATCACTGTTTTGAAGACCAATTTTCTATACTAGACGTACAAAGAGTTATATTTGTCGGCTACTAACCTCAGAATCGATCCGTTATCGAAACTCTTTATCCGGCTATTCTGCTTGTGTAAATGTAAAGCAGCAGGCATTCTTTATCTGATGTCTGTTGCGGCAGTCACTGCGCTGAGAGCGATGCTGGATGCTGTACGGACCACACGCGGTCACATTAAAGTCAGTGCGCGCTACAGTCCGGTGTTCCGGTCTGCTCTGCAGTCTGCACTTCCGCAGGATGCAACGCGCCAAACTATACTCTAGCTACGAGATTTTGGGTTTTGTCAACGGATAGATGACAGATAATGTTTCCGCTTAAATCTATTTTGTGCCAGATATCATATAAATACGTAACTTGATAATGAAAAACAGTATTTTTCTTTTTGAAATTACATTTATTTTTCAATATCTCTATCAATCAGTGTCGGCTGAGACAGTGTGGCGCTGGGACAGTGTCCTCCTAAAAAAATTTAATAAGGAAAACTGAATTTAAAATCTTATTTATAATTAAAAATTGCATTAAGCTAGCTAAATATATCTGTGTATATTTATTTTTATTCAAAGATTTTTTAAGTGATAGATTTTAAAAATTTAGATCTAAAAAACAATGCTGTGGACACTACACGTTAGTGTCCCGGTACAGTGTTGCCACATACGATTTGCTTCACATGTATTTAAATATGCAAGTAATAAAAAGGAACTTGAAAGGGCAACAGCGGCGAGTTATTAATGTGAATGTGTTGGTGAATTTAGGCTGACGGCCTTAGCTTAGCGTTCGTTTGATTTGATTTTACTCAGACATGAAACTGGATATGAAACTATATTATTAATAAAATATATTGGTCCTCATTGGCCAAAATTAAATATTTCACAATCGAACAAAAATGGAAATAGAACATTAATAGAGACTTCAGTAAAAAACAATGGTAATAATTTAGAATGGGGCACCAAAAGTTACAATTTTTTTAACGACCGATTTTTGAGCTACCTGCAGCTCGGACCTTAATAAAAAAAATATATATATAATAAAAAATTATTCACTTTCAAGTCGTACTTGGAAGTATAATTTGAATGCGAAATATTTTTAATAATTTTTAATGTCATTATGGTCAGCTTAGGTCTTTTACCAACTTACACATCGTGTTTTTGAGAAAAATCGTGTTCCCTTTACCTTAATACATTGTGTATATGAATTCTAAATATGTTTCACATGCCAGATTGAGTTAGATTGGGGGCCAGATATTTAATAATCACAGAGGACTGGTAGGCGAAATTCTGAAAATCATTTTAAAACGTGGGGAAGAAATTCTGAAAATCAATTAAGGAGGAGATCAGTGGAAAAATTTCGAAAATCTTTTGATGGTGGAAGGTGATTCTAAAAAAACAAGGGATAGAAATTTCATGCGAGCCGTTTGAAACTTATTGTTGGGCCAGATTCGGCCCGCGGACCGTAGGCTGGACACTACAATATATTGATCAAAAAGTTTCCCCCCAAAAATTTTACCCATCAGCCGCTACTGCTTTCAATATAAATTGAACACATTTTGTGCAGCGATCTTTCAGTGCTATTATCTAAGGTGACCATTTGTACCAAAAGTTGATCAACTCGTGCCATTGATGTCATAAGCTTAAATATGAAGTTTCATAACAATCCTTTGAGCCCAATTTGCTCTGCAGTTGTACACAGACAGACAGACAGACGGACAGACGGACGGACGGACGGACGGACGGACGGACGGACGGACGGACGGACGGACGGACGGACGGACAGACAGACAGACAGACAGACAGGCAGGCAGACAGACAGACGGACGGACGGATTGACAGACGGACGGACGGACGGACAGACAGACCGACAGACATCATGCTGAAAATAGTCAAAACGTTATGTAGGGACCTCAATTCGTGGAGATCCATCAAAATCTCGAAACGTCAAAATCGGTATGATCACAATACCTCCCTTATATATGTTGGCGGTCGGTAAAAACAATAACGTATTATATTACTTTGACAATTTCATAATGTGTATTTATAATTTACGGTAACCATGAAAACGTACCTAAAATGTACCTAAATGTCTTGAATAAAAGTTGTTAGTTATTGCTTTTATAACAACTTTTGTTAAATAATCTTTTTCGAAATATATCTCTGTTGTGAAATATTCGCATATTCGCAGGAATCTTAAAACCGACAGGAGTAAACTCCCATTTCTAGTAAACTGATTTTTACCAAAAGTTGATCAACTCGTGCCATTGATGTCAAAAGCTTAAATATAATGTTTCATAAAAATCCTTTTAGCCGGATTTGCTATGCACGTGTACACGGACCGACAGACAGACAGACACACAGACCGACAGACATCATGCTAAAAATAGTCAAAACGTTATGTAGGGACGTCAAATCGTGGAGATCCATCGAAATCTCGAAATGTCAAAATCGGTATGATCACAATTATATATGTTGGCGGTCGGTAAAAAACTGATGTGAAGTGTGAATTTTCACACATTTCAGGGTTTCGCAGGAATTTAGAAAGTGAATGATGATTATTTGGGATGCCAAATCAAATTTTATGTTAAAATATATATATATTTTTTTTTTGTTAATTTTAATTTGAACGCCTAATACCATTATTTAGGTTTCTAAATATGTGCGGTATTTTTTTATATAGCGAGGTTCATTAAGATTTTGAAAATTGCGCCTATGGCTTCCATTGGTTGTTTTAAGTCATAACTCATACTCCGCCCCTCTGATTTTGTGTAGTAAATTTCAACAATTTCCACTGGTTATTAAATTTACGCTTTTAAAAATTAAATGCAATATTTGCCCAAAAATAACTAGAATTTGAAAAAAATAATTTAAACAAAATAAAAATGCAAAAAAAAAAACAGAAAAAATAAAAATGTATCGAAAGCGGATCGAACCTTAGTTTGCAAATTAGAACGCGAACATGCTAACCATTACACTATCAAAGCATGATGGTTAACCGTTCGCGGTCGGTAAAAATACTGTGATTTTAATAATGTTCCATTTAATAATATATTTTTTTTTTTTGACTCCTCTGTTTATTTACAATCTGTTACATAGTAACAATAAGTAAATGGTTTATACATACACATACAGCTTGAATGGATATTGTCCAGTGACAATAACCAAAATATATCTAACTTACATATTTACATATGTACATTTACTTATGTTAGGATGGACATGAAATGATATGATGAAGATGATTATGATGATAAATCTAATTAAATCTAAACGGTAGATCGAGAGGGGTATATCTCTGTAGTCGCTGTACTGCGTTACTGTTGTCTAAGAGTTGAATAGCGTTGATGTTTGGATGTTGTTCCAGTTTATCCAGATGTTTGATGCTCCTCTTTTCTATTTCTTCACGTAGAGTGCTGACTTGGAGGTCTTGGTGTATATTGTGGTTTGTTACATACCACGGGGCGTCGACAATTGTTCGCAAAGTTTTAGACTGGAATCTTTGGATTATATCTATATTCGAATTGCTGGCTGTTCCCCATAACTGGATGCCATAAGACCAGATTGGTTTCAGAATTACTTTGTACAGCAACAACTTGTTTTTAAGGGATAACTGAGATCTTCTCCCGATAAGCCAGTATAATATTTTAATTTTCAGTCCAAGTCATTTTAAGTTCAATAATATGAGTTAATTATCTGTGATTGGAAATTTTTATTAATTTAAATTATAATTATTTATTGTATATAATTTGTATTAAAAAAAAATAAATAAACAATTATATTTGATATTTGAATAATAACCCCCCCCCCCCCCCCCGTCTTTGAGCTCCCGTCCCGAAATTTGAACTACAAAATTAGTCACCTTATATTATCCCATCCCGGAACAAATATTTTCAAAATTATTTTATTAATCACATAATTGTAAACGTGGTAAGCTTAAACAGTCCCAAAATCTTTTTTAATGTTGACAAGAGTAATACTATTAAAGATTTTAATAAACCCCTCTTGGTTCGGTTATTTCAACAAAGTCACTTATCGTGTTATCATATATTTTCATACATTCGTACACGGTATTCATTCAAATTATATCAGAGCACAAATCTGTGAAACGTGCACAAGCAATTTCCATATTCAACAAATGAATTACGGTGGGAGCTCTAGAGGTACAAGTAGGTACCAACCCAAACCCAGTACCGAGTCGTATCCTCCTGCTGTGTATTCCGTTATGCGTGTTTTCCATAAACGAAATAAGCAATTTGCACATATGTTCATAGTGGATGCTCTGCACATACATGGACATACATTTGCCTGCTTTTAAATATTTATGTATTGTTGTATTTATGATGTTTTCACTTATCATTATTCAATAAGAATTTAATGCTATCCAAAGTAAAAATTGATGTGAAGTGTGAATTTTCACACATTTCAGGGTTTCGCAGGTATTTAAGTAAGTGAATGATGATTATTTGGGATGCCAAAACGAATTTTATGTTAAAATATTTTTATTGTTAATTTTAATTCGAATGCTTAATACCATTATTTAGGTTTTCGTATGTGCAGCATTTTTTTTTTTAAATAACAAGGTTCATTAAGATTTTGAAAATTGCGCCTATGGCTTCCGTTGGTTGTTTTGTTCTGATTTCGTGTATTCAATTTCAACAATTGCCACTGGTTAATAAATTTACACTTTTAAAAATTAAATGCAACATTTGCCCAAATATAACTAGAATTTTGAGAACAAAATAAAAAGGAAAAAAAAAAAAAAAACAGAAAAAATAAAATTGCCTTGAGAGCGCAGCGAACCTTAGTTTGCAAATTAGAATGCGAGAAAGCATGCTTCTTCACTGTCTTAGATAAGTTATTAAATATTTTACGTTGTCAAGCAAAAAACACAAAAAATTCGTTATTTTCCGAAAACATAATCTGATCAAAAATTCCTAGGTACACAAATGTACATTACTTAGAATTTTTTCAGGTTTTTAGTTTAAACCATCTGGGCTACAGGGTGTGGGAAATTTTTTTTTGCACAATTTTCGAAAATATCGCATCTAAATAATTTATTTTGCAAAAATAATTTTTTTGTCGTTAATCCACGTACTAAGGGCTTTCATTTGATACCCTACTCAGGATTAAATAAAATATTTTTGTTTTCGATGAGCAGATATTTGTTTATATTTTTACGGGAATATGTTTTTTAGATATTTTAGTATTTTTCCTATGTGCGGGTCAAAGAGTTGTATAAGCATGCCAAATTTCAACTCTCTAGGTTTAGCCGTTTGGCCACAATTTTTATCGAACAGACAGACAGACAGACGATAAAATGACGGTATAATTGTTTTTCGGTCATACCTATAAAACCCTAAAAATTATCTATTACTGAATAGGAAGGAATTTGGATGCCAACTGAGTGGCTGAGCTCGTTAAATCACGCAGTTCTGACTGGTAAAAACAGTCTGAATTATGTGATAACTTGTTTAAGTCCCCGTTGGTGATATTATTCGGGCGAGAATTACATGTTAACATTACTCCCATTTCCACAATCATTCACCCCTCATCCAGGTGTAGAAGCTCGTCTCCTGGCATCGGCGATTAGTCTCGTTGTAGAAATAGATCGATGTAAAATAAAAAAAAAAGAATAAAATATAAATTGAGACATCAAAATAGGGTTATCATATAATCAAATTGTCAGACCGGTATGCAAAGCCAGAAACTAAAAAAATATATAAATTCTATCTCGAGAACGATAAAAGATAAAAATCTGCGGTTTGATTTTTTAGAATTCTCATTGTTTTTTTACTTTGTAAAAAAATTGGGGCCTTTCGAGCCGTACCCATTTTTGATTGAAATCGTTTTGAAATAGGCGAATTTAAAAAAAATATAATATTCGCGTGACTGTATCTTAAAAACTATAATATATAGAGACCTGCGGTTGGATTTTTATAATCCTGATGTCCTAAATAGCTTTGGGTCACATTTGAAGAAAAAAACTTTTTTTTAAATTTTTTGAAAATTTCTAAAAATTTTATCAGGAAAACGGTAAAAGATAGAGACCTGCGGTTTAAATTTTTGAAACCGCTGTGCATTGTTTAGTTTAGAAAAAAAAAAAAAAATGGCCTCAACACCCAATTTTTTAAATTTATTTGACAGGTTAAGCTAAACCCTAGAAAATGGCAAAAAATCGGAAAAATCGTAAGGGGTACCCTTATGATTTTTTCGATTTTTGACAATTTTCAAAGGTTTTGTTTGACGATTCGTATTTATTGTAAAAGTTGGGTTATTAAGGCCCCAATTTTTTTCTCTATATTTTATTGTTCATAAGTTTTTACGATTTTTTTAAATAACAAAAAAAAATATATATATATATTGACAAATTAAAAATTATGCAAAGAAAAAAAAATGTCAAAATGAGTCCTAAGGTGCTTTAGGCCCTTGAATCCCCGCACCTTCTAATTTTTAAGATACTAAACGTCGTTGGATTTGCAATCGTCGAAGTTAAGCTTCGTTGGTCAAGTCTATAAGTTGGACGAGGGACCGCTGGGAATCTGTACATTCTGCTGTACAATTGACTGGGTGTGGGAAATTGAAAAAGCGCTCTCCTAGCTATGAGGTCATAAACTAGCTACGATTTACATGCGAAGCAAAAGTCTTTGCAATTATATAAACTCTCTCTGACTAAAGGCTCATTTACATTTAGATACAAGTTTGAAAACTTGTATGAGATACAAGTATGAGTTCATACAAGTATGTTCATACCAGTCAACATAAACATGTCAATATACAAGTCGAAAATCATGTCATTTTTGTGCTGTGTTTACATTTGCATACACGCATACACTCGCAAAAAATGTCTAGTGATAACGAGGAGAGTTTTTTGTATTTAAATCATGTGCATTACATAACCTTTTAAAACATAACCTAACTTTCCACCAGGTTGTCAACTCATACAAGTCAAGTATATGGAAAATTCTGCTCATACAGAAAATATGAGTAAATGTCAATAGGTTTGACAAATTATACAAATTGTATGAACTCATGTATGAGGTGTTGTATCGCTACAAGTCAATTTTACTTGTATCGCACACAAGTCCTCATACTTGTATCTAAATGTAAATGAGCCTTAACTTAAACGCAGGGCAAAAGACCCTTGCACTTAAACAAATACTTACAAATTATAATAAAATAAAACAATGGTAACGTTGATACCGGATATCCGATTTTTGCGTTTTTTAACTTTATTTATTTTTATAAACTAACAAATAATAACTACATTTTATTGGTGTTTCTTATTGATATTTTTATGCCATACCATCATTATCATCAATAGTCTCTTTCCTTCATGTAGCGTTTCCATCTCCTTAAGTATTATTTAATACTATTTCGTAGTTGTAATATGAATACGTTTCGCTAAAGAGAGATCACTCCTAAATAAAGAGTGGGTTCGGGAAGCTAACTCAGAGTGTTCCGAGTCACTTTGTTTAACTCCAGACCGCTCGAGAAAACGCGTTTAGATCTTTTCTCGAACGCTCTGAAGTTAAACAGAGTGACTTGGGGCACTCTGAGCTTGCTTCCCGAACCCACCTAAAATCCCTAGGTTAATTATTTCCTTAAATGGAGCGCTTTTATTGTAGCTCTGAGCAGAACGAGGGAACTAAGATAATAATTCTTTCTCACCATCCAAACCAATAGCATCGCTTAATTTTTATGATTCTAAACTGAACCCCTTTTTCTGGTGGGTTTCGGTGTAGTAAATCCTCCTCATATATAATATTTATACGTGTAATAATTCTGCAACTATCACAAAACCCAGAAAACATTCCACACATAATTCTCCTTCTAAACTAATAAATATTAACTACAACTTTGGTGTAATGATCGTAGTACGTTAATCATAATATATACGTGCTGAAATCAGCAAAGTTTCAAATGCCGGCTTACATGAGACAGTTCTAATACCAACGTAAATTATAACCTTTTTTAATTGTTAACAAGTTAAATCGGCAAACAAAAAGCAAATGCCAGTTGTCGGCTACTAAGCCTCTGTGTAACCAGGGAGAAAATGGAGCGTTATCACACTTGCTACTGTTGCTCGGAGATGGCGTTATCTGATCATTTTCTAAGCAACGTCATCCTCAATGTTACAATTACATTAATGATGCTTTCATGAGATGGTTTACCACGATAATTGCTAAATGTTGCTAACGAAATGTAGATAAGCTTGTACTAACATGCGTTTTTTGTTCAAGATTTTAATTTGATGATAAGTTATACGGAAATTGGATATTTATCAAAATCAATTTGAAGATTTTTATTTGTTTATTCTTTAGAAAATGTTCGCAATTTTTAGATTGTAACATCAGATTTATATTGACAAAGTAAGAATTTAAAATAGATCTTAAGTTAACGTTACAGAGGATATTTTTGCGCTCTGTCTGAGCTTGTTTATAAATATTATGAAGTTTTAAGGCATAAAAAATAGGCTTCAATCTGCGGGAAGATTTTTTGAACACGTTGTTTCAAACCAGTTTTTCGTAGGTTAAATACATACATACAGGGCCGGATTAACCTATTTTGGGGCCCTAGACATTTTTTCCCTGCCGGGCCCCCACAGGAAATAGACCAAAAAAAAAAAAGATACTCTCCAAAAAATTAGAAAACAAATGAAATTAAATAAATAAATAAATAATGTTCCTGGGGTAGTTAAAAAACTAATGCATATGTTAATTTTTTATTAAAAAAAGAATTTTCAATATAAAACAAAATAAATAAATTTTAGTTTGTATTCCAATAGAATCAATAGGGAAAAACGACAATTCAAAAATCCTTTTTTCTCACTTTTAATTCTGCAAAATTATCAATTATTTCATCATAATTGATATTGTCTAAATCATTTTGTTCGATATATAGCTAAAGAAGTTAATTTTGGTTGACTCAATGAGTTTCGAAAATAGTTTTTTACACGTTTTAATACTGATAACGACCTTTCACCAGATGCATTTGATACAGCCAAAGTTAAATATATGCGCAATAAGATTTCTATATTCAGAAATGTGGATACAATTTTTGTGGTCTTTATAAATTGTAGCATATCAGATGGAACTTTAAATTTTGGCTTTTACAAATTAACATAATTGCAACAGTTACTCGTCCAATTCTTTAGTATCAATGTCTTCATTGTACCATTTTTTTATCCTTGCGGTATGTTCAGATCTAATTGATACGTCGTCATCTAAGTCTGTATGAAATATTTAAAAAATCTCGTCAATGTCTTTGTAACTTTTGCTACGTAGTTTTAGTTTAAAAGATATTTTGTCACTAATCACATAAAAACAATTTCGTTGAAAGGCTGCTTGACCCTGACTACAAGAACTTACATCTTCCTCATCATGATGAACTTCATCAAAAAATTCCTTTTTCGGGACCTTTTTTTTTAATCGAAAAAAGTTTTCTTTCTGACGCATTAAACTCCGCTTCTATTTCGGGAAATAAACTTCTTAAACTATTAACGTAATTAAATAAATTGTCAAAAATATTTACCGCAAACGAGATTGGCATAGTAGGATCTTGTAAGGATTTACTGCTTGCATTTATTCTGAAAAAAAAATTATCCCAAATAACCGTTAATAAAATGAATTCTAAATTATTAATTTTGTTTGCTATTTCTCGTGATTCCATTTTTACAGAACATTTCTGAGATTCATCTAGAGATATATCAAGTAGAGCATTTTTTATTTGGTTAAACCTAGAGCGAATTGCCTTAATTGCATCAGCTCTACAAAATCATCTAGCAGTACATAATTTTTTTACTGTAAAATGTTTATTATTTTACGCATTTCGTGAAATAAAAAGAAACTTTTATTTTTTTTTTACATTTTTTTTTAAAGTGGACGGTTTGACCGGGCTCCTCAAAAAACCGGGCCCTAGACATTTGTCTATGCCATGATCCGGCCTTGCATACATACGAGGTGTATAAATTAAGTAACCGGACCGATTTAAAAAAATTATTCGAATAGAATTACAATTCAATATTGTCTCCCTCAAAATAACTTCCTTGGGAAGCCACACAGCGCTGGAGACGGTTCTTCCAATCCACATAGCAGTGCTGAAATAGCTTTCAGCTGGTCGGTTACGGGCGTTTGAATGTTTTCGAGTGTTCCAAAATGACGTCCCTTGAGGTGATTTTTCAATCTTGAGAAGAGGAAAAAGTCATAAGGACTCAAATCAGGCGAATAAAGAGACTGAGGAGCCACAGGAATGTTTTTACTGGCCAAAAACTCGTTTATTGAAATTTCTGTGTGACAAGGCTTGACAATGTGACCAATTTATTGTTCAAAATCTGATGAACGGTAGTGTGAGTCAAATTCAACTCTTCCCCGATCATTCTGACTGTTAAACGACGATCTGAACGCACAAGTTCCCGGATTCTGTCCACATTTTCATCGGTTCTTGAAGATGAAAGCCTTCCGCTGGGTGATTCATCTTCAATCAACTCTCTTCCTTCTGAAAATGCCTTAAACCACCAAAAAAACTGGTTCGTTGACAAAACACTGTCTCCACCTGCTGAAGTTTTGCAAAAGTTTCCATTGCACTGTGCCCAAGTCGGAAGCAAAACCTGATAGCACACCGTTGCTCGAAATGAATGTCACTCATTTTTAGAACGCTAGATTAGACTACAAAAAACTGTTTCAAGAAAAAATCGCTATGGATAACAAAATTAAAATAGCGTGTTCAAACTCGTACTGAAGGCGTATCACATGTTCACCTGCCGCCCCTCCAAGTCCGGCGTCCTAAATTTTTTATTTTCCTTTCTTTAATCTTCTCTTCTAGGTCTTTCCATTCTATCACTTTCACCACGTGTTTCTAATGGCAAAAAGGCGTTAATAGTCTTTGTAGCTATGCGCCAAAATATTTTAACTAACTAAACTAACTAACTTTCTAATGGCAAAAATTTTCCTTTAAGTGAAAATAATTGTTAGTAATGTAATTAACTTTCCATTATTCCTTTTGGTGAAATTCGATCAGTTTTCCGAGGATTTAGATTAGATGTCAGTATTCTAAAACCGCATCTCAGTCCCAGGAGTGGACATTCACTAGACACTGGACATTCCCCACATATTCTATTACAGAACACACATTTCCTATCTCATTATACCACAAAGGGAATACTAACTTGTGTTTTCATGCATTTCTCTCTACCCACTACCTACCTAAACGAACTGATTGCCTTACATCTCTTACCCAGATACTTCATAACAAAACATTCGAAATATGAATAAATACAACGGAAGTATCCCGGAAAAGTGGCTTTTAAATTGAACTTGACTAAAAATACAAATGTATTGGTATTTTTGCTACAATATTTTTCAGAAAATGACACTATATATATAAGAACGGCGTCACACATTTGAAAAAAATTCGTGCTTTGATCGCTTAACGCGTTTTGAGATTATGGTATTTGGAAAAGGTTAAAGAATAATGGTTGGTTTATATACGGAACAAGAATAAGGAATAGGAAATAAGAATAGTACACAAGAATAAAAAATATTAAACCGTTTATATAGGACATAACATTTCATCGCTGCGCCTGCGTACTTGCGTTGGCCTGTGTTTAACGTTTGTCACTTGACAGGTTCTGATTCATAAAACCTTTTAAAAAATTTCGTTTATTACCGTTAAAAACATTTTATTGTTGTTTACAACCCTCTGATCACAACTGAAAAACATCTGTTGACCAAACTTTATTACGGCAGACATTTTGATTGCTGTGCGCAGGCTTATCGTGTCTTATTCTTGAAATAAGAATAAAATGTTGAATGTTACCAACTATTCTTATGTTTAAGTTAAATTTCATTCCTACATAAACCGATATACGGCGCAGCCATGTTTTAACATCTTGTGCACTATTCTTATTTCCTATTCCTTAATCTTGTTCCGTATATAAACCAAGCATTACTCTTGGCAGATCTCCTGGCAGAATAACCTGACGAAATGGTTCGGAGAAATCTGTAGAACTATTACCGATAGAAGTGAGTATGGTGATGATACCCAACATCTGGAATGGATACGGCAAATGAAGAAGAAGATGGTCAAGGCATCACGCATTCTAAAAAATTTCGGGCTTTAATCATTTAACGAATTTTGAGATTATGACTTTTTTTTTTAATGGAATAATATTTATATTATTTGTGAATATTGAGAATTAAAAAAAAAAAAAACACCACTCAAAAACGGTTAAAGATAGACACCTGCAGTTGAAATTTTTGGATTTCTCGTAGTTTATTTAGTCTAGAACAGGGGTTTCTAAACTTATGTAGTCCGAGGACCCCCTCTTGAACAACATTTTTTATTGCGGACCCCATCCCAACCCTAGACATTTTACATCATTCTTGAGACTTAATTTCTGACTCAATATTCTCAGGCACTACGTTGTAACAAATATTGGTAAAAATGTATCGCTGGTTGTTTTAATAAATGGTCTTGCGCATTTATAGAGATGAAAATTTTTATTAGCATATAAAATAAAAAACATAAAATGAATAAAAAAAGTAGTAAAAAGAATTAAAAAAGTTACAAATTATAATATGTTAAACACATACAAACATTTCTTACAAATATTGATCAAAATAGATCTTATTATAATATGTTGTCTGTAAATAAATTGCAGTTGAATGAAAATAATTAAATTTTTACTAATTAATGTTTAGTTATGTCAATAACTAGTTTGATAACAACAAATACAAAAAGTCTGACTGAAAAAGTGATTTTTATTAAATGAGTTATTTGAATAAAAGCGGAAAGTTGGGGAAAGTAAAGTTAATTGTTTCGCGGATCCCAGTTTAAGAACCACTGGTTTAGAAAAAATTGAGGCTTTAAACGTTTAACATGTTTTGAGATCATGAGATTATTTTTAATGGCATAATTTACATTATATGTGAAAATTGTGAATTAAAAAAAAATCATAACTCAAAAACGGTTCGGGATAGCAACCTGCGGTTGAAGTTTTTGGATTCTCTATAGTTTTTTTAGTTTAAAATAAAATTGGGGCTTTAATCGTTTAATGCGTTTTTAGATTATGACAATTTTTTAATGGCATAATTTACATTATTTGTGAAAATTGTGAATTAAAAAAAAAAAACATAACTCAAAAACGGTTAAAAAGAACGGCCTGAGGTTAGAATTTTTGGATTTTTCGTAGTTTATACAGTTTAGAAAAAATTTTAAACCTTATTCGTTTTGCGTATTTTAAAATTATGACAAATTTTAATATGGCGTGATTTTTCATCTTCGCATGGACGTATCTCAAAAACGAAATACAATATGGACTTGTGATTGGAATTTTATAAATCTTGAGGTCCTAATTGGCTTGTAACTAAATTTTGAACAAAAAAAAAAAAATTTTGAAGGTTTTTCATTTTTTAATTTTTTTTTGAATTTTTTTATAAATTCTTACTAAAAAATGGTTAGGAATAAAAATTTGCGGTTTGAAATTTTAAAATTCTCCTACATTATTTAGTTTAAAAAAAATTTTGGGCATTAATAAACCAATTTTTAAGTTAATTGGGCAGTAATCCAAAATCCTTGAAAATTGTCAAAAATCGAAAAAATCGTAAGGGGTAGATCTTAAAAAAAGCGATTTTTAAGCAAAAAAATGTTGTCCCCGATTTTATTTAAAATTGGTACAAATATGTATTTTTAGTCATAGATCAAGAAAATTTGGTCCATTTTGAAGTTTGGGCAAAAAAACTGACCCAAATTGGTTCTAACTATAAAACTAAGAAATCATGATATTTTAAAATATTTTTTTCATAATCCTCGCCCCAAAATTAGCTTAAATCTATATTTTGGCTAAAATCGAAGTCAAAATTTAGCCTTAGATCAGAAATATATGGTCACTTTTGAGTTATGGTTTTAAAATTTTGCCGTTTGCGACAAAAACAGTAAAAAAAAGACAGTCGACAAAAAGGCTGATGAAATGTGAGCCTAACCCCTTTTTAAACTATCTTAGGCCCAGTCTTTTCACCTTCAGGTAAACCTCTAGGTAACTATCTGACAGATAAGGTAATCTGGAACTTCATCTGCTGAATAAATGTCAATACCAATCAGTGAATTCAATATGTCAATCTCATTATCCGATAGATAAATTTGTGTTGAAAGACGGGATGACATTTATTCAGCACAGAAAGTATCACATGACATTATCTGTCAGATAGTTACCTAGAGGTTTACCTGACGGTGGAAAGACTGCGCCATAATAAAGTAATAATACCACTCCTGACCTATAATATGAGAAAAATATGAACTTCACGTTTTAGTAAACAAACCTATAACTTTGGAAAGTGTAAATATGAATTGAATATAAAACAATTTCTATTCTATTCCCTAGATATTAATCTATTACTTTAATCCCTCAAAAGAGAACATGAAAATTAATTTTATCCCGTTTGTAGAAAATAATAATTTATTCTACTAACAAACTTTACTCTTTTGTGACAGTGGAAACGTAAAATTCTGTTGAAAACTATTCTTCAATAGCACTTCATAAATATTTCACATATTCCACACATAAAGTTCGAATGCTAACAATTAACTCGTGGTACTTAACTGGGCAATAACACGTAGGTAGTTGTAGCTGCAGTTAGTCACGACAGAAGAGTGTTACCGGTACCGGTAGCGGTAGCGGGTAGCGGATAGCGGCATTGCAGAGTGCGGTAAAGCACAGGTATAGGTATAGGTATCCGGACGGTCACACATTGCGAAGCATTTGGCCATGCCTCCATTATTCCAAGTGCTGTTGTTTCCAATTTCCTACCGTCCGCTCGTCCGTGAATTCTAATCAATGGCTACGTGTATGCGGAACGGTTATCACGTACTACACACCGTTCTGCACTTCCGGATATAATACGATTTATTGTCTCCTAGTCTTTTAAGACAATTCCTTTTGTTTCTGTTAAATGGAATTACATTTTTGACACCGAAAAATCTAAAACTCAGGATAGGTTTTATTTATTTTACTGACTGAATCATTGGTGTAATCATAGGTTATATCCCGAGAGCTCTGAATTTTATCGGATAAAATGTGAGTAGCTATTTTTTAGCAAAATATTTCTTGCTCGAGATTTAATAATTTACCTTAAATACCAAAAACAAAACAGATCCAGGGGATTTTTATTTAAATTATTTAGTCGAGAACATTTGCACTAAAACAAAAAAAAAAAAAAATCAGAAAAATTACAGCTGCCTGCAGTTTGTGTCATAAGATTAAGAATTCGAGAGGTAAAGTCCGTACCATATTACTTTTGAAGATCGCAGTAAAATAATAAAAGTTAGAGAACTCATAAAATTACTATAGAAGTGATATAACTATACTATATCCCAGAAAGAGCGACAGCAATAAAATTTATTATTTGTAAAAAGTTATTGTTTTTTCACACAGAAGCGGCACACAAAATATGAATAGTTCAAAACGAAATATTGTTAAGAAACAACCGAGTGTGCCGCACATCTTATATGGGAATACGAACTAGGGTTAAACACAATAGATCATAAAAAAATTATTCTAAAATTTTGAAGAAAAATGTAGTCACAGGCGTGCGTTTGGGGATTTACTCAATTTTTGTTGGAATACTATTAAAATTTCAAAACAATAATCATGTTTGTATGAAAAATGTTATTTTATTAAATTAATATCAAATTAAATTATTACCAAATTGCCATAATCAAATTACAAATTACATTATTATCTATATGTTCACAATTTATTATATTTTACCTAACCTAATCCAGGCCTCGTCGTCATCGAATTCGGAAGAGGAGTCATCTTGTCCTACAGATATAATAACAGGTTCGATGACATCATCCATTATTTCATCAAGTTCCCACATTTGTCTCTCTTCTTTAATAACGTATTCAACGCATTTTCACCAATTTTCTGCACTAACATTTTTAATGGCCTGCATCAAAAGTTTCCGAATATCGTTTAACTTAAAAGTTGTGTTGTTACGTGCTACTTCACCTATCACTTGGGCCCACACTAGCTCTATCGGATTTAGTTCGCAATGGTACGGTGGTAATCTAAGCAGAGTAAATCCACGCGAGGCACATAATTCATAAACAATGTATCTAACGAATTTTTGTTTATGTAGATTCGCTATGGCTAATAGTTCTTGTTTAACAATTGTTTTGTCAAATTGTATATGCTTCGATGTTTAGCCAGTTAGCAATGTCTCCTTTTCTCCATGCTGTTGTAGGCAAGTTCTCCACTCTTCTAGAATGATAACTAGCATTATCCTTAACTATTACAGCACCTTGAGGTTTTTATTTCGTACGATATAGAACGTACTATAATCATTAATTTAGAGACTGATTCAGAGAATGATTTGTTCGAAGTACTCTTCAAATACATTCGCATTCATATCTTCGTGATAATCCCCTGTATGTTTCGATTCAAATACTAGTAAACCATTGTCTACAAAACCATTGACACTACCTATGTGAGTGATGATTAATCGACGACCTTTGCTTGATTGTGGATTAATTCCAGTGGACCAACCTGCTAAAAAGGCTTGACGATGACTAGTTACATTTTTATCTTGCCACATTTTTGTTACAGTGTGTCCTTCGTTTAACCACGTTTCCTCCAAGTAAAATATTTCCTTTCCTTCTGAACGCAACTTTTTTATTTCACGAAGATATTTGCGCCTCCAGAGAACAGTTTCTGGCTTCTCACTAACAATTAACTTTCTGTTGCATTTCTCCCAAGAAAAGTTGAGTTGTTGTAGAGTTCTGTGAAGATGAGCTCGACTAAATTTAGGTGCGTTGCCGTAAAGCTATTTTAATATTTTTGTTTGTTACGTTTTTGGGATTGAAGTGGCCCACATGTGAAGGGTCGTGAAATAAAACTCGTCAAATCAGTTTGACTCTAAATTATTATTATTATTTAAAAAGCATTTGAAGATGAAATAATTAAAGTTTCATGACTTGGCGAGCCGAAAATATGCCCTTTTACCGCGAAAGCTAAACAACAACTGAAATTTATAATTTTGAAACGAATCATATAAAGAATTGAGTCGCATAAACAGTAAGTCGTACTTGCTGACTATGCGTCTATTAAAAAGGAAAAAATATATCAAATTACACCCGGATGTCACGTACAGCATATTATCGACTTGCCAAATATACATTAAAAAATACAATAAAGCAAATTTCAAGGCGAAAAAACAAAATAATAAAATCAATGAAAAATAAACTAATAAAATTGATGAAGTAACAAAAGTAATAAAAATCAATGTCAAAAATAATACAAATCAAATTAAAACAAATAATTGCAATACAAATTAAAAATATATATACATATTAAAAATAAAGTTCGTTACTCGAATGGGGTCGACAGGCGCCCCTTACGACAGCGTCCACGTCTTGTTTCATTGCTGATAATATTTTGTCAAGAGTAGGAATTTTTCTATTAAAATAAAAACAATGAATTTTTCGTCTCAGGTAGGTTTTCTGGTCTTCACTTAATTGTTACTTCTTTCTTCCTGATGCACAAGCTGGTTCTTTAATACCACAATCTTTTTGTTCTTTTAGTATTCTATATATTGTTGCTTTTCCTACGCCCGTCATAGTTGAGCACATTTCCACTACACTGTCCACACTCCAAGTAGGGTTCTGATGTCTTAGAGCATTATGTACATTCAAAATTATAATTTTTTTCATTAGCAGACAACGCGCTAACTTTCAGTCGTTTTGCGGGAGTAAAACTCGAAGTGGCCATTTTCGTAACTGATTTCTATAATAGTTAGAAAATAACTGAAATAAATACTAGTATTTTAAATTACCACGCTTCCAAACGACCAATCAGAAAGCATTAAGTTGTGGCGTAGCTTAATATAAGTAATTAAGTAAGTAGCTTAGAATTCCCATCAAGTCCCTTACCTGCAGCCAGGGAGTTGATGAGTAATGCGATTATGTTAGATTAACAAGTAGAAAATTACTAAATTAACCAGAAAATGATAAATAGTAATATATAAATACACAAAACCAATTTAAACGTGTTTAAAATGTGCACGCCACTGGTAACTGCCTGACAAAAAGATTTATTACTATCGCTCTTTCTGAGATAGACTATAAGCGTGTCAACCCAAACAGTAGGGATTAGTTTTTCACATTACGTATCTTACTTAAAGAATTAACAAAAACAAGTATACTTATTTATAGTTATTACTTAAACGTATGTATAAATAAAAATTTAAAAATATTGGCTCATTTGTTATTCGACTTGCATTAGCTAACAATACAAAATTTCTAATTTGTCATCTAGAAAAGATACAATTTTGGAATTTATGATGCAAAAAAATATATACCCTTTCCGGAAAAAAATAGAAAGAAAATTTTAATAGAAAGGATCAGAGACTAAATTCCAGAAGCAGCATTTTGTTGATGAATTGGCAACGGAAAAAGGACACGAAGTGTTAAGTCTCCCTCCCTATCATTGTATATTTAATCCAATTGAACTTATTTGGGCTAGTTGAAAAAAAAAAAAAAAAAAACATAATACTGCACCTACAGTTAGTGAATCAGTGCTCACTCTTATTCTGGATAAAGTAGCCGCTGTTACACCCGAATTATGGAAAAATTGTGTCAATAACGTGACGAAAGTAGAAGCCAACTTCAAAATGCAAGATATAAATTAACTAGTAATTAATTTAGAAAATAGTAGTGACAGGGAATCTAATTTATGTGACTCAAACTAACTTAACTGTATTTTTTAAATTATTTTTAAGTTTCGTTTCTTATAAAACTTTTACGAATGTTTTTTTTTTTTTTTAATATTGAATATTGTAAATAGCTTAATCAACAGGAATTTTGAATCAGATTAATTGTTCGAAAAAAAAAATGAATTTGTTGGGTAGTTTACCACACAATAAATTAAAAAATATTATTTTTTAATTTATTGTGTGGTATTAAAACAAAGTTAATTTCTTAGTATAAACAAATTAGTATTATTAACAAATAGTACCATTATTATTGTAATTTGTTGTCCTCAATAAATTTATAATGTATTTATGCGTATCAATACATTGTTATATAACTTCTAAGAATTTGAAAATATTGTTTTTATTAATTAATTTTAATATCTACAGTTTTCTTAATTATTTAAGTTAAATTAAAAAATAATTAATTTAAATTTAGATTGATAATATTGTAGTTAGAAAAATAAGAAATCAGTAACACGAAATCAGAAATCCCTGCTCCACTGATCGTCGACTGTTTAGAACGTGGTTGTAAATATGAACCTTAGATCTTTTGTAGTTTAACAATGTGATTATAGTTATACGGGATAATTGTTTTATGCCGATCTTCAAAAGTAATATAGTATGAACTATATATGCCCAGACTATTTTCCAAATGAGCAAACACCTTACCTACTTAATTTTATATGCTTTTATAAACTTTTTTGTACATTTTCTTAATTTTTTATAAAATCCGTCTTTCCCAAGATTTTCAAACGATGTTTTTTTTTAATTTAAAATATTGTACCTCTCTTCTCAAAGTGCCAGAAATTTATTCCGAATGGACTGATGAGTATTTTTTGTATTTTTTTGGCGTACTGTTTTCAATTTCTTCATCTGTCGTAACAAATTTAATTTCCCACAATAATTCGTTGTTGGAAAACACTTGTTTCGTTGTCATAAATGAACAATTGTAAATCTAACAATTTGTGTCAATTTATTGAGTGACATTTGTGTTAATATATCACTCAGCGCCGCGGGGGTTTTGCTCTCTTCAACACGCACTAATAATGTTTTTTTTTACTTCAATTTAACTGTTTTCAAAAATGGAAGCGATGGAAGCATTTGCGGCAAAATTTCTAAAGGTGTTTTCGAGAAAATAACAATGCCTATCACCACTTCCCCCCAATAATTTTTTGTGTAATCACATCAAAATCAATAGTTTTTTTATATTGACTTTTATTCGAAATTTTAGTACTGAGAGCTGTCATTTATTTTTTTTTAAACAATTTATATAATTTGCAAAAATACACAATAAAATTTAAATTAAAAAATCCCAGCGACTTTTTTTGCGATTTGCTTTGCATCTAAATAGTCATTAAATTAATTATATTTTAATAAATGGTTTCATATTTTTCAATTTTAGAAACGTAATTCTCACTATTAACAATGGTTTATTTACTTTATAAGTATATCACTACTATAAATACCTTAAAAACAAAAAAACTAAAATAATTCAAACAATAGATTGACTCAAGGATGTAGAATAGTGGGTGAAGCTTACACACATGAACTGGTTGCTAAGTTGTTAAATATTATAAACAATTCACTTTTGTAAGAACAAACTAGATCTGGTTATTTTGGTGATTTTTATAGTGTATTACTGACTTTTAGATACTTGGTTATATTGTAAACAAGGCTTTACAGTTTTGGGTTATGTTTGTATTATTTTAGGTTAGTTAGTTATTTACAAAATATTTAAGATATCACTATTCAAAATGAAATATGACAAATGATATTTTTTTAAATGACATATTTTATAATTTGACTTTTCATATTATTTTTCTATAATACCAACATGACATACAGTTTCAAAGGTGCAAACTGTTGAAAACAAAATTTCCCCTTAGTTTGTTCTTACAAAAGTGAACTGCTTATATATTACAATTTAAATTTCAATGGTTGTCTTTTTTAACTACCTTTGCTATAAATACAAAAAAATCCATAGCAAAATTAGACATAATTTAGCCATGAATTAAAAAAATAATTAATTTTGTCAAAAAAACGTATTTCCACATCAGTGTAACCAAAATATAAAGTTAAATGTTCATAACTAAATTAAAATATTACAGCTCCCAGTTAAATAATGGTAATAATTTAAATGTAACGACTTTAATTTATCCTGAATTCACCTAAAATTAATTTCGCAGACAACTATCATTTTGATGTTTCAGCAAAACTAAAATTTAAAGTTGGAAGTTAGAATATAGTCATTATTTCCATGAGTATTATGATCTATGAACATGATTTTATACTGGGAAGAATAGAGAATGGTTGTAGTAAAATGGGATATTGTGAAAAGTACATAAACAATTTTAATGTTTTGCCATAAAAACGTTGTTGGCAGAGAATGGCGCATAAACAGTTATGAATATAATCCGTGGCTGTTGAAGGTGTCACAGGCAAATTATGAATGACAGCCATGATTACATATTTATCCCGGTTACGAGTATTCCGATAAATATCTTTATCATTATTTATAATTTACTGTTAATAAACATGAATGAAAGTTTGGCACTAAATTATTAGATCGTCAAGGATGAAACTTGTAGTTAATAATATTGCCAACTTTAACAGCTTATTATTTGACATTGGCTTAATATTTTACCGTTCGTTTTTTTTTTTTTGTTGGAAAGTTACACATCGCCCCTGTTTAAAGAAAGAAATCTTTGTATGCTCTAAAAAATATCAAACACTTTTTTTAAAATTAATTTTGTTGAAAATGGAACGGTCGAAAATTTACACTATTATGAAGTGTGAGTTCTTACGTGGAACTACGGCCGCAGTAAGGGGGGGCGGAGGGGGCGATGGCCCCTAGTGCACTAAGGAAAAGGGCGTGGACGGGCTTGCTAAGAGGCGCGCTATTTGAGAGGTGAAGACCTTTTTTTTTTCTCGTCACTTGGATTTTGGGAGGTGAGGACATTTTTTTTTTTATTTACCAAGGGCGCCAAAACACGGCTCGGCCCCTAGCGCAAGTTTTCCTTACTGCGGCTCTGACTGTTACTACGCAGCAGATAATATCAAATTGGTTCGCCAAATTTCGTACAGGTAACTTTGACCTCACAAATGAGCCACGCTGTCGCCCAGAATCAAAAGTCAATAATAACTAAAGGTCACCGTTGAGTCTGACCCATCTCAGAATGCCTATGAATTATCGTTGAAGTTTGGTGTTAGCAAACAAACAATATTAACTCATTTAGCTCAAATCGGTAAAGTGAAAAAGTTGGATAAGTGGGTTCCACATGAACTGAATGACAAACAGAAACAAATCTTTTGGAAGCTTGCTTGGTGTTGCTTTCTCGTGACAAATCTGATCCATTTTTGAATCGAATTGTCACTTGTGATGAGAATTGGATCCAATATGACAATCGCAAACGTTCAGCACAGTAGTTGGATAAGGATGACTCACCAAAACACACTCTAAACCATAATATTCATCAAAAGAAGCTGATGGTGAGCTGTTTGGTGGTCTAGCGCAGGTGTAATCCATTATTATTTCATAAAACCTGGCTCATCGATCACAACAGAAAAATACTGCAACCAACTGGACGAAATGATGCAAAAACTTAAAGAAAAACAGCCTAGATTTGTCAACAAATCGACTCCTATCTTATTGCATGATAACGCTAGACCACGCACTGCATAAATTACTGTGGCAAAAATACAGGAATTGGAGTTGGAACTTCTTCATCATCCTCTATAGTCACCAGACCCAGCCCCCACTGACTACCAGTTCTTCCGCAATTTGGACAACTTTTTAATAGGAAAACAGTTTAATTCCGACAATGCTGTAAAACTGGCCTTCCAGGGATTCATTGACTCTCGTCCGCCAGGCTTTTATACCACCGGCCTGAATAAACTGCCGCTTAAATGGCAAAAGCGTATAGACAATATGGGTGCATACTTTGATGAATAAAATAATTCCTTATATTTGTAAGTTATCAATCAACTTTGCCTTTTTTTCTACAAATTTCATCCTTGACGACCTAATAATTTAAATAATTATGAACAGAACCTTTTTGCTTATCTACAAATACGAGGTGTAAAAAATGGATGTGAAGAGTAAATTTTCACACATTTCAGGGTTTTGTAGGTAATTAATAAGTAAAATAGGTGGAGCCCCTGTTGTATTAGACTGATTTTCTAAGATATAATGTAATCATAGGCTGAAGATGAAGATTAAAAATAATTAAATTTTTCCTAATTATTGTTTAGTTATGTCAATAACTAGTTAGATAACAACAAATACAAAAAGTCTTGACATGTAGGATTTTTATTAAATGAGTTATTTGAATAAAAGCGAAAAGTTGGGGGATGTAAAGTTAATGTCAAAATTGTTTCGCGGACCACAGTTTACCATAAGAACCGCTGCCCTATAATATAATAAATACAATAAAATATACACAAGTATATTCTTACTTTAAGATTTATTTATATTTCCGTAAATATAAATATTAAATGATGTATAATATTAATTCGTTTGTATTAAAAAAATGATTTATAACGAAGAATACAATATCACATTACAGAGACGGTGTATTAGTACAGATCCCCTACTGAGACTTTCCAAAAGCAATTTTATGAACTTGAACACTTTGACAAGCAATTAATTTTAAACTATTAGCTAGTAAACTCCAACATGTGGCTTAAACAAACTACCAACTACTTTAAACTTATCGAGATACTACCATCTTTATTGTTTAATAACACTTTATTGGTAATTGTGATGCGATTCTAAGTGTAATGTAATACGATAAAATTAATAGAGATTGCTAGTTGGAACATATTAGTAACTAGAAGCTTCAGATCAGAAGTGCCCAACCCGAGTCTCGGCTGTGGCAACACTTGTCCCGCCGAACCCTTAATTATGGTTCGCGAACCTTCTAATATTTTTTAATAATATAATATCATGGATAAAATTGTCAATTTAAGAATATACGAGGTCTGTTCAAAAAGTATCGCGAATTTAAAAATTCGCGAAATTGAAATTTTTTGTGGCGTTATGTTGGTACTCATGTCTCTCACTTATGCCGACAAGTTCGGCCATTTTGAATGTTCAGTTAATTTTTGACAGTTGCTTTGCTTGCACGTGTTTTGGCTCGTCTTCGATTTTTGCCTATACCAAAAACTGGATCCAATAATCTGTATCAAATTTTGTGTGAAAAACAAAATTAAGTGCGCGGACGCATTTCGAATGTTGACTGTGGCATATGGTGAAGCTGCCTTGGACCGAAGCAACGTTTATCGGTGGTACAAAATGTTCTCAGAGGGCCGAGAAGATGTGAACGACGAAGAGCGTGCCGGACGCTCGAGCACGTCAACAACAGACGAAAACATTGATGAAGTGAAGAAAATAGTATTGGCCAATCGTCGAATCACCGTTAGAGAAGTTGCTGAGGACCTAAACATATCGATTGGCTCGTGCCATTCGATTTTTACCAATGATTTGGGCATGAGACGGCTCGCTGCGAAATTCGTACCAAAATTGCGCGAATTTTGGGCCAAAAACAACACACTAATAATGCCGCAGCCACCGTATTCGCCAGATCTGGCCCCCTGTGACTTTTTCTTGTTCCCGAAACTGAAGAGGCCCATGAAAGGACGACGCTACGCTACGAGTGAGGAGATAAAGACGGCATCGAAGGAGGAGCTGAAGAAGATCACAAAAAATGATTTTTTCAAGTGCTTCGAGGATTGGAAAAAACGTTGGCACAAGTGTATAATATCTGGTGGGGATTACTTTGAAGGGAACAAAATAGATATTCATGAATAAATAAATAATTTTTGAAAAAACACAAAATTCGCGATACCTTTTGAACAGACCTCGTATGTGGCAAGAATATTTTCCCACTAAAAGCACTGATAGTCTAATTGAGGACCAAAGTTATTAAATTTCGTTTAGAGCAGTGGTTCACAATCACTGTGCCGTGGCACTTTAGTGTGCCGTGAGATGTTTGTTAGTGTGTTGCCAGATTTTGTAGGATAACTAAAATACTCGTTGACAGAACGGTAACTTAGAAAAATTTGAATCTATTGAAAAACATTGCTATGAGAAAATTAAACCAACAATTATTGAGCATTTGAATTTATTGGAGCAAAATATTGAAAAATATTTTCCAACTTTTCAAATGGAAAAATTTGACTGGGTCAGAAATTCATTTTTAACATATGATACATCAATTTTCGAAGTGACAATGAATGAAGAGGAAGAACTTATTTTTGTCTCTAGTAACAGAAATCTGAAATTAAAACATTCAGAAATATCGTTGAATACTTTTTGGATTTCTCTTCAAGAAGATTTTCCAGCCATATCAAGAAAAGCATTAAATATCTTAATACAATTTGCAACGTCGTATTTATGTGAATTTGGAAAACCAATATAAAATCAAAAAAAAAGATTAAGACTTGTAAATATGGAACATGACATGAGAGTTGCATTGTCCCCTCTCCGACCAAATATAAATGAAATTGTTCAAAAGCATCAAGCTCATATTTTCCATTGATATGCAATTAGTTGTGCTATTATGAAATATATACAGTGAATACTTTCAACTTCTACAGTAATTTCTAATTTCTTTTCTTCAGTCAGTATAGTTGAGTTCGTTTCCTTGTATGATTCAAATTGAGGCATCCATGGCGTTTAAATTTGGTAACAAGCCTAGATAGTGTAGAGGGATTCGCTATAGGACGATTTGGTTAAGCAGCCAGAGCCGCAGTAAGGAAAACTTGCGCTAGGGGCAGAGCCGTGTTTTGGCGCCCTTAGCAAATAAAAACAAGGTTCTCACCTCTCAAAATTTAAGTGATGAGAAAAAAAAAAGGTCCTCACCTCCCAAAATCTAAGTGATGAGCAAAAAAAGTCCTCTCCTTCACAATGGCGCCCCTTAATCAAGCCCGTCAGCGCCCTTTTCCTTAGTGCGCCCAGGTCCATCGCCCCCTCCGATTCCCCTTCCTTACTGCGGCTCTGTAAGTAGCACTGAACATAGCAGAAACTTCTCTCAAACTCATCTGAGAATTGTACCAAATTAGAAGCATGATTTTTTCGCCACTTGTGTATTTTTTTTTTAATGAAAAAGATGCACTTAATTCGCCTATGCAAATTAAAAGAAACGCAATTTTACATTGCTGTCAGATTTTAATTACCCTAGTAACGATATTACCTATATTGCAGGATAAAAGAAATTCACTGTATTATTTTATTGAATTAAATTTTTTGTTTATTATTTCATGTTTATTTATTATCATTTTACCATTTACATGTTACCATTTTTTAATTTTTTTTTGTTCTATATGTATCTATTAATTGTTAATAAAATTTATGTATTACATGTACAGACATCAGTAAGCTTATTAAAAATACCTTGGTGTACCGTCAAAGTTTTAAATAACTAAATGTGTTCCGCGAGAGAAAACAGATTGAGAACCACTGTTCTAGAGCATTACCTGCAATTAGGAAGTAAAAATAAACAGTTAGTTTACCCGTGAAATTTTATTTTAAAAAAATACCTCAACAAATTGGGGAAAAGGGAGAAGAAATGACTATGAGAGAAATTGTTATGGCTTGGAAGGAAAATGTAGGAAAAAAGCGAGGGTTATTTGCAAATTTTCATGGAGAGACAAAGAAATATAGGACCAAGAAAGACAAAACAGAATAGATAAAAAAAGGGACAATGAAGACTACTAAGAGATGCAAGTTCGAACGCTACCAAGATAACTGCAAGAAAATAATAAATATCAGAAAAAGATAGTCAGAAAAGAAGAAGGGAAGAAGTACTGGACAACTAGAAAATACCTGAGAACCCTGAACCATTTGAAACGCTGTTCAGAATTAGGCGGACAACCAACGCGGTTGGGTAGAATCTTGAAGGAAGTAGGAAACGACATAAAATGGTTGACGAGGATCAAAAAAAAGTCGGACACATACTCAAATAATGGCCAGGTACAACAATTGGCAATATTTTGCTTAATTTATTATGTGCGATATGTGCGAAATCATTCTTTTAAAGCATTTAGTCATGATCAGAGACCAGTTGTAGGATTACGATGGATAGAATTCTATTCTATTGTTATTGTTTTCTTTTTTTTAACCACAGAACAGGACTAAATATCCCAATTACACTGTGGCTCATCCATGCCCCAATTACATAAACATCCATGCCCTGACCAGGATTCGAACGCGGGACCTTTGGCTCGTGAAGCAGGAGCGCTACCTCTACGCTACCAAGGCCGACAATGTCTATCATTGCTGATAAAGCTATTCTATTGGTGGTCTACAAGTAATGATTGTTTTTTTGTCAACTATAGAATAGAATTCTATTACTCGTAATCTCACCACTGGTTTCCGATGACTGGTCGTCAGTGCTCAAGGACACTTCAAGATAAGAAAGCTAGATAATGGAAAACAAGAGAAATGTAAATAAGATCTGAGATGGAAAAGTGAACATCGGTCGTCCATAAGAACAGAATATCTAGCAATTATTTGTATTCAAAATACCTGGAAATACACTTGACAGAACAAGGGGGAGTTTCTTCAGTGTTTCCTATTTTCTTCGAAAGTATCTATGAATAGTTTTATGTGTTGTTGAGAATATTTCGAAGTGGTATTTAACGGAAACGGTCCCTAAGTGGCGGACTACGCATCTGCTAATAAACATGCAGTATATTTATGTCGCAATGTACAATGTAGCAGTTTCAAAGTGCAGACAGCCAAATGACACACGGTTACTTTTACAAGAAATTTCTTGGCACTCGCATAACGGAGACATTGTGTCAAATCTACAAGAAAATATGAAATATTTTACTTTTATAAAACATTTTATTAACTTACATAAACGTGAACTTAATTCTCTAGGATATAATAAAAGTTTGAAACTTACAATACGGAGATTTCTTAAAAAGATGTTTAACTGAATTTTTCAATACGAAGGAAAGTGACTACCAACATTTTATTACTGTTAAATACTCAACAGAAAAATTTTCAAAAAAAACGAGGAAACAACTATTGCTAAAAGTAAAAGTGATTTCATTCTATTTTACAAAATAAATTATCTCAAATAATAATAATAAAAAATTGATGTGAAGTATGAATATTCACACCTTTCAGGATTTTGTAGGTATTTAATAAATGTAAGAAGCCAACAGAATGCTGAATATGTCTAGGACAATTTTTTTTTTCTATAATCACATCTTAAGCAACAATTTTTTGATAATAATTTTTATTCGTTATTTGATTACTAAGAGTTTTCACTTAATATTTTTTTAATTAAATTTAAATAATTTGACAAAATTTCGTCCCAATAAAATTAAAATTAACAACCCCAACTATTTTTTCTGCATTTGCTTCGTATCTAAGTCTTCATTAAAGTAATAAGAAATGTTACAAAATACAGGTATTTTATTTCTACATTTTATTTTTCCTGTAAAATTAAATATTTATCTCAAAAAATTGATGTGAAGTGTAAATTTACACACATTTCAGGTTTCGCAGGTATATAATTAGTGAAAGCGGCATGCTGAGTGTGTAGGACAAATTTTACTTTGTAGTAATCACGGCAAAATAAACGATATTTTTTAAATAATATATCGTCTGTTAATCTAAGAGCTTTAAAAACAAATTGTATGTTATCATATTTTTTTGTTAATTGTAATTCGAATACCTAATACCATTATTTAGGTTTATAAATATGTGCAGTATTTTTTTTTTTATAGCAAGGTTCATTAAGATTTTGAAAATTGCGCCTATGGCTTCCATTGGTTATCATATGCTCTGCCCCTTTGGTTTCGTATACATGACACATAGAATCAAAATATAATTCCAACATTCCAACTGGTTATTAAATTTACGCTCTTAAAAAATAAATGCAACATTTGCTAAAATATAACTAGAATTTTGACAAAATAATTTAAAGAAAATAAAAATTGAAAATAAACAAAAAATAAAATTGCCTCCTCTGACAGGGAGCGAGCCTAGAATTCTGGGTAGCTAGCGAGTATGCTAACCATTGACGTAACACCATGATACGTCTTCTAGTCTAGTGTGTTACATAACTATAACTTTTGTAAATCATCAACCAAACAACACAAAAAATGCGTTATTTTCCGAAAACATAATCTGATCAAAAATTCCTGTTGTACTATTCTGGTTCACACAAATGTACATTACTTAGAATTTTTTCAGATTTTTAGTTTAAACCATCTGGGCTACAGGGTGTGGGACAAAATTTTTTTTGAACAATTTTGGCAAAAATCGCGTCAAAATAATTTATTTTACAAAAATAAAATTTTGATCGTTAATCCACGTACTAAGGGCTTGTATTTGATACCCTGCCCAGAATTTTAAAAAAATATATTTTTTTAGATGAGCAGATATTTGTTAATATTTTTAGGGGGATATATTTTTTAGATGTTTTAGTATTTTGTCCATGTGCGGGTCAAAAACTTGTATAAGCATGCCAAATTTCAACTCTCTAGGTTTAGCCGTTTGGCTACAATTTGTACCGAACAGACAGACAGACGGACGACAAAATGACGGTATAAGGGTTTTTTGGTCATACCTACAAAACCCTAAAAAGGTAAATGTTTCTAAATTTAAAATCTAGCTTTATGTAAATAGTATCAAGTAAAAACTAAGAATTCTGAAACAAGACAAGATATTTTGTTTACAACAATAAAACAAATATAAAATAAAAAATATTAATAAATGACTTAATTTTTTTAAATTTCAGATACCTATGTTTCACTATTAACAATGTGATATTTGATTTATAAGTATTTCACTATTATAAAAATTGTTTACTCCTCTTTGATACCTTAGAAACAAAAAACTAAAATAATTCAAACAGTAGTCAAACTCTATTTTCCTATAAGCATGGCTGGACTGGTCCGGCAGCATAACTGGAATTTTCCAGTGACTATACATTTTTCCTAACCTAACCTAACCATTGGCATCTCGTGAACCGTAAAAGTCGGTTAAATTGGAGCAAAGTTCCCCCAATTAGTTGGCCACTTTAATGATGTAATGATTTTTCGGAAAAGTGCACAGGTCACTAGATTTTGGTCGATTTACTTTTTGGCTTATAATGGTTGGTTTATATACGGAACAAGAATAAGGAATAGGAAATCAGAATAGTACACAAGATTTAAAACATGGCTGCGCCGTATATCGGTTTATGTAGGAATGAAATTTAACTTAAACATAAAAATAGTTGGTAACATTCAACATTTTATTCTTATTTCAAGAATAAGACACGATAAGCCTGCGCACAGCAATCAAAATGTCTGCCGTAATAAAGTTTGTTCAACAGATGTTTTTCAGTTGTGATCAGAGGGTTGTAAACAACAATAAAATGTTTTTAACGGTAATAAACGAATTTTTTTTAATGGTTATATGAATCAGAACCTCTCAAGTGACAAACGTTAAACACAGGCCAACGCAAGTACACAGGCGCAGCGACGAAATTTTATGTCCTATATAAACGGTTTAATATTTTTTATTCTTGTGTACTATTCTTATTTCCTATTCAAGTTTCTATTTGCGCGTTCTACGTAATAGGCACTTTTTTACGAAGAATTTACAACCTTTCTCAAAATTTTTATAGCTCGTATCATTTTCGAGAAATTCATACTACTTTTCTGAACTGAAAATTAACTGAGAAATTAATATCTATTGATAGGCTTACCATACGTCCCGGTGTGACCGGGATTGTCCCGCTATGAAGGTATGGTCCCGGCGTTCCGGCCAGTTTGTCATTTTGTCCCGGATATTTCGTAAAAATTAAAAAGTGCAAAATATACACGCAGTACAAAATGTGCAGCGTCGGAAAGTGGCGATTGGACAACTATAGGCTATTCCAAACGTTTAGGCGGAACTAGATTTTGAAATCTAGTAATTTTTATCTATTAATTCGGACTTAGTCATTTTGTTTAAGTTTTGTAAATCATATTCACATTGCAAATTCTAGCTTAAATTGATTGTCATTATAAAATGTCCTTTTCATTGCATTTGAATTTTTTGTCATTCTTAATAAAAATTTTCCCTTTATTTATTTTTTTGTCTTCAAAATATAGAAAAATGTATAAAAATTTTTGACATATGTCAATCGTTTCCATGGTTTTACTGTTGGAATTTTAAATTTTCACATACCAAACGTGAAACGTGAAATAACCCAAGCACGGTCACTTCTCGTGACAACTTAAAAGAACGAAATTTCCATTTAGTTCCGCCTAAAAGTTTGGAATAGCTTATAATTAAAATTAACAACGAATTTTTAAAGAAATTTCACGCTAGTGATAAATATTAATATTTTTTAATAATAAGTTATGTTCAATAGGGGATACGCATAAAATTTATATTTCCTTAAAACTACATTTTTTTGATATGTTAATGTTAGTTATATCACCTAACAAAACAAAAATCACATTTTAATTAATATTATAGCCAAATTTTTTAATTAAAATATTGTAAATTTGAAATAAGCCGACCACGGCGCGAAGGTTGCCGAGTAAATACGACTGCGACTGCTGGGGTTTGTCGTCACAGTTACAGACTAAACATAATCTTTACGTGTGTATATTGTAATGTTCGAGAGTTTTGTATTTGTTTTTAAATAATTTTTCACGTATTTATTATTAAAATAATTTATAAAATATATGTACTCACATTAAAATGGTCTTCACAAACATAAAGTTTACTTTTTTCTGAAATATCGGTTTTATTTCGCCTCATAGCTTTCAGTCACAAATTTCGCCTTTTCTGTTGTTTTTCGCCATCAGGTAATGATATAAATTGTTTTTTTGGATTTCTAATTGAACTATTTGTGCACATCGGTACTAAACAATATTTTCGACTATGTTTCGAAGTACTGGGGCCTGGATCTTCCATATTTTATATATTTTAATATAAAATTTAATTCGGTAAACATGTATAAATTGTTTTTATAGAATTAAACTTTATTTTAATTAAAATCACTCTAACTTTACATAAAAGTTATACAAGCAAATAAGTTCACGACATACTGTGTAGGCTGTACGCAGTACACTTAGTTGGGGTATGACGTCACATGTCGTTTTCGCGCGCTACATACATTTATGATTTTTTAAGCCTTCAAATTAAAAAAAAAAGAAATGCAAAACTGTTTTTTATGTTTATATGCAACAAGAGGAATATAATTTAAAAAAAATTAAAATCATGCCTATCCCCTATTAAAAATTATTGCAACGTAAATTTTGATTTTTGTTAACCACTCCGTTTTTTATCCTTTTTAATCATAAGTACTAGCGTAGAAGGCGTTACTTTCTGTTTTTAGCAAATTCTCAAATTGTCCCGGTTTGAGTAAAAAATATTATGGTAAGTCTATCTATTAATATACAAAATTTCAACAATATTGGTCTCATATTTTATTTTTACCATGTAATATAATATGAAAAGCATTACAAGCCTTTTGTTGCTAAATTTAGACTGGAGTTATATATAAAATTGAAAGTCAATAAAGCAAGATACACGCGCAATCTAACTGTAAGAATTCTCGTACAAATTTTATCACGTCTGTTTCCATTCTGCATAGATATTTGAGAAAGTAAAACTGATTCAATAATGTCGAAACCTGATCTGTAGAGATTCGCTGATACAAGAAGCAGACGAATTTTCTGGCAAGAAGTACGACACAAAATTGAAAGCTAAACTGTTCAACGTCTTTGAATATCTCTTCTCGTCTCGACTCGTCTCGTCATAGTCGAACAGATGTCACTGATAACCATAATTAGATTTCGTTTCCACAATGTATCGATTTCCAAACCAATCAGATTAGAGATGAGCTCAAGATATGCTCAATAAAGTTGATGATTTTATTAGATCTGTTCGTTTGCTTAATAATGCAGAAAAGAGTAGATAATTTAAGGAAGTAGGAAATTTCAGTTTTTGAAGATATAAAAAATTGATGTAAAGTGATAATTTTCACACATTTCAGAGTTTTATATGTATTTAGTAAGTGAAAATAAATTGTAGGTTTATATTAAATATCATAAATTTCGATAATCTTTGAAAGAATAAATCACGTGCTTCCATCTAGAAACTTTTTTATTTTATTTAAAACCAAACAGAGGCACATCCACTGCCATGATGATTAGTGCCCGTACATTATTTATTTACATTATATTTTGTGTTTATATTATTATGAGATAATATTACAATACAGAATATAGATTTGTGTCTAATAAAAATTCGTGAAAATTTGGTTTTCCGCCTTGTCACTGAGAGCTTCTTGTAAGTTGTCAGGTATATGGTGCCGTTGTCCAATCGTCTCGTATTTTGTGCAGTCTAATATAATATGTTCGATTGTCAATCTTGTGTTACACTCGTCACAAGTTGGTGGGTCTTTTCTTTCAAGTCTGTACTTGTCTGTCAGTCTGGAATGTCCAATTCTCAGTCTAGTCGTTGCTATTTGCTGTCTTCTTGTCCCTTCGAATTTCTATTTTTTTTATGTCTTCTTTTATTCACCGTAGTTTGTTGTTTCTTAGTTCTTGCCATTTTCGTTCTTCTTTTAGTATTAGTCTTTTACCAATTTTATTTGTAAGGTCAGTTGCTTCAATAGTTAGGTCCAAGGGTGGTTCCTTTTGGGTGGCTTCTTTAGTAGCAATATCGGCTTTCTCATTGCCTTGAATACCAATGGGTGAAGGAATCCAAATAAGGTGTACTTCTATACCACGGGTTTTAAGATAGTGAAGCTTTTCTTGCAGTGATTATACTAATGCATTTTTTAAACAAAGCTGTTCAGTGCTTGTCAGTACACTCAAAGCATCCGTGAATATAGCGAATTTGTTTTGTTTTTTTTTTTTTTTTTGAAACTTACAAACGTACTTGAGATGCTTTTGCAACAAAACCCAGCTATAATTACCCGGTTCTCCAATCAATAAATGCTGAAAGCACGATGTTAAAAATCAATAACTTGCGACATAATTATCAAATCAAAAATTTCTGTTGTACTATTCTGGTTCACATTAATGTGCATTACTCAGAATTATTTTACTCTAAGATTATCCCCTGTGGGTTTTAGGGTGTAGCACCATAGCTTTTTAGCACATTTTTGGCCAAACTCATGTTAAAATAAAAAAATTAAAAAAGACTGTGTTCCTTGATCTACGTCTTAAAAGCCCTCTTTTGATACCACACATAATTTTTAAAAATGTATTATTTTTTTCAACAACACAAAAAAGATATATTTATATTTATATAGGAATAGATTATTTTTAAATAGTGGTTGTTAATAGTTTTAAATAAAATAAAAAAATGCCGGGACGTTTCGCGTTTAATAAGTTAACGCATGTTTAGCTTGTGACATATAGTAGTCATATTTCCATAAAAAGATAAAAAATCAGAAACATCAAAGAAAATAAGGAAAATATAAAATATTGGCACATCACCTGATAAAATCGAACAATATAATTTATTTGTCAAAATATACAGTTAATTAAACGCGAAACATCCCGGTAATTTTTTGTTTAAAACTCCTAAAAACGACAATTTAAGAATAACCTATTCATTTATTATATTTATGTACGTATATACAGGGTGTTTGTTTGAAACACCTCACCTCGAATAATTCCTTTATTATAAGAGATACAAAAAGAAAAATTCAGCAGAAAAGTTAAACTAGACAAAAGGGCTCACTTAAAAACTATAATAAGAATTCTACATCACTTCCGGTTTCAGCGGAAATTGTTTCAACTTTTTATCTATGTATATAGGGAATCGGTACTTTTTTTTTTTTTTTTCTTTTTTAAATGTACATTAAATCAGCTTTACAAGTATATCAAAATATCATACTTTAATTTTAAATATTTCAAAATGGCGACCATTTACTTACAAAATAATAAATAACATGCAAATCGTAGAAACTAAATTATAAAAAGATATAACATTGTGTAACTAGGAAAATCCATAAAACGAAATATGACTAAAGTTAGTAATAAAGTAAGGAAAATTTACAAAGTTAAATATGACCGCCGTTGTTATCCACATATTTTCTCATTCGTAATAAAAACATCTTCCATTGCATTTAGAACTGTATACTATTGAATTTTCCTGATGGTTGTTCTTACCCTATGTTCGAAGCCTTCTAGACTTTACCTTCAGAATATCTTTCTTGGTACAGTTGCTGGGCCCTAACAGAATTTATTTGACATTCACTGAATGTCAGAACCATATCTGTTATTTCTTCATTTGAATAACATACGTAAGCGATAATTACAAACGATTTGATGTTACCACCTTTAATATCAAACTCGTACTAACAGATAAGAAAATTTGCAGGTTTTATTTGATTTTTTTACTTAACAAAATCATTTTCAAAGCTTGCTATGTTTAACTTTGTACGATTTATGTTATTTTTTATTTTGTAAATAAATGAAATGGTTAAATTTAAAGTACGATATTTTGACATCCTCGTAAAGCTGATGTACTTTCAAGAAAAAAGTACCGTTTCCCTATGCTAGATAAAAAGTTGAAACAATTTCCGTTGAAACCGGAAGTGATGCAGAATTCTTATTATAGTCCTTAAGTGGGCCCTTTTGCCTAGTTTAACTTTTTTTCTGAAGAATTTTTTCTATCTCTTAAAATAAAGAAGTTATTCGAGGTGCGGAATTTCAAACAAACACTCTGTATATCATAACGTAAGGAGTAAAGAAAATTTAATTATTCCGTCTATCAGGCTTGAGAATTCTAAAATTGGTCCTACCCAGTCTGGAAGAATTCTCGACATTAAGAAATTAAAACTAAAATTGATAAATGTGCTTTTGGAAAATTGGTTGTATTCTGTAGATCAGTGTTTCTCAAACTTTCGACAGTTGCGGGCCACTTTCAGAATTCTACGCTAACCGCGGACCACTAGCATCAAGAAAAACATTTTATTTTGCGAAAAGGCCCGACAGTCATTGAAAGCGAACAACTTTTGCATTTTTACAAACATTAATAAAATCAAATATCGTGTAGTGATTAGATACCTGTTTTTGAAAAAGTAGACGAATGGTGAGATCAACACCGAATTGAACGATGTTTATGGGGACTTTGCACGTTCGATATCAACAATTGAATATTGGACAGCTGAATTTAAACGCGGTCGTAAGAGCATTTTTGATGATGAGCGTCCAGGCCGTCCAAAAGAGGTCACCACGCCAGAAATGGTCGATAAAATCCATGGAATGATAATCGACGATCGACGAATGACTAAGCGCGACATAGCTGAGGCTGCGGGCATCTCAACCGAACGAATGCTTAACATTTTGCAAGAATATTTTACGGGGAATGAGGAAACTTTCTGCCAAATGGGTGTCGATTTGATCTCATTTGAAAACAAACGCGATCGTTTGACCGCAGTAAGAAGGACTTTTTGTAATCAGAGACCAAGGAACAGTCGAAACAGTGGACTGCTCCCGGCGAATCGAAGCCGAAAAAGGCGAAGGTGGGTCTGTCGTCCAACAAAGTCATGATCACAGTTTTTTGGGATGCGCATGGTATCATTCACATCGACAACCTGGATAAGGGCAAAGCGATCACAGGCGTATATTATGCTGAGCTGTTGGATCAATACGACACCACTTTGAAGCGAAAGCGGTCGCATTTGGCGAAGAAAAAAGTACTGTTCCACCAGGACAACACAACGATCTACAAGTACCCAGTCCATCCTCAACCATCATATTCGCCAGATTTGACCCCCTGCGACTATTATTTATTTCCAAACTTGAAGAAATGGCTCGGTGTTAAGACATTTGGGTCGAATGGGGAGGTCATCGCTGAAACAGAGGTCTATTTTGAGGGCTTTGAGAAATCATATTATTCGGAAGGCATCGAAAAATTGGAGAATTGTTGGACGAAATGTATTAATACTAACGAATTTTTTTGTGTGCGGACCATCAAGAACTGACCCGCGGACCCACAGTTTGAGAAACACTGCTGTAGATGTTTTTTTTTTTCTGAAATAGGTCTAATTATGTCTAATAATTTTTCTAGCTTTTTAAAATTAAGCTATAATTTGTATTATCTATTTATATTAATTATGTTTTTGACTCGTGAAAACAATATCTGTCGTTGAATTAGCAACAATAAAACATTATTATTATTATTATATTTGTATATGATCCGTAACCTATTGATTTCTGATAGTATTCATTTTATATATTTTTTCACTATCAGTTACATTTCTGACATGCTGTTCGGTTTTGTTTATTTTATTTTTTTTTCTGTAACATACATGAGGAGTAACATCATTTTCTCATTTTCCCATTTATCATAGGCGGACAGAAGCGGCAGAGACGTAGGTCTGCGCGTCAAGTCCAGTATACGGCCCGTCAAATTCAATACGCGACACCAGTAAATAGAATTTTCCACATAGACGCTTTCACCTGTCTCAACAGTCGCCATTAAAATACGAGACATTGCCACTGTAATACGAGATACTCGAATATAAAAAAATTTCGAAAAATACCTTTTGACGTGGTTATAAATAAAAAAAATATAAGATATATCACAATGAAAATGTATGTGCAGAATAAAATATAATTCCAAAAATTATGTGTTGACTCAAGAATTAATACTTACAATAAATATCTGTTTATACAGGGATAATAGGAACGGTCGTAAATAAAATTACAATCTATACATCAAAATTTGCGGAGAATTTTTATCTATCTAATAGAATACGAAGGCTACCTTTTAAGTTGTTTTTTGGAACAAACTGTTTCATTGCTTTTCAAATTATTCGCTTTACCAATTCTCGAAACATTTTTTCCATTCTGAAGTTGGTATCTCAAAAACATGGTTTTCGAAGGCTTCAACAGCTTCTTGAGGTGATGAAAATCGCTGTCCACACATTTTGTGTTTGACATTGGGGAACAAAAAAAAAAGTCGGTAATGGATAAATCAGGTAAATACGGGCAATGAGACATTAATTCGATGTTTTTCTCCTTCAAATAATCAATTATTTGTCGTCCTGTGTGGTAATTTGCATTGTCATGATGAAGAATGATGCGACGTTTTTGGTTGTTTTTCCTGATTTTGTCGATGATTTCTGTCAAACAAATTGTTGTATATATATTCTTTATTCCCTAGGCCTTGCGGCGTTCAGGGTATTAACCATTACAAAAAAATAGAAAAATCAATCCAAAAATAAATAACCCAGGGGGGATAGTCCGATTGCTTCTCAGGATATGGTGTGGCAGAACCATAGCTCAGCCAAAACTATAATTTGAGCTAATTTAGCAAACTACAATTCAGATAAATCCAAACTAACTAAATTGTTGTATACCATTCAGCATTAACTGTTCTCCGATCCTCTGAAGGAATGGTTGCGACATGTCTAGTACAACCGAAGAAACAAGCAATCATTTTCTTGGAAGTGCTTCATGAACGAACAACTTTTGTGGGTTTCGGTAAATCCAAGTTTCGTCGCCTGTAACGAGGTTGTATACAGTTTTTGAGTTTCGGTCAAATTATGCGGAATCCATCGGGAACAGATCTGTTTCACAGCTAAATGTTCATGCAAAATCAAATGTATTGCAGTCTGCGATATGCCAAAGGATGCCTCTATCTCACGCTAAGTCACATGCCGATCTTCTTCAATCATTTTGCGCACAGCAACGATTTTTTTTTTGAAACACAACCGATTTTGTTTGACCTTTACGAGATTCATCACTGACGGACGCACGACCACAACGAAATTCTGCAAACCAATTGTAAACAGACTTTTCTGACGGTGCTTAATTAGCAAAAATTGAACGAGGCGAATCTATGCATTGTTGTTGAGTTAGGCCTTTACTAAAATCGTAAAAAATCATCCTTCCACCTTCACGAGTAATATGCATTTTTTACAAACTTGTTTTCTTTAAACGATCACTGTCAACAAACTACTTAGTTAATTTACAAGCTGCCACTGATTTTCACAATAACAAATGTCAAATTTTACGAATATAGTAATGACACATTTCAATATTCACCTTTAGTGGTCGTTTGTAAAAACATAAAAGGTAACCATAATTTTAATAATAAATAAAAATAAAAATAAAATATAAAAAATTAAAAGAATACTGAGAAACTTCTCGAGTATATGTGTGTAAGGAGCCTATAGGCGAAACGCCTACTCCTATACGCCATGATTCAACCTATTGTTTGAATTAGTTTAGTTTTTTGTTTTTAACTAATCAAACAAGAATAAATCATTTTTAGTAGTGAAATACTTATAAAACAAATAACACATTGTTAATACTGAGAAATACGTGCATGAATTGAAAAAAATTAAGCCATTTATATTGATACTAGCAAACCCGTTGCCAACAACGTTGGCAAACTGATATCGAATAAAAATCAATATACATAAGATGTATATAAAATGTGCATGATTCTGCGTATATTAACGATACAAAAACATTTCTTGATTATACTTAGGAAATCCTAAAAAGCTGCTTAATGCGTGTCGATTAAAAATTAGTGTCGGGCTGGATACAGCCCGCGGGCCATATTCTGGACATCAATGGTATGGTTTTCTGATTATACCTAGGCAATCCTAAAAAGCCGCTCAATGAGTGTCGTTTAAAGTTTAAAAATTAGTATCGGGCCGGAAATGGTCCGCGGGCCATATTATGTTGCGTAACATCAATTCAACATACAAAACACGCCCTTAACACAATATTCTTCCGTCAAGCCACCGTATTTACTGACTGCATAGCTCTGGTCACTGGTCACGGTAAGCGACCTGCTTTGTCGAGTACGTTGTTTCCCAGCACTCAGTTCGTGACCGACCGCATGCCTCAAGACCCGCTAGCACCCAGGAACTTAGCGTTACGTTAAGAAAGAAATTTGGGCTTTTATATATATATAGTTGAATGTAAATAAGAATTTTTATTTCTCCTTATATATATAAATATATATATGTGTGTATATCATTATCATTAACAATGATACGAAAATATAATGTGCAATATTGGGACACCCGAGCTAGAAGGGGGCCCTGTGGGGCCGGGAAACTATTTTTTAGAGTAGAGCCTTACTACTAGCGCTGTCAGAAGTGGATGCTGACGGAACCAAAACCGATTCCAATATATATATATATATATATCTTGTAAAAAAATAGTTTCCCAGGCCCCCACAGGGCCCCCTTCTAGCTCGGGTGTCCCACTATTGCACATTATATTTTCGTATCATTGTTGATGATAATGATATATATTCGCAACAGCTGCTAAATTTGAGAATGAACTTCAAGTCAATAACAAATAACAGAATGCATTTTTAACAGTACTTTTTTCTTTTATTCTCTTCTTCTCACATTTTATATAAAGAATTTAGGTTACTCGATGCTAATTGTATCATGCAAATCACTTAAAAAAACATAAAACAAAGTTGAATTTACTCTGTCGATATGACGTTGCATTCTCGTTGAAACAGTTTTTGTTCCGCAAACAAAAAACTTTTGATACATTGTATAAAATTTGTTATGTTCTTTTACTAAAAAGATAAAACGTTTAAGATAAAAAAAAGTCTACAAAAAAACTAGTTTAAACTTCAGACTCAAACTCAATATCTCTGCAGTGTTGAAGAATTTTTTTTAACAAAGTTTTTTTGCTTTTCATCTAGGTAAGCAAAACCCAGATGTTTAGAAAGAAGGAAATAGTAAATTATTCATCGAAACGTACGAGCACAGTTGTACATTTTTTAACTAAAACATGTATTATTAAAAGTTAGTTCAACTTATTAAAGTACTGTTGGTTTGTGGCAGAGTTTCTCAACCGAAACCTCGCGAAATATTGCGATCATTGAAACGTTACGAAGGATTCCAAGAGAATTTGATGAACCAAAAGATATTATTCAATGCGTGAAGCATAATATTCAAGTAGCCTTCAAATTGAGTTTAAGATCTATTCTATCATGTACGAAACTCAAATCTGCCCTAACCAAACACTGTGTCTACTCTATTCCTTACCAGTGCGGGAAACATTACATTGGCCAGACTTGCAGACCTTTACATGTGAGGGTCAACGAGCATAAGAAAAAAGTTCAGCAGAGCGAAATTTACAATTCCAAACTGGCCGAACATGCTTGGGAAATGAACACTATTTCTAATGGAAAGATGATAAACCCTTAATGTATGAGGAAAACAAGTTCAAAAGAAAATTGAAAGAGTCTGCTTTGATCGAAAACTCTGAAAAGGCTGTCAACCAAGCTAGCATAGAATTTCCTCAACTCTGGTTGTCTATTATTCAAAACAACGTTTCTAATCCTCTGGTCGCTAATCCGGTAATACACAACTCATTACCACACAATAATGTGACAAACCTTAATCCGGTCGCTATTCTTCTGACCCTAACTACCCAACCAATAGCGACAAACCTATAACTTGGTCCCACTCTTACAATACCCGGTAAAAAAAGTAAATTGGAATGTTTATCACTCTCGTGATCGCTGAAGACGGAAACAGATCGTTGAGCAGTTTCCAAAACGTCCGAAATAATTTTATATACCTCATGAACTATTATATCTTTTTGATACTAATACTCATTATATTGTACCATTCTAGCCTAGTACTATCAGCAATGGCAAACGTCCAAAATAACGGTGTCCGCATTAATATTGGACCATTGCATCAAATGAAAGCCCTTAGTACGTGGATTAACGATCAAAATTTTATTTTTGCAAAATAAATTATTTTGATGCGATTTTTGGCAAAATTGTGCAAAAACAATTTTGTCCCACACCCTATAGCCCAAATGGTTTAAACTAAAAATCTGAAAAAATTCTAAGTAATGTACATTTGTGTGAACCGGATTAGTACAACAGGAATTTTTGATCAGTTTATGTTTTCGGAAAATAACGCGTTTTTTGTGTTTTTTGGTTGACGATGCACAAAAGTTATAGTTATATAACACGTTAAATTGTAAAGCGTATCGTGATCTAGTGGTTACGTTGCTCGCTAACTACACAGACTTCTTGTTCACTACACAGGTTCGTTCCTTGCCTGAGGAGTCAAATTTATTTATTTATTTTTTTTCATTTTTATTTTGTTCAAATTAATTTGTCAAAATTCTAGTTATATTTTGGCAAATTTTGCATTTAATTTTTAAGAACGTAAATTTAATAACCAATTGGAATTGTTGGAATTATATTTTCATTCTATGTGTCATGTATACGAAACCAGAGGGGCGGAGCGTATGATTTAAAACAACCAATGAAAGCCGTAGGCGCAATTTTCAAAATCTTAATGAACCATGCTATATAAAAAAGATACTGCACATATTTAAAAACCTAAATAATGGTATTAGGTATTTCAATTAAAATTAACAAAAAAATTGTTTAACATAAAATATGTTTTTATACTCTTATATTAACAGACGATAAATTATTTTAAAAAGATCGTTCATTTTGCCGTGGTTACTACAAAGCAAAATTTGTCCTACTCACTCAGCATGCCACCTTCACTTATTATATACCTGCGAAACCCTGCAATGTGTGAAAATTCACACTTCACATCAATTTTTTAATACATAGTTGACAGGTTGAGAAAGGCTGGTTGAAAGAAACACTATTTACTTCTGGAGACACAGTTTTTCATTGGCGAGACAGAATTGTTTCATATTTTATTTGACGGTTCTTTGTTTGACGGTTAATACCCTGGAAATCAGTAAGTTTCAGGATTGAAACTGAAAGTTTTTTACCCAATAAACTCCTTGCTTCTTTATTAGATGTTTTATTGCTACGAGAAATTGTAAAAGAGAATTTACATAATATTTTCTTTGTTTTCACAAACGACTTTGGCAAAAACATGGTGTTGTTTTCCAAACTTTCTTTTGTGTTTTAAGGTAAATAACCTTCATTATTAGATTTTCTAAAAGTATCATTAATTTTGCCACGATTGTTAAGAGATTATGTCTAAAATAAACAACCATATAAATCAAATATAAAAACTAGCTACGGTTCTCGTATTTCGTTCGGGATGCTATCATAGATGATTTTTTTAATTAATCCCGAAATCCTGGGAACATGAATTTTTTCCGGGATTGCAGTCCCGTTATAAACGCCATATGTTCCTCGCCTAAATATTTTTGCTCAAGAACTTCTGATCCGATTTTTCATGCGTTCATGTTTGTTTGTTTTTTTTTCCTATGTGTAGCTATATCAGCTGATCAAGATTTCGGCTGCGTTTTATTAAAATCGGTTCAGTATTTCCAAAGTTATAATAAAATTTGTGTGTGACGGTGATAAGAAATTCATGTTTTCCGTTCATATTTAAGACTTTTTCTTGAAATTATCAGCATTAACATACGTTTTGTCAGCGGTAAGGTTGGTATACAATTTATACACTAATCAGAAGTCGCAGAATCAAATCCTGAATATAGCTGGCGTTGTTTTGCGGAGTCTATGCATCTCGCATGGGCTATTCTATGTAGTGTGTTCATGTGTCAGTTCTAGCAACAATTTTTCTCTTCTAGCGCCTAATAATAAAACTAAAATCATTGTTTATAAAGAAGCTATCAGATCCTGTTCAGTTTAATCCTGGCCTTTCTCATGTTTATAGTATTGTTTTTTGTCTTGCCACCTAATTACCTAATCACGAGTAGGTATGTTTAAGATAAAAAAAAAAAATTAGGTCAGTAATAACGAACAGTCTCCGAGCAAAGCCGGGCGCGGCATTTAATAAGTACATATATTTGTATAGAAATAAAAATTTATATTTTTGTTCCAAACAAAAATAAGAATATCATATTTTTTGCAACCCCCTCCCTTCATAAATTTATGGGTACGCTAATGAGGATGTGTATATTTGAACGATCTTTTGGTGCCCCAGACACGTGGCGCCCGTGGCCTATTCCCCTCTTGCCCTTCAGCCTTTCGCCGCTTCTGTATGCTGCACAACCCTTTGATTTACCCTACACAATTTTAATAGAAAATAAACAATGTAAAGGTCTTTTACCTTTAAATTATAAAGAAATTACAGCAGACAACAATTAAGTTATAAAGCACAACTTTATGTAAATAATCAGACAAAGATGTATTCTGTGGAAATTAACAAAGCATAAAATAATTAATGATTGTAAATCAGATACAGAGTACAGAGTGATTATTTAATGGCGAGACGACGTCACTGGAAGTTTTAATAATTTGCCGTTTCATACACATCGTAGCAGGCGATTATGCGCGCATGCGCATAATCTTTTTTCTTCATAATCATAGTTATTATAGTCATAGTATTCACCAGTATTTCTGCTAGAAGGCATGTGAAATTCGGTGACGTCGTCTCGTCATTAAATAATCACTCTGTATTTTCTGTCTCCTAAAACACATAAAGCGCCAAAAATTGCCAGCTGAGGCGAGTTCACAGGGTAGTTCCTGGCGGGGATGTAGAAGGTGCTCCCGCACCTGAGCGACCGAACCCATGGGCGATCGTCTACAAACCGTTTATGTTGTGGCAAATGACGTGTTTGGACTTGATAACGAAATAGTAGGTTTTCCACTTCTACAAAGCCTTTAATTATTTTGGAGTTTAAAGTAAAAAAATTTATGTGAAGTGTGAATTTTCACACATTTCAGGGTTTTGCAGGTATTTAGTAAGTGAATGATGATTATTTTGGATGCGAAAACAAATTTTATATTAAAATATTTTTTTTGTTAATTTTAATTCGAACGCCTCATACCATTATTTAAGTTTCTAAATATGTGCAGTATTTTTTTTTATATAGCAAGGTTCATTAAGAATTTTAAAAATTGCGCCTCTGGCTTCCATTGGTTGTTATAAGTTCCGTCCCTCTGATTTCGTGTACATTGAAACAGAATTAAATTATAATTTAAACAATTTCCACTGGTTATTAAATGCATGCTTTTAAAAATTAAATGCAACATTTGCCAAAATATAACTAGAATTTTGAAAAAATAATTTAAACAATATAAAAATTAAAAAAAAAAAAACAAAAAATAATATAGTCTCTTCTCACAGGGTTCGATCCCTTTCGGATCGGGTTACTTGGTTGAAAAATCAACGACTAATACCACTACACCAGCATACACGTTCCAGTATGTCGTGTTACAAAGCTATAACTTGTGTACATTATTAGCCAAAAATCACAAAAAATGAATTTTTCTCCAAAAACATAATCTGATCAAAAATTCCTGTTGTACTATTCCGGTTCACACCAATGTACATTACTTAGAATTTTTTCAGATATTTAGTTTAAACCATCTGGGCTACAGGGTGTGGGACAAAAAATTTTTTGCACAATTTTGGCAAAAATCGCTTCAAAATAATTTATTTTGCAAAAATAAAAATTTGATCGTTAATCCACGTACCAAGGGCTTTCATTTGATACCCTACTCAGAATTATAAAAAAATATTTTTTTTTTCGATGAGCACATATTTGTTTATATTTTTAGGGGGATGTGTTTTTTAGATGTTTTAGTATTTTTCCTATGTGCGGGTCAAAGAGTTGTATAAGCATGCCAAATTTCAACTCTCTAGGTTTAGCCGTTTGGCTACAATTTTTACCGAACAGACAGACAGACAGACAGACAGACGACAAAATGACGGTATAAGGGTTTTTGGTCATACCTACAGAACCCTAAAAAAGGGGCCTTACGAGTCCCCATTTTTGATTTAAATCGTGAACGGCGAACTTTACAAATAATTTGATATTCGCGTGACTGTATCTTAAAAACTATAATATGTAGAGACCTGCGGTTGGAATTTTTATAATCCTGATGTCCTATAAGGCATTAGGTCACATATTGAAAAAAAAATATATATATATATATATTTTTTTTTTCAAAATTTCAAATAATTCTATCTTGAAAACGGTAAAAGATAAAGACCTGCGGTTGAAATTTTTGAAACCTTTGTGCCTTGTGTAGTTTAGTTAAAATTAGGCCTTAAACACCTAATTTTTTGAATTGATATGACTGGTTAAGCTAAACCATTGAAAATGATTAAAAATCGAAAAAAGCTTACGATTTTTGGCCATTTTCAAAGGTTTTGTTTAACGATTCGTATTTATTGTAAAAGTTGGGTTATTAAGGTTCCATTTTTTTTTTTTTTTTAGACTAAACAATATACGAAGATTTGAAAAAATCAAACCACAGTTCTCTATATTTTATTGTTCTAATCCTAAAATTTTTTGAAATTTCAACAAAAAAAAAGATAAATCAAAAATTTCTCAAAAATTTTTTTGTTTCGGATTTTCTTTAAAATGAGTCTTAATGCTCTTTAAAACCTCAGCATTTCAAAAATTTCAACCGCACGTCTCTATCTCATTTAGGTTTGATATAATGTCTTTCGAAAATGAAATATTTACAAATTTTCAAAATTACACGAATCAAAAAGGCGTTAACTAAGGAGGGCTCTTTTATCTAGTTAGAGAAATGCCGATAGATTCAAAAAATTCAAAGCGCAGGTCCCTATCTTCTTGGTTCATAAAATAGGATTTTTTAATACTTAAAAAAAATGGTTATAAAAACATTATTGTAACTTAGAAAATAATTTTTTACTGATTTCAACACCTCTTTTGCATAATTTGGAATGGGAAATAATTTGTTGGTGTAAAATAATTTTCCCAAACTTTTGTCAGAATTATCTTCTTTAATAAACAGTGGTGTTTAAGTTCTTTGTAGCATTTAAAAGCTCTTAAAATTAGGTGAAAATACGACGAAACAAATTAATGTTATGTAAAGTTTTGTGCTCCATCTCTTAGCCTGGCCCACAACAACGTGCATAAAACTGAAACAAAACATAAATTCCTTTCATGAAATGGAAAACCATCACAGTTAAAGTCATCATAATTTATAAGTTATTTAATTTAAATTTGGCGACAGAAAATATATTAAAATATAAAATTTGTGATTCTTAGAATCTTGACTATAATGTTGCTCCATTTTTAGGGTTTTGTAGGTATGACGAAAAAACCTTGTGTAGGGACCTCAATTCGTGGAGATTGATTTTTCTTCATTTTGTCGTCTGTCTGTCTGTCTGTTCGGTAAAAATTGTAGCCAAACGGCTAAACCTAGAGAGTTGAAATTTGGCATGCTTATACAATTCTTTGACCCGCACATAGGAAAAATACTAAAATATCTAAAAAACGTATCACCATAAAAATATAAACAAATATGGGCTCACCGAAAAAAAAAATATTTTTTTTTAAATTCTGAGTAGGGTATCAAATGAAAGCCCTTACGTGGATTAATGATCCAAATTTTATTTTTGCAAAATAAATTATTTTGACGCGATTTTTGCCAAAAATGTGCAAAAAAATTTGTTTATAGTCTAATGGTTAGTCTTCTCGCTTCCTAAACTGCAAACTATGGTTCGCTTCCGGGCTGGAGACAATTTTATTTTTTCTGTTTTTTTGCATTTTTATTTTGTTTAAATTATTTTGTCAAAATTCTAGTTTTATTTTGGCAAATGTTGCATTTAATTTTTAAAAGCGTAAATTTAATAACCAGCTGGAATTGTTGAAATTATAGTTTAATTCTGTTTCAATATATACGAAATACATTGGTAAAACAACCAATGGAAGCCATAGGCGCAATTTTCTCACTTACTAAATACCTGCGAAACCCTGAAATGTGTGTGAAATTCCCACTTCACATAAATTTTTTGTACAAGATACCGAGAAAGATAGGATATGTAAAAGGTTTTTAAATGTAATGTCATTTGGTTAAATTTTACAATTATGTTTACTCGTCGTGCTCACTATTTTCGTAATTTTAAAACCTTTAACAATTTTTCTGAAATTCGGAACAAACTCGGACAAAATAATTGAATTCGGGACAAACATTGTCTTCGAAAAAATTCTCGACAAGGGTTGTCAATTCGGAACCTTACAAGGGGTTCTCAAACTTTCTTCATCGTCGACTCGTTCAAGAATTTCTTGAATTTATATCGAGCCCTTGAAAAAATATTTGTGATGTGTGAATTTTCTCACATTTCAGGGTTTTGTAGGTATTTAATAAGTATAAGACAGAATGCTGGATATCTAAGAATAATTTTTCTATAATCACTTCAAAATCAACAGTTTTTTGATAATTATTTTACTAGTACCTACTAAGAGCTTCCATTTAGTTTTTACCGACCGCCAATATATATAAGGTATTGTGATCATACCGATTTTGTCATTTCGAGATTTCGATGGATCTCCACGAATTGAGGTCCCTACACAACGTTTTGACTATTTTTAGCATGATGTTTGTCGGTCTGTCTGTCCGCCTGTATGTCTGTCTGTATGTCTGTCTATCTGTCCGTCTGTCTGTCTGTGTACACGTGCAGAGCAAATTCGGCTAAAAGGATTTTTATGAAACTTCATATTTAAGCTTTTGACATCAGTGGCACAAGTTGATCAACTTTTGGTAAAAATCGGTTGACTAGAAATGGGAGTTTACTCGTATCGATTTTAAGATTTTTGTGAATATTTCATAACAGAAAATTATTTCGAAAAAAATATTTCAACAAAAGTTGCTATAAAAGCAATAACTAACAACTATGATTTGAAATATCTATTTTTTCATACTTATATGTAACTGTATTTATATATATTTTCTTTTCCTAATTTCACTCTAGTTCTCTCACACTGTTATAATTCAATTAATTTTTATTTATTTTTACATTTAAAGTCTTCCCCCCCCCATTTATAATTATTAGTTTTCGGCACGTTACATAACGTTTCCATGGTCATGATAAATAATATCTCTGTTAGAAAATATTGGGCCAAGTTATTTCTACTCTGCTGCTAGAATGTATTTTATAGAAGTACTTTGTGATGGTGGTCGGTCCTGCGCTGGCCTAAGCTGATTTTATTAAATAAAATTCCTATTTGATACCTTAAAAACAAAAAACTAAAGTAATTCTAACAATAGATTGAATCATGAAGTATATATAATAGTAAGCACTATACACATGAACTCGATTCTCAGCTGTTCAAAATATTTATATTTTTAATTTAAAAAAATACACTACCTTAGCCATAAATACAAAAAATCCATTGCATCATTAGCCATAATTTAGCCATGAATTAGAAAATATATATTAATTTTGTTAAAAACACAAAAACTGCAATATATTCAAAAAACGAAATCTGATGAAAAATTCCTCTCGTACGTTTCAGGTTTAGATCATTGTTCATTGCTTAAATTTTTTCAGGTTTTTAGTTAAAGGGTGCGGGACAGTAACTTTTTAGTACATTTTTGGAAAAAATCGTTTAATTTTTTTATTGAAAAACGATTTCGTTCCTTAATCTACTTTTTAAAAGCTTTCATTTGATAACACAATCAATTTTTTAAAAATTATTTTTTTCAACGAAATAAAAAAATAGATATTTTTCGAAAAACTAATCTGGTCATAAATTCCTTTTGAACTATTTCGGTTCTTATCAATGTACATTATGGAGATTTTTTCAAATAATTAAATTAACCTCTCTAGGAGATAGGGTTGGGGACAAAAGTTTTTTGACATAATTAAAAATCCAAAATTTTCAATTCCGACTGACGTAGAGTAGTGATAACACACGTGCCGCGCGTTGATAAGGTCTCGGGTTCAAATCCTGTTCAGGCATAGAATTTTCGTCACAAAAAATTGTCCTGGCTAATTGCCTCGCTAGCAAAGGCCATAAACGTGAAAAAAAATCAATTGATCATCGGTGGAATCCAAAATTTTCAAGTGATAACCGTGGGGGCAACCAAATTTTTTAGAAATAACCAGGGTGCGGATATCAAAAAATTTCAAATTATGGAACTCGAAATACTCGGTAATGTTTCAAAATATTTTAATTTATTAATACGTATTTCGAGTTATGCGGCCATCATCAGAATACAAAGAGTTTACAAAACTGATCCTTCAAATTAAGTTTCAAAATTGAAACTTCAAATTATGCCAGAGGAGAAAGGATATTCAAAAAAATAGCAAATGTACCGACCACAGTTCCTACAATCGGCTTTCAGACAACAAAGGCCCACATTTTTCCATCGACCCTAAAGCCCGAATCGATCCCTGGGGTTAGGGTGACCAACCGTACTCTTTAAAGAGTACATGTACTCTTTTTGAGCAAATAAAATTATGTACTCTTACTTTTTCTAAAAATTCAATAAAACTACTCTTTTTTAAAAAAAAATGAAGAAATGAAGAATTTTCAAAATTGTCAGCTGATTCAAAATGGATTCATTATTTTGAAGAAAGAAATCAAACAACATCTTCAGAATTCCAAAAGATATGTTCATTTTTTTTCGCGATACCAGCGCACAACGCAAATGCGGAAATGATTTTTAGCATGATGAAGAGTATTTGGACTGCTGAAAGAAACAGACTCTTGCCAGAATCAGAAAAAACTTACTGATGGTACAATTTAATTTAAAAAATTTTAATTGTGAACAATTTTTTAAATATTGTGTGGACAATAGAAATTTGTAAAAGATGTGAGAATCAAAACCAAGTATCTATGATTTTGCTGATCGTTCGTGACTAAATTACGTTTTGTTCGTCCTATAATATGTTTTGTAATATTTATATAGTTTATTTTTGTTTACATTGTGTATTTTGATTTTTTATTTACACGTATTTTGTATCTTAGGAATTTTTCGTTCGTAAGTTACGTTTTGTTCGTCGTATAATATGTTTTGTAATAAGTATATTGTTTATTTTTGTTTATATTGTTTATTTTGATTTTTTAAATACACGTATTTCTTATCTTAGCAATTTTATTATTTATTAAATATATAAATGACTATTGACGAAAATGATAAGACGATAGTTTGTAGGTATGTAGGAATTGCTATATAAAATATGGGTACGATTTATTTAAGAAATGTACTCTTTTTGAGCTGGGCTGAGTTGGTAACCCTACCTGGGGTCCATATAATCACTTTGGGTCTCCACCCTGCCTTGCAGAAATGTAGCTAACTTTTGTTACATTTCCATGGATTTAATATAATGCAGTGATTCGAACTATCATTACAGACCAATAAAAAATAATATAATTTATACGAACATTCCAAACATGTGTGTAGCAATCTTTCCTGCAGTAAAGTGCTATAATTCACTCTACATGTACATCACATTCTACCAAATGACAGGCTATAACTTGTTTGGAACCTGCTTCTGCATTTCCAGCATGGTATCGTCTCATGGTAAACGGAGATTCCACTCAGAGCTGTTATCTCATCAGATGATCTTGGTTTTAAAATTAATCTTAACACTAGTTTGGATTTAATGTTTGTATAATCACCGAGAATGCGTGTTTCCATGTGAGATTACATCACTAGTTTTGTTTTCAGTAGATCCTACAACTTGTAACGATGTTACAGAACGCTGTAAATTATTAATTTTGAAAATGCTTTCATATTCTGTTAGAAGTATTTATTTATTTCATGTTGGTTTATGGCTTTTGTTCAAAGGATGATAAAACAAACCACAATACAATTGTACAAATGGAAGGTACTGTTTCCCATGCGCGCATTTCGCCAGGAATAGTGAGGGGAGTTCAAAAGATTAAATTGTTTTAAAAGGGTAGGAATCGGAAAACTAATAAGTGCTGGCTGAAAGTATTTTATTTTTCAAAATGCAAGTGTTGACCAAAAAAAAAAGGCCCTCACGTCCAAAATATAAGTGTTGACCTATTAGACCGGGAGCTCATGACATTTTTGGTCTCCGATTTCATACAGCATGCCTTTTGGAGGAGAGAATATTTACCCTGTGACAACAAAAAAGGGATGGTACTAAACCCCTGCATGCTTTCCGGTCATAGGAAAAATTGCATTTCCACTTGCACAAAATTTTTGTGTTTTTCTCTGATTTAATATTGCTTGCCCTTTTGTCAAAAGAAAGTTATAACAAATTTAAAGTCTTTTAATTATAGGCATGCTGTATGAAAACGCGGAAAATCATATTTTTTTATTACAAGATCACATGACCGTTTGAGCCCTTTGGGACCCTCCGAATCGCATGCATATATTTAAAAGACTTTAAATTTGTTATAACTTTCTTTTGACAAAAGGGCAAGCAATATTAAATCAGAGAAAAGCACAAAAATTTTGTGTTTAAGTGGAAATGCAATTTTCCCTATGACCGGAAAGCGTGCAGGGGTTTAGTACCATCCCTTTTTTGTTGTCACAGGGTAAATATTCTCTCCTCCAAAAGGCATGCTGTATGAAATCGGAGACCAAAAACTGTCATGAGCTCCCGGTCTATATACAGGAATGGGGGGGGGGGGGAAGGTCAAAAGACTAAATTGTTTTAAAAGGGTAGAATTCGGGAAATTAAGTGGCTGAAAGTATTTTATTTTTCAAAATGCAAGTGTTAGCCTGAAAAAAAAAGGTTCCCACTTCCAAAATACCTAAAAAAAATGTCCACGTTTCTGAAATACAAGTGATGACCTAAAGTAAAAATTGATGTGAAGTGTGAATTTTCACATATTTCAGGATTTTGTAGATATTAAATAAGTGTAAGAAGCCAACATAAACTGGATGTCTAGGAATATTTGTTCTATAATCACATCAAAATCAACAGTTTTTTGACAATCATTTTTATTCGTTATTTGAGTACTAAGAGCTTTCTTTTGTTTTTTTTTTAAACACAATTTAATGCAAAAATCCCTTTTTTCAAAATCAGCATTTTTTTCTGCATTTGCTTCGTATTCAAGTCTTCATTAGATTAGTAAGAAATATATTGATAAAGATTTTAATTTTTTTCAATTTCAGAAACGTATTTCTTATTATTAACAATGTGTTATTTCATTTATAAGTATTAATGATTTATTCTACAGTGCAGAGTGTAGTGTGGTGTTCAAAACTATGTCCTCAGTTGTTATTTTTTTTAAAATTATATTTTTACTTAAAAAAAAAAAAAACAAACTCAGCCATAAATACAAAAAAATCCGTTATATTACTAGCCATAATTTAGCCATGAATTAAAAAATAATTAATTTGGTCAGAAACACAAAAACTGCAATATTTTTCAAAAACCCAATCGGATCAAAAATTCCTGTCGTACGTTTCCGGCTCAGATCAATATGTATATTACATATAATTTTTTCATATTTTTAGTTTAACAGGCTCTTTGGGTTAAAAGGGGGCGGGACAAGAACTTTTTTAGCTATTTTTTTCTATAATTGTATTAGAAAAAAAAAAGAATTATAAAAAACTATTTTTCGTTCCTTAATCTCCGTACACCTTAATCTACATAAATTTTCTTTTGTGGACGAAACGAAAATCGACATTTTTCGAAAAACTAATCTGTTCAAAGATTCCTGTTGAAATATCTTCCCACCAATGTTCATTATGGAGATTTTTTCAGATTTTCGGGCTCAAGTTCGTGAGTTCCCCGCCCCGCTGAACTTTGCCACACGTACCTTATCCATAAACCCTGTTTACGTTGTCTGTATGTCTCTATGATGTTGATTGACTTGTCAAACTATTGTTGTCTAAACGCCCCCTTTACTTGTTACAACTGAATAACTGTATAACTGAATTAATGATATCATAAGTAGTAAATTATGACCTAAATTTAGGGTTATGGGTAGTATTTCATCCGCATTATTAAAATATTCACGTAAATTTTAAGGTTAACTTTAGCTATTTAACATATTACATGATTTATTCAGTATATTGTTTATTTAGGTGAAACGCAAACATTTGTACTGCATATATTATACTTGAGGTTTAAAATTAAGCTAGAATTAAAGCATCTGTTAAATTAAAGTAACAATTATAGTAATAAGGAAGATCATGAGTTTAAAATAAAACAAAGTCTTGTAAATATTCTTTGCATAAGTCTTAAAAAATTGTGTTATATTTTACTATTTTTGTCCATAGAATGTATGTTTATGGCGACTGTTAAAAAAATGTAAAAACTTAAAAAAAAGTGTCCTTAGCTTTTATTTTTTTCACACTTTCCATAAGTATAGTACATCAGCTAATGGGGCTACACCACTATATCCACAAACAGTAGCGGCCTTAGGGGGGGGGGGGGGCGGTCGGGCGATCGCCCTGGGACGCCAGGCCAGGAAGGGCGGCGGACGGTCAGATCATCACTTGTATTTTAAAAGTGAGTACCTTTTTTTTTTGCTCTTCACTTGGATTTGGTAGGTGAGGACCTTTTTTTTTTGCTCCTCACTTGGATTTGGGAAGTGAGGACCTTTTTTTTTTGCACCTCACTTGGATTTGGGAGGTGAGAACCTTTTTTTTTCTTTTTGTTCTTCACTTGGATTTGGTAGGTGAAGACCTTTTTTTTGCTCTTCACTTGGATTTGGTAGGTGGGGACCTTTTTTTTCTCTTCACTTGGATCTGGGAGGTGAAGACCTTACTAATTTTTTTTTTTTTTTATGATGGCGGCAAAAAAATCTCGGCCGGGGCGCCAGACTTGCTAAGGCCGGCTCTGTCCACAGACTTACATGAGCTTATGGGGGTGACAGAACCATCTTCAAAGACTGCTGGTATTCTGACCCAGCAGTCTCCAAATTTTTCGGATGTAGGCTACATCAGAATTCCTTAAATAAATGGCAGGCCCGATAACTTGAATTCGGCTGGACTCTTGGCGCTTGATTTAAGAACAATCTTAATAATAATGGTGATATTAATAAAAATAATAATTTTAAAAATCGGATATTATTTATATATAATTATGTTTTGTTTTGTAATTTTTTGATTATTTTTATTGCTATTTATATGTTAACAAACTTAAAAAAAAAATGTCGACAGGCCGGATGATACTTTCTTGTGGGCCGGATTTGTCTCGCGGGCCGTAGTTTGTAGACCCATGATCTAGATCAGTGTTTCTCAACAGGTGGTCCGCGGACCACCAGTGGTCCGCAGAAATATTTTAGGTGTCCGCGAAAGTTTTTGTATGTGTTTTTTGCGTTTTTTTTTGTTATTTTGTTTATTTTCTATAAACTTTCTGTGCTTTCTTACCAATAAAATAAATGTATTTAGTAGCACATTAAATATATTTGTTTTCTTGCAAAAAATGAACCAACAATTATTATTAGTGGTCTGCGTTAGAAAATTATATATTTTACTGGTCCGCGATACGTTTTTAGTTGAGAAACACTGATCTAGATCATTAGATATTATAATTAAAGTAGTATCATCAACATGGAGAATGCTTTCAATCAAAATCGGAAATAATAATGGGCCGAGTTCAGATCTCTGTGGGACACCAATATTGACTGGAAGAGGATCATATTTTAAAGTATTAATAGCTACGTATCCTATTAGAAAGATAAGACTTTACGAATTTGTCCCGCAGGCCGTAGTTTTGAGACCCTTGGGCTAGGGGATTTCGGGATTTTCTAACCAAGTTAATACAAATGATAGAGACTACTGATCTAGATCATTAGATGTTACAATTAAAGTAGTATCATCAGCATAGAGAATACTTTTGTTATGAATTGATGAAGAAAAGTTATTAATAAAAATCATAAATAATAATGGGCCTAGAATAGATCCCTGTGGGACACCGATATTGAGTGGAACAGGATCATATTTTAAAGTATTAATAGCTACGTATTCTATTAGAAAGATAAGACTTTACGAATTTGTCCCGCAGGCCGTAGTTTTGAGACCATTGGGCTAGGGGATTTCGGGATTTTCTAACCAAGTTAATACAAATGATAGAGACTACTGATCTAGATCATTAGATGTTACAATTAAAGTAGTATCATCAGCATAGAGAATAATTTTGTTATGAATTGATGAAGAAAAGTTATTAATAAAAATCATAAATAATAATGGGCCTAGAATAGATCCCTGTGGGACTCCGATATTGAGTGGAACAGGATCATATTTTAAAGTATTAATAGTTACGTACTGTATTCTATTAGAGAGATAAGACTTGAATACGCATCTTCTTGGGCTAGGGGATTTCGGGATTATTGACCTCCCGTCAATACAAATGACTACATATATAATAGCAAAAATTTATACTTTTAAAAATATAATAGGTAGACATTTAAATAATAATATACCTAGAGAATAACATGTATTATATTCGGGCTCGGGCCGGGTAAGAACAATAATACCTTTAAATAATATATTTTTAAACCTTCGTTAAAAAATATATTTTGTTTTTAAATTTCTAGTTTTATAATTATTACAAATTGTAAGCAATTTTTGTATCATAATATTTTTTTAACGAGGTTTATTCGGGCGGAATTTAAAATTTTGTCGGGTTCGGGCCGGGTACATGGAATAATTGTATTAATATTTTCGGACTCGGGCCGGGCCGGACTGGAATCATAACGGGCCGGGCCGGGTAAAGGTGGTCCAAAATAGGCCCGTGCAGACCTCTACTTGATATCTCTAGAATACCATGGAAGGTACAATTCAATTTCCGTCAAAAAACTTTAGAGAAACGCTTTTTCCAAACCAGAAACTTCAAAAATTGAATCAAAAAATTGATGTGAAGTGTGAATTTTCACACATTTCAGGGTTTTGCAGGTATTGGATTTAGGTCACAATTTAAATTTTGTGGTTATAATTTAAACAATTTCCACTGGCTATTAAATTTACGCTTTTAAAAATTAAATGCAACATTTGCCAAAATATAATTAGAATTTTGAAAAAATAATTTAAACAATATAGAAATTAAAAAAAAAAATATATAGTCTCTTCTCCAGGGTTCGATCCCTATCGGATCGGGTTACATGGGTGAAAAGTCAGCGTCAAATACCACTAGACCAGCACACACGTTAGAGTGTTGCTTGTTACAAAGCTATAACTTGTGTACATTATTAGCCAAATATCACAAAAAATGCGTTTTTTTCCAAAAACCTAATCTGATCAAAAATTCCTGTTGAACTATTCCGGTTCACACCAATTTACATTACTTAGAATTTTTTCAGATTTTTAGTTTAAACCATCTGGGCTACAGGGTGTGGGACAAAAAATTTTTTGCACAATTTTGGCAAAAATCGCTTCAAAATAATTTATTTTGCAAAAATAAAAATTTGATCGTTAATCCACGTACCAAGGGCTTTCATTTGATACCCTACTCAGAATTATAAAAAAATATTTTTTTTTTCGATGAGCACATATTTGTTTATATTTTTAGGGGGATATGTTTTTTAGATGTTTTAGTATTTTTCCTATGTGCGGGTCAAAGAGTTGTATAAGCATGCCAAACTTCAACTCTCTAGGTTTAGCCGTTTCGCTACAATTTTTACCGAACAGACAGACAGACAGACAGACAGACAGACGACAAAATGACGGTATAAGGGTTTTTTGGTCATACCTACAAAACCCTAAAAATGAGGAATAGTTCTTTTTTCGATATATATATATTTTTTTTTTGATGTTACACTTTTTCCTTATGACTTATTATTTTAAGTAACGTTACATTTGAGTTACTGAAATGAAATATTTTCACTACTGTTTTTAACTTTTGTCCAAGTAGTTTAACATATAATATTCGACGGCAAAAAGTAACCATTTAATTAGTACACAGTCGGGTCTATTCTGTATCTTAAAAAGTTAAAAATTAACCTCAAGGTCGAAGTTAAAAAATTTTAACCACGCTTTACAATATTTTGTTATTCTGTAACTCTATGACGTTTAAATTTTAACCTCAATGTGGTTAATTCAGTAGGTTATATTCGGAGTTTTAACTCCAGCCAAATACATGGCGTTAATTTTTAACCAGCTGTAATTCTAACCTCTAAACGTCAAATAGCCAGAAAAAATGCATTTTTAGAATTAATCATGGCAAGTCTGTTTATTTTAAACCAATTATTACTTGAACAAATTGAACATCAAGAGGTTAATAAGTAAAAAAAGTAATATAGGTGAATAAAAAAAATATATAAAAATGCTTTTTAGGAGATCAGATCAAATTAAACAAAGGCAACTGCGTGATATGAGTGACCCTTTTAATTTACCAGAAGAAACATTTTAAAATATTTTCGTTGTCTAAAACTTATACGGAATATCTCGTTTTACAAATGTTGTTTGAAAATCTGAGAAGAACCAAAAGATTTCCCAATATATTGCAAGTAAATATTTAAAACTTTAAAATAGTGATACATTTATAAATTTTGATTTCTCTGTTTAAAAATAAAAATAAGGTAAACATAACCTGAAAATAAAAGTATCTTCATATAGAAGAATGAAAAGCCTATACTTATTATACTTATGCCAACCATAATTATTTATGTATAAATATTGTACATTTCCGCAATATATATTTATTATATTTGATCGTTGTTCATTCATGATTCAACCATAACACATGTTTACATTAAATCCACACTTACACTAGCAAAATACCTTCCCTTGTAGATAATTTCACAACATAATTTTAACCATAAGGTTAAAATGTTAGAACTTAACGCTTGGGTTATAACCTGAGATACAGAATAAGAAACAAGGTTCAAATTTTAACGCCTAGTTAAAATGTTACTTTTTAACCATCATTTTTAACCTAATCTTTTTAACCACAAAAGATACAGAATAGACCCGAGTATGAGGCATTTTTTGGCAACATTTCAAACTATTTCCAGCCTAGAAAGTCACTCACAACTATTACCAAATTGTGGATCATGTAATATTTTATCCAATTTCGCCAAAGAAACTGAAACTGAAGTTTCTGGTACTTTAACCTTTCCATTTCTACTCTTTAAATGTACAGACGTTAAAATCCACGTGTTCTTTTCCATTTATCATTAAAATATATCACATAAGAACCCTTCCTATTCTGAAAGTATTTTTAATCCTGTACTTGGTTATTGTAGCTTTCACGTTGCAGCAAATCCATGTAACGTGACGTTACTTGTCGCCTTATATTCCAGTATAGCTAGTTCCTGGGATATTCTGACGTACAAGATCATTTATAAAATGGCGACGAACTCTGTTGATTATGATTAATTGTACATACATAGTTTTCTTAATTAAATACAGTATGTGTGAGCTGTGTTATTTAGACGATGATTAATCGTCATATAATGCCTTAGATTTAACACTGGGAAGGTCTATCTAGCTTTTACATTAAGCAATTTTTGAACGTTTTGGATTATTCATACCATATTCGTCACTCATGTGTATTAATCTCTGTTTGTGTATTTCTGTTTTATCATACCAAATACCTGGTTCTAGACCGGTATTAAAATTGTGTTCCTCGAAACGTCAGGGTTCCGTCAATATTTTTAATACTAATAGTTGTTTTAGTTATCATAATATAATAATTAGCAAGTATCTGTATGTAGTGTTGGTAACATTGTGATGTCAATTTTTCCTAAGAGTCTCGTGATTGGCTAACTGGGGACACCCTATCTCTTTATTGGCTGACAGGTGACACCCTCTCCCGTGATTGGCTAACTGGTGATATCCTGCCCCGTGATTCGCTGACCTGATATTATTTTGATAAAATTAAAAAAAGAAGTTGCCCAAGTTAATACATTCAATTTTTTTTTAACCCATAATTGTTGACGGGTTAAACAACCTAGTATATTAATGGTTTTGTATGTATAAGGCCCTGTCTTTCCACCATCAGGTAAACCTCTAGGTAACTATCTGACATATAAGGTTATCTGGAACTACATCTGCTGAATATATGTCATACCAATCAGTGTATTCAAAACGTCAGTCTCATTATCCGTTAGATAACTATCCGATAGATAAATTTGTATTGAAAGACAGAATGACATTTATTTAGCACAGAAAGTATCACATAACCTTATCTGTCAGATAGTTACTTAGAGGTTTACCTGAAGGTGGAAAGACTGGACCTAAATGGAATATAATAACCTTTAACTAACCGTTAAGGACTACGCCCGAGTATACTCGGGCGGCTATTATGTGCGAAAATTTCCACACCCCGAGATAACTCGGGCGGCTATTATGTGCGAAAATTCTCACACCCGAGATAACTCGGGCTCTTTACCTGCAGAAAAGATCACTCCCGAATGTACTCCGGCGAAAATAAATACGATTCATGGTATGTGGAAGCGAGACAAAAGACAACTACGATGATTCAAATGAGGTACGAGAGAAAATGAATATTTTTTATGAATTTCTTTTATTTCTCGACCCATACTATGCACCATAATATCAACTTTCAATCCCATTTTGGGCCCGAAATGGCTTTTATGAAGGATATATATGTTCAGTAAATAAAATTCATTCATAAAAAAAAAAGTTTTTGAATGTTACTCGATGATGAAGAAGTTCCAACTCCAATTCCTGTAGTTTTGCCACAGTTATTTGTGCAGTGTGTGGTCTAGCGTTATCATGCAATAAGATAGGAATCGAACTGTTGACCAATCTAGGCTGTTTTTCTTTAAGTTTTTGCATCATTTCGTCCAGTTGGTTGCAGTATAATTCTACTGTGATCAATGAGCTAGTTTTTTTTTTTTTTTTTTGGTTTTTAACACGTTCGCGAACAGTTTTGTTCTATGAGTACCCAAAATGTCACTTTTTTAGATTTTTGTTTATAATAGGACATTTACTGTGTTTGGTATGTTCCTGATAAGACAGTTTATACTAGTTTTCATATACTTAAATGGAATTAAAACCTGCCCCAGCCGTCATTTGTATATTTGAATAAATAAGTAGGACGGCTATAGCCGTACTGTCCGCGAACGTGTTAAGTTACCTGTACGAAATTTGGCGAACCAATTTGATATTGTCTGCTGCGTAGGAACACTAGAGCTAAATACACTATTAATGTTTCGCGCGGTCTGCGATACCGTAGTTCCACGTAAGAACTCCGACCGTTCTATTTTCAACAAAATTAATTTAAAAAAAAAGTTTTTGATATTTTTTAGAGCATACAATGATTTCTTTAAACAGGCGAGATGTGTAACTTTCCAACAAAAAAATAAACAGAACGGTTAAATATTAAGCCATTGTTAAATAATAAGCTGTTAAAGTTGGCAATATTATTAACTACAAATTTCATCCTTGATGATCTGATATGACCGCAGGCTAGAAACGGAGAACTTACCTTCTCTGCCCCTATTACGCCTATCTAGGCTTTGGGAACCTAATATTTATTTATAAATATTTAAAACTTTGCATATACAGATATAAAAGTAAACATTACATATCAAATTTTTAATTAATTAATATTTAATTCACCTGGGCGGCAACATTCCAGGAACGATCCTGGCTATTTGCTATTTATTATTATAATTTTACAGAGATAAATGTTTATTAATTTTTTTTTTAAATTACAAATCGATAACATAACATTTATTTTAATTAAAATGTGTCTCTATTTCTATCCTTTTTTGTTTTATTTTAGCATTAAAATAATATATGAAATTTACTAGAATATAAAATATATTGTGAATATTATATAAAAAGAGAATAAATATTGGTATCCCTAGGCCCCGAAATTCCAATAAAATCAAACGGTTTGATTATAAAAACAATTGTAAAAACTGGGTCGAACACAAGTGCGAGATTTGAACATGGCTCTAATTTAGTTTTTTGTTTCAGGTGAGGATCAGTGTCATTCCCTCAAGAGTGATTGGAGTAGATAGGACTGTGTCAAATGCTCGGAGACAAGACCGAAACTTATCTACTGTGTCTAGTCCACTTTTTGCTACTAGATAAAAACTTCGTTCTCATACATAAGTATAACAGGTTCTACTATCTTGCAAATCTGCCAGATTCAAATTTATATGGAAGTTTAGTTTTAACGTTAACGGATTATCAAGTACATTATCTTATTTTTAACACCACAGTTAAAAGGACGTAGGTAAATTATTTTTACAGGACCTCCGTAATATATCTTAGGCTGTGTTCACAATTCTAAAATTAGTCGACTATGCATTGTACATTGTGGATAAATTTAGTACACAGCTTTAACGTTTAACACAGCCTTTACAGCTATGAAAATTAATGCGTAACGAATGTTGTGACATGTGACATGTTTTTTTTTTCAAACCAACTACGATGGAATAAATGCAGTTATGTGACTTTTTACAAACTGGCCATCAGCAAGATCGTGATTTCTTACTAAATTTTAATAACAAAATTAACTACAGCAATTCGTTTTCGTTTCACGATTTCCGAAATTTGTTGAAATTTTTGCGACAGTATTTTTTAGGTCATGTAAACTGATAAACTGATAGCTAATGTGTGTTTATGTCTGTCTCATTAAAACAACGCGCTAACTACAAAGTTTGGAAAACTATCTACAATCGACAAAGCATAGTGCATTAAATTTTGAACTGTGAACGGTCTCTTGCTTTACCATATGGCAAACTTTATACTGTAAAAGTAAATTTTTTTTAATAAACAGCGGCTCAGAAGGTGTCGAATTTTTAACATGCATGTTAACCAGTGGCGGTTTGTGGAAACCTCTAATAGAGGTGCTGTAACCAGAAGTATAATTCAGATTTTCTTTCGGGAAAGTAAGTCAATATTAATTATAAATAAAAACACTTGATGACTTCTTCACTTATTTCATTAATTTTCTAAATGTACATTTCGACATGCTAAGCAATCATCTTCAGTAGAAAACTGTTCTACTGAAACCGGACAGTTGTAATTAAGGGCATTTATTTTACATTCTAAAATTTAATATATGTATATATATATATATATATATATATAATCAGGTTTCGCGTATGACGTGCTTCCTTGTGGTAAGCCTGAACTGAAATACCTATATATATATATATAGGTATTTCAGTTCTTATATATATTTAGTTATATATATATATATATATATATATATATATATATATATATATATATATATATATACATATACATATATTAAATTTTAGAATGTAAAATAAATGCCCTTAATTAAAACTGTCCGGTTTCAGTAGAACAGTTTTCTACTGAAGATGATTGCTTAGCATGTCGAAATGTACATTTAGAAAATTAATTATATATATATATATATATATATATATATATATATATATATATATATATATATATATATATATATATATAGAATATAATTCCTAAATATTAATTTATTTGATATAAGTAAATAAAATAATATAATTTCTAATTACTAACAGAATTGGCAAACGCCAGGCTAAGTATGCCTAAATTATATAACACTTTGAATACAATAAATATAACTTCTAATAAGTGCTCTAGGTTCAACCTAGCGACACATTAATTAAGTCAATTAATTAATTTCGGATCGTAAGAGTTTTACTGAAATGGATTTGTAGGCTCATTATTGGTCAATGCACAATTGGTAATAGTCACAAGAGTACTGATTACTAATTACTACTTCTACTTATTCCCTTAAGTTCACGGTCAGTTTAGTGCATAGTAAGCTATTCCTAAGATGTGGATGCCCTGTATCCGTGACAATCTGATAATTTATAAATTAACTAAATTTGTAAATTAATCAGTTATAATAATATTTAAATTATTTCATATATTTAACAATATATATTTAACAATGGTACAAAATATTTACAAGATATTTTGTACAAGAATTTGGTAAAAGATATTTTTCAAACATGCATCAACATGATATTCTTTTAATTACTTTTCGTCCGTCTACCAACGTCAATCTATTTATCGATTCGATGTTCCATCATTTCTTGTTAAACATGAAATTGAAACTTTTTTGTTTCAGAGTTTACATAAACCATTTTTCTATGCAAAATGTTGTTTTCATAAATCATAAAACTAAAAAACAAGCGTCAAAAATTATAGCAAATATATTTCTCTTTCATATTTTGACGTAGATAAGTAGGATAGACGTGTATTTTCGCTTGGAACACTGTAATGTATCGAACAAATTTTTACTCATTTTGTGATTCGTATCACGTAAGGCTTAGAGATTTTCCGTTAGAATAAAAGAAACCCTACTTGTTTGGAATATTAACTAAAGGACCTTCTATGTTACACATTTCAAATGATCCTCCAGGACCTGAATCCTTTACATTACAGACAATTTCAGTGCATAACAGAGATGATATTACATAAAAAGAGATACACTCCTAGATTTTAATTAACTTAAACTGGACGGAACTAAATTTGCTGGAGAGCTTGCATTGGTGAATTTCGAAATTTTTAAGGTTTTGTAGGTATGACCACCAAAAAACCCATATAACGTCACTCATATGTCTGTCTGTCTGTATGGTAGAAATTGTAGCCAAACGGCTGAACACAGAATGTTGAAATTTGACATAGTTGTACAACTTTTTGACCTACATATAGAAAAACTATAGAGTGTTCAAAAAAATACAGCGCGGGATAAATATAAACAAATCCGTATTAAATAAAAAAATAAATATTTTTTTAAAATTTTGACCTTCATACCTGAAACCTCTTAATGCGTGGATCAACAAACAAATTTTTATTTTTGAAAAATCTAATTTGTTTTTTTTGGACTTTTGACAAAAATGTGTCAAAAAACTTCTGTCTCCCAACCTGTTTCCCAAAGGGATTGATCTAAAATTCTGAAAAAATCTCCGTAATGAATATTGATGGGAACCGAAATAGTTTAACAGGAAGTTTTGATCAGATAAATGTTTCGAAAAATGTCGATTTTTAAGTCGTTGATAAAAAAAAATATTTAAAAAAAATGTATTGTGTGGTATCAAAAGAAAGCTCTTAAGGCTGCGTATAACCCTCAGAGGTTACTAGTTTCTTATACAAAACTAAAAATCTAAAATAAAATTAGTATCAATTATCTAATAGGATATTTTTAATTGTAGAAACATTTATTGTAAAAATATTATCGCTCAATAACTTGAAAATAGACATTACCGATATTGTTCTGTTTTTTTAAAAATCTATTTGTGGGTTTGAATAACCTTTATATTTATATAGTTTTGTGTAGAAATGTTCAAATAATACGTCGAAATTTTTTTCGACTTGATTACTTACAGTTTAGAACCTTCGTCGAAAAATATTATACTTGATTATAATGGAATGCCACTTAGTACACGTATTCTTCACGAAAATTAAATAATTTTTACCCGTAACACCTATTTTGAAAACCGCGGCAGCTTCAAGATGGCGGCAAAAATATACTACGAAGTACAATAACTATAAGTAGTTTTCACAATAGAGCAAAATAGCTATAAACATATTTGTAGAACGAAGCTTTAGCTACAATTTGTCGCAGCGTACGCAAATATGCGTCGATTGGTTTACAAGATGGCGTCTATAAAGCAATTTGCTTATTTACAATTACATGACAGTTCTTTTTGCAATTAAAAATATTTTATTTGATAGACAAAAATTCTCTGCAAATTTTGATATATAGATTGTTATTAATTTTATCCCCGATTATTAGTTTTGTATAAGAAACTATTGAAAACTATAGGGTTGTGCGCCGCCTTAAGACGTAGATTACGGAACGATAGATAGTTTTTTGAAACTCCTTTCTTTTAACACGAATTTAGCTAAAAATGTGCAAAAGTTCTTGTTCCGCACCCTTTTACAAAAAAGGGTTAAACCAAAAATATCTGTGCCAGAAACTTACGAGAGGAATTTTTGATTAGATTGTCTTTTTGGAAAATATGACAGTTTTTGTGTTTTTGAAAAAAATTATTATTTTTTTAATTCATGGTTAAATTATGGCTAATAATGATATGCATTTTTTGTATTTATAGCTAAGATAGTGTGTGTATTTTTTTGGAATTAAAAATAATAAAAAAATAATATACTTTTTTAATAGTTGCGAACTGAGTTACTCACACCACACCACCCTATACTCTACACTGTACAATATTTCTTATTAATCTATTGAAGACTTGAATACGAAGCCAATGCAGAAAAAAACGCTGGGATATTTGGCAAATTATTTAAATTTTGTTTAAAAAAATTAAATGGAAGCTCTTAGTTCTCAAATAACGAATAAAAGTGATTATCAAAAAAACTGTTGATTTTGATGTGATAAATATACCTAGACATCCAGTATTATGTTGACTTCTTACACCTATTAAATACCGGCAAAACCCTGAAATGTGTGAAAATTCACACTTCACTTATCTCTGAGTGTATATTCCATAGACCTAAATAGGTGAAAATCGGAAGAAGCGATATCGGGTAAATACGGTGGATGTGGAATAATTTCCTAGTTTAAGTCCTGAATTTTTTCTCGCTGAGTGAGAACGTGCATTGCATAATGAAAGAATCCTTTTCGGTTAAATAAATTTGGACATTTTTCTTTAGTTTCTGATTTAGTCTTTCTAATTGTTGAAACTAATTGTCTCGCACCCTATTTCCCAGAGGGGTTGTTTTAAAACAAATAGAATAATGTACATTGATGTGAACCGGAATATATAGATATTAAGGTCGGAATTTTTGTGGCGGTAAGTTTTTTTAAGATTATTAAAAATTATAATTTTTTAACACTGTAAATTTCATTTAGGGTTTTAAATGAAATCTCTTAATGCTTAGATTAAGGGACAAAACTTATGAAATACTGTTGTACCTTAATATAAATGTTTGTATACGTAAGTTTAATTAAGGAAGATATACATTTAATTAAACTATTGCGTTTTGTTGGAGACAATTGAGAGAATCTCTTTCTCTTAGTATGTGGAAATGAATATTTGGATTCAGAGACGAAGGAACTGTTTGTAACTATGCAAATGAGACGAACACAGACTGCTGAATGAGCTGATTAACTTTATGCTGACAGTAATATCATTCATAGACAGAATTCTCTCAGAAAAATAACTTCCAGTATAATAAAAAAATCATTTTGGCGAGTTCAAGAAAATTTCGTGATTATAATAGAAGATGGTGATTTAAAAAAAAAAAAAAAATCGGAATATACCGTTGGCGAGAAAAACACGTCGTGTGGCGTCCATGGATGCAAGAGCAAGTTAATTCCTTAAATTAATAAGACGTTGTACGAGCTGCGCCATTATATGAACATGGCCGCAGTATTGGAATATCGCTGGAGTTTTGGATGTACCTAAAAACTCTATTAATTACGCTGGCCTCTACATAAAATACCTGGTTCAAATCATCCATAAGCGCTCGAAACGACTGATTTTTTACCTTAATTTTTCTGCACAATCCTGACTGGTCTTTAACTTTTCTCGCAAGTCGTTTCGAAGAAGATCGAAATTTGGCAATTTCGTTACGAGCTGTCAAAGACGATTGAGAAAACAAGGGATTGTATCTAGAAGACCTGTAACTTGCCAGGCTTTTCTTGCAAATTATCGAGTTGGAAAATTGCGTTTCGCTCGTCAACATTTGAACTGACTGGGCGCAAACTATAGGAGCATATTGTGCAGAAATGACACGGGAAATGACACAATAGCGGTTGATTTTAATTCTCCAAAAGGGCGAGAACGAGTGTTCTGATGGCCTAGTAATCTAGTGACTTTATTGAAAAGAATATAACAAAGTCATCTACCCACCAGAGTTTAAACAATAGGGGAAGCCGGGGCATAACGGGAACCTTAAGGATTATCTTTAATAAAATCTTAAGGAATATCGTAAAAAAATTCGAAATACTTTTATTTATAAGATGATTTATTTTTAAATAATGACAGACAGTAAAAAACTTAGAAAAATACAAAAATAAAAGTTATGACGATATAAAAAAAGCTTCCTTGTGCTCATTTTGCCCCGGTGTCGGAGCAGATTGAGCCGGGGCGGCGTATAATGGGCAATCAGCTAAAATCTGGCGCAGAATGAACACACATGAGTGCATTCTTCATCGTTATCATCTTCTCCAGCGCAAGAACAATGTGCCCACGTAATTATTAATTAATCGAAACCAAAAATATCATGTGATTAATCGATTAACTGAAACAAAATAATCGATTATTTTAATCATTCTTCATTTTACTCGGAGTGTTCTGCATTTTACTCAGCGGAGTGGTGTACGGTCGATACGAACAGCACCGTAGTAATGGGGTGGCGTCGGGGCATTTTCCAGGGGCGCGAGGTTTGATAAGGGCGCGGGGTCTCATGAGAAAACCTTCTTTTTTTGCTCTTCATTTGCTTTTGGGGAAGTTAATTTTATCAATTTACTTCATTTGCCAAAGGCGCCGAAAACATTTCTACGGCTCTGGCTACGAAGCATTTTTTTTATGAACGTACGGCTTTTGAGAGTAATCATTACCAATAAACCTTTGTTATGCGATCATGCGAGTTACAAAATAAGACTTCTTTAACTGATTTTGTCATTCGATCTTCACGTTTTGTTTTATCCTAGTTAAGGATATATTTAGTTTCATATCAAGTTTCCGTATTACCCACATCTTCCATTTAGATTCTGTATCTTTTTAAAGATACTTTTATTGGATATCAAGAACTTCAAACAAATCTTTTAGCAAGGATCTTTTTCATCTCGATACCATATTAAAAATTACTCAAGCTTCAGAAATAACCATTGCATCATGTATGATATAAAATACGGACATGTTACTAGAAATACTTATTTATATTTCATCAAGTTCAATATTAGTTTTGCGAATTGCGGGAAAAAAAGACCGGTGTGTATTCGGTCGAAAACACAACAAAATTTGTTCTATATTTTTTTATCACCACATAACAATACAATATATTTGACTTGATGTGGTCTATTATTTCCTATTTTCCTGGCCTAGATTTTTCTAGGTTTCCAACTCTTTCTAGCACTAGAACGTACGAGTTCTTGCAGAAATAAACTTGAGAATGTGTCTTAAAATAAATTGAAACTTGTTTACAAACTCGTAAAATTTATTCAGTATTTTGCTGAAATAAAACTACCAAAGACACCTGCACCTATTCTGCTAAGTGTAACATAAAAATAAAATAAAATAAAAATATTACAAGTAGTTACTCGAGTAAAATTATAAGGAAAAATAAGATATTCGTAAAATATTCAATGATACGCAGTTTTCTAAATTCCGGAAAAGATATACAGGATGTTCAATCTAAGTGTGCCACCATTGCTATCTCGAGAACTATAATAGCTACGAGGTTGGTTAAATCAGCAAAGAAATACCATTTTGCAAGTCTATTACAAAACAATTAGCAAAAAAAAAAAAAAATCTATATAGTTTCTTATTTAAAAAGAGAACGCTACGCGCATATACTAAGTTTCAGGAGGCACATATACATAGAGGATGATGACAAAATAATAATCCCTGAAAGCATACTGATCAGCCACGACGAGAATGAATACCGAATCTATATAACCGACGACTCATATTACTGCACGAAATGCAAGAAATATGGTCATAAGATTGATAAATGCAGGTACACAAGAACTGAAGAATCTACTGAAAAGGCAAGTCAAGAACTACCCGAAAACGAAAAAATCCACCCTCAAACGAAACCAAACGAACAAGTTATGCAAATAACTAATACCCAGTTAACTAACATCACAAATTCATCCAAGCGGCCTGCCCCATCAGTAAGTAGTAATGGAAGTATGGAGTCATTAACAAATGAACAAACAGAAAAAAACGATGTAGCCAATTCCCAGCCTGATCCGACAGTAACAAATAACACTGAAGACGAATTTATTAAATTTACAAGCAAAAAATCAAAACGTTCACAAAGCCCATCTAATCCAATAGACAACTGGTTAAAACCTGCCCAAGACCTATTCAAATCACCAACATTCATACTGAAATACGAACAGTTTTACAATTTTACCGAATGCGTATATAATAGTGAACAACCACTCGAAATAGCAAGAGAGTACACAGACGATATAGAAGGTCTTCTAAAAATGATGCAAGAGCTACACAAATTCACAACAAATAGAGCCGCAAAAACTAGATTGACTAAAACAATGAACAAAATATATCAACAACTAAAAACAGAAACCACGAAAGCTTAGTGATACCAAAAATGTATAATATCTTGCAATGGAACTGTAACGGTTACTTCTCACACCTGGATGAACTACAAGAAATAATTGCTAACAAAAAACCCAACTTCATCTGTCTGCAAGAAACTAGATTACGTCCCAACGTCCAAACAAACCTAAAAGGTTACGAAATAGTACGTAAAGACAGAATCACACACGAAATTGCAAGTGGCGGAGTGGCTATATTCATAAAGAACACCAACTTCAGAGAAGAAATTCCATTACAAACTCAGCTGGAAGCTGTGGCAATAAAAACCTACCTACCTGAACCCGTAACTATTTGCTGCGTTTACTTACCGCCAAATGCAAACATCCAAGCCGAACAAGTAAATAATCTGAAAAACCAGCTGCCTAAACCTTTTATTTTAACTGGAGATCTCAATGCGCACAACACCCTCTGGGGTTCCACCAAAAATAATAAAAAAGGAGACATCATCGAAGCCACATTCGATGATTTAATCCTCTTAAATAACGAAGGGGCTACTTACTTGTGTCCAAGAACTGGAAACCTTTCGAATATAGATCTGACTTTCTGCTCACCTGGACTATTTATTAATTTATCACATGAAACACTATCATCAATATATAACCACTTTCCAACCTTAATCACCTACAAAGATCTAAATACTAATCATACACCTGAACCTAATGTTGAAAAAAGAAAATGGAATCTACAAGACGCCGATTGGGAGAACTATAAAATGGAACTCGTAAAAGCAGCCACTAATATCAATGTAAATCATACCGAAAATATCGAAAATATAATAAGAAAAGTAACCCATACAATAAAAAACGCAGCAGAAAAACATATAGGATACAAATCTATAAAGGAAAGGCACATTACTCCCTGGTGGACCGACGAGTGTAAAGAAATGAAAAAACAAACGAAAAAACTTCTTTATAAATACAAACGTCATAAAACATTAGAAAACTTAGTTGAACTAAAAAAAGTAAGAGCTAAAGCCAGAAGAATAATAAAACAAGCCAAACGTATATCTTGGCAAGAATATGTTAACACCCTAAATAAAGACACCCCAGTATCAAAAATTTGGGAAGCAATTAACAGAATTAAAGGCAGGAATAGCTGCCCGCACATTCACGCACTACAACAAGGCACAGAAATTGTGACCGACCACAAAAAAATAACCAATCTACTGGCAGATACGTTTAAACGGACAAGTAGTGATACCAATTACACTCCGCAGTTCCTAAATATTAAAAACCAACATGAATCGGAAGAAATAATTGTAAACCCCAGCGATCATCCAAGCAATCTCAAATTCTCCAGTACCGAACTCGATTTAGTAATAAATAAACTTAAAAACAATAGTAGCCCAGGACCCGATAACATCCCATTCGAGCTTATAAAAAACGCACCAACAGTCATGAAAGGTAAACTACTAGAAATATATAACTACATATGGACCACAAATAACTACCCTGAAAGCTGGAACTCAGTGGAAATAATCCCAATACAAAAACCAGGTAAGGCCAAAACAAGCGCAGATAGTTACAGACCGATAGCATTAGCCAACACAATCGGAAAAATCATGGAGAAGATGGTCAACTTTAGACTCACATGGTTCCTTGAAAAACATAACCTCATTAATAACCAACAATGCGGTTTTAGAAATGGTAGATCCACACACGACCAACTAGTTAAGCTAGCAAATGAAATACAACTAGCCTTCCACAGACAACAGCACTTACTAGCAGTGTTCTTCGACCTCGAAAAAGCTTATGACCTTACCTGGAGAAAAAACATTGAAAACACCTTGAAGAAAATGAATATCGAAGGAAGAATGTTAAAATTCATCCACAGCTTCCTCCAAAACAGGAAATTCAGAGTCAGAGCTAACAGTGTGCTTTCAGAAGAAAAGGAACAACAAAACGGCATCCCGCAGGGCGCTACGCTCAGTGTAACTCTATTTCTATTAGCAATTAATAAAATAACAGACGAACTCAAGCCTCCAGTTAAGGTATCACTATTCGCAGACGATCTTGCTATCTATGTCCGAGGCAAAGATATCAATAACACTAAAAATATATTACAAGAAGCAATACAACAGCTACATCTATGGGGAAACAAAACAGGATTTAAATTTTCAACAACAAAAACCGAAGCAGTGTATTTCACGAAGAAAAATAAAACAACGCAAAACCCAGAGCTAAAAATAGAAAATACAGCTATAAAATTCACTCAAACAAAGAAATTCCTAGGTATCATATTTGAGGCCACACATAGAAAATCTCAAAAAAGACTGCTTAAAAAGAATGAATATTCTAAAAGCTACCGGTCACTATGAGTGGGGCGCAGATAAATCCACTTTACTGATGATCTACAAAGCCATAATAATATCAAAATTAGACTACGGCAGCGTAATATATGGAACCGCAAGTCCAAGCCTGTTGAAGAAACTAAATAGCGTTCATAATCTAGCACTCAGAATATCGACAGGAGCCTATCGTACAAGTCCAATCGATAGTATTATCAATGAAGCCGGAGAAACTACCCTAGAGGAACGAAGAAATCAACTCCTGCTAATATACGCGACAACTCTTGCTAGCAAACCGTCAAACCCCACATTCACTTCAATTTTCCCATCCCAAAAATCACCCATTTTAAAAACAAATACATCCATCCAAAAAAAAATTAGTACCCTATTCAATAGACTAAATTTTATACTCCCTAAATATATCGAGCAACACTCACACTGCAATACGCCACCATGGATATTAAGAAAACCAAGAATCAACCTCCAACTGTCAAGATTAAGCAAACATCAAACTACAAACGTCCAGTACATAGAAGAATTTAACAGAATAATAAATCAGCTCCACCCAAGCACTTCTCTTCTCTATACCGATGCAGCCAAAACCCAGAACAAAGTGACCGCAGCCTATGTATCTGAACATTCAACAAAAAAATTTCTTCTGCCCAAATTGCTGACAACCACCACAGCTGAAACCGAAAGCCTTCACCTAGCGATAGACAGTATACATAACTTACAAAAAAACAACCATCACTTCGCCATATGCACAGACTCACTAGGAGCTATCAACGAATTAGGAAACATAAACAGTAAGCACAGTAACACCCATCAAACACAATCACTCATTCACGAACTACAAGAAAATAAGTCCAATCACCTCACAATAATATGGGTACCCAGCCACCGTGGAATACCAGGCAACGAAGCCGCTGATCTTGCTACTAAAAATACAGCCGGTACAGTACCACACCACACCCCAGTACCTCCCCAAGACCTGCACAGAACAATCAAAGAAAAACTAAAGAAAGAGAGAGATGACAAATGGACGAACATAGCGAATAACAAACTACGTGTAATCAAGACAGACACAACAATGTGGGACCAAAATCTAAAAAGACGAGATCAAACCATATTGAGCAGATTGAGAATAGGTCACTCAAAAATAACTCACCAACATCTTTTGGATAAATCCGAGCCAAACATTTGCCCAATATGTAACACAAGGGTCACAATAGAACATATAATAACCAGCTGTGCCAAATACAACACCCTGAGAACCAAATATAATATACCCGCCCAACTGTCAGACGCCCTAAAGAACGACCCAACAGCAAAATCAAATATATTAAACTTCATAAAAGAAGCAGATCTAACAAGTGCTATATAGCTGTGTAAATCTGGTTAAATCCGCTGTTAAACTCATAAATTGTAATAACTTTTAGACGCTAGAGACCTAGATGTTGAAGCGTCGGTAAATAAACAGTATGGAAAAAAAAAAGAGAACATATTTATTTAATATTTTTGTTTGGAAGGGAATTTTATTCTGAATTCAACGAATACACAGTTTAGTACCCTTACATCACAAACATTTTGGAAAAAATGCACATTAAATTGACATTAGTTAGAAATTTGTACTTTCAACAAGATGGAGCACCAGCTCACAACTCTGGCCTAGTAGCTGAATATTTAAATGAACAATTTCCAAATAAATGGATAGGCACCAATGGCCCCATTCTATGGCCCGCAAGGTCTCCATATTTAAATTCCCTAGATTCTTTCTTATGGGGCTATGTAAAATATATTGTTTATAGCACTGTGCATCCAAACGTACAACATTTGAAAGACAATATTGAAGATATTATATCTAATATTGATGGTAGAAAATTAAAAAACGTCCGTAATAGTTTACTTTTAAGGATTGAATTATGTATTTATAACAATAGAGGCAATTTTGAGCAAGATTTATAATTAAAATTGTACTATGTCATAGAATTAAACTCTTCAATACATTTTGATATTTATTTGTTTCATTCATAGCACGCCGACTCCTGTGCGATATGATTTAAATTAATGTCAATGTGTATAATACTGCATAACTATCTTGATAATACGTGTTCATCCCATTTAAGAACTGGGTCTATTTTAATACCCAAGAAGGTAACAGCATAATTATTGAAATTTTTATTTTATTATATATTTTTAAAGTTGTGAGCAAATTATTAGTTTTATAAATATTTAGGCTTATTTTGTTGATAAAAAACCAGAAATGTGCTTTATTGATAATTTCCTGACTCTTTTTTTCTGACTTTTTTTTTCTGACATGACTGAAATCGAGTAAGAATGGTTGTATAATCAGCATATAAAAAATGCGAATAATTGTCGATAGAACAAGAAAAATCATTTACATAAATTAAGAATAGCAGTGGCTCTAAAATAGAGCCTTGCGGTACACCACAGTTAACAAAAACCGAATTCGATATGGTGTAATTATTATTTTTATTTTTATGGTATTATGAGTTAGTTTTGTGGCGAATGAGAATGGCGGCCCTAAAATAGAGTCTTGCAGTACACCACAGTTAACATAAATCTGGTATTGTGTAATTATTATTTTTGTTTTTATAGTATTATTAGTTAATTTTGTGGTGAACTAGAATGGCAACCGTAAAATAGAACCTTGTGGTAAACCACAGTTTACATAAAGTAGATACGATATAGTGTCATTATTATTTTTATTTTTAAATAGTATTAGTTAATTTTGTAGTGAACGAGAATGGCGGACATAAAATCGAACCTTGCGGCACACCACAGTTAACATTAAGCGGATCCGATATTGTGTTATTATTATTTTGGTTTTTATAGTAGTCGGAGTTCATTTTGCGGCGAATGAAAATTGCGGCCTTAAAATAGAACCTTGTGGTACACTTCAGTTAACATAAAGTAGATACGATATAGTGGCATTATAATTTTTGTTTTTATAGTATTATGAGTTAATTTTGCGGTGAATGAGAAAGGCGGCTTTAAAATAGACCCGTGCGGTACACCGCGGTTAACATAAAGCGGATCCGATATGGAATCAATATTATTTTTGTTTTTATAGTATTGTGTTAATATTGCGGCGAACGAGTATATCGACCCTAAAATAGAGCCTTGTGGTACACCACAGTTAGCATAAAGCGGATCAGATATTATTATTTTTTTAAATACTATTATGTTTTAATTTTGTAGCGAACAAGAAAATATATATTTTTTTACGATAGCACCTACATTTCTGAAAATTTGCGTAACAAAAAAAAATTTTTTTATTAAACGTATATTTTGGGAAATTAGCAAAACTGAAGTTATAATAATATTTTTGAGTTATTTTGGAGCGAAAAGTACATTTTTCATGAATTCGAAAAATTTACCAACTTTACTGCGCTCTAGTGGCGAAACCGTTCATCTCACAAAAAAACTTATGAAAGCTAAATTATAGAGAATGTATTCCTCTTTAATTCAATATAGATATATTTTTTTCGAATTTGGCAATGGAACGGAGATATTCGCAAAAAAAACATTTTTAGCACGCTTTTAGAGGTTTTTTTCCAGCAAAAAAATTGTCGTAAGATGTGATCTTAAAAACACCTCAAGACCCATTCATCTCAACAATTTCCCAAACTCCCGGAAAGCTTTCTCCAAAACCACTGCTTTGAACATCAATTTCCTGGCAAAATTAACAATTGCCCATAGATATCCGTAAGGCCAATAGATTTCTTACGGAAAGTATTACGGATTCTACAGAAATGACCCATAAATCCCTAACCTTATGCCAACAATATTCCAGTGCTTTTGTTGGGACTAAAATCAAATTTTTTAAGATGTAAGACATTACCCCTGTGCCTGTACTCTCATGAAACAGTATTTTGCTTGGTCCTCCGACGAGAGTTGACAGTTGTATTTGTCTGTATATAAATGTATGTATATTCGGTGTTGGGAGACGCGCCGTTAGCCGTTTGCCGCATTCATGTAATATAAAATCTTGGCTCACATCCACCGCTGAGATTTCAACAAAATAAAATTTGTCTGCAAAGAAATTCTACATTCTTTGAAAATAGTTTTGTGTTTTATGTATTATAAAGTGATAGTCTATTTGTAGATTACAGGAATGAAAATTTTAAATATTTATCTGTATAAATAACAACGAAATACGTATAGAAATACCTTATATAATGCTAACTAGTTAGGAAAGTTCCGTAGTATATACAATAAAAATTGTATTATAAATCCACAAGGACGAAGAAATCGGGGCAAACCATATAATACGAGAATAGATCAATAAGTCCTTACAAAACCATGGAGAAACACAATATTTTGTGATTCTTTTAGTTCGATTCACTTCGCCCAGCGTTTCTCCATTTATTTCAAGCCTTCCAAAAAGTAAGATTCCAGAAGACCTTCAAAATAGGCATCTTTTTTGGCGATGATCTCCTCATACGACTTGAATCTTTTTCCGGCGAGCCATTTCTTCATGTTTGGAAACAGGAAAAAGTCGCTGGAGGCCAAATCTGTTGAATACAGCAACAATTCGAAGTGTAATTCATGCATTTTCGCCATCAAACATACAATTGCGTTTATTCTCCACTGTGAGCAAACTCTGCACTCATCTTGCCGATATCATTTTCATACCCAATTTTCCGTGCAAAATTGAAATCACTGATCCATGTGATATGCCTGTTGCCTTAACTAGTTCACGCACTTTAACTCGTCGATCACTCAAGACCATATCGTGGATTTTGTCAATCATTTTTAGAATAGTCACCTCAAGTGGACGTCCCGAACGATGTTCATCATTTGTTTACAACCTCGTTTGAATTCATTCATCCAATTGGAAACAGTTTGAAACGCAGGTGCAGATGTACCATGAACTTTACCCAAATGTTTGAGTCGATTGTAAAAATGAAACCACGCGATGGATATTGCTGAAAATTTGACAACATTCTATTGACAATTGGTACTTTTCAGAAACACTTGATTTCATACTACTAGTGCGTTCTCTTTGATTTTGTAAAGACATTAGATTTTGTAAATAGATTTGGTCTTGGTCAGTCAGTTAATCAGATGACGCAAGTATTGTTATATTAACTGAATTTAGATTCCATACGACACGTACATGACCGTTGCTAGGCAACGTAATAAATAGGTTGAAAGCAACTATCAAATTATTGTTAGTTTTTAAAGGGAACTGAATAAAAATTGAATAAGTAATAAAGTTATAGTCGTGGAAAAAGCATAGTATGAAACTTGCATGGAATAGTCATTTCTCACTTGTATCAATTACGCTACTCGCCTGCGGCTCGTGGCGCAATTTTCACACTCGTGTGAAATGATCATCATTCCATGCTCGTTGCATAATATACTATTTCTATACACAATTAGTACAAAAGCAATCGTATCTAAAAGAGAATCTGTTGGCTTGTGCTGATTAGGTCTAAAGCTGATTCAGAGCTCTGTAAATCAACACGTTGTACGCTATGGATAATTTTTAAACGAGGTCATTTGGTATGATCGGACGTGCTCGTGCTTTGTCGTTGCTATACTACTGTTGAGCGATATAGTACGAGCTTGTCCGATCATACCAATTGCACTCGTTTAAAAACTATCCATAACGCACAGCGTGTTAATTTACTGAGCTCTGAATGCAGCTTAAGGTGTCTTAAAACAATATCCCAATATCAGTGTGCGTAAATAAGAAACTACCAGTTTAAACAGAATAAAAAAAAAGCTCTTAAGACGTAGATTAAGAAAGGGAAAATAGTTTTTTAGCATTTTTGTTTATTTTAACATGATTTTTCCAAAAATATACTTTAAAAAATACTGCCCTGCACCCTTTTTCGCAAAGGGATTAAAATAAAAATCTAAAAAAAAATAATTAAGTAATGTATGTACATTGATCTAAACCGGAAAGGTACGAGAGGATTTTTGCATTACTTATAATTTTAATAATACAAAAGAAGTTAATAATAAAGTAACATTGAAGACATCATCGAGATTTAGATCTGAGCAGTAGGAGTATGGTAACCGAAAGCCTTGTACTCACTATATAATTTAAATCCAGATAAAACTCGTATATTACCGTAAAGAAATAATTTCTTATTCCACGTTAATCAGTCAAGTTCCTTTTAACCTAAATTGAATAATGTCCTAGAAAGATAACACAATTTCAAGCATGTATATACGGAACAGCAAAATATCATAAACTTGCGACTTTAATGAAAATAACCAACTTTTTACGCAGTTTAAAATCCTTGGATTAAAACTTTTAGTTAAAACCTCGTAAAAAGAGTTTTTAAGTTTGTATAAAAAAACAAAACTTTATCTACAACATAAAAAATATAAAATACTACCTTTGTTATGAATATTCATATTGTTTAAATAAAATGTGGAAAAATAAAGATATTGCGGTTAAGAGAAACGTAAAGAGAAGGATTAAAGGAAAAATAAAAAAATAAAAAAATAGCAAAATGGAGTGAAAATATAATTTTACACCTGTTATAATTTTTCGCAGCGACTTCATGCTGATCGTTTTATTATTATTATGTTTGGGGTTTGTCCGGTTTTGACAAGCGTCCACTAATAGCGAACTTTTGAGCCATGTCATATTAAAGACTTTCTCTTAAAGTAAAGGGGTATCTTCCTTTAGGGTTTGTTCTTTGGACCATAATTTCCACGATTATTTTCAACAAACTCTCAAATTAAAGAATAGCAGCGGCCCTAAAATAGATCTTTGCGGTACACAGTTAACAAAAACCGAATCCGATATTATGTCATTATTATTTTTGTTTTTATAGTATTATGAGTTAGTTTTGTGGCGAACGAGAATGACGGCACAAAATAGAGCCTTGCAGTACACCACAGCAAAAATAATATTTCAATAATGAATTCGTGATTCTTCTGAATAAATTTTGGCTCAGGACTATGCGCATCCAATTTATTGCAAACTTTTTAGCCATGTCATATTAGAGACTTTCTTAAAGTTTAAGGGGGTCTTCCTTTAGGGTTTGTTCCTTCGACCATACCTTCCGCAATTATTTTCAACAAACCCTCATGTCGCAAAATATTCCCCATCGGGCTAGCTCGTCTTTTATTTATATTTTGGAGCAGAAATCTTCTTGCTTCAGCTCTTTGAAACGCCTCTTTATTCGAGACTTTGTCAACCCATTTCACGTTTAACATGCGTCGATAACACCAGGTCTCATAGGTCTTCTTTTTTCTGCAGTTACTATTGTCCACGTTTCACACCTATAGAGTGTTATGCTCCAAAAATATTTTTTTAGAATCTTATTCCTCAGTGTTATTGCGATTTTATTCGAGGTGAATAGATTTCGTTTCTTGTTAAAAGCGAGCTTAGCCTGAGCAATTCTACTTATGATGTCCCTCTTTGATCTGTTATCGTTCGTGATAACAGATCCTAGGTATGTGAATTCTTTGACTTGTATAAGAGTCTGGGCGTCTATTTTAATTGATGTTGTCACATCACCGGTATTTCTGCCACACATTATTTTGGTTTTGGCTGTATTTAGTCTCATAAAGAATTCATCATTAACTAGAGACTAGTGGAGCTAAATACACATGGCTGCATCCCAAACTCTGGAGATATGCAGACGCGGAAATTACGCCAGATACGTGTGACCCGAGCAACACTGCTTTCTGCATCCTGCAAATCAAAGAGGTGGCAGAAGATCTGCAGGCGGAAATAGACTCGATTTCCTTTCGATAGCAAGCCTTCATACCACCCAAAACACCGACTATCAGGACAAGCTTAACTTTATACCCTGGATACAGCTTTCTAAGCTCGGACAAGAGATCCATTAAGTGAATTTGTAACACCCTGTACCTAATATCATATCAGGTCATCAAGGATGAAATTTGTAGTTAATAATATTGCCAACTTTAACAGCTTATTATTTGACTTTGGCTTAATATTTTACCGTTGTTTTTTTTTTGTTAGAAAGTTACACATCTCGCCTGTTTAAAGAAATCAATATATGCTCTAAAAACAATCAACAACTTTTTTAAAAATTAATTTGTTGAAAATCGAACGGTCGGAAATTCGAACTATTATGAAGTATGAGTTCTTACGTGGAACTGCGGCATCGCAGACTGCGCGAAACATTAATAGTGTATTTGGCTCTAGTGTTACTACGCAGCAGACAATATCAAATTGGTTCGCCAAATTCAAATTTCGTGCAGGTAACTTAAAAAAAAACCTGGCTCATCGATCACAGCAGAAATATTCTGCAACCAAATGGACGAAATGACGAATGAAAAAAAAACAGACTAGATTGGTCAACAGATCGACTCCTATCTTTTTGCATGATAACGCTAGACCACATACTGCACAAATGACTGTGACAAAACTACAGGAATTGGAGTTGGAACTTCTTTATCATACTCCATACTCACCAAACCTACTCTGACTACCCTACCCTCTGCCTGACCTACCCTCTGACTACCACTTCTTCCGTAACTTGGGCAACTTTTTAATAGGAAAACAGTTTAATGTCGACAAAGCTGTAAAACTGGCCATCCAGGAATTCATTGACTCTCATCCGCCAGAGTTTTATACTATCGGCCTGAACAATCTGCCGTTTAAATGGCAAAAGTGTATAGACAATATAGGTGCCTACTTATGAACCAACTTTGCCTTTTTTCCTACAAATTTCATTCTTGACGACCTAATATAAATAAACTCAAATACCCTGAAGGATCCATAAACATAATACATTTTTTGAATTTAATGTCATTTTTAAACACTGTAATAAAAATACGTCAATTCTCATAATTATATATTATTTTGTACTAAAATTTCTTTCATATTTTAGCATATTTATAATTCTTCTGATTAGCATATATCGTGATAAAAGGTATTGTGTTTGTCCACACATCAATAAAATAACGTTCATGTTTTCTTTTAAAAAACTATCACGCGAATCTTAATGCTTGACTCGATATTAACATCAGATATTCAAATCACTCCTAAATAAATAATATATGACGTGAACAAAATACGTGCAGCATAACATATTTCTTAGAAACGTCATGTTGCAGTCAATACAATTTTGATTCCCCTATGACTACGGACGCCAAGTGTCCCGGATTGGGTGGGACTATCCCGTATTATCAATCATCCTCCCGCATTAGTATTAACATCTAAAATAGTCCCGGAAACATATTGTGCCGCAGGTGACAGATTCAAAAACACATTCGATTAGTTCAGACTCTAACAAAAGTATTAAAGAAGATTCATTGTGTCCAAAAGTGTGACTTCAAAATTTTATTTTAACAACTTTAACGGGAATATGATCATCCCACTCATCAAGTACTTTCCTCCTAACATATTTGCTGTAGATGTTGAATAGAAATGGTGATGTTATTCATCCATGTGTAGCACCTTTAGAATTGATAGGAAAGACGATTACACAGGGCAACGAAAAAAAAAAAATAATAATAAAATTTCCGCCGCTTTTGATTTTAAGGGGTAAATTAAGTAGAATCGTGAATCCAGATTTCATATTGTTTTAGTTTTTCTCCCTCACGTCCAGTTTTTCTGTAATTCTCAAAAGAAAGTATCGTGGATAATATTTTTTGATAAATAACTTCAGTATAAAACAAAATAAAATATGGAGAATTTTTTATAATAAAGGGTATTCTTAATTATTTACTTACTATTAACACTTCTCAAGGAGAAAAGCACGCCTTGTAGCCTTTGTTCTTGGGTTTTGTGGAACTGTCATGAATGCATGTTTTTTTGACGTTACCGGGTACACCACGTCGCTTAATAAGTCTAACTAAGAAAAACATTTTTTTTAGAAATTCGACTTTGTACATCAACCTACTCTCCTTCAAGAGTGATACATTCATTCCAACGCTCCTCTAACTTTTCGATGCCTTCTTTGTAGAACGATTTGTCTTTGCCCTCAAAATAGGCCTTGGTTTCGGCAATCACTTCTTCATTTGAATCAAATTTCTTTGCCTGGAGCATCTTTTTGAGGTCTGCAAAAAGCCAGTATTCGCTGGGGGCCAGATCTGGGGAGTACGGTGGGTGAGGAAGCAATTCGAAGCGTAATTCATTCAATTTAATCATCGTTTTCATCGACTTGTGATACGGGGCGTGTTCTTGGTGAAAGAGCTTTGTTTTCTTTTGCATGTGAAGCCATTTTTTCTTGATTACTACACTCAGTCGATCCAATAATGCCATGTAGTATTCGCTATTTATAGTTTTACAAGATAGTCGATAAACAAAATACCATGCGCGTCCCAACATACAGATGCCATAACCTTGCCAGCTGATTTTTGAGTTTTTGGTCGCTTTGGACGACTTTCACCGACTGCTGTCCACTCAGCTGACGATCTTTTTGATTCAGGTGTGTAGTAGTGGATCATTGTTTCATCCATTGTCATATACCGACGCAATAAATCCTTTTTATCTCGCTTAAACAGCTCCAAACAGCGCTCTGAATCGTCGACGCGTTGTTTTTTTTTTTTTTTATCCGGTGTAAGCGAACGCGGCACCCACTTCGAAAGCAATTTACGCATGCTTAAATTTTCGTGCAAAATTGTAAACACACTACCTTCTGATATCTTTAAGGTGTCAGCTTTTTCACGCAACTTCACTTTACGGTCTTTCAAAACTATTTTGTGGACTTTTTTTTGTTTTCCGGAACAACTGCCAATTTTGGGCGACCAGAGCGTTCAGCATCATCGGTGTTTGTACGACCGCGTTTAAATTCAGCATACCAATCAGTAATAGTTGATTTGCCTGGTGCAGAGTCTCTATAACGCTTATCAACCCACTGTTTGGCTTCTCAGTATTTTTTTCCATCAAAAAACAATGTTTAATCTACACAGGAAATTCTTTTTTATCCATTCTTTTGAAAATTACAAAACTGGAGTCACTAAAACCACTGTAACCTCTAAACTAATTGTCAGAATGACATGAAATTTTCACACGTATCGTTTGAAGGTTGGTACTATCCAGAAATCACATGGGTCTGTCAACACTGTGTTGCCATATGTATGTCAGACCGGAGACTTATTGAGTCAAGTGTTTTTATCACTCGACACTTTTGATGTGAAAGTGTTTACATATTATAATCATTGTTCATTTATATGAAGTTTAAGACAACTGTAATATTTAAATTCGACCCTACTAAATATTAGTCATAGAAAATAACACCTCAATTACCATGTACATATTATTAAAAGCGGCCAACCTTTGCAGCCCTGTGTTCATCTATTTTAATCTTGGGGAATGCTTTTCAAAGATTTCAGTAAATTTATTAAATGATTAGGAGCTATTTTACAAAGAATTTTGTATTTCCTTTCCCCCGTCGAATGACGGAATTATCTTGGCATTTTAATAAACGATATATAATAAGAAAGTCACTGTATTTTATTTAATATAGTATTAGATATTTAATCCTGTATTGTAATATCCTATATTTATATATTCGACTAAATATCACCTTAATTAGAAAATATGTTTGTTGCGAATAAGGAAATATCCAAACTAGATAAGGTTGTGGAAAAGTTTGTTAACCTACCCTAAATAATAAATGGGTTTAGTTTTAATTAGTTGTTTCTATCTCTGTTGAGTTTTCCTACAAAACAATTGGTTTCTGTAAAGAATATTTGTGAAACTTATTTGAAGTAATATGACGATACGGAATAGTAAGGTTTGCTGTAAGCACCACTGCAACTTTAAAGACTGAAAAACTGTGTCAAGATGAATAATGTCTTGGAAAGTAGAACTCGATATTTATTTTCCTGGAATTTGAAAAGTTTCTGAGAAATCGTACTATTGAAATTAGGAAAAATAAAAAAAATGTGGTAGCAGTTTTTCAAATTTGTGATTGTTTTTCACCAGTACTGTCTTGGTTGTTAACATTTACTTGGTTGTTTTGGTTACATTCTTGAAAAATACGACTTACAAGTTGCCAAGCTAATAATTGACTTATTAAATTATTTAAATATAATTTTCTCTATTTAACTCCTCCCCTTCGCCCTCTTCTCTTTGGTTCTGTAAGTGGAAGTAACTTTTGAAGTCACTCACACAAGTTTAGATATATTCTTGATTTATTCAGTATATAGTCTGAATATTAATCATGTATACTTATTAGATCTTCTGTTATGTGATCACTCCATTTAGCTCACTGATCGACGTATGTTCAGTCTTCCCATGTGATCCATTTATCTTTGAATGCGATTCGTGTTACGAGGTGTGTAAATTAAGTAACTGGACTGGCAACATTTGGGAGGCAGTACTTGGAGGGGTGGCAGGTGAACATGTGATACGTCTTCAGTACGAATTTGAACTCGCTAGAGTAATTTTGTTGTCCGTAGCGATTTTTTTCGTGAAAAAGTTTTTTCTATTTCTTTCTAAAAAGGATTGACATTCATTTCGAGCAACGGTGTGCCATCAGGTTTTACTTCAGACTTGGGCACAGTGCAACGGGAACTTTTGCAAATCTTCAGCAGGCCTACGGAGACAGTGTTTTGTCAAGGACCCAGGTTTTTTGGTGGTTTAAGGCATTTTCAGAAGGAAGAGAGTTGACTGAAGATGATTCACGCAGCGAAAAGCTTTCATGTTCAAGAACCGAAGAAAATGTCGACAGAATTCGGGATCTTGTGCGTTCAGATCGTCGGTTGACAGTCAAATAATCGGGTGAGAGTTGAATTTGACGCACACTACATCAGATTTTGACCAATGCGCCTTGTTACACAGCAATTTTAATAAACGATTTTTTGGCCAGTAAAAACATTTCTGTGGCTCCTCAGCCTCCTTATTCGCTTGACTTGAGTCCTTGTGACTATTTCCTCTTCCCAAGATTTTAAAATCACCCTTGGGACGTCATTTTGAGACACTCGAAAACATTCAAACGTCCAGCTAAAAGCTATTCCAGTATCCGAGTTCCATCCCTGCTATGAGGATTAGAAGAACCGTCTCCAGCGCTGTGTGGCTTCCCAAGGAAGTTACTTTAAGTGAGACAATATTGAGTTGTAATTCTATTCGAATAAAAAAAAAATAAATAAATAAAATCAGCCTGGTTACTTAATTTACAGACCTCGTATATGTTGTTAAAGTTTTTATGCCTAGCTAAATAATGATTTATTTTCGCGAAAGAAAATCTCAGTTTTAATTTACGTTATAACACCTCCATTAGAAGTTTCTACGGGCCGACACTGGTATTATTTTTATCTCCCCAGTACTTAGACTGTAGCCGCTTCTAGATGATTTTATGCGATAAGTAAATAACAGGTTAAAACCCTAATGTCTCATTATCGTAAGTGTCAGAGTTTAATAATCATTAACCTGGATATTACCGAAGTACTAATGAAATTTTTGTTTTGAACCTCGCTACAAGTTGGTTATTGTTCGTTGCAGTAAGAGGAATGGGACCATAACATGATTGTAAAGTTGCCCCATTTGCCTGAACTTTGCGTAATATTGTGGTGAACAACTTTTGTACAACTTCCTTACAATATACATTGTTACTGGAGATATATCAGAGCTAGACAACCACTACCTAGTTTCTACACTTTGGTTTGGTCTCTTGTTTTACTCTCTGTTCTCTTGTCCACTGCCGTATTTTCCGTTATAAACGGAACTTAAATAATGACAATGATAAAATTATTGTTAGTTAAAGGGCAAATGGCTTTGTTTTATAACATTAACTAGCTACGTGTTACCAACAAATATAAACGAGTTCCTGAGCCAAGAGAAATGTTCATTAAAGGACGAATATATTAAAAACAATATAGTCTAAAAATGAACTTATTGTCAATAAACCATTTTCGGATTTGGCAAATGTTCAGAGACTTGTAGTGTCATCTGTAGGTCTTTTTTGTACAAACTGAATAGTAGAGGCCCAAGTATTGTGCCCTGACCTATACCGAATTTTATAAATTTTTTGGCTGATGTAGTACAAAGTTGTTAATGTCTCACAAAAGGATGAAAAACTCGCTGAAGCAAGTGTATTATTTTATATTTAAACATATAACATTTTCTCATTATTCCAATATAATTTTCAAAGTGTTAAATTTAACATTTTTCCAATAACTTGGTTATTGAAATTATTGAAGTTTCTAACAAAAATTCAATAAAAGAATTTTCTTATAATCCCATCTATTAGTAATCTATCGTGATGCATAGAAAATATTATTTTCTTGTAACAAATCCATGTGAAATCTATCGCAATGAAATTAATCTCTGAAACTAATCAATTAAACTGTTTATTTGAAGTGAGATTGACGTGTATTCACCGATAAATTTAACTACTGAGAGACCTATACTACTGAGCCATGGCACAGCAAAGTGTCGCTACACTCCGGTTGGAAATTACTGATATAGAAAGAAAAAAAAATATGTTTATAACACAAATATTATCTGTTCTGCTAGATTCCTGTGAGACCTAGCTACAGATTTAACGAGTATTGGAATATAATATACTTGGCCAGCCTTTGTATTAAACGCAGTATGATTGAGGATTTGTGAGAAAAGGATTTTTTTGTCGGAAATTTTAGAACTTTCTCTCTCTTAAAGTTTACAATTCTCCAAGATTCGTTGGCAGCAGCTTTCCATTCCTCCCTGACTTCGATAGCTGGACTTCAAAAGTAGAAAAAAAAACCTCATTCGTCCACGTGCTAAACAGAAATACGGCGGTAAATGTTATTGAAGAAGATGTGGCAACTTATGTAAGCTAAATATAATAAGTGAGTAATGCTTGCATGTAAGTTAAATAACATCGGTAACTAAATTAACCAAGTGTGACGTCATTTCATATTTATCTTGAATAGATTTTATTAAGCATAAATTCTTTTTAGCAAATCGGATGAAATTTATCTTTAAAAAAGCAATAAGGCAGAGTATCAATTAAATCTGTTGGATATTGATAAATAAAAGAAAGAAATGAAAGTTATCCTAAGTATAATTTGCAAAGTATGTCCGTTGAATCGTTGGAGCGAATGTCATTAAGGGAATGGGCGTGAAATGTCCGTATTGCTTCTGTACATTCCAGGCGTGTTAGAGGCGGTAGCGGTGGCGGTGGAAGCGGCAGTGGCGGCAGATAGCTCACTGCCTCCAGCACAGGATACCCAGCTACATTATCCGTCTTAGTTAAGTTTCGGATGTAATTAAAGAGATGGCCTGAACTGAGCTGATCAATATTAAATAACCTTTTATTAGACTTGCAACAAATTACTTTTTTACTAAAACGCACTGAATTACTTTTCGAAATAAAGATACGACATTTACACACATTATTTCTTCATTTGCCTGAATAATGCAACATGTTTTTTACAAATTAATTCGCACGGGAACAAAATAGATTTAATTAAATTTAAATGGAGTATATTTATGTAAGAAATGAATAATATGAGACAAGAAAACGGTTGCGCAACCATATCACAAAATGGAGCACTGTACAAATTTGAAGAAGTAAATAGTTTTGTGTATTTGGAATTAAAAATAGGTTTCTTCGTTTCGCTTCCTTGCAAATAATTGACGCTGTTTTAAATAACAAGTAAATTATAAGAATAATGGTCATACAACCAGTGTTGCCGCCTTTCCGGGTTTGACCCGGACAGTCTGGGTTTTGCGATACGTGTCCAGGTGTCCGGGCGAAGCCCAAAAATGTCCGGGAGTTTAGAAAATTTAGCAAAACGTCAATAATTATTTATTTTTTAAAATACATGATTAATTTTTTAATTGTATTTCCTTTTTTGAATATTTTGCGTTTGGCAGTAATGAGATAGCAGATAGGGGAATCCCATATGTTAATATTGAACCAATTGTATAGCAGTAACTTGAGTGACTTTTGAGCGTTCTTAGAGCTCCTAATTTGTAATCATTTAAAAAATAAATGTGATGAATTTCGTAGTACAGTAATAGGTAATAAAAAGATTTAGAAGCGATACGGGGCAATATGAAATACAGTTTTAAATAGAAAAAATAAATATTTGGTTGACAAAATTTTGTGATTTTATGATGTTTATATGAATATTAATATTATATCAAAAATGTAAGTATTGTATATATATTAATAAACTTATGTATGTTTCATTAATTTACGATATTATTTTATTGCTTTAGAATGATTAATTTCACCTATTTTTTTGTTCGCAAAATTTTTATTTCCGGTTGAACAACTTTTGAAAGGTGGCAACACTGCATACAACGTATTGGACTTCTGGATCGTCCGAGTTACCAACGTTGAAAGTCCAAAGAATATTGCCAACCTTAAAGAAAAGGAAAGAGGAACGAGCATAAAACCTTACAGATTATTTTATAGACAAAGGTTGAACAAGGAAGAAGTCCTGAACGTGCAAATAGCCTTCGTATTTGTACGCCAAAACTTTTTACTAACTACGAAGAGGTCCTAGAAGACCAAGGATGTTTACCAGGCTCGGTAACCTAAGGTGGTGGTTTGGAAATACATCCACCGAACTATTCCAAAAAACATATATACAAATAAACAACAAAAAACATACACCAAAAACATATACCAAAAATAAATAGATCCACCGAACTATTCCAAAAATCATATATAAAACAAAAAAAAAAAAAACATAAAACATACATCAAAAACACATACCAAAAAAGTATACAAGGCACATAATACGAAGGCCCTTTTTTTAATAAGAACCGTTTGCGCATCCTATCCGCGCTTATCGTTCCTCGTAGTCGTTTTACCGACTAATGCCTTCTCTGATTATTTGCCAGCATTGTCAGTCAGTTGCTAGCGGAAGTAGACGATATGGTCTGAATATGCTGTGACACATTCAGGACTTTTAAACAACAAAATAATTACCAACTTCTGTTGCTCGTTGTTACAAATTTACATGCATAATAAGAATAACACTTAAAACAGAATAAATAATTACCATTATATTTTGTGTGGCAGTTAAAATCAGATATAACATATTCGTGTTTGACCTAATTTTCAATAAATCATATATTACTCACATGCAAAGGTCTCGTTTGTAAAATAAATTACATGGAGTATTTTGTCAGAGTGTGATACTACCGGTGACACGAGGGTGTGCAAATATGTGGGTCATGACAGGAACACATTAATTTTTACGCATATCTACACTTTTTATTTCATTTTATCAACCCCTCTCTCTTTCTATTTAACCTCTCTCTTGTAGAGTCATAAAATGGACGGTTTATGTTCAACATTTCGGGAAGGATATAAAAATCTGTGGTATAAATTTTTGGGTTTCGTTTGTATACTTTTATTTGTCCTTTTCAGGATAACCGGATGAATTCTAGAGAAGTTTCAGGGAATAAACATGTCACATATATCCTTATTTTCATTTCGCATGTGTCAAAACAATAGTTATAAAGAATGTAACTCTTGATTCTTCCAGTAAAATTTGATCAAAAAAACATTTAAAAAAGACAGATATGGGAGAGACTTTATTCACATATTGGTAGCTTTAATGTATTTTTGCTGTATTTTAACACTTTGGAAGATACATAACTACGGAGAAATCGAAAATTGGGTTGCTAAGTGGATTGGCTTAAAAGACTATTCTTTCGTCGCGTGTTCATAGAAGTGGGTTGTAGGATTTGTTAGTTCGCTTCTTCTGAAGTATCAATTTTATTTGTATGAACAATTTTACTGATATCTATATCTATCCTGTTTTCTATTATATATGAATTTTTACCCATTATTAATAATGTAATATTTTATTTATGGCACAATCTTGCCACTTCATCTTAATGTTATATAATGAATTTGATTTTGTTTTCTTATACGATCACTTTATTAAGCTATGAGTAGAACGTAAAACGTTTACGTTATATCGTTGTGCTTATATGCTCACGGCTTGGCTTGTTCCAGTTTTACTGCACGAGACACGGTGCTCTTATCTTGATACAAAATTGCAAATGTATTCATATGCTCCGATGCAAGTAATTTAATAAGCGCCATTTAATTGGACCAACTGAAAATATTTATACTACTTTATTGCTTTAAAATTACTTTGTAAATACAATTAATATAAGTGAAGTTATAATGAAAAGGATGTAAATAGATCTGATTTCATACTACGTCGTTTAGTTTTACGGTTTGATAAATATATATCTGTGGTTAGTCTCGAATGGGACAGCCACAATCATTTTTGATCAGAAGACGGTCAAGACGACGAATACTGATCGTTGTGTATCTCTTATATTTCAAACATTAATTGGAACATCAAGTGGTATTAAGAAATAACTTCCGTGTTCAACACCCAATTGAATTCCAACGAAAGGCAACTTCTATGCAACATATCCCAAGTTTCAGCACAATTCATTTTTAGGACTTTTAACTATGATGAGTTTTGACTTTACCCAATTATTTTTTAAATTACGAAGACCACTGCTTAAAATGTAAAATCGATTAGCAAGAATGAAGGGAATGGTAAGGAGATATTAAGTTTTTTAAATAAAGGCATAAAAAGGTCTCTAAATTTGATATTGGCTACTATTCTTACTGCTCACTTTCTCAGTACAAAAGTTTAACCGTATCTGTGCTTGAACCTCAAAAAATGATGCCATAATTTATGTTAGCATAGAAAAGAGCAAAGTTTGCCATTCTTGCTGCTTCTTTCCTTATCACCTTGCGAATTTACCTTAGAGCAAAAATATAAGGTGTCTCAAAAGAAATGTTATATTTAGTGGATCGATTAAAAAAAAAAGTAAGCCATATATAGAAAAAATGTTTATTAATTATTAAAATACACTTTTTGGGGATTTATTTCTTAAAAATAATATCGTCTAAATGTAGACCCTCGCGTTCTTGGCACTCATTTAATCGAACAGTAAAATTACTTATGACGTCTCGGCAGGTGGACTCAGGGATGGCTGCCATTTCGTGACGGATATTTTCTTTCAAATGCGCCAGTGAAGTCGGTTTATTGGCGTAAACTTTAGATTTAAGATAACCCCATAGGAAAAAGTCCATAGGGGTTAAATCTGGACTGCGTGGAGGCCAATTTATGTCACCTCTCCGGGAGATCAATTTGCCTGAGAAAATTTCAAGAACACGTGGCAGAGACATATTGGACGTGTGTGAAGTTGCTCCGTCCTGTTGGAACCATGTTCTTTGGTTATAGCCAGGAAAGTTTTGCAGTTCAGGTACCAAGAAGTTGTCTAACATCTCCACATAACGCTCTGAATTCACTGTAACTGCACGCCCCCTTTCGTCTTCAAAAAAGTAAGGGCCGATAATTCCTCGCGCCGACATCGCAGGCCATACGGTCACTTTAGGCGAATGTAGGGGTTTCTGATGTTTGCGTTTCGGATTCGTTGCACTCCAGTAGCGGCAGTTCTGCTTATTTACGTGGCCATTAAGATGAAAATGAGCTTCATCCGAAAACAATATGTTGGTAAACGTTGAAAATCGCTCAATCACCTGATTTACGAAATTAAGCCTCTGACTGGCATCTTGGGGCTTTAATTCTTGCACCAATTGAATTTTGTAGGGGTGCAGCTTTAGGTCTTTGTGCATAATGCGATGTAATGATGATCTATGCACATTTAAAGCACTTGCGCGCTTCCGAATTGAAAGGTTCGGGTCGTCACGAACAGACTGATTAACATTCTCCACGTTTTCTACCGTTCTTGATGACCTAGGTCGCCCGGATTTTGATTTATCCAGCGTTGTACCAGTCTCTTCAAACTTTTTAACCCAATGTCGAATGAGAGGAATGCTTGGCGCATCATTTAAGTGGCGAAAACCTCGAATACTGCAGAATTTTCTACGCGCTACAGTCGCCGAATCACCGTTTTTGTAAAACTCTCGCACGCATAACGCGCGGTCTGCTCCCGAGAAACGCTCCATAGCGACTTAATTCCCAAGAGCCAGGTTGACATAACCCCCGCGCCCCTCGGATACGTTGCGTTCACGCAGTAAGCTAAATAAATATAAAATTTCTTTTGAGACACCTTGTAGTTCTCCATAATTTTGTACGTAGCTGCTTTATAAGTTCTTCTTAAATTAATTTTGCTCTGTGTTCTTCTTCAATAATAATATGCTTATTTGTGATTTGAGGTGCTTTGTTTTTGTGTGCATTAACAACAGCTAGTTAGCGTTAAACCACTCTATTTCTAGTTTTAGACACGTGTTTCTTAATGTAATTAAAGTATTTAGCTCTTCCGTTGAGCATAAAATGTTTGTGTTATCCGCAAATAATATAGTCTCGAAACATACATACTTCGCAGTGCCGTAAATAAACAGGTGCACAGTCACAGGGCCCAAGTTGAAAGGGGATCCGAAAAATCGTCAATAGAAGGCCAAGTCAGACTGTGGATAACCTTTTTGAGCAATCTTACACAGGGCCCAGAAAAAGCTAGTTACGGTTCTGATACTTAGGGAGATATTTGATGTATAAAACAAGCAGTATAGGCCCTAATACTGAACCTTGCGGAATTCCTGATAGAGGTAAGACTTACCAAAACAAGATTAAGGATATCATCATATATCGGTGGGTAAACTTCTGCCTTCTTAAGCCGTGGAATCTTCTGTGGGGCATTTATAGATTTCACATTTTTTCTCTGTAATTCGTTTTTTCAACATATTTTTTTAAAACTATTATCCGACATAATAAAATGTAAATGTGCTACAACACATCTGGCCAACTTTACAGCTTAAATTCAATATTCAATGTAGTTTTCTTCGGATTCGGAAAGGAGCTGTTCTCTTCTCTCGACTGGAAATTTCTGAGGATCAATTTCCGCATTTATCAAAAGTTTAAATCAACAAAACTATTAAATAATACATAGTCGTCTTGGGATTATTGATTAAAAAATATAATAAAAGAATTTCTGACTAGAAGCACATACTTTCAAAATGAAATTAGCATTTGAAGTACATTTGGTTGATATCTCCGAGGCACCCAGTGGACTACAAATAGAATTGTTCGAGTTATGTAAAAAGTCTCTTTTGGAGAAAAATCCCACTGATATATGAAAAAATATGACTGAATATACATAATTACACATTCCGAAATGAGAAGTGGCATTCATAGTAAAAAATGTCCACCTCTCTTAATATAGCCCATCTTTCTTTCGGACCAAACCATAATGATCAAAAAATGCTCCCTTCTAGTGTTATGATTTTTTCCTTTTTAGTGAAAACAAAAGGAACATTTTAGCAATGTTATTAGTAAAATGTCCAAGTTAGCGTGAATCGTATCCATGAATAAAGTGGTATCCGAGATCGTTGGGTGTTTTGCGTACTCTAACTGCAAAAGCTCATAGTTACAAAGCTCTTGTTTGAAGATAAACGTTCTCTACATAAATATATTATTAGGGTTATATTTGCATAAGCTGCCAAATATGTTGGCTACTAACACATTTATCAAAGATTAAGTTACTTTGCAACGTAAATATGTTTAAATACACTACGTTACCACGAATGCTTAATGTTTCATGTGCCGTTATCACAACTCTTACAAAATACCAATGGAATTTAGAGGATGCTCTATTGATTTAGGAGTGAAATAATAGCAAGTTTGTTCACTTCAAAGTATAAAGTCCTGAAAAGTACTACAATCTGTTTTGAAAGTAATGCCAACCCTAAATGATGATTTTTTTATGAGACTGAAATACTGCTGATGTAACAACTTCAATTAAAATAGACGCCTTTACGATTTGATTTGATAATCTTGATATACATTGTTTGCCATAGTCATTCATAAGTGCAGTCTTCATCATACACATCTTCATTTATTTTTAATTTACTACCGATTTGTTTCCATTAAGCTGGCTCAAAAGTAGCAGTAAGATTTCTTTTCGCGGCGGCTTATTTGGCATCTTTCTCGACCTCACCAAATAATAATAATAATAATGTTTTATTTCACTATAAAAGAATACATAGATTCCGATGAGATACGGATTCAAAGCCTTTGATTCCGTATCTCATTGTTAAAAAACTACTTTTCTACAAATTTGATCATGTGAGTACCAAACTCATAGTCTTATTTATCTAATAGAAGGCAGTTCCATATTTTTCAAAAATGAAATGTCAAAGGTACAAGAAATAAAATGGGACTTCCACAAGGGTCAGTTTTGGGTCCTATTTGATTTTTTGTATTTATTAATAGTTTACGCAATATCCACACTAATCTACAAACGACGTGAAGCAATGATAGCAAGAAAACAGTAGCGATATGGAAAAAAACACAAAATTTAAGCGATTTGGTATTAACAAGATATTAAAATCAGCCTGTAGTTCACTTCCATACATTATCAACTATAGTGATAACTTTTTAGTAGATATTGACTTCGACCCAGAACATGTATTATTTACTGTTTTTTTTTAAAGTACACAGTGTATAATATAAATTAAATTATTACAAATAATTAATTCACAAACCTTTCCTTTTTCTTTTTTATAACACTTTGTTAACCTTAAAAAAGTGAAATCACATAAAATTATGAAGAGAATAAAAAGAAAAGTAAAAAAAGCTAATGTGTTTTTTGCACTAATTACCATTTTTTTAATAATATTCGTAAAGTAAATGTATAAAAAAGAAACTTTATAATTTTGTTTGGATTAAAACATCCTTTTTATTTAGTTTTGAAGTAACTTATAACTTTGTAGTATAATGGATGTGTTAAAAGTTGTATAGTTGAGAAAAAAATAGTAAAAATATGTTTAAACATGTTAACAAAAAATAATAAACAATTTCGAGTGTTTATTTATTATTTTTATAATTTATTTTATATTTAGTTAAGTTAAGCAAATATTTTGCGTATTAAAAGATACATTTGTAAATTCTATTTTCGTTAGAAATGCCAAGAATTATATTTATCATAAGTAGTAAACGCATGCGAGATTCTCATTTGGGATTTTATTTATGAAGTTTTGTTAGAGTGTCAACATGAAGGTGTTGAAATGTGAGTCTTTTAAGTTGGTAGAAACGTGTTTTATTTATTTTTCCTTACTTGTTTGTAAAAAAATAGTTTTGTTGTTTTAAAAACGTTTTTTATACAAGACTTTTTCATGGATAAAAATTTTAATATTAATTCCCGTTTACCGTAATTTGGTAAACAGATAGAATATGCGATAAGAGTAAAAGGGGACAGAATAGTAAAGATCTAAGAAATATAATACATCCGGCTGCCAGTGGAGAAGACGTAAGGTACATCCTTGTAAAAAACGACGTATTGAGCTAACTAAAATTAGTTAGTCTTGGTATTAGTTTTGTTCGTAGAGCCATTTCTAACTGGTCTTTATCGTCAGACACAAGCGCAGTCATTTTAACGCACTCCTATGAACTCACGTATACGACTGATGATAATAAACCGTTAGAAACGAACAGACCTATTGATATATGGTATTAATATAAATAATATTATTTATTGATAAAAGCAGAAGCGAAGATTATAATGCTCTATGTGATTTCTGTAATCAGGTGAGTGGACAATACAAGAAAATGAATATAGGCTCTTTTTTAAGAATTTAAGTCGGATATTGCTAAACATAATGATTAAAAGAATCACTCAATCGGTAAAAGTTACTAGAATTCAAAATCTAGTTCCGCTTAAACCAAATATAACAGCTATACAAGTTGCAATATTAGTGCTAGGAAAAATAAAAATATATACAATTAAATTAAAATATATTATGGCAAAATGTTACTAGTAAATAGTCAAATCTGTTACTGAAGGTATTGATGATTGGCGCTGAAACGACATTTTTAGTTTTGTGGTAATAATGTGTGGAATGTTAGATGAATATAAAATAAAAAGTAAAGGTCCAACGACTAACTCCTGTGGAACTCCACTTTTAACGTGTAATTCTATAGAATACTCGTTGCCAATTCTTACTTTAGAAGTTCTAAACTTCTAAAAAAAAAACGTTCTAAAAATTATGAAATTGACAAATTCTCAAATTAACACGAAATATCTACATATATTGTAGAAGCATTTAATTTAATTTAATTTAATTTGTTTATTTATATCCAAGGTACAATAAAATAATTAGAATTTTTACAAATAATAATAATAATAATAATAACAGTTTGTACATTGGATAAAGGCCCATGATCAGTCATTGTAAGAATACAAAGACTGTTCTTCCTCATGAGCCCTTAAAAGGTATAAAAAATATAAATATAGCACATATTAACATAAATAACCAGGGTTCTTTGCTAATGACAATACCACAGTTGTTATAACCAACGTTGAAGCATGTAAATATGTAACATTCCCTAACTTGGGCAGAATTAAGGCTGAAAAGATCATTGAAAAAGACATGAAATTAAAAGGGGAAGATGAACCTATTAGAAGATATGACTCTGTTAAGACTTTTTTAAACTTTAATAAATTATTCTAAATTTTTATAAACATTTATAAACTTTTACTTTTATTTGTATTATACTGACGCGTTTTTTTTTCTTCTAATTTTTATAGTTTTTTTTTTTTTTATTTGTTTTTAGGGTTTTGTAGGTATGACCAAAAAACCCTTATACTGTCATTTTGTCGTCTGTCTGTCTGTCTGTCTGTCTGTCTGTCTATCTGTCTGTCTGTCTGTCTGTCTGTCTGTCTGTCTGTCTGTCTGTCTGTCTGTCTGTCTGTCTGTCTGTCTGTCTGTCTGTCTGTCTGTCTGTCTGTCTGTCTGTCTGTCTGTCTGTCTGTCTGTCTGTCTGTCTGTCTGTCTGTCTGTCTGTTCGGTAAAAATTGTAGCCAAACGGCTAAACCTAGAGAGTTGAAATTTGGCATGCTTATACAACTCTTTGACCCGCACATAGGAAAAATACTAAAACATCTAAATAACATACCCCCCTAAAAATATAAACAAATATGTGCTCATCGAAAACAAAAATATTTTTTTAAATTCTGAGTAGGGTATCAAATGAAAGCCCTTAGTACGTGGATTAACGATCAAATTTTTATTTTGGCAAAATAAATTATTTTGATGCGATTTTTGCCAAAAATGTGCAAAAAAAATGTTGTCCCATACCCTGTAGCCCAGATGGTTTAAACTAAAAATCTAAAAAAATTCTAAGTAATGTATATTGGTGTGAACCGAAATAGTACAACAGGAATTTTTGATCAGATTATGTTTTTGGAAAATAACGCATTTTTTGTGGTTTTTGGTTCACAAAGTACAAAAGTTATACCAATGTAAGACACTCACATGCATGGCGTGCGATGGCTACATGCGTTAGAGCACTCTTAAACTGGCTGGAAAACGAAGGGTTTCGAGTTCGAGTACGGAGTGAATTTTATTTTTTCTGTTTTTTTTTTGCATTTTTATTATATTGAAATTATTTTGTCAAATTCGTATTTAATTTTTATGAGCGTAAATTTAATAACCAGTCTTATTATATGATTAACAGACGATAAATTATTTTAAAAATATCGTTAATTTTGCCGTGATTACTACAAAGTAAAATTTGTCCTACACACTCAGCATACCGCCTTCATTTATTATATACCTGCGAAACCCTGAAATGTGTGAATATTCACACTTCACATCAATTTTTTTTTTAGAAACTAACGTCTTTTCTATGCGTTGCATGCATGCGTATTTTGCCCATAACGAAAATAAATTTTTGTATGTATGAGTTCTACCATTCCTCTATTATATATGATTTTTCTTTACCTTAGAAAAAAAAATAAAGGAAAACCGGGGAGGCTATTTTCAAAACCGTCCGTATTTTTAACGTTCCAGCGGGACGTTAAAAAATTCCTGGATACGCTATTGTATACATTTTTTTTTTAATTTCTTGATATTAACTATGAACTGTGGCTGTTAAACTGATTGCCTCTACTGTTTGACCGTTAAGCAAGGGAACGGACGTGAGTTCAACTCCTTATGTCAAATAACTTGTGTAAAAATATTTATACAAATTACTGTTCTGCTAAGCCGTTCGCAACCGGCTATAAACTGTAGATGTCTTTCTGTGTGCACTAAAAAATGGACGTTAAACTGACCATATTACTCCTGAATATACATAGATTGAAACATGGTCATGGAACCTGGAAATAGGAGGCCTAGGCTCACCTCGCGCAAATGATGATGATGAAATATTAACTGCACCATTCGAAATGACAGATCATGCATCAGTTAAAATTAGCGCGACTTCAACCACAGTATAGAAAAGTGCTTGTCCAACGATATTGTCTCAGAACATAGTCCCAGGAAAATGTCGCAAAATTATGGCGTTCCAATGTAGACGCGACACAACGTAAATTAACTATGCTTCTTAATGCTTCGTTCAGAACCTCCAAATTATAAATTAGAATTAACGTGAAATTAGTACTTAACATAAAATTTCTACGTAGAAATTAAGCAGCATTCACAATAAAAATTAAGAAATTAAGCCACTACAGATATTTTTATCGATTTCTACTTTATCGATTGATATTTGGCAGCTGTTTATATTTGCTAATGAGTTTTTGAGTGTTTCATGGTTCTGAAAAGAGTTGAAATAGAGGAAAAATTTATATTTATACTCATAGAAAATACAAAGATGTGGATAGAAGCAAAAAAATATGGTCATAGAAATTTTTAGGTTGACAAGTGCTTACTGCGCATGCGTCAATTATAAATTAACGTAAGGGTTTGCAGTCTACAAACATCTAATTTTAATTTATAAGTATAAGTATTAATTTTGAAGGTTGTGAACGGTAACGTACAGTTACGTATAACAAACATTTACGTTAATTCTAAGTACTAATTCTAATTCCTAATGATTAACAACCCGCCAGTTTTATATGAAATAATTAAAAATTTAAATCAGCTAAGGGATCTACATAATATTAGAACAGAAATCATCTGGGTTCAGGCTCATTGTGGTATAACATTCAATGAAAAGGCAGACAGTTTGGCCAAAAGAGCGATAACAGAGGGTACATGTATACAACCACAGAATATGCTAAACGAATTTAATACTATCAGCAAAAATAACCTGTGGAAAAAATGGGAAGCAGAGTATATAGAACAAAGCACAAAAAAAGGAAAACATTATTACGCTATTAATGCAAAACAGATCAAAAAGAAACCATGGTTCTACAAGAGCAATCTTCTCAGAACAACTATTGCAAAAATCTGCAGGCTGAGGTTCAACCACACAAGTTGTCCAACACATCTTAAGAGATTTAACATAATTGACACAGAGAATTGCGAGTATTGTGGAGAAAATGTAGCGGACCCGAACCACCTAATTTTAGCATGTAAAATCTTTCACAGAGAACAAGAAACGCTCAAACAGCTGATCCCACAACCGACAAGCGTAGAAAATATATTATTTATAATGAAAGAAAATACTGAAGTAAAAAAAGCGTTGTGTGAATATTTACAAAATACAAACATAAGATTTTGAAAAAAAGAAATTAAATAATTTATCACATCTCATCTCAATAACTGCCATCTCTATTGTAAACCCTTCCATGGCTGACTCCCAAAACCTTATAACCTGCCGTGACGGTCTCTCGGCAATCTCGTTATATCTCCCCTCTCCCCCAAACAATCCCCCTCATCATTCATATATTTGAACGCAAAATTGAGAAATTGAAGCTGGCAAATGAAGAAATTCAAAGCCATACAGACTTGCGGAAAAAAAAAAATCTAATTCCTAATTTAGAGGTTCTGAACGCAGCATAACGCTGCGTTTTGTTTTACTAATAAATCTTATATACTGTTCCGGCCTTAAGATTTTTCTTTTGAAAGTTATTTCAATATAACGAATAAATAGAAACAGAGAAGAAACATTATAAGTAACAAGAGTAGGAGTACGAAATTGGAGAAATTGGAAGGGGTTATCCAGGAACATAGATTCCAATTAATTGTTTTATACAACATCGTCGTTATCCTTGAGGCAAACTTTCCCATATATGTGTCTATGTGTCAAACTTCTCAAGTAATGTCTTACAGATATAAACATCTCGTCAACTTATTCCAGTTCTCTAGAGGGCAGAGCTTTCAGTCCTCGAACTTTGAATCAAGCTCCTTCTTATTTATCTTCTCGCGAAGGATTAAACTTAATTACTGAGTAATTAATAAGAAGGATTATAGACTTTAATTTATATTGCAAGCATGGATAATGGTGATTCGACATTCAAGTATGCCGTCGTCCTCTTAAATTTAAATACTTCGCAAACTTTTCCAACACGTTATGTTATGTGTTAAATTAATTAGCGTTTTACTTCGGAAAAAGCTTTTAATTTGTTGTTGATGTTTTATTTTGATTATCGAATTGCAAAATTTATGCTGATGACATCGTATATATATAATTAGCTAGTGTGTGTTAGTGATCTGGGTAACACTGTGACATCATTTTTCCTAAGGTTCTCGTGATTGGCTACCTGGGGACTCTTCAGGTCTCTTGATTGACAGGTATTTTGCAGATTTGTTCTCTAAGAATCTACGAATATAATTACATTTAGAAATGTGTAGGATTTCGTATGCATAAACAAGAAACTCTAGATATTCCTATACCCTTTGACTGATATCAACAGTATTTTGCAGTTTTATTCTCTAAGAAACTGCGAATAAAATAACATATAGAAATGTATAGGGTTTCGTAGGCATAAACAAGAAACTCTAGATACTTCTATATGCTTTGGCCGATATGAACAATATTTTGCAGATTTATTCTCTAAGAAACTGCGGATAAAATTAGATATAGAAATGTTTAGCGTTTCGTAAGCATAAACGAGAAACTTTAGACAGGCCTGTATCCTTTAACCGATATGAACAATATTTTGCAGATTTATTTTCTAAGAATTTACGAATATAATTATATATATATAGAAATATCTAGGGTTTCGTAGCCATAAACAAGAAACTTTAGACACTGTTATATCCTTTGACCGATATGAACAATATTTTGCAGATTTATTCTCTAAGAATCTACCAATATAATTACATACAAAATGTCTAGGGTTTCGTAGGCATAAATAAACGATTCAAATTATTTTTAATTTTAACAATATAAATGTAATGTAGCGAGTAAAAATGAATCGTTTTAATCATAAAAAGTTTATGAATAACTATATTAGCAAGTGTCTGTATGTAGTGTCGGTAACATGATGACGTCAATTTTTCCTAAGGTTCTCGTGATTGACTAACTGGGGTCACCCTGTTTCTTGATTGGCTGACAGGTGACACCGTCTCCCGTGATTGGCTAACTGGTGAAATCCTGTCCCGTGATTAGCTGACCGGCGACGAAATTAACATACGTTAAAAAATAAAACCAAATACATATACAAACAATTGAAATTTTTATATTATAAATCCGTCATTGTTGACGGGTAACAACTTAGTAAGAATAATAATTTATTAGTCCAGTTGATCATATACATAATATTTGACAAGTTTTTAAAATACAATTATTAGATAAGAAAATTATTATTACAGTCAATAGTAAAGTTAAAATGTCATTAAAATAATAAATAAGTAAATTGGAAACATTTAGTTCCAATCATTTTGAAATGTCATACTCCCTGCGTCCGAAAATATGATATAAATTTACAATTTTAATTAATCAGAATGATTTTATTTATGAAATAGTTACAAATATCTAGTAAAACAAAGAATAATACAAAAAGTTTTAATTTAGCAAGGACGTGGCTGTCTTCACAGCTTACATGGTACATGACAATGTTGTTTGTAATCGTCCCTTACAATGAAGTTTTTTCTTTTTATTTGCTGAATCTTATAGGAATTCCCTCCTATTGCTAACATGGTTGCTTCCAGATAATAATAATAATAATAATAATAAACAACTTTATTTCGGCGAAGTTTCAGCTAATGCTGGTCTTCCAACTTAACCTTTAAAAATTATAAATACAAAATACATTTTTTTACAAAAAATATTCATACAATGTACACAGCAGACATAAAGATAATAATGAAAATATTTTGAAAATATTTTCAGGTGAGAATCATAGATGAATCGAAATAACGAACTTGTTTCACTATGTATCTATAAAATGAACACTATTAAATTAAAGTATATGAAAGTTAGATAAGAATCAATTACTAGATAATTTATGATAAAAATAACTGATGCTTATATCTCTGTTTAAATTGTTACATATTGATAAAGATAAGCTTGCAATGTTAGAAAAACCTTATCAATGGTTTGTTTGTTTAATATATTAAATGCATTTTGTGTTCAACCAGTTCGTCGATTGTATTCGGTGAAGCTGTATGTTGTAAGGATTGTATAGAATTGTAAAAACCAAGATCCTGATTAAATTCTATTTCTATTTATTCTATAAACTATTTGGCGGTTGTGATTTGGAACTTCTTCTTTGTAATTCAACACAATTTTGATCAAAATTCGCCATTTTGTTAGAAATGCGGGTGTCACTTTAATTTATCTAAAATACGCGTTTTTTTTTTTTCTGTGTATTACTTTTGACATATGCAAAACTAGGTAATGGTGTATTTTAGCTCCGTTTATTACGTATACTGTTCTGCGCAGGGTCTTGGTCTAACGAAATTCATACACCGTTGCCAAGTCTAATGTTGATAAAACCAACAGTAGAAGACCTGTATTTCCGATCGAGCTGAGATTAAAAATTATTAGGTAAAAAATAAATAATACAGGTTAGGACCAAATTTTAATTTAAAAAAAAAAAAACGTTTCAAGGAAATGCTAACGAGCGGAAATTTTTAGAATAACTCAGTAAAATACAAATTGTAGATAGAAAAAGTCATCTGTACCCAAAATGAGGTCTCGTAACTTCTGACCAATCAGAGCGTGAGCGGGAAAACGAGTATACAAAATTCAAATTAGCATTGAATTTATATTAATTTTACATGTTTTTAAGTAGTGATTAGCTGCCCATGTGTGCTTTGCTTGGCTGCCATGCAAGGCGTCAGTTAATAACAATTAGATTATTAATATACAACTTGCCAACAAACTTCATAGACTAATGCTTTTATCGTCACACATAGGGAATACAATCTCGAAATTTTTGCGGTCTTATTTTGGGATTTAGATAAAGAGGAAAAAGGTAACATTTTTCTTTAAAATTCAAATGTTTTGTTTCTGGTGTATCGCTTTAATAATGTACATATTATTATTTTTATTTTCTTTATTAACTATAATACTTGGTTAAAATTCGCAGCGCCTAGCATCAAAGGCTATTAGCGACTATGCAACACAATAAATATCACAGGCTAATAAACAAGTTTAAAATATACAGATGAACAATGTAGCCTGTTTAAAAACTAACAAAACAATAATAGTTTAAAATAAAAGCCTATCCAAAAAAGGTGGTACAAGTGTTGCGATGGATGCAGACTGTAAAAGGGCCTACCCCATCAGTTTATCACAATAAATCACTTTTTTCCACGTGCTTTTATTAACATATGTCACAAAGGTTTAAGATTAGTGTGTCTTACTGTATAACTCGTGTATGTATTGTCTGTTATAAAAGAAAAAACTATTAAAATGGCTGATATAGGAATACCTGCCCCTACAACAATAGTTGCAGCTTATGAAGTTTTAAACGATGAACAAATAAGAGCAGAGTCTTGCACTATGGCCGGTAATGTCCATTTTGAGGAAAGTATTGATGCAATCAAGTGGCTTGCAAGGAGAGGCTTGCTTCGTAACTTCATGCGGTGCAACCAATGCAATGTATTGATGTCGTTTGTCCGGTATGGACAATCAATTGACGGCTTTCGTTGAAAATGTAGTGACTTTGAGGTTGCGAGTAGTGTCCGTAGTAATTCTTACTTTTACGGGTCCCATTTAACACTGCGTCAACTGATCACTATTATATATTTGTGGTCACAAGATTTACTTCAAACGTTTGAGCCGAGAAGCAGGTCTCAACCCGAACAACCACAGAACTATTGTCGATTGGTGCTCTTTTAACCGTGAGGTCTGCCAACACGATCTCATTTTACATTCTGAACCCATAGGCGGCTTAAATGAGGACTTCACAGCAAAAATTGTTAATATTGATGAAAGTAAATTTTTTCATCGGAAATACCATCGGGGAGCGTTGAGGGCTGAAGGCCATTGGGTGTTTGGTGGCACTGAGAGGTGGACGGCCAGGTGCTTCCTGGTGGAGGTGCCTGACGTAACAAAGTAAGAATTACTACGGCCAATGCCTGCAACTCCACAGTCACTACATCTCCAGCGAAAGCCATCAATTGATTGTCCATAGCGGACAAACGACATCAATACATTGCACTGATTGCATCGCATGAAGTTACGAAGCAAGCTTCTCCTTGCAAGCCACTTGATGGCATCAATATTTTCTACAAAATGGACATTACTGGCCATAGTGTAAATCGTTGCTCTTATTTGTTCATTATTCAAAACTTCATTAGCTGCAACTATTGTTGTAGGGGCAGGATTTCCTCTACCAGCCATTTTAATAATTTCTTCTTTTAAAAACAGATAATAAACAATAATAAACGTACACGAGTTAGATAAACAGTTACTAACACACGCTAACCTTAAACCTTTGTGACAGATTATAACAATTACATTTGGCAACGGTGTATGAATTTCGTTAGACCAAGACCCTGCGCAGAACAGTATGCGTAATAAACGCAGCTAAAATACACCATTACCCAAAACTATTTGCGCGCCTAACAACCACTCATTTAGAAAAAAAAAAAAAAAATCAAGATAATATTCCTTTTATTAACCCACATTTTTTAAAGTATTGTATACCGTATTTTCGGACGGAGGGAGTAATTTTTATAGATTGGCTAACCTCGTATGTAGATTTTCTTTTTACAAATTTTAAGAAACTATATTTTTCTTCCTTTAAGATCAGTTTATTTGAGGCCGATTATTCAGTAACTTTATGTCGTCATCCACAAAGGCTGCAAGTTCCAAACTCAGAGTATTTCCCATAACGCCATTAACTTATAAAATATAAAGAAGTGGCCGAAATACACTTCCTTGTGGAACATACTAACTGTTTCCCAACCTTTTTTTCCATGCCCCAAGTCTTTCTGAAATCTGATGCTCCTATGTAACTTATATATATTTTTTTATATTCAAAAATTGAATTATTCCCTAAATGAAGCCTAATTACAACTTGTTCAGGACACAAGGGTTTAGGAAAAAATCACTAGGAAATTGCCCCCAGGTGGAGCGTGATACCCACATTGGGAAACACCGATCTAGACTTTATTGCTTCGAATATAATGTATGCTATGCTAATTGTCCTTCTAGTAGGCGTGGTTAAAATCTAAGTTTATACTGACACACTTTTGACCTTAAACAGACATCTTTTAAAAGTTTAACTATACCTTAGTCCTAAAAATGGCCTGTGTTCTCAATTCTCTGAATACACCACTGTCAAATTGAACAAGGTAATATAAATTTTTGACACAAATATAAACAAAGTATAAAATACGTTGTACAAAAAAGAACCAACAAAAATATCTCATAAAAACTGAATTATATGTAACAGATGATTATTTTAAAAATGGCATGTATATTTCTGGGAAATTTGAAATAACCGTTATTTTTAGCTTGAGCAAACAAGTAGTAATTTCATGTAGATGGCAGAACGCAATTTCGCACTGAGTACCAACGTAAACATATCAGCAGACCCCATCATTTTCATCTGATGAAAAGAACACAAGTGCAATTCTTTTAAATGGTACTGCCAACATTCGCAGACACGCACAAAATAAGCATTATTTTTTCATTATGGCAGAGATTGTTGAAAATAATTGTTTACAGTATTTTCTAATGGGATTTTGTTATTCATCACTAAAATCTTTGAACTTAAAATTAAATCATTATAGATAAATTTATTTGATAAAGAATATTTTATGAAATACTACAATTATTGCAATATAAATACCAAACTTTAGTCGATCTTAAAGGATTTTGTCGGTATAGTAAAAAAATCCTTATATCGTTAGTCACGTGTCTGTCTATCTGTTTGTTCAAGCTGGACGTAGAAAGTTGAAATTTGGCATGCTTGTACAACTCTTTGACCCACATATAGGAAAACTATCCAGAGTATAATGGTTTGCTTATTTATTCTAAACAATTTTTAGAGTTGTCCAAAAAACCCTTATAACTTCACACATGTGTCTACCTGTCTGCTCTGTCTGTCTGTAACAGTAGAAATTGTAGCCAAACGACTAAACATAGACAATTAAAATTTGGCATGCTTGTACAATTCTTTGGCTTACATACAGAAAAAATATAGAGAGTTAAAAAAAACACACACAACATGGGAAAAATATAAACAAATATGTATTCAACGAAAATATAATATATTTTTTTAAATTTTGAATTGGGTATTAAATGAAACCCTTAAAGTGTGGTTAAACCAATATTTTTTCATTTTTGAAATATCAAATTTATTTATGGGTTTCCGTCAAAAATGTGTCTAAAAACTTTTGTTGCCCATCCTTTTTCCCAGAGGGGTTGATCTAAAAAATTGATCAACAATATACATTGATGGGAAACAGAATAGATCAACTGGTTTTTTTATAAGATTAGTTTTTCGAAAAATATTGATTTTTTGTGTAAAAAATAATTATGTATGTCCGCAACCAGCACCTCTTCCACAATTATTAGTAAGTCAGAATAAATAAAACAAATAAATAAATAAATTTTAGACATTATTGTACGTTACAATCAGCTAATGGTTCGGTAGCCATCTGGGAAACACGATGGGCAAAAGTTTTTTAACACATCTTGAGCAAAAATCGCATTTTTTTTTTTCCTTAATCCACGTGTCAATAGCCTTCATTAGATACCCCTGGTCAGAGATTGGTATAGGAATGCCATATTATAACTTTAGGTCTAACCATTTTGTCTCAATTTCTATCTTATATACAGACACATTAGTGACCTTATAACTACGAAACCCTAAAAATGGCACTCGTAACCTTTAATGTTTGTTTTAGAAATATTTACGATATTCTAAAAATCGACGATTTATTATCATCTGTTGAATTGGTCAACTGCTTAACATATGCCCCATTATTTTCAAAACCTTTCTGTCTTGAGGTAACCCAGCGATTCCCAAAACTGAGCTGTGGCGCTCTGGAGCGCCGTCAAAATATTCCTCCAACTGCGTTAGTTTGACCAATGTTTTCCACTTGGGGCACCGCGGGAAACTTATACATTTGAGCGCCGGGAACCGAAAAAGTTCGGTAACCAATTGCCAATTTTCGGCAATTTTTTTACTATTTTTCTCGTTGATCGTTTTTTTCCCTCGTTTATCTGGACAACTTGTGGTTATTTTTAACATAAATTTTTGCAAGAACTGATTCAATACACCCTTATATTTAAACAAGTAACCCCATCTAAACCTCTTGAAATGAAGCTAAAACCCAATGATTTCTTATTTGTTTGTCTGTGAAATTGCCCTTCATTTCACACCCTCACTGTTAATATCAGTGGTTCATTCGGGGAGCCTTCACTGGTGGAGGAAACGTTCAGAAGCATCAACGAAGGATTAAGAACAGTTTTGTACAGCTTACTGTTACAAGACGACTCGCTCTCTCGGTCCGAGGGTGAAAACTGAAATCTCTATACTGTAAAACATTACAATCACAAAACTCTATTAAAGTTTCGTTAGAAGATTTAAATTATATCATTGATTGTTGAAATTACAATTTGGGTTAATGGAAATTTTGATGACAAAACATGAGAACGGAGGGTTAAAATTTTATCATAGAGTTAAGGGGTACTGTATTCTGAATAACTGGCTAACTGAGTATTGGGTGTATTCTCTAAGCAATGTGTTAAATCTTAACGTCAAAGACTGACGTTAATTTTATATATAATAAACACCATTTTAAACGTAAATGCTATTCGCTAAGCATATTTGGGTTGAAATTTTAACATTGTGGCGTTAAAATTGCCAGTTAACGTTCTGCAATAAGCGCCTGCCAAAACGGTGTCTTTAAAAGTTAACAATGGTGTTTAGTTTTCAAAAATGACTGCTATTTTAGTAAATGTCTTGTTACTAAAAGAAACTGAATAAAATAAAAGATAAATAGGGGGGATCGGTTGGTTCTGGCTCATCATCGTCAACAATGGCACGACAGCCCGAAGTGTGTAATCAGATGTCCTGATTTTTTCAGGTTACCAGATCAGGTACTTGATAAAATCAGATACCAGATCAGGTACTTGATAAAAGCAGGTACCTGATCCCGATGCCAACTGTGTTGGCAAACACATCATTACCTTAATGTGGAACTTCAAATTGAATCAACTCTTCGCCCATTATTAAAAACTGGACAAATAATGAGTATTAATCCGAATTATTTATTCATTAACTTTTTAAGATGGGGGAAAATGATTCATTTTCACTCAGTGCATTACATTTATAATGTTGAAACTAAAAATGATTTGAGACGTTAAATTTAAAATATATTTATTAAAATAAATTTTCCAATTTCTTATACAACATAAAAAAAAGCGCACGGTTTAATACGCACACGGAAAAAAGCGCACATGAAAAAATACACACTCGGAAAAAAGCTCACACGCAAAAATACACACACGGAAAAAAGCGTACTTACACTATATCTCAAATCAGTTTGAAATAAATCGTGAGAAACTATTACCTAGTAAATTTTAATTGGTAAGGTCGAACCACATCTGGTTATTTTAGTTACTTTTATAGTGTAGTACTGATTTTTAAATGTAAATTTGTCATTTCAAAATATTTCTTACGCTGTAAAACCTACTTAAGATTTGTTGGTTATGATCATTATAACTAAGATATCATTTATCTTCATGACATATGTCAAATGGAATGACATTTTAAGAAAGTGAAATTTTTTACCATGTTTTAATACCAACATGACATACAATTTCAAAAGTGCAAACTATTGAATGTATCAATTTGTAATTTTTACCAAAATATTTTAAACATTTCGAATCAATTTTAAATTTACACAAATAAGTTGCCACCTAGTGGCGCTGATATGAATGACCAAACTCAGTCGGTAATTTTTGGTAAAAATTATTCATTTTTACCAAAGCTCACTGCATTATATTTACATTTTTGAAGATTTAAAACGTTAGATAATAATGGGTGTTTTTTTTAGAGGTATAGAACTTTAAATTGCAATAAAACAACGATGGATTATTCGATTGACATGAATTTTTTTTTATTCGAAAGATAATCTTGTGGCATTACATTTTAAATATGATTTCTGGCATATGACCGCCACGGCTGGCTCGGATGTAGTCCAATCTGGACGTCCAATTTTCGATGACTTTTTCCAACATTTGTGGCCGTATATCGGCAATAACACGGCGAATTTTGTCTTCCAAATGCTCAAGCGTTTGTGGCTTATCCGCATAGACCAATGACTTTACATAGCCCCACAGAAAGTAGTCCAGCGGTGTTAAATCACAAGATCTTGGAGGCCAATTCACAGGTCTAAAACGTGAAATTAGGCGGTCACCAAACGTGTCTTTCAATAAATCGATTGTGGCACGAGCTGTGTGACATGTTGCGCCGTCTTGTTTGTATGATTTAATGTAATGCCACAAGATTATCTTTCGAATAAAAAAAAATTCATGTCAATCGAATAATCCATCGTTGTTTTATTGCAATTTAAAGTTCTATACCTCTAAAAAAAACACCCGTTATAAAACGTTAATTGTAGAAATAAAAAAATAAAAAGGCATTGAAAAAATAATAATAAAGAAAAGAAAGTCACATTTTTCTTACATACCTTTATCAAAACCAAATATTTTTTTAAATAATTATTTTTCTGCTACTAATAATTTTAATTTATATTATTTTTATGTAAACATATCAATTAACAACTTGTATTATCACGCGTTATATGTTATATAATATACACTTCGGTGAGCTTCGGAATATTTCGTTACATTTCGGAATCTCACTTCAAATTTGTTTTTGACGTCATAGCACGCACCCACGCAGGGGACACACATTGGCATAGTATATTATAGATAGATCATTTCTAGTGTAATATCGGATTTTTGTTTGAAATAATAAACGTGAAAATAAAATTTAAATAAATAATTCACATTTTATAAATTTTTCGTAATTTATTTCCTCGTGGAAACAGATGATGTCATTATTTCAGGACATATTTTAATTAGAGCTATGTTTCTTGAGAAAACATTCTCTTTAAGGACGGAAACATGTAAATAATGAAGTGAGATAATGCCGTATTCTTTTTGGTATTTTTCTTATGTCGTAACTGATGATGGTTGAGATGTAAAAACTGGTGGTTCCTCCTACGATGAAGGCACATGACTTTCGTTCGCTACACAACCCGAGAACAAAAACACACTACATGATATTTTAATGCCTTTCTTTCCTAACATCTCACTCGAGTTGATCTTTTTATAAAAGGAAACATTTGTATATGTTACAAAAATGTTTTCACGGTTTTTGTTTAAATAATACTTTTAAAAAAATGTTAACAGAAAAAAATACGACAAAAAATTGAAGGTGATACTGTTAAGCTATTTAAGGATTTCGTAGGTATTACCAAACAATCATAGTACCATCACTCATCTGTATGGTAAAAAATAAGTCCAAAGCAGGCCCGGACTGGGACCTAAAACCAGCCCGGGCATTTTAGAGACGTCGGCCCCCTACTTCCCACAAAAACACTGCATGTATACATGTACATAAATAACTATTTGAACATTATTTTAACAATTTGTATTTATTGACCAGAGTCATAGGCGCCCGCAGAAGTTATTGTAGGGGGGGGGGGTCAAGACCAAAACATAGATATAGATGTCATATTCGAACAATGCTTTCCACGTGGCGGGTCTAGGAACGATCCCCGCTGAGGATAAACATTTATTTTCTAGTTAAAAATGTGTTCTCTACAGTTAAAAATGACCGATTTAGTAAATAAGAACTATCCTGGCTAATAGCCAAAGTTGCTAAACCAAAAATATAATAATATACAATAGTTTTTTTTTTTTTAAATTTTATATTTAAAAAATATTTTTATTTTACCAAGATACGAATTGGTAATTGGTTCTTAAATCCTGGGGCGGGGGAGGGCAACTGACCCATCTTGCCCCCCCTTGCGGGCGCCTATGACCAGAGTACGGACGTTTTTAGGCAAATGTGCACTAACGACATTATTAATGAGATGTTCATAGACGTAGAAAAATTCACATCATAATATCAATAAATGGGTACTCGTTATCTAAAAACATTCCTGTATTATTAATGCAAATGCTACTACATATGTTTTTTCATAATGTGCATTGTTGAATGTAATATCCTTGTTAAGAAATGTTATTAAAGAAAAACATTTCTTTTAATGCAAACGTCAAATACATTCAAACCTGTTATATTTTGAACCGTTATGTAATCTGTATAAACTTTGCAAGTCCTGTCAACTATTTATTTTTCTTCTGAACTGTGAACAGAGCTGTACAATAATTCTTGTAAGTATTTAGATTTAGAGCATATACTTTCAAACACTTCTTAAATATATTCTACTAATATTCACTTTTTTACAATAATAATAATTATAGCATTTTTTAAATATATTTGTTTCTGAAATAAAAATTTGTAGACATTTTTCTTATTATAGCTATTTATATTTTTATTATTTTGGAGATATTAAAAAGGCGGAATTAAATTTTTTACAACTGATTTTAACAGAATATGGATTTACTGATCATTTTCAAGTTATTAACGAAAAATAACTGTTATGTATACTTTATAAAAAATATATAATATGCACAAAAATAAATCATTTAACTCAACACGTCGGTGGAAAGATACATAGAACTAATGTCGATGGATTGCAAGATAATTTTAATACCGACCGGCGTAGCGTAGTGGTAACGCAATGCGCTCTGCGTTGCTAAGGTCTCGGGTTCGAATCCCGTCCAGGCATGGAATGTTTCAAAGAATAAGAATTGTCCTGGTTAATTAACGAAGCAGCAAAGGCCATAAAAAAAATTAAAACAAGTATCTCGTGACTTCGGCCTTTATTTAAATAATGAAATTGACGCAGTTCTTCAGAGAAATCCAGACCTCCGTACATTAACACAAATTTATTCGGATGACTGCCCCGATTTTTTAAAACCATATTTTAATCAATATCGAAATTATTTTTGCAGAGCCCCCGTCGTTACTTGTGAAGTCGACAGATCTTTTTCAAGATTTAAAGATATTCTTACGCCAAGCAGAAATTGTTTTTCTAACGAAAATTTAGAAAAAGTCTGCATTATAACTTGCAATTCTGACAAATTCATATAAGTTCATACAATTACCTTTTTTTTATTAGGTGTTTTTTATTTTTATATTTATCCTAAAATTTTCTTTTTGATCATCTATTTTTATTAATATTTTCAAGTTGAAAACTATATATGAAAAACTTCAATACGGTGACTATGGTCGGTGTCTAACACATGAATAAAGTACGCGTCTCGGTTTTGACAGGTTCGGCACATGAATTAAATGAACAGTTTTTATTGAAAAAAAACGTACCACTCGCAAGCGACAGTGACGGCTTAGGCCTAACTATGTCCTAACTCTATTAAAGACTTTCGAAGAAGCTCACTACTTTCTGCCACTTTATCGATTATGTCGTCGCTATCTAAATTCATTAAAAGGTCTTTTTCTACCGCCATTGCCATGAAAGAATTAAAATTATCAGAAGATAAGGTGCTCCTTATGCGATTTTTAATTACTTTTAATGTAGAAAAAAATCTTTCATCAGCAACTTGGCTCAATGACAATGTCAGCAAAATTTTTAATGCTATTTAATAAATTGAATTTATGCAATATTTAAATAGTATATATTTTTTGCGATGTAATCACCCAGCGCTGATTATTTTCTCAAAAATACTAAATATTTTGGTTTCTTGAAAAAAATCTTACTATATTCAACTTTTATTTAGTCAGCTTTATATACTACGTTGTAACAGTTTATTTCATTTTTGAATAATAGTTGAATTTATTTTATTTTTATCAAGGTGTTTGATAATATTTATTATTATATAATTAATTGATTTATTACGGTATTTACTATCTTTAAAAAGTAATTTTTCAAAATAGTCGTTAGTAATATACAATAGCAACAATCTTGCATAGGTCTTTTTCGAAGAAGTTTTCTTTTTGTTCCATCCTGATCTATTTGCCAGCTGTTGACTTCGAGTTTCTTTCTGTATCTGGTCCAACTATTTGGTTTCACCTGTTCTTCATTTATGTTATTATTAAATTTATTCACTATAAAAAATAATCTAAAACTGTAACTGTATAAAAAAATAAAGTGCAAAATGCAAAAGTGCAGAATAAATGAATGAAAATGATCTCCATTCTAAAAATAGGGAAGAGAAGGGCTTATTTAAGTGGATGAGAACTCGTCGAGGTGAAATAAGCGCTTTAAAATAGCAGTTTCAGTAACGAGAATCAACAAAAATAAATATTTATTATAAGATTTTGCAAAATACAATTTGCAAATCCAGGAAAAGATGTTATTATTGAAGAAGGTAATAAAGTTTACTTACAGGAATTGAAACTAAATTCTATATTTTCCGAATCAAAATAGAAAAATATTAACATTAACATAAAAGGATATCGCTTCAAAAATAGAAATTGATCGTATATACACCCAAACCCTAATTCCGGATGGAATCCGAGTCGTCCGCTTTCTTGTCGCATCGAGCTCCCAACGTGGGGCTAATTGCTGTAGAGGGAATGGAGGACTGGGTTTCCACCTGGAGGCGGCGCATCAACCGCATACTAGCCATCTGACAAAAGTTTCAATACAAATCCTAGGCGGTAAACTAGTCCGCATCGCTTCGGCAAGAAGTCTCCTCCATGGCTGCCGTCACACCTAGAATCTGAACCGGGGCCCTGTGGTGGCTGATGCGGTTCTTCCCGGTAGAAACCCAGTCTTCCGTACCATCGCATCAATATCCATGTTTTCATGGATCAACAAAATTGTGATCAAATTGTGATTAACATAATTCAACAAAAAATAACAAAAATAAAAAATTATTCCAATTTGACTGAAAATATGTTTTTTAGTTAATTTGAGCATAGAGAATATGAAAAAAATAGTTTAAAAAATCCAACTTTTCAAGTTTCTGAATTTCAACTTCGGTCGCCACTGATCTGTCATTATTATTATCATCCCATATAAAATTTCTGAAGGTTATTTTTTGTATTATTCAACTCTTTTTAAATTTTAATTAATTGAATTTAGTAGCTAGAAAAATATTTGAATAATATTTTCCTTTCAATAATTAGGTCATCAATCAAATTAAGGTTATTATACAAAGAATAAATCTAAAAATAAACTTCTCCTTTAAATAATATTTGACATAAAAATCTGTAAACACAGCAATCTTCGAAAAGTCTTTCAATTCATCTCTCTTCTTCCAGATTCGTTATCTAAAGATGCTTATAAAAGAACCACAGTGGATAACAAAACCACAATAGCGGTTAGACAGTGGCGCCACTCTCGTCCAGTGGTCCAAACAGGAACCTATTATCCCGTTAGTTAAAAGGAACAAAGAGAGCAGTTTGTTCAACTGTGCAATGAATTTTAAAGTTTTTTATTCACTGGTATCATTAAATAAAACAAAACGAAACGAGGGACTCATAATCCAGTGTGCAGACACTGGCCCAATTAAAACTAAAGCAAAATGACCTGCGAATGAACATCGCTAGTCAGGAGACTTTTTAGATAGTCGGCTGCAGTGGCAGCGGCGGACAACGCAAATGCTACCGCCATTTAATTATGGCTTCCCTTTGTTGAATGAACGGTTAAATATTATGTCACCAAAGTATAAATTTCAAAAATGTTTCATTAAAATGTTTACTATGTTAACTATTTTAATAGTTCTGCTACGTTATTGTATAAAATGTAAAGTAATAACAAATTTAGACGAGCAATTTTTGTAGCATTAAAGATTATAATAGTAATTTATATTTGAAATTAACTTACGAGGGTTGCCTTTTATATTTCGAGATTGCGCTAAACTTGTGCTGCCATCTGGCAATTGACGCTTCTATCGTAAAATTTGACATTTAAACGGTATACGTACTCAGAACGTTTTGACGTACGATAGGGTAACCAAACGTCCCGTAAAAACGGGATTGTCCCGTTTTTTCACGATCGTACCCGGTATGCCGAAAAAGTCTCTCGGGACGCCTAAATGTCCCGTTTCTAAAACCAAACACATTTTCAAGTCACTAAAACTTCCCAATCTATATAAATAAAGCTCATTGAAAACAAACAAAGACAACAGCCAAATATCCTCAATTTAAATCCTAGACTAGAGAAATTCTTGTGTGGTAATAGAGAGATATTGCAAAGTGAAAAAAATCTGACTTTATTAAAAGAAACCTCTAATAAAGTATCCTGTATTAAAATTTTTCATAATGTTTTAAAGAGTGTTATTGCAACGGTGCTCTTGCTTCATACTTTATTTTGACAAATATGCCAATTTTATAGATCGAAATCGTAATGAATATAGAAGTTAACTGCAACCCTTATATGAGTTAACTGCAGCAGACTATTTTTAACTTCTTCCCACACTGCACAACCATTCGCAAAAGGATTCCGTGACACAATTTCTCGGAAAAGAATAACATCGTCCTCGTATTTAAATCGTAAACTTTTTTTATCTTTAACTTGCATCACTACTCACAAGAACTCACAAGAAAACTCAACAAATTTTATGTTCGAATTTACTCCGTTGTTAATTTTGAGGTTAAATTGACAGAACACCTGTCAAAATTAAGGCGCTATAAATAAAAATGCTTTGCCGTTATTTAAATTAAATAAAGGTACCCTGTATTTTAATAAAAGAAAGAAATTAAGGATATATCAACTGCGCATGCGTACATGTCAAATAAAGGAAAACTTTATTAAAAGATCAGTAGAACAGAGGTTGCTATATCTCTCTATTATGTTTAAAATATGTATAAATAAATAATTATTCATTGCAAAATTATTGTTTTCGTTTATGATATGCCTCAGAGTTTAAATTAAATTACATATAAGTGAAGGTAAATTTAAAAAGATTTCTTGGTCTTAAAATAGTTAAAATGAGCATATTTCAATAAATAGTTTCCGGCGAGAGCCCCCGGTCCCCTCTTTAGCTGGATGGTATCATCCCTTCCAAACCCTTCTTGGGTGTTACCCGTTTTTTCCGGTTCATGATTTGGTCACCCTAACGTACGAGCGCTATTTGTGTTGTTAACGGTAACTTGAAAAAAATCATCTCGGCTAAAAATGGAATTTAATCGTGAACATTTTCGAGCGATTATTTTTTATAACTTTCGACATGGATTAACCCAACAACAGTGCATCGATGAACTTAATTCGACTTTTGTGGATGAAGCACCATCAAGGACTACTGTTTATCGATGGTTTGCAGACTTCAATCATAGTCGAAGTTCGCTTAAGGACGAATTTCGTGAAGGTCGTCCAAAATCGGTTGTTATTCCGGAAAACGTTGATGATGTGCGTGAACTGATACTGCCAGATCGTCATGTGACTTATCGTGAGATTGAGGTATACTTGGGCATTAATGGCAGTCAATAAGATAACATTTGGCCGTCAATAAGATTTGTTCGCGTTGGATTCCAAATAATTTGACAATCGCAGTTGAAAAAGCCTCAATCGGGGTGGAAAAAGTGCTTCGAAAATTGGTTCAAACGCATGTAGAAGTGTATTGACCTTCATGGAGAATATTTTGAAAAACAATTAAGTCATTTTGTTGATAAATAATTGTTTTTGATCTCAAATCCCGAAATATAAAAGACAACCCTCGTATTAGATAAAGATCGTCACATATCCTAAGTCATGCTAAGACAGGTAGTTTTAACGACCTAAAAAGACAAAATGATGTTGATATTTGAACATACAATCCAGTTTTCCATTCCGAGAGGCAAATTTGGGCCGCCACTGTGCTCTGTCATGTAATAAGTGCGACTAGATTCCAAAGGGGATAAATTTGCGGAAAGGTCACGAAAATGCAGGAATAGACTAGTAGATAAGTGCACAGTAGTCGCGACGGGAAATCGCTGAATACGCTCTTTGTGCTAGCATTAATTAAGGGATCACTTGAATAATTACTTTAGTTTAAATTGTCACAATGAACATTGTCTTTTTGCACAGTCTCACTTATTAAAATTAATATCCTTTAATTGATATAATTCAAAACTATCACAAAAAGTTTACTACCAGCAATTAATTTATTTATTTTATAATTTACGATATTAATATTGAAAATTAAAGTTAGTGAAACAAACATTAAATTATTTATACTCTATCTCAGAAAGACTGATAGTAATAAATCATTTTCTCAGGCAGTTACCAGTGGCGTGCACATTTTAAACACGTTTAAATTGGTTTTGTGTATTTCTATATTACTATTTATCATTTTATTAAACGCACGCCTGTGACCATATTTATATCATTAAACACACCTCTGTGACCATATTTTTCCTCAAAATTTTAGGGTCAAATTTTTATAATCTATTGTGTTTAACTCTAGTTCGAATTTCCATATAATATGTGCGGCACACTCGGTTGTTTTTAACAATATTTCGTTTCGAACTATTCATATTTTGTCGCTTTTGTTTTGCCGCTTCTGTGTGAAAAAACAATAACTTTTTACAAATAATAAATTTTATTACTATCAGTCTTTCTGAGATAGAGTATAATTTATTATTTATTCATAAAAGGAGTATGTAAAATAAATATTTAGAAATATAAAAGTGCAATAAAAGCGGCACCAGGGATCTGAAGCTGAATATATTTAGGTTCAGGTTCGGATTCAGGTTCAATGTGGTAATTTCGGTTCGGTTTCAGGTTCAGGTTCAATAACAGAATTTTTTTAGGTTCCGAACCTAAATTTTTTCAGGTTCGGGTTCGGGTTCAATGTAAATTTTAAATAAAATTATAAGTATACTCTATTTCACTTTATAACACATAACTAAGAAGGAAACTTCATTTTTTATGTTGTATATTTATATCATCTTAGGGTGGTAATTCAGAGATGACACCTTTCAAAATATTTGACAATTAATTGACATTAATGACAATCTTTCATTTGTAATTTTTGAATGAATATAACCTAAGAAAAATCAAAGCCATATTTACAAGCTGACATTCTTCCTAAAGTCCATTTACAACACAACAATCACCAAAGTCACTAGATTTTGTAACGTATTTCAAAATAAAATATACTATAAACCGTCTCAATTTGTAATACGAAACTAGATCTGGTTACTTTGGTGACTGTTGTGGTGTAAACAGACTTTGGCGTATCCGTGTGAACCAATACTATGATAATATTATAAATGTATTGTCAATATATATACAACATAAAAAATGAACTTTACCTGTTAGTTACGTATTACAAAATGAGACATATAATAAAATCTATTCCAAACGATTAGGCGGAACTACATTTTCAAATCTAGTAATTTTTACAGATTTATTGAAGCTTTTTGTGACAACTTACAAAAATGAAAATTCCAGTTAGTTCCGCCTAATCGTTTGGAATAGCCTGTATATGTAAGCTGTTTCTTTTTTGTAAGGACGAACTAGATCTGGTTATTTTGGTGATTTTTATAGTATTACTGACTTTTAGAAACTTGGTTATTTTGTAAAAAAGGCTTTACAGTTTTGGGTTATGTTTGTATTATTTTAGGTTAGTATTATATTTACAAGATATTTAAGAAGTCACTATTCAAAATAAAATATGCCAAATGATATTTTAAATGACATATTTATAATCTGACTTTTCAAATTATTTTTCTGTAATACCAAATGACATACCGTTTCAAAGCTGCAAACTGTTGAAAACTAAATTTCCTCTTAGTTTGTTCTTACAAAAGTGGACAGCTTTATTATATGAAATAATAATTTAAAAATAAATAATAATAGTTTTTTCGGGTTTTCGGTTCGGGTTCGGGTTCAACTTCAGGTCCCTGAGCGGCACGTTATCAAACATTTGCGGCATCTAATCAAATGTCTTTATTACATTATTATTACTTCACCACAGTACAGGCGCGCACAACGAGCACTATTTTTTTTTCTTACAAAATATCTCAATTTACTTGAAACTTGGAATGATACGACTATCAATGAAAATTAATTCAAAAGAAAATAATCCTTCAGTTAATATATCAAATTTTTCAAATTGCACCATTACTTTTAATATAAATAAATGTTTAATATTCTGTTTATCCTTCCAAATGACGTTTGTTACTTTTTTTCCTGGCCGCGAAAGTGTTACTTACGCGCTTAGCAACCGTAGACCTCAAACATTCACTTACGTTTACATGCGCGTTGCTGGGTAACACTCATTTACAGAAGGTAGCGTATAAATATGTTTTTCCACGACTATATACAGAGTGATTATTTAATGGTGAGACGACGTCACTGAATTTTACGTGCCTCCTAGCAGAAATACTGGTGAATACTATGACATAATAACCTAAAATTTGATTATGAAGAAAAAAATGCACGCATAATCGCCTGCTACGATGTGTATGAAACGGCAAATTATTAAAACTTCCAGTGACGTCGTCTCGCCATTAAATAATCACTCTGTAAATATACGCTCATTGCAGGCATGTCAGTGATTAGTAAACATAGCACGTTCCCCACTCCTTTTATTACACACCGTTGAAATGTTACGTAATGAGTTCATTACGTAACAGGTTGAGCTCATTACATAACAGGTTCAAGCAGCAATGGCCGACCATTTCTAGGCAACGTAATAAATAGGTTGAAAGCAAAAGTCAAATTATTGTTAGTTTGTGAAGGAAAACGGATTAAAATTAAATAGTATAGTTCAAGTTGTCGAATTTTGCTAATATATTTTTTTATAGAGTTGGTCTTGGTCAATCAGTTAATTTATATTCCATATAACAAGTACATGATCGTTGCTAGGCAACGTAATAAATAAGTTGAAAACAACTGTCAAATTATTAATAGTTTTTAAAGGGAGCTGAATAAAAATTAAATAAGTAATAAAGTTATAGTCGTGGAAAAAGAATAGTATGAAACTTGCATAGATTAGTCATTTTTCACTTGTATGAATTACGCTACTCGCCTGCGTCCCGTGGCGTAACTTTCGTACTCGTGGGAAATGACCATCATTCCATGCATAATATACTATTTTGGGTGTACAGGAAACAGGCTAGCTACTATAATCTTTTAACTAAACCTAAGTCAATTTATCACTTCTTTTCTTTGTGTGTGTGTGTTTTTTTATTATTTTCATTTGACCTAGAAAAGAGTAAAGTATATAAAATTTATCTGAAAGTGTTGCCTCAGTCAATTCAGTTCGAAATGGCACTCAAATAAATAGTTCTATAAGATTAACTCGAAAATCAATTAGATAAAACGGTCTGCTTCTCGTAGCCGCTAATGCGTTTCGGCTCTTAATAACCGACATTTGTCACCGTTTGAGAGCCACTGCTGATCTCAACAGCCGCACGACCAAAGATAAAATGGGAAACATAAAGCACCTGCTACATTTGCTGACCTAACACTAAGACATTAATCATTTCGTATTTATTTTTATTGTATGCCGGTCAATAAGGAGCTCTTTCTCATTGTGTAACGGCTGTGTTACATGTTACTTTTTCTCTAACGGATGATATTTTTGTGTTTTGTAGCATGGAAATAATGAAGTGTGATAATGACGAGTCATGATTTTTTTATTTTTTTCCTTGTTATCTCAAGTGATGATGGCTTCTGTTTACGGATGTCATTCTTTTACTCTGAGTGATATCACAATATCGATTTAGGATATTTATTTTTATGATGTTGAAAAGGGTTATTTTTTGCGTTGCAATTTTTTTCCTCTCCCTTTCTTCGTATATTTTACACTGTTTTATTTAATTAACGAAATAAAGTATTTAAAAAATTTAATTTTAAAATTTCTTTACTAATTAAATTGAAGATGATATCATTTTACGGCAATAATTAAATTAAGGAAGATAAATTCTATTATGATTTTGTCTATTAATAAAAAAAAAAAAAAAAAAAAACTAAGCACATAAAACGCTTGAGGCCATGCTGCCTGATTCTTTTTCTCCAAATAACCAACAAAAGAAACAAAAAGTTCTTATATTACAAGCATAAACAAATTAAATATATAATCAGAGTAAAATAATAAAAAAAATCGTAGAAAGAGGTATTAAGGACAGACATATTTATTAGTGCACTTAAAAACAATTATCTTAACATGAAGTGGAACTCGTAAATTCTATTTATCTTAAAAATATGTCAAATTAATAGATTAGATGTATTCGGACCATATGTGAAAAACAATTAATCTCCGTCTTGAAATATAAACCAAGTTTTGGTTATTTATCTAGAGACTATATTATTTAAAAAAATAATAATAATTTCGTAGAAAGAGATACTTGAGGGCAGACATGTTTATTAGTGTACCTAGAAACAAGTATCTTAACATGAAGAGGAACTCGTAAATTCTATTTATCTTAAAAATATGTCAAATTAATAGATTAGATGTATTCGGACCATATGTGAAAAACAATTAATCTCCGTCTTGAAATATAAACCAAGTTTTGGTTATTTATCTAGAGACTATATTATTTAAAAAAATAATAATAATTTCGTAGAAAGAGATACTTGAGGGCAGACATGTTTATTAGTGTACCTAGAAACAAGTATCTTAACATGAAGAGGAACTCGTAAATTCTATTTATCTTAAAAATATGTCAAATTAATAGATTAGATGTATTCGGACCATATGTGAAAAACAATTAATCTCCGTCTTGAAATATAAACCAAGTTTTGGTTATTTATCTAGAGACTATATTATTTAAAAAAATAATAATAATTTCGTAGAAAGAGATACTTGAGGGCAGACATGTTTATTAGTGTACCTAGAAACAAGTATCTTAACATGAAGAGGAACTCGTAAATTCTATTTATCTTAAAAATATGCCAAATTAATAGATTAGATGTATTCGCACCATATGTGGAAAACAATTAATCTCTATCTAGAAATATAAACATGAGTTTTGGTTATTTTTCTAGAGAGATTATATTATTTAAAAAAATAATAATAATTTTGTAGAAAGAGATACTTAAGGGCAGACATGTTATTAGTGCACCTAGAGACAAGTATCTTAACATGAAGAGGAACTCGTAAATTCTATTTATCTTAAAAATATGTAAACTAATAGATTAGATGTATTCGCACCATATGTGAAAAACGATTAATCTCTGTCTTGAAATATAAACATTAGTTTTGGATATTTTTCTAGAGAGACTATATTATTTTTATAAAAATAATAATAATTTCGTAGAAAAAAATACTTAAGGGCAGACATGTTTATTAGTGCAGCTAGAGACAATTATCTTAACGTGAAGAGCAACTCTATTTATCTTAAAACTATGTCAAATTAATTGATTAGATGTATTCGGATCATATGTGTTATTTAGTTATTTTCTAGGAAGATTATAGTACTTAATTTATTAACAATAACTGTCGTCTGGATGGCCGGGGTGTGAAATTATATTTTACAGCTGGGCTTTCGGGGTTATTCAGTTTAGACAGTCGTGGATTAAAGACATATTAGTGTAGTGTCCAGTTAAAAAATGCAGAGACAATATTCAGAGACTTGAGAGAGACAATTGGTTTTTCGGAGATGCTACTGAAGTTTGTGCCCAGTGGACAAAATAGTGTTTCGTGTCTAACAGAGCCTTTCATCTGTTTGAGTATTTTGTGAATGTGTTTTAAATTTGGATTAGGTGTTAACAACATAATTAATATGAAACCTGAACCGTAATTAAAGTAAGTTAAAATGTTAATTTTAACTGAAAGACCCTTTAATTCATTCCTAAGAATAATAGCAATCAGCTGGCAAGGGTAGAGGATTTTCAGGCACGGTCCGTTCACAAGTTTAAGGAGCTCATCATGTGAGAGACCTTGATTTTGCGGGATGTACAACATAATTATGAGTCTAGTGTATAATAATGTTAATATGAAACGCGTAACGTAATTAAAGTAGGTTTGTTAAAAATATTGATTTTAACTGAAAACCCCTTAATTCGTTCCTAAGAATCATTGCAACCAGCTGGCGGACATAGAGGATTTTCAGGCACGGTCCACTCGTCAGTTTAGGTAACACATTTTGTGGGAGACCTTGAGTTTGCAAGATGTACAGAGTAATTACGAATGAACTACTTATATATATATATATATTAAATACAAAATTAATCAGCCAACCGTATAAGTATAACGTAGTATGGTCACCGTAAATATAACGCTTTCTTAGCAATGGTCTATATCTTTCTATTTTTTTGTGTTTATTTTAACTGAATAGTCCTCAAACAAAAATAATGTTTGAAGTACTTGAGACAATATTCTAAGTACATTTTCCAATGTTTTTCCATTTCCATTATCTAATACATCCACCTTAAACTGATAAAATTGAGAGCAAAGAACGCTTCTGAAGACCTCACAAAAGTACACAAATGTTTTGTTTTTATTTTTGTAAAAAAAAGACTTTCTCAAAGTAGTCCGTATAAAGTTTGGTTATGTGTTCTGTCCAACTTCAATTACTTTTCATCAATTAGTGGATACAATACAAATACACTACAATGAAAAGAATCTTTTACTAGAATTGAACTTTTATTTACAAACTCTACTTTATTTGACGACACTTGAACAACATTTTTTGAAGTTTTATTAAAAAATGTTTCATATTGAATCTAAGCGCTATAAACAGATCTAAAAATCCAGTATTAGGAAAAATGTTGTAGAAATAACTAATCTTCAGCATCTTTAAATATTCTATGTATATATACTATGTATATATACTATATATATATATATATATATATATATATATATATGTTAGGGTCAAAACCAGTTCTTGGACCTCCTTTGTAATATGTTGCGTTAGTAACCATAACATAATAACATATATGTGACAGGTTGTAAATAGACGTAGTAATAAACGCTTATATGTGCTTGGATTTATGTGTTTTAATTGATATTATCATATACGCTATAAAGCGTTCTAACATCAGAAGTGGGATGCCTACACCTACAACTAATTTTGGCCAGTATTAGTTGTGCCATACATAAAATATTTTGAAAATGATTAAAATAAAAAAAACAAAAAAATGACAGAAAGATTGACAGTTGCAAAAATAAATTGAAATGTCAAAATTGGCTGACAAGAGTTTTGAAAATGGTAAATACAAGTGCTATATTATAATTAAACTGTAAAAAATAATTAACCCCAAAACATTGCGTACCCATATTATGGTGAGCTACAGTGATACGTAGAAGTTGAAATGTTCTAGAATGAATTTGGATAAAGTACATTAAAACTAATAGCAAGGACTGGAAAACACTACAAGATGCAAATAAATTTTTCGATAACATTGCAAAGGTTAAATAAAGAATAAGCTAAAGGTAGTATAGAAATTTGACGCCAAATTATAAGAGAATAATGAGGTATGGTATTTATAATTTGTTCTTGATAATTTAGAAATTTTGGATAAAGACTTAACAAGGTAATTCAAAGAATTTTTGTTGGAGTTTTTATTAATTATATTCCTTGTATGGAATCATATTAGATAAGATTATATTTTGCATTGGCAGATGACAGATGACAAATGACAGATAATAGTAGTTGTCATTTTTATTTTGACAGTTTTACCAAGTTTTTTGTGTAATTTTGCATTAATGAATTACAGAATTATGGTCTCAATAAAAGTGTGTTATTTCTTTACGAAATATATTGAAACCTGCAAGTATTCGAAATATCACTGGTAGTGACATTTTAAATACGCAAATCGAACAATTTTATTATTATTATGAGTATGCTAAAAAGAAAAGATTTTATAATTTCAGAAAACTAGCTTTAACAGAAATGAAAATTAAAAAAAAAATTAAATCAAAATGAACGTAAAAATTTTAGTTCTCCCAAGTTCAATAATACAAAAGTACTAAGTTAAGTTTTTAACTGATGTGGTAATTGTGGAAACACAGACAAAAATTGACAGCTGAAAGGTGTCAAAGTTGTCTTGTAAGGTGTCAAAGATGTCTGCTCTTAGGTCTGTACTAATGGTACATATTGGACGAATGTGCTAATATAAATGACAGATTTTACAATTGATGCACATGCTATGTAATACTAAATGTGAACGATGTAATACTGTGCACATTGCTTGCACAGATTTTTTGTTACAGCTATTGCAGGTTTAGAACATATTTTAGAGGCGGGAGATAAATTAATTTAATGTATTCTTTGTTCTTTGAAGATCTTCAACCCGGACTAAAACAGTGGGAACCGTAGGGTTCTGCTTAATTTTACTTGTTTTACCAATGCGATTGATTACAGATCAAGGTGTAATTTACTTGAAATGGCAAATGTAATGATCTGAAGAGAAATAATAATAAAAAAATGTCAGAATGGACGAGCGTTTGTCTATTGACAGACAAATAGTACGAAGGAAACTAGTTAGATGATGATGATTAAAAGTGACGATGATTAAAGTGGTAAGAGATATATTATTGCTTTGATTAAATGAGAAGGCACGTTGCGTGTGGGATAATAAGGTACTGAGTAGGAAGCAGCGACAGTCACTGAGCTTGTTGGGTACTGTAGACAACCTGTAATAAAATGAACTGATTGATAGTTGATTTGAGAATTGATAGCTTGTTGAGTACCGCAAGACACACTGGTCGTTTTTGTTTTGTTGGCTCCGGATGGTCAGGGACCTCAAGGAGTTCAGAGGAACTCTGGATGGTCAGGGACCTCAAGGAGTTGTTGGACCTAAAATGGTCGTGTTTGTTTTGTTGACTCTGGATGGTCTGGGACCTCAAGGAGTTCAGAGGAACTCTGGATGGTCAGGGACCTCAAGGAGTTGTTGGACCTAAAATGGTCGTGTTTGTTTTGTTGACTCTGGATGGTCAGGGACATCAAGGAGTTCAGAGGAACTCTGGATGGTCAGGGACCTCAAGGAGTTGTTGGACCTAAAATGGTCGTGTTTGTTTTGTTGACTCTGGATGGTCAGGGACCTCAAGGAGTTCAGAGGAACTCTGGATGGTCAGGGACCTCAAGGAGATGTGTTTGTTTTGTTCGACGCTGAATGTTCAAGGACCTCAAGGAGTTCAGTGAAACTCTGGATGGTCAGGAACCTCAAGGAGACGGGCAAAACAAACATTATGTTTTCGTTTACTCTGTTTTATTTTGCAGTTATTAAATTCTGAAGATGCCGCGAGAACGTGGCAGGAGCAGGACGGCCGTGTTAGAATAATAAATTGTTTTATTTTCAGTTAAATTTAGATGAAGCCGCGAGGACGCGGCAAGATCAGGACGGCCGTGTTAGGGTCAAAACTAGTTCTTGGACCTCCTTTGTAATATGTTGCGTTAGTAACCATAACATAATAACATATATGTGACAGGTTGTAAATAGACGTAGTAATAAACGCTTATATGTGCTTGGATTTATGTGTTTTAATTGATATTATCATAAACGCTATAAAGCGTTCTAACATATATATATATATATATATATATATACTACTATTATATATAGTACTATTTGTCTGTCAATAGACAAACGCTCGTCCATTTATTTTATTTTATATATATATATATATATATATATATATATATATTAATATGTATATTAAGCATGTATATATACTATGTGTTATATATGCGACTAGTATTAACTAAATTATAACTGCAGACCATTAAGAAAAACTGGTTAAAAACGGTATTGAATATTTTTAACTAGGTTGTTTAACCAGTTAACAATTACAGGTTTTTAACAACAAAAAAAATGACTGTATTTACTTTGGCAACCTTTTTTTTTAAATTTATTAAAATAATATCAGGTCAGCGAATCACGGGAAAGGATATCACCAGTTAGCCAATCACGGGAGAGGGTGTCACCTCTCAGCCAGTCAAGAGACAGGATGTCCCCAGTTAGCCAATCACGAGAACCTTAGGAAAAATTGACATCACAATGTTACCTACACTATATACAGACACTTGCTAATTATATTATTACGATTTCGTTTTCGTTCTCAAAAAAAAAAAAAATCTTTCTCGTTTCAGTTCTTTAGAAAATTTTGGTAATATCGTTATTTTGCTTTCGTTTTCGGTTTATTCTCATCTGAGAAAAATTGAACCAAAGAGTCAGGAGTCGATAGTTTTTCCGACTCCGACTCCCGACTCCTCTAAAAAGTTTCGACCCTTCGACTATCAATTCTCGACACTCGATTCTAGATTCTCGACTATTGACTTTCTATTCTCGACTATCGACTCTCGACTTTCAAAAATTGAATCAAAGAGTCAATAGTTTTTACGATACGCGACTGCTACTTCAGACTCCTCCAAAAAGCTTCCTCGATTCTCGATTCTGACTCCCCATCCTTGGTTGTAAGTCCATGATATTACCCCCCGACCTATTTATTGAGCCTTCATTACTTCCGGGATTTGTATTTTTATCCCATTTGCGGTAATTTATCGATTTTAGGTAAAATTATCGAAAATCAATTTATCGAATACAAATTAATCGAAAATCAATTTATCGAAAATCACTTTATCGAAAGCAAATTTATCGAAAGCAAGTTTATCGAAAGCAAATTTATCGAAAACCAATTTATCGAATGCTCAATTTATCGAATGGCAAAATGCTTAGTAGTAATATGTTACTTCATAATAACAAATTTTCTTATTTATATAAATTTTCAATTCTATTATTATTTAGGAAGAGGGTTTATTACATTAGGTAGTTTTTCAATTGCAAGTCTGTTAAGGTTAAGTGGTATAATTATTCTATCGACAACCCTTGTTCTCACATCAGCTGTGGAATTTCTATAGGTCAGTTTTATAGAATCGCCCTAAAACAAATAATAATCTGGAAGGCTGGCAGAGAGGCTTTCAATATACTTTAAATGTTTCATATCCTAGTATTTGATTGTTTGTAAAAGCAAGAGCCGCAGTAAGGGGGGGGGGGGCGACTAGCACTAGATTAACAAAACTAATATAGTAAATTGTAGCCAGACAAGTTTACTTTCTGCAGATATAAAAATATATTTTGTTACTTACTTTGAAACAGTCTAGAGACTATTAGCCTTATTGATAAAATATTTAATTGATTGTATGTAAATACTAATAACACTTCACTAACTGCAACCATGAGGTGCGCTGTTATAAAAATGATTGCATCAGACAAGTTTACGTCCATCTCCTTTTAAATTACTGTTTTGCTGCGTAAATGCCTTATGCAGGTCTAGTTACGATAGTGGTCCAACCTAGGCGATGGTCCAAATTCGGCTACTCTCCCCTAAGTTCAATATCGTACTCAGTAAAAGTTAAATAATGGTGGTATGGGTGGTATTAATATTTTTAATTAACTCCATAAAATCAACTGTGGTACCCGATAAAATCATCACACTAATAATATCAGGCTGATTTTATCAGGTGGGGGTTATTTAAATTTTTTTATATTCACTTGCATTTATACTTTTTCTGAGTACAGTCCTTAACTTTTACGATATTACTTCCGGTCTAGAACTGCCGTTTCATACTTATTGCTGTTAACCAAAAAATTCACTATTTAAATTAAAGTTCTTTTTTTCACCCAAAATATCTTAGGATTCATTTTCTTCACATCATTTTCTCTCTTGTCTTTGTTTTCTAGTTATAAAAGATCCATTTAAATTTAAATGGGTTCGACGATTGTTTTACCGACCGCCAACATATATAAGGGAGGTATTGTCATCATACCGATTTTGACATTTCGAGATTTCGACGGATCTCCACGAATTGAGGTCCCTACATAACGTTTCAACTATTTTTTGCTTGATATCAGTCAGTCTGTCTGTTTGTTTGTCTGTCTGTCGGTCCGTGTACACGTGCAGAGCAAATTCGGCTAAAAGGATTTTTATGAAACTTCATATTTAAGCTTTGGACATCAATGGCACGAGTTGATCAACAAGGTAAAAATCGGTTAACTAGAAATGGGAGTTTACTCGTTTAATAGAAAATATTTCGAAAAAAATTATTTAATAAAAGTTGCTATGAAAGCAATAACTAACAACTTTGATTTGAAACATTTTTTGATAAAGTAATAGAAATTATTAATAATACAATAACGACAAAATACGTAGTTGAACGATAAAATATTCAAATGAGCAACAAAGCCGGGTGCAGCATCTATGAACCCGTGTAAAAACCATAACTTAACTGCCGTATGAAAAGTAAAGTTATGTTGACTGCCAGATTTGGAGAATTCAAAGAAATATATTTAACACTAGCAGGAGTGCCCGTTGATTCTCTCCCTCGACCTCCCTGCTTCCCGGTTCTTTCAACACAACATGTACAGAGCTCCCGAATATTATTTTTTTAGTTTGTTTATAAAAATATGAAGTTTTAAGGTATAGCAGCGATTCCTAAACTGTGCGCCGCGGCGCCCTGAGGTGCCGTGGATGGGCTAGAGGGGCTCCGCGAAAACGTTCCAGTATTCCTCCAACTGCGTCGGACGCCGGGGAAAAATTCTGAAACATTAAGGGCGCTGGGAATCGAAAAAGTTTGGGAACCACTGCGGTATAGAAAAAAGAATGATCCCCAATTTATAGATTTTAAGAATTCAAATTTTTTTACAATACCTCCAGTTCCAATTTTTCTATAATGTAATCAAATCAATTTAAATTATAGTCACGTATTACATTATATTGATGAACATCAAACATAAATTTGAAAGTGTATATGCTTCAAATCGACACGTAACGACTATAAATTAGACTATTTAAATATTGAGATACATATCTTATATCATTCCGGTGAATTACCATTACAAATGAATCGTAAAATGTACAAAACAAATAATTTCTTCCTGCAAAATTTTAGTCGTAATATGTGAACTCGAAAGCAGCACCTAAAGACCTATTTGTCCCACCAATATCCAAAACTCCCTCGCTTTCTCCAAAACCACCTCTTTGAACACAAATTTCCTGCTAGACTTCTTCAAGGCTGAGACGGGGGGCGCAGGGATAGTGTTCTAAAAAATTTTAATAAGAAAAACTAAATTTAAAATCTTATTTATACTTTAAAATTACATTAAACTAGCTAAATACATCTGCGTATATTTATTTTTATTATTTCTAATTCAAAGATTTTTTATACAAATGTTAGATTTTAAAAATTTAGATCTAGAAAACAATGCTGTGGACACTACACGTTAGTGTCCCGATACAGTGTTGCCACATGCGATTTCTAATGTATTTATCTACGCAAGAAATTATTATTTATGTACGCAAAAAGTTGTTAGTGTGTATGTGTTGGTGAATTTAGGCCAGCGGCCTCAGCTTAGCGTTCGTTTATTTTGATTTTACTCAGAGTTAAAAATGGATACAGTGCTTTATATTTAAACTAATGTGCTTAACTATGAAACCATATTAGTAATAAAAAATATTGGTCCTCATTGGCCAAAATTGAATATTTCACAATCGAACAATAATGATAATCTTTATATATAAAAGAGAATATTTGTGGCTATGTCCGGAAATTCTAACCCACTTCCAGATATGCTACAGAGTTGAAATTTTGCATACAGGTAGGAAATGCTTTCATCATAACTAGAAAATCTCAAAAAAGTCCCATCAGAAACGAGAAATTAATAATTTGGTTTTTAATTATATTGGACCATCGAAGTATTGTATGATACGTTCAGTGAATTTCGTTTCATTGGTTGTTTGGACAACTATAGTAAGTTCGTGGAACATCGGCCAATACTGTTCGGCACGATTAATCATTGTTCTGCTGTAGGTGATATTATTAATTTATTTAGCAAAATTTATGTTTAGTGTATGCATACTTTTCTGGTTTTTTATTTTTGCGCATTTTTAAGAATTTTGTTAATTTTATTTATTTATTTTTTATCTATTATTTTATATAGATATTTAAATATAATAGTAAAATATTTTATATACATAAAACAGAAAATCTGTGTAAACCGAGTTGAAATTTGGTATATATGTACATAGGTAGGAAATGCAGTCAAAATAAGGAGGTAAATCGAAAATCAGAAGAAAAAAAAATTGTATCACTTATGACGTAGACATAACAGAAAAATTGCTTATAAAAAGAAAACAATTTTTTTTTAATGATTTTTTTTTCAATTGGATTGATATTACGGGAGTTGCGAAGGGACAACCTAAAACTAAACTTTTGAAATATCTCATTTACAATTTACTATTGACGAGCAAAAACGCACATGAGAAAAGTTGTTTAAAATAAAAAAACAAATATAATATGTTGTCCTATAAATTATTCAATTGGTTGAGAAGCTGGGATAGGGCGGAGGGGGGTGGGTGCTAAAACTAAAATACTGGAAATATCTAGATTATTATTTACTTTACATCAACAATTTATAAAAACAATTTTTTTTTGATTGAAGAACGATTTTTTTTTGATTAGTGTAGCTTTTGAATATTTAGGGGGACAGAGGGAGCGCTACTTATAAACTTGAAATATCTCTCTTATTATTGACTTAACATTAAACATGTGCATAACAAAAGTTGTTATAATATCAATAATATAAATAAATAATTAAACAAATCTTTCCTTAATATATCAGACCTATAATGAGATATCGACTTGGTTTTTGCTTCCAAAGGTTACCCATACACATGTACAAAAAAGTATTTTGCTCTGATCAACCCATAAACAGCAAATCTAGATTCAAGGTTAGTTATAAAACGCTTCGTATGGCCTGTGTTTTATTTCTTTTTAGCACATAGACGTCTGTTTAGAATCTGTACATGTATTAAAACTCAAAACCGGCTTAACCAATTTTAGTGCTATTTGCAACAGCGTCTTGCAAATTTGTCTGGAAACATTTTAAGCTATATATCATCGCTGTATGACACCAGGCTTCCGATCAATTAAGAAATATTTAGAAAAAAGTCGGAAATTTTTTCCGTATTATAAAAAAATATAAAAGATACACATATTCAAAATATATATTAACGAATTTTAGGGTTTAATATTGCTACAAAAATGTTCCCGACAATATATATCACAAATTTTTTTATATTCATTTTTGACGACAATTATAACGTTAAATTCGCTGTTGAACATATTGTAACCCCCTAAAGCAATACGAAGGAAAAAACTTCCTTGGGTGGCAAGAATATTTACTAACGAAAAAAAGTGCTCCGACCTATATAGGTACGATTTATAAATCAGGAGTAATTATAATAAATATCATAATAATTATAATAAATAATTTCGTAAGGTGCAACATAAAATGTTTCACGTGATCGGCGCTGCATTTGGTGATGAGTGATTCTCACATGGGCATTTTATGTGGCATTTTCCTTGATTAACACAACGGGACATTTATACGTTTTGTTACTAAATGTCTATACTACAAATGTTTACAAAGAAGTTCGTACTTAAATTATTTGTATAAGAAGCACATATTAATACAATGGTAGATTAAAAAAATGTAAAACGATTCGCAGCAACCAGTCTTGAACAGATTTCGAAATGGGCCCGATCTAAGCGGGCTAAGACTATTTTTTTCGGTAGCGAAGCAGCGGGTATACTGCTAGTAGAACATAAATAGAGAGCAGTAAAAAACAATGGTAATAATTTAGAATGGGGCACCAAAAGCTACATTTTTTTAACGACCCATGATTGAGCTATCTGTAGCATGGAGTAATATATATATAAATAAATATATATATAATAAAAAAATATTTACTTTCAAGTTGTACTTGGAAGTATAATTTGAAAGCGAAATATTTTTAATGATTTCTAATGTCATTATGGTCAACTTAGGTCTTTATATTTTTTTACCAACTTACACATCGCGTTTTTGAGAAAAATCGTGTTCCCTCTACCTTAATACTGTGTGTATATGAATTCTAAATATGTTTCACAGGCCAGATTAAGTTATATTGGGGCTAGATATTTAAAAATCACAGAAGACGGGTGGGCGGAATTCTGAAAATCATTTGAGAACGTGGGGAAGAAATTCAGAACATCAATTAAGGACAGAGGAAGTGGAAAAATTCCGAAAATCTTTTGAGGTAGGGGGGAGGGTGATTCTAAAATACAAGGGGTAGAAATTTTATGCGAGTCGTTTGAAACTTATTGTTGGGCCAGATTCGGCCCTCGAACCGTAGGCTGGACACTGCAATATATGGATCAAAAAGTGTCCCCCCAAATATTTTACCCACCAGCCGCTACTGCTTCAAGACTGGGTCTAAATAAATCTTGGGTTGGAGATATGCAACATCTATATCTCCATAAATAATTTGACATCTTCATCATGACTACAAACCAGTCTTTGATCAGAAACTTCTAAATTTCTTCACCAGGTGGCATTTAATTAAATTCATAAAACCTGGTAGCAATATTTTAAACTAAAATCGAATTATTCTCAAAGAAATAATTTATCGAGATAAATTATAAAAGTTTAAATTATCCTTGGAAAAAAAAGGTAAGAACTTAAAACCTGTGACATAGATATGAAATATTGAACTGATTAATGGGAATCGTTATCTACGGTCAAATTTCGATGAATGAACTGTTGGATGAAAGCCAAATTTCTTTTTAAACAAACCAACAACTGGTTAAATATATCATGTTTTTACAAGTTGAGAAATATTTTTGTGATCATTTTTAGGTTCATTAATATAGCAATTAACATCTTTTTTGGTATGCCAAATATTTTTTACGAATGCGACAAGAATATACTAGCAACAAATGAACAAATAGAAGAGGGAAGGTATAATTATTATTAATGACTTCTTTGTAATACGTAAAATGTCACTTACGACAAAAACAAGGAATATCTATATGTGTGAATTTTCACAAATTTCAGGGTTTTGTAGGTATTTAATAAGTGTAAGAAGCCAACAGAATGCTAGATGTCTAGGAATATTTTTGCTATAATTACATCAAAATGAATAGTTTTTTGATATATTTTTTTAAATGGTATTTGAGCTTCCATTTAATTTTTTAAAACTAAATTTAAATAATTTGCGAAAATTTAATCACGATAAAGTTTACATTAAAAAATCCCAGCGTTGTTTTTTCTGTATTTGCTTCTATAAGTCATCATTAAATTAATAAGAACTATATATATATAATATATATATATATATATATATAGGTATATATATATATATATATATATATATATATATATAGGTATATATATATATATATATATAGGTATATATATATATATATATATATATATATATATATATATATATATATATATAAAAGCCCAAATGTCTTTCTTAACGTAACGCTAAGTTCCTGGATGCTAGCGGGTCTTGCGGTATGCGGTCGGTCACGAACTGAGTGGTGGGAAACAACGTACTCGACAAAGCAGGTCGTTTACTGTGGCCAGTGACCAGAGCTATGCAGTCAGTAAATACGGTGGCTTGACGGAAGAATATTGTGTGAAGGGCGTGTTTTGTATGTTGAATTGATGTTACGCAACATAAGATGGCCCGCGGACCATGTCCGGCCCGATACTAATTTTTAACTTTAAACGACACGCATTGAGCGGCTTTTTAGGGTTGCCTAGGTATAATCAGTAAACTATACCACTGATGTCCAGAGTATGGCCCGCGGGCCGTATCCGGCCCGACACTAATTTTTGATCGACACGCATTAAGCAGCTTTTTAGGATTTCCTAAAGTATAATCAAGAAACGTTTTTGTTTCGTTAATATACGCAGAATCATGCACATTTTAATAACTGATTCCTGCTTATGATATTGATTTTTATTCGATATCAGTTTGCCAACGTTGTTGGCAACGGGTTTGCTAGTATCAATATAAATGTCTTCATTTTTTTCAATTCATGCACGTATTTCTCAGTATTAACAATTTGTTATTTGTTTTATAAGTATTTCACTACTAAAAATGATTTATTCTTGTTTGATTAGTTAAAAACAAAAAACTAAACTAATTCAAACAATAGGTTGAATCATGGCGTATAGGAGTAAGCGTTCCGCCTATGGGCTCCTTACACACATATACTCGATTCTCAGTTATTTTTTTTTATTTTTTATATTTATTTTTATTTTTGTTTCCTATTAAAATAAAGACATATGTGTACTACCTTAGCCATAAATACAAACAATCCATAACATTTTTACCCATAATTCAGCCATTAGCTAAAAAAATAATGAAGTATAATAGTCGGCGAAGCCCTTGAACACTACATACTACACACATGAATTCGATTATCAGTTGTTCAAAATTGTTATTATAGTTATAATTTTAAAAAAAGACGCTGCCTTAGTCATAAATACAAAAAATCCATAGCATTATTAGTCATAATTTAGTCATAAATTAAAAAAATAATAAATAAATAAATTGGTCAAAAAAAACAAAAACTGCAATATTTTCCAAAAACGCAATCTGATCAAAAATTCATCTCTTTCTCACGTTTCCGGTTCAGATCAATATACATTACTTATAATTTTTTTCAAATTTTTAGTTTAACCCTTTTAGGTTAAAGGATGCGGGAAAGGACTTTTTTAAAAGAAACGGAATTTAAAAATCTACTTTTTGTTTCTTAATCTACATTTTAAGAACTTTATTTTGATACCGTATAATACATTTTTTTTAAATAATTTTTTTCATTAACACAGAACAATCAATTTTTTTCAAAAAACTAATCTGATCGAAAATACCTGTTGAAATATTTCAGTGCTCACCGTTGTACATTACTGAGATTTTAACCGACCGCCAACATATATAAGGGAGATATTGCGATAATACCAATTTTGAAATTTCGAGATTTCGATGGATCTCCACGAATTGAGGTCCCTACATAACGTTTTAACTATTTTTAGCATGATGTCTGTCGGTCTGTCTGTCTGCCTGTCTGTCTGTCTGTCTGTCTGTCTTTATATTTAAGCTTTTGACATCAATGGCACGAGTTGATCAACTTTTGGTAAAAATCGGTTAACTATAAATGGGAGTTTACTCGTGTCGATTTTAAGAATTATTTAATAAAAGTTGCTATAAAATCAATAACTAACAACTTTTATTTGAGATATTTTTTGATAAAACGAAAATTTTTTGAAAAAAGTATTTTTTTTTTCATACTTATTTGTAACGTTTCCATGGTCATGATAAATATTATCTCTAGAAAATATTAGGCCAAGTTATTTCTACTCTGCTGCTAGAATGTATTTTATACAAGTACTTTGTGATGGCGGTCGGTCCTGTAGTGGCCACAGCTGATTTTTTCATATTTTTAGATCAACCCCCTTGTGAAACAGAGTAGAGGACAAACATTTTTGGTGATAAAAAAAATATAAAAAAAAATTAATACAAACTTCTTTATTTTTCTACGTATTCAATATTTTATTGAAGTCAGAACTCTATGGGCCGGTTTCTGCAAGCCTAGTTAACTATAACTAAATGGTTAGAAAATTGTTGCTATGGTTACTTATGGGATTGTTATATTGTAACCGAGTTTAGCCGAAACATTAAACTCGGCTAAGCTTTCAGAAACCGGCCCTTATTGTATTTCTTAAAGAATTAATTTTGTTTCTATTTGTATTTTATAGCCACTTAAAATATGACATCTAAAAGACTTCCTTAAAATTTTTAGAGATATTTTATATAATAGTTGAGTTCTTTAACATTAAAATTCTTATCTTCCAGTTCATAGGTCTTCATTAAAAACTTACAATAATGTTTTTAATTATAAAAATTCAAACAATAGTGCCACTTTATATAGAACTTTTAAACAGTTAAGAGGCTGTTCATTAAAACTTCTTTGTCGAGTATCCTTGTTCACAAGTGGAAAACTGGCTGTGATACCCGAAACAAGGCCGATGACAATTTAATGTTTAAAGGGGTTAGAGGTACAGAACAGCATAAATGCACAATTCGTGGATCGTTTTAAATTTTAACTCTCGTTTTATAACACATTTTTTTACTTGTAAGAATTTTCAAATCGACTCCTTGTAACAACTTTGTGTTTTAAACCTAGAGGCCTTCAACTATATGGACCACAAGTCATGCCCGCGCTTATAAGTTTTGGCGCCCTTGTGCAATATTTTATATGGCGCCCCCAATTTTCTATCACAATTTGTATTCCTGATATAGTAGATGGAAATATGGGTATAAGTAAAGTATTATCCACTATTGAAGATAATTTTAAAAATAATTTTTATTTTTAAATTTCCAAACTTATACGTAAAAACAGAAGAAAAAAAATTCTTTTAAACATTTGTTAGTATTGTTTATATATTATCATCATATAATCTAGAACAATACAACCTATACCTAATATAAAACAATGAAAGATTTTCTAAATAAATTCGCGCTTTAATTCGAGCTTTTCGCGCTTTTTTAATTTTGGCAAATTGCTTAATTAATTTTTCGGTTGAAGACGCAATATACCTTACTAACCTTATTGATGTTGAAGTTCGTAAAGTAGAACTCATCATCAGTAATGAAAAAAAAAACAAGTATCTCATTGTTAGTAGACGCAGTCATGAGAACACAACCGATTTAAAAATTAATGACAACACTTTTGAAAGAGTTTCTACTTTCAAATACCTGGGCACCATGATAAATCAGGTGAATATGATACAGCAGGAAATTACGCATAGAATTAAAGCTGCTAATACATCGTATTTTGCACTTGGTCTCCTCTTCAAAACGAAACTCTTGTCGAGGAGCACCAAGATCAAGTTATACCAAATTATAGTACGTCCCGTACTTATGTATGGCTCCGAAACATAGACCTTAACAAAGCGAGATCGACAATACCTCATAGTTTTCGAAAATAAAATATTACGCAGAATCTTTGGTCCCATTCAAATTAATGGTGAATGGAGAATCCGTAAGAACAAAGATATCCGAGAACTGTACTCAAGGCCAAGTATCATCCAAGAACTCAGAGCTAGACGATTACAGTGGATAGGACACGTTAGGAGGATGATGGAGGACAGAATGATTAGGAAGATATGGGAAGGAAGATTGAATACCCGTCGACTAGTGGGAAGACCTCGCAAGAGATGGAGAGATCAGCTAACCGAAGATCTGACAAGCATTGGCATACAGGGTACTTGGCAAGACTTGACAATGAATAGATCGAGATGGAGGGCTTATGTGAGTGAGGCCAAAAGTCAACCTGACTGATAGCCCAAAGAAGAAGAAGAAGAATTTTTCGGTATCTAATTCTTTTAATAGATCTGATTCTACTGAGATAATAGCAAGGATACTTAGTCGATTCTGCCCCATATTTGATCTCAAAAAATGTTTTATTATTTTGAGTTTTAAAAATGAACGCTGACACAAGCCAATCGTCTTAGGCCTCTTTGTTTTGTGTATTTAGGCATTAACCAATAAATCTTTTTTCTTGCAAACAGAACGCCGATATTCCATACTACGTACTACAACGCGGTTACTGAAGCGACGAAAGTACGAAAATAAAAAGCATTCAAAACTGTGAAACATAGACCGACCAAAGAAACAATATATAAATCGGGACTTCCCCGACTTGGCTTGGGTAGATATTTGGCAGTCACGTTATTCCGAGCCTATCATAAACATATACACATTGGAGATTCCCCGTAAGCTTAGATATACCGTATCATTGGGAGGGTAATAAAAGTACACTTTTTTTTATTGTAAGTAACGATTTTTTTGTTTATAATTGAGAAAGCATATTATTAGAGCTCTGCAAATCCGCGGATATCCGCCATATTTCTGCGGATGCGGATAAATTATCATTGAAATCGTGCGGATGCGGATTATATATCATATCCGCTTATCCGCAATATCCGCGTGAATATAAAATCTTCGGTTAGACGCCTCTTCCTGCGGAAGACGCGTTTAGAACCCCAAAAATGTGTCGCTGGCATTTGTATTGTGCTTATGGCAAAAGTGAAATAATGATATGTTACGGCACTTTTTACTTTTTTTATTCTTCCCATAAAGACCTACTTTACGCTTACTTAAATAATTAAATATAGTAGAGTTTATATAATTGTCGTAGATACAACAATTTCTTTGGATTTATCGCGTTTATTAATTTAAAAATAATTATGTATCACCTTATTTTGCATTTTTGGAAATATTAGTAAAAATTAACCATGGCAATTTGCCACATTTAAAAAGATAGAAGTTCATATCAAATTTTAAAAAAATAAAAATATCTTATAATTCTTGAAATCGTCATATAACTTTCATCTTTTAATAATCGGATGAATTTAAGAATTTAGTTTTATTATTAAGAACTTATTATTTAAATTTGATGATCTTATAGAACTTTACTTGTTATTTATTGGTCATAAATGTGATAAATTAATCTGTTTAATTATTTCTAAATATCGCTGCTCTAAAATAATAGTGAAATGTCTTAAAAAACTAAGTTTCTGAGATATTGCTATTTAAAGTTTTACATTTTACATAAACTTGGTTTAAGAGTCGAATAATTGTAATTTTAATCTTTATTTTTTAATCTATATAATCTCAGTACGACGTTAGATATAAAACATATTTCTGGACCAAGTAATATTAATATTAATAAAATTTTTTTTTTTAGTAGTGTTTTAAAACAGCGATATGCCAAATAAGGCGAAATATGTTAGATATTTCCAAACAGACAGCATATACTGTGCGGATATTTTTGCGGATGCGGATCGGACGCGGATCCTGTCTATGCGGATGCGGATATAGAAAAACGTATCCGCGCAGGGCTCTACAATTTATCCATCTTTTTCTTGGAGTTCTGGCGCCTCTGGTGCCTCGGTGCCGTTGTGCACCACAACCTTGCACTTATGTACGGCGTGGGCCTGCCTCAAGTTAAGAAGCACAGATCGAGTTTATTGATTTTTTTCTCTTAAGGTTTGAACTCGTGGGGCTAAAAACTAAACCAACTCCGCTTATGAGTCATTAAGATAAATTTATTTTTTTATTAACACAATTAAACAAACCACTTTACTTATCTTCTAAAAGCAGTTTATAAAAGTTATCTCTTGTGATGATTATTTAAACAACTTTAATTCGAATACTTAATATACATACCATAATTATCTGAGTGATAATGAAGCATGTATGGCCTTTTACTTGGTAGATCCGAGCAATTTATGTAGCAATTATGAAATCGCTGTATTATGCTGTAAGGTGGTCTACGTACAATATCTCGAACCATACATCACGCTGTTTAAATTACTTTTACAGTACGACACCTTATACCTGTTCTAAATGCCAGTAATTTGTCAGTTGGGTTTAACGAAAATCGCACCTTTTTTATTTATTGGTGTATTTAAGTTAAATGTTATGGAAGAAAATGGACAATTTTTGCATATTTTTCCAATAACCTACATACTATATTGTAAGTACTTCTTCTTATCACAAGGTAATTTCCGATGTCAGATTCATTTTCTAAAGTGAAATACTTCAAAGAGAAAATGAGTATTTTTGCATATTTCATTACTGTACCCGTGTACATAAAAATATATATTTTATTTTTTCTTAAAATGAGTTTTATTTACATAAAAATAAGAATTTTTAATTAGTTTTATTTACTTGCAGTCATAATTTTATGTGAATATTTAACGAAATATAGATATAGGGAGGGACGGTATATTATTATGTAATTATCTCTATATACAGGGTGTTTAGGGTCTTCTTATTTCTTTTTTAATGGGGATACTACAGCTCAAAAGAAGGCGAAAAACCTTAAAACACCTTAGTAAAAGTTTTATAATAAAAGAGATATTAATTTTTTAAGTATTTATTTTTATGGGATCAAAAGAAAATGATGACTTTTACAGCAGATGTTCGAAGTCACCCTACTGTTGCATGCAAAGTATTGCTCGGCGTATCCATGAATTAGCATATGCTGCAAGGCACAAGCCTTGTCGAATTTCCGCCGCTGCTGCCACAAATTATAAAACAAGGAAGATAGCGGACTCCCACGTTACGGCTTTGGACAGCGATAGTTGCGATATTCGTGGTTGTAATATGAACTAGGATTAGATAATATGCAACCCGCAGTGCGCACAAATATATTTTTATATTTTAAATTGCTATGAATCGCGCGATCATTAATTTTCTACCAAAATTGAAAAATAAAATGTAATTTTGGTAGAAAATTAAAGATTGCCTTGAACCGAAAATTATGATTAATTTATTTACAACTCTTAAATTAATTACAATTGTTAAAAGTTAATACTTCAGTAAGCATTAAGTTTTATTATTTTATTTGCAAGCAAGCATATGAAATAAATAAACAAGTATTTATTTTTTACTTTTATATTTACTTTTATTGTACATATTAAATTTAGTCTGTGCCATTTTTTTTTTATTACACTATTTATATTTCTTTTGCATTAACCATTTAAAATATTATTAATTACACTACACCATTTGAAAATAAAAAATGTGGTGCTAATATTTAAAATTTCTTATAAAATTCGTCACAATAACAATTTACTGTCACCTATCGTTACGTCAAAAACAATTGCCGCAAATTGCCGATAAAGAAGTGTTCTCAAAATGTTGGTTAAAAAAAAAAACGCTTTTAGCGCTGTCGGTGGATGGAATATAACTTAAAACCGTTTCAAGGCCGTGTATATGAGTTTCATACCCCTGGCTGCTGCTTCCACCCGGTTTAAACAAATTGAAAAACAAATGAAATTTGTTAGTTCGCAGGTTACTACAAGTTTTTCTAACATTAACTTTCGCTTCTCTATAAAAACTTAAATTACAATTAATATCTCTACGTAATAACTATATTACTTAAACTAAAATTAATATCTCTTTTATTATAAAACTTTTACTAAAGTGCTACCCATCCGGGAGTCGAGGACCCTCGAGAAGTCTTCTTCCACTCACATGGTGACTACTTGCTTGGCTTACCATCGGTACAAGTATCTGGCGTCGGTATCTTGGTCGTTACCGTGTGGACTAATACGTGTAGAGGAGTTGGCTATGTTCCTCTGCCTCTATATTCTGCGACATCCGTCTTTTTGTACCGAAGGTTAACCCAGTTCCAATATTCATTCGTCATGGCAAATATTTCCTCATTACGAAAATGCGGCGTATGGATTTCGTAATCAGGCCACATACGTCAGACGCTGACAAATAGTTTTTTAATCAGACACAATTACCGTCACAATGTCTAGATGTCGTAATCCTGACATAGGATTACCTATGTGACAATATTACTACAAAAAAGTCCGCGAGAGCGTATATCGCAGGTCAATAACTCACAATTATCATTAGTTTTCATTTTCGACGAAAATTATAACGCTCAGTTTGCTGTGGAATATTGCCGTTACCTTTAAAGATTTACGAATAAAAATTATTTTAATGTCAAGAGTATTTATTAACGAAAAAAATCCCTTTGACTCATATACCTATCGTTTATAGATCAGAAAGAATCACAGAAAGAACATCATAGTAAATAAATTAATCTGATATCTGACCTGGTAGACGCTACTCAGGTCAGTATTATCGTTAGACAGCAGGGAGGAGTACCGGTAGGTTAACAATACTGCTGGTTTAAAATTTGTGCTTAGTTGAAGTAAATTTTAAATTGTGTTTTGATTATTTGTTATTTATATATTATTGTATTGATACTAAAATCGAAACTTTCCTTCAATAATGTGTTTTATTACACTAGATCTTTTGCTTATCATTTCTCGTATTGTTTTTAACATGCGCAATAGAATTTCCGCCTCAGTAAGAATGAAAACATTAAAAGTAAAAATATTGTTACTGCTAAATGACTGCTGTTTACACGTTACACGTACCAATTGACGAGAGATCGTACATTGTTAAAACCCTACATAAAACTAGTTTGATAAATTAAATGTTCTTAAATTAAATAACTAAAATAACGAAGATAACGTACGTTGGTATTTAACCCATCATTGAAATAATTTGAATTTTTCGATTGTGCAGCAATCATTTATTTTTCCGAATTAAAATATTTTTAATAAATTATTATTTTACTCCCGAGTATCGCCGGATATGTCTGCTAGTATTTTATAAACATTAGTGTTTATTATAAATATTATTTTAGTAGCACGAATTCTTGTTGGATTTTTTATCCAGATTAGTCAATAATCTCCCCAAGGTTTCTTTTCTTTTGACACAATTTTCCTTTACCACATTATTTTTTTATGATTCATATCTAACGAACTGAAAGGGTTTGGTAATAATAATACAATGATTAATGGAGCTTAACTATATTTTCGTGCCCTACATACAATCTGATAGCATCGGAATTTGCTAGCTGTTCCCTTTTAGGCAATTTCTTTATCAATCTATTTTGTCATTCCTCAATCTTCCCAGAGAAATCGAACGGCAAATGGGATTGATAAAAAAAGATAATATATGAATATCGTAAACGGTTCATTGAATTCCAACATAAAAAGATTCTTACATAAGCGTATCTTTACAGGAATTCCAGTGAACGTGAAATATACTGATACGTCACTTATTTTTCTATTCCACCTAAAAAATTTAGATAATCCTTTTATGTAGAAATGGCACGAAGATATTTATAAGTGAGAAAAAAATCAGATATACAAGCACTTTCTAAAAGCTAGATCACCTGGAAAACCATTTGAGTAAGTGTCAATAATTTTAATAAGAATTAAGTATATATAATCCTTTATTTCAGTGTTTAGGGTATTTACTACAATTACAAAACATATCATATCTCCTATCAACATCCCAACGTCATTTTAACCATACATTACATTACATTACTATTTATTTTATTCCATTCTCTTCCCTTCCAACCATTTCTTCACCCCTCCTCCTATGTGCCTTCCTTCCTCACCATTCCTTGGTAACCTCAGCCCCCTTCCTTCCTTTCTTCGTTTTCCCCTTTTCTGCTTCCCACCGGGCCTCTTCCTTCCTTCCTTTACACCTTCCTGTTATCCTTCCCCAATCTCAATTCTTCTTGCCTCTAATTCCCTCGCCCACCTCTCCCCCCATTCCATCTTCCTTCAACAAGTCTAATGTGTTCCCCGACCACAATGTCATCTCCCTACACTTTTTCGCGAGGTGCTCTATATCATCTTCCTCCTCGCCGCACATCCTGCACATCTTATCCTCCTGTTTCCTCCATTACCTATTTCCTCTCTCTTCATTTCCGCACCTTAGCCTCGCAATCCTCCTAACCCTTCCTCCTGATCTTCCTCTTTCCCCCTTCAAGTAGCTTGGTACCCCTATAGTTCTGACCTCCTTATATCTCCCTACGCTCCTTGATTTGTCTATTCTGACTGTCCTTTCTTGCTCCCCCACTTCCTTATCCCTCCTCCACACCTCCTCAATCACGTTTATCCCTTCATTTCTTCTCCTTTCCACCTCTGTCGCATCCACTCCGCATCTCCGGTAATACTGCTTTCTCATCTCCCCCCATGCGTACCATCTTCCTTTCTGTTCCTTTCTGGCTTTTTCCTCCTAGGATTCCATCACTATTCTTTTGTCTGTTTCTCTTCTAACTTTCTCCTCGTGCTTAACCGCCCTCCTTCCTGTACCCACTTTCATCTTATCCCTTCTCAGTTCCTCTCTTACAACATACCCTGGAGTTGTTGATTCACGGTAAGTTCATCGAAAATCAATTCATCGAATATCAATTCATCGAAAATCAATTCATCGAAAATCAATTCATCGAAAATCAATTCATCGAAAATCAATTCATCGAAAATCAATTCATCGAAAATCAATTCATCGAATGATCAATTCATCGAATGATCAATTCATCGAAAAAAAAAAATATTTTGTAAATATTTGAGAGGAATGCCGATGGGATCAGAAAGCCAAAAAAGCAGTGGTCAATAAAAGTTGACAGACTACACTTATTAAATAACTATCATATTTGGTCTATTAATAATTTTTAAATTTTCCATTCAGAAAATACGATTATACGATTATTTTGAAATCGAACAGGGCTCCTTAGATCAGAAAATCCCGGTTAATGGGATCATAAATGTACGGTATACACCCATTCTTAAAGAATTATAAAAATGGTATTTCCCCATCTGTTAAGTCTTAAGGGTTTTGTGTTATGTACACAGTTTTATATTCATATTTACTATACCACACATGATTTGTTCAATGTACGGTGATTCTAAACAGGTGGCATTGTTATGTTAGTGTGAGTTTGTTTTGTCATTAAACTAGATGATGGGTAGCTCGCTTCGCTCGGCTTCTTCTAACCAAACCCTTACTAACCTAACCTAACCTAAGATAGTGTTTTGACATTAAACTAGAAGATGGGTAGCTCGCTTCGCTCGGCTTCTTCTAACAAAACCCTTACTAACCTAACCTAACCTAAAATAGTGCTTTGTCCTTAAACTAGAAGATGGGTAACTCGCTCCGCTCGGTTTTAGACTTTTACTAACTAAACCTAACCTAATTACCTTGTTTTTAGGCGCATAGTACTATTTTCCTCCCATATTAGCCCAATTAAAATGCGTATCATTGTGTATGAATTTATAAAAATTATTTGCGTGCAATTGCCCATAACCTGTCTTATTAAACCTTAAAAACAAAACATTTATTTATTTTATTATATAAGTTTTCTTATTATATTTCTTTATTTATATTCAAACACTATGTCACTTTATTTACCTTTTTTAAAACCATATAAAAAAATTTACGTAATTATTTCTTAGTCTGTCTACTTTTATTGACCACTGATTTTTTGACTTTCCGATCCCCTCGGCATTCCTCTCAAATATTTACAAAATATTTTTTTTCGATGAATTGATCATTCGATGAATTGATCATTCGATGAACTGATTTTCGATTAATTGATTTTCGATGAATTGATTTTCGATGAATTGATTTTCGATGAATTGGTTTTCGATGAATTGATTTTCGATGAATTGATTTTCGATGAATTGATTTTCGATGAACTCGTCGGTTACCGAAAGGACTACATAAAAGACTGAAGCGACGCTTACCCCAAGATCTCTGCTCAGATTTTTCTGACATAGAAGATTAGCTCTAAAACTAATTTTAATATTATATTTAAATCTAAATTATATTTGATCTAAATCTAATATTATATTTTTAATAATTATATTTTATAACCTATTTTTAAACTAGGGAAGTTATGTAATCCCCACCTAAGGAATAAAAACTATTGTTAACACCTATAACCCTGTTGTGAATAACAAATGTCTTAGTTGAACCGGCAATAAACGATTATAAAAAAATATATATGTACTCACAATTTGTTATCACTTACGAGAGACAGTTGTATCTAGGACCACATTTTACATTTTCAAAATGTTAATACTATTGTAAAATAAACTTTGATTTTTCCTCTATCAACTGGTACACTTTTTAAAATTATTTTGTAAACCCTTGGAAAGTGTTCCATGAATCAAATGTACTATGGTATGGTTTTTGCTTAATAATTGTTGTTAAAATACATTTTTGCATAGATAGTCATCAATTATATGTGTAAAGTACATCGAATCTAAAAATTAAATACTTATTATATTTTATACAATTTCAGGATTGGGTCACAAAGCATATTCTGTGGGTCGCAGAGAAAAATTTGAAATTCTGAAAATATTTTCATCTATAAAATTGAATGGACTTTCAAAACTTATGCAATGCTAAAGTTGGTTTTACACAGTTTATTTATTGATCAATAAATTGATCTTTTTTTTTGAATTAATAAAGCAAGTTATTGATAATTTTGGAATTAAAAGGATCACTTTACACACTTCAATTTATTTATCAATTTTTTGAAAACTTTTACATTACCAACTGTAAAACATGTTGATATATTTATCAAAATGAAAATATTGAAAAATTCTTCACAAAATTACGAACTGTGAATAATTAAAAAGATGGTAATATAAAAGCTAGTCTAAACCTTTAGGTGGGACTAAATGGGAATTTCTTTCTTTTACGTTGTCACGAGAAACGTTCTTTAGCTTGGGTTATTTCTTTTTTCAGGTTGGTATGTGAAAAATTTAAATTCCAACAGTGAAACCATGGAAACGAATGACATTTATTAATTTTTTTTATACATTTTAACAAATTAAATAGGAAATTTTTATTAAGAATGACAATAAATTAAAATGTAATGAAAAGGACATTTTATAATGACAATCAATTTAATCTAGAATTTGCAATGTGAGTACTAATTTTCCTATGATAAAATCCATTATACAATTCAATTTATAGTATTCAACTTTATCCATTTGTTTTTTTTTTTTTTAATTTAATATTTATTTGGTAAAATCCATTTCATCGAATTTTTGTGTTACCTTATTTTCCGCCGTTGGGTCGCGCATGAACATAGTTTTTTAATTTGGGTCGCGGCTCAAAAAGGTTAAGAACCCCTGACATAGAAGCCCCTAGATGTTAGAGAAGGTCAAGAACTTAAAAGTGTTTCAAGGTACATTATGCTGAAGGTACAACAATCTCCCCTACTAAAAACACCCTGAAATATGTGAAAATTGACACCATATATTTTTCATTTTCGAGATAAAAGTATTATAAATGTGAAAGAAAGAACAGACGAGAAGAAACAGGTTCATATTTCTTCTAAATGTGTTCGAGTTACACAGATGTAACTCGAAAGAAACAATTACACGATATGATTTACCGACATGTTATAACCCTTCAGTTGGAGCCCTCAGAACCAAACCTCTAATTGGACCATACCCAACGAGCGCGCAAGATTTATACGTAGGTGTGATACAATAGCCTATACATCTAGCCTCATCACAGGGTAGTCGTAATTTAATTTAGAACAACGTATATATGTGCTTGTATATATGTGTGCCCTATGTTACTTCGTGCGTATCTCTAATGTGTAAATGCGTAGGCGAACACGCTGCGTTTCGATGCTCCGTCTTCAGATAAATTATGTCAGAGATAATTTCAAATTTCCATCACCTTGGGCAACCTTGCATTTCACCGTAGGAGGAACTTATCTGGATTTTTTTACGAGTTGGTACAGGAGATCAGAAATACTGGAATGTTCAGAAGTTCGTACGATTTTTTAAGACCCATTTAGATATCCAAATTAAGCTCTAATCTACTTTTAAAATATTTTTAAAATCTTAATACACTCAACATTTCAGATTTGTCCGAATTTAGACCTGTGTGAAATATATATCGTACATATATAATTAGCAAGTGTCTATATGTAATCTCGGTAACATTGTGACTAATGTCAATTTTTCCTAAGGTTCTCGTGATTGACAGACAATCCTATATCCTTTGACCGATATGAACAATATTTTGCAGATTTATTCTCTAAGAATCTACAAATATAATTACATACATAAATGTCTAGAGTTTCGTAGGCATAAACAACAGACTCCTATATCCTTTGACCGATATGAACAATATTTTGCAGATTTATTCTCTAAGAATCTGCGGACAAAATAACATACAGAAATGTCTAGGGTTTCGTAAACATAAATAAGAAACTCTAGACCATCCTATATTCTTTGATCGATATGAAAATTATTTTGCAGGTTTATTCTCTAATAATCTGCGGATAAAACAACGTATAGAAATGTCGTAGGCACAAAAGGAGTTCGTAGGCACAAACCAGAAACCCTAGACACTTCTATATCCTTTGATAGATATGAAAAATATTTTGCAGATTTATTATTTAAAAATCTGGGGATAAAATAACCTATAGAAATGTCTAGGGTTTCGTAGGCATTAACAAGAAACTCTAGACAATTCTATATCCTGTGACCGATATGAACAATATTTTGCAGATTTATTCTCTAAGAAACTGCGGATAAAATTACATATAGAAATGTTTAGGGTTTCGTAAGCATAAACGAAAAGCTCTAGACACGCCTATATCCTTTAACCGATATGAACAATATTTTGCAGATTTATTCTCTAAGAATTTACGAATATAATTATATATAGACATTTCTAGGGTTTCGTAGGCATAAAAAAGAAACTTTACACACCGTTATATCCTTTGACCGATATGAACAATATTTTGCAGATTTATTTTCTAAGAATCTACGAATATAATTACATACAGAAATGTTTAGGGTTTCGTTTTCAAATAATATAAATGTAATGTACTGAGTAAAAATGAATTATTTTCTCATTTTAAAAAGTTTGTGAATAAATAATCGTACATATATAATTAGCAGCTGTCTGTATGTAGTGTCGGTAACATTGTGACCTTACTTTTTCCTAAGGTTCTCGTGATTGGCTGACAGGTGACAACCTCTTCCGTGATTGGCTAAATACCTGACATGGTGGCATATTTTTTGATTAATTATACGAAATTAAGATACGTTAAAAAAAATAAAACCAAATACACATACAAACAATTGAAATTATTATATTATAAAACCGTCATTGTTGACAGGCAATAAGATAGTATATATATATTTATTTATAGGTTCTCTGTCGATCACGTTAAGTCTCATGAAGTTATACATAGGAAGAACGATAGTACCTCATTTCAAGTCGGCAAGTGTCCTACTTACTAAAACGAAATGTTATCTTTTAAAATCTTTGAACTGCATTAAAATGCAGTGTGAAAATATTCACAGATTAAATTAAAATGGTAGAATAAAGCGATTTATTCAATTCTAAATGATCTAATTTATCATTGTTATCAGTTACAATAACGGACTTCCGCTTCAGCTTTAAACATCAATCTCTTCCTTCCAACTAAATATTCATCAAGGAAACAAATAAAAATGGCAAAATCGATGTGGAACTTGCTCGAAACCTCAGACTTCTTTCTCTAGCCATACGCCTAATTTCATCCAATTCAAATTGAATCAACTCTTCGCCCATTATTAAAAACTGTACAAATAATGATTATTATTCCAAATTATTTATGCATTAATTTTTTAAGATGGGAAAACGATTCATTTTCACTCAGAGCATTATATTTATATTGTTATATTTATAATGTTAAAAAATGATTTGATAAATTTTCCAATTTCTTATATAATATAAAAATACGCACACGGAAAAAACGCACATGAAAAAATACACACACGGAAAAAAGCGCACACGGAAAAAATACACACACGGAAAAAAGCATACTTACACTATATCTCAAATCAGTTTGAAATAAATCGTGAGAAACTATTACACTGTATGATTTAATTGTTTGCCCGCTTTGACATATTGCGTTCACATTTGTAAGGTCAAACCAGATCTGGTTATTTTAGTTACTTTTATAGTGTAGTACTGACTTTTAAATGTAAATTTGTCATTTCAAAATATTCCTTACGCTGTAAAACCAACTTCAGATTTGTTGGTTATGATCATTATAACTAAGATATCATTTACATTTATGACATATGTCAAATGGAATGACATTTTAAGAAAGTGAAAATTTTTACCATGTTTTAATAGCAACTTGACATACAATTTCAAAGGTGCAAACTATTGAATGTATCAATTTGTAATGTTTACCAAAATATTTTAAATATTTCGAACCAGTTTTAAATTAACACAAATAAGTTGTCACCTAGTGGCGTAGATATGAATGACCAAACACGGCCGGTAATTTTTGGAAAAAGTTATTCATTTTTACCAATGCGTGTTTTGCTCACTGCATTATATAAGTTGTTCAATTTTCTAAGAACACACTAGATCTGGTTATTTTGGTTACTTTTTGGTGTGTTACTGACTTTAAATGTCAATTAAAAATATTCCTTACGCTGTAAAACCGACTTTAGGTTAGGTTAGGTTAGGTTATGATAAGGTTATGATCATTATAATTAAGATATCATTTTTCATTATGACATATGTCAAATGGATCGACATTTTAAAAAAGTGAAATTTTTTAATACCAACATAACATACAGCTTCAAAGGTGCAAACTATTGAAAACAAAATTTCCTTTTAGAGTGTTCTTACAAAAGTGATCTGCTTATATTTACATTTTTGAAAATTTAAAACGTTAGATAATTTAAAATGTTAGTCGTAGAAATAATAAAATAATAAAGCATTGAAAAAATAATAATAAAGAAAAAAAAGTCACATTTTTCTTGCTTATTTTCATCAAAACCAAATATTTTTTAAAATAATTATTTTTCTGCTACTAATAATTTTAATTTATATTATTTTTATGTAAACATATCAATTAAGAACTATTATTATCACGCGTTATATGTCAACATACACTTCGGTAAGCTTCGGAATATTTCGTTACAATTCGGAATCTCGCTTCAAATTTGTTTTTGACGTCATTATAGATATTAAATAATATATTATATATTATATTATAGATATTAAATAATATTTTGGTTCGTCTTTTATTATTTTTATTTTAATCTTAAAATTTAAATAATAAAAGAACACTAAATATGTTAATAAAGAGATTTCTCTTTGTTAAATGTATAAAATAAAATCATTAAATTAATCTAAAACGTGTTTTGTACCATAAAATAAAACGCGCAAGCAAACAAATAATTTAATAAATTAAAAAAGTGCGGTTTTTCTTTTTTTCTATTTTTTGATGAACTTACATAAAAGAGGACAAAAAAATAATGTACAATCTTTTATTTATAAAAGTTCCTCAATAAAAGGTTTTATGTGATCATATGAAAAATTAAAGTTGTGATTTTCATGTTTAAAAAATGATAAATAAATAATAATAAAAAAAAAAATTGATGTGAAGTGTGAATTTTCACACATTTCAGGATTTCGCAGCTATTTAGTAAGTAAATGATGATTATTTGGGATGCCAAAACAAATTTTATGTTAAAATATTTTTTTGTTAATTTTAATTCAAATTCCTAATACCATTATTTAGGTTTTTAAATATGTGCAGTATTTATTTATATAACAAGGTTGTTTTCCATTGGTTGTTTTAAGTCATAAGTTCCGCCCTTCTGATTTCGTATACATTGAAACACAGAATTAAATTATAATTTCAATACTTCCCACTGGTTATTAAATTTACGATTTTAAAAATTAAATACAACATCTGCCAAAATATAACTAGAATTTTGACAAAATAATTTTAACAAAATATAAATGAAAAATAAAACGAAAAAATAAAATTGTGACAGGAAACGAACCGTAGTTTGCAACTTAGGAAGCGAGATATCTAGCCACTACACCATGAAGGCATGCTGGTTTATTGTCTTACATAGCATATTAAATATTTACGTCGTCGACAAAAAAAAACAAAAAATGCGTTATTTTCCGAAAACATAATCTGATCAAAAATTCTTGTTGTACTATTTCGGTTCGCACGAATGTACATTACTTAGAATTTTTTCAGAATTTTAGTTTAAACCATCTGGGCTACAGGATGTGGGACAAATTTTTTTTGCACAATTTTGGCAAAAATCGCGTCTGAATAATTTATTTTGCAAAAATAAACTTTTGATCGTTAATCCACGTAGTAAGGGCTTTCATTTGATACCCTAATCAGAATTCTTCTTCGATGAGCAGACATTTGTTTATATTTTTAGGGGCATCTGTTTTTTATGTGTTTTAGTATTTTTCCTATGTGCGAGTCAAAGAGTTGTATAAGCATGCCAAAATTCAACTTTCTATGTTTAGCCGTTTGGCTACAATTTTTACCGAACAGACAGACAGACAGACAGACGACAAAATGACGGTATAAAGGTTTTTTGGTCACACCTACAAAATCCTAAAAATGAAGCCATTTATCAATATATTTCTTAACAATTTAATGAAGACTTAGATACGAAGCAAATGCATAAAAAATGTTTTGTGTGGTACGAAACACGTTTTAAATTAATTTAATGATTTTATTATTGAACAAAGAGGAAGACACTGATGCCAATATCTCAATTTTGAATTGTGTGTGACAAAACGCATTGAATGTTTACACATTTATTAAATTTCCACATTTTTCAATTTGTGTAGTTAATTAAAATGGGGGAAGGCACCATTGGTGACAACTCTTCTATAAAGAGAATACAATTAATAAAAAAATAAAGGTTTGAATGCTTTGCCCCTGAACACTATTTTTATCAAAAGCCATCTCATTTCTATTGCCAAATTTAAATTCCGCGATGCTTTTTAGGAAAGAATATTTCGCAGTACTGAATGTTGTTGTTTTTTATTTTAAATAAAATTGGAAAAGACAAAAAACAACAGAAATAGAATACATAGTACAATACTACTGGCATTATTGTATTTATTACTTTTCTTGGCTCGAAGCCACGATTTCCGAAACCAAAACACTTATTTCTGTAGGTCAACGTCCAATATAGCAACGGAATCTTATAGTATAAGTTACTGAGCAAATTCTACTGCCATGTGATCCATTTTTCTGTCCCAAAAATATCAATGTCTAAAGGAAGTTGTGTCTCCATGTATTGGTTTTAATCCTAAAGAAATGTTGTTGCGTCAATCATATGTCAAAATTGATAAATCGATAGTGTAGAATACACGAACAACACAGCGTGTTGACGGCAAATTTTACCGCATGCTTTTAAAGTCTACATCGACAATATAACGTCCAAAGTTCGCGTTTTACCCTACAATTTAATAACACATGAAATATCGACAATATTTTTTAATATTTTTATTAATAGCTTTTGTTTTAAAACGAAAATGTGACAAAGTATTCGGGATTTTTTGACAGGATTTTAACGACGAAAAAATATTGATATTTTGTGATGCTGTCAAATTAGATATTCTAAATCAGCGTTTCTCAATCGAAAACATACCACGGACCAGTAAAATATTTTATTTTCTACCGCGGACCACAAAAAATAAATAATGTACTATTAAACAAATTTATTCTATATGTACTCTTCTACATCTATATAATATCTAGTAATAAAAAATTGATGTGAAGTGTGAATTTTCACACATTTCAGGGTTTCGCAGGTATTTAGTAAGTGAATAATGATTATTTGGAATGCCAAAACAAATTTTATGTTTTTAATATTTAATTAAATTAAATATTTTTTTATTAATTTTAATTCGAATGCCTAATACCATTATTTGGGTTTCTAAATATTTGCAGTATTTTTTTTTTATATAGCAAGATTCATTAATATTTTGAAAATTGCGCCTACGGCTTTCATTGGTTGTTTAAGTCATAAAATCTCTGATTTCGTATACATTCAAACATAGATTTAAATTATAATTTCAACTCTTCCCACTGGTTATTAAATTTACGCTTTTAAAAATTAAATGCAACATTTGCCAAAATATAACTAGAATTGTGACAAAATAATTTAAGCAAAATAAAAATGCAAACAAAAAAACAGAAAAAATTAAAATTGACGGGATTCGAACAGTAGTTTCTTACAGTAGTTTCAACTCACAAAGCGACACGCTACCACTGTACTACGCAGGTTCACTCCTTTGCTATGTTAAATAGCGGATTAAATATTTTACATATTTTAGTTAAATACACAAAAAATGCATTATTTTCCTGATGCACATAATCTGATCAAATATTCCTGTTGTACTATTCCGTTTCACACCAATGTACATTACTTAGAATTTTTTCGTGTGGGACAAACATTTTTTTGCACAATTTTGGCAAAAATCGCCTCTAAATAATTTATTTTGTAAAAATAAAATTTTGATCGTTAATCCACGTACCAAGGGCTTTCATTTGACGCCCTACACAGAATTGTAAAAAAATATTTTTTTTTTCGATGAGCGTATATTTGTTTATATTTTTAGGGGGGATGTTTTTTAGATGTTTTAGCATTTTTCCTATGTGCGGGTTAAAGAGTTGTATAAGCATGCCAAATTTCAACTCTCTAGGTTTTTACATTTTAGGTTTTCTACAATTTTTACCGAACAGATAGACAGCCGACAAAATGACGGTATAAGGGTTTTTTGGTCATACCTACAAAACCCTAAAAATCACTGTAAAATGAACAAAAAAATCTTAAAAATAATAATTTATAAGCCTTTCGCGGACCCCTAAAATTTAAAAATAAGACCACCAGTGGTCCGCGGATGACGGATTGAGAAACACTGTTCTAAATGATTTAACTAACATAGTATATTCCTTCTTTAAAATTAACGATGGTTGAATGCAAACTAGCAAATATGGGCCAGTTTCTGAAAGCTTAGTTAACTATAACCAAATAGTTAGAAAATGATTACTATGGTTACTTATGAGATTGTTATATTCTAACCGAGTTTAATCAAAAGATTAAACTCGGATAAGCTTTCAGAAACCGGCTCCAAGTGTTAGTTTTTTAAGTAAATATTTTTGGCGCACAGCAACGATGGCTATTTGCGCCTAATACAGCCTAGCTAATAAATAAGGGCCGGTTTCTGAAAACTTAGTCGAGTTTAATCTTTTGGTAAAACTCGGTTACAATATAACAATCCCATGAGTAAACATAGCAACCTTTTTATAATTATTTGGTTATAGTTAACTAAGCTTTCAGAAACCGGCACTTAGTGTGATGAATTGAACACATCTGTCTATCCCAGTGTTTCTCAACAGGTGGTCCGCAGAACAATTTTAGTGGTCCGCGAAAGTTTTCGTATGTGTTTTTTGCAGTATTTTTGTTATTTTTTATACACATTTTTCATGTAAATAATTTATGTTTTGTTTATTTTCTGTAAACTTTCTGTACTTTTCTACAAATAAAATAAATAAATTTAGTAGCACATTAAATATATTTGTTTTCTTGCAAAAAATTAACCAACAATTATTATTAATAGTACGCGTTAGAAATTTATATATTTTAATGGTCCGCGGTGCGTTTTTGGTTGAGAAACACTGGCCTATCCATATTAATAAAACTAACTGTAGTACCCGTTTTTCGTAATTTTTTCTTATAACGTAAATGATAAATGAGATATTTAAGCTTCAAATATAACACAAAATAATCGTTTCTTTATTCTAAACCAGCGTTTCTCAACCGGAGGGCCGTGAAAGCTTCGTCGGGGGATAATAATATATATTCTATTATTATAAAAATAAATATTCTATTTATTTTTATACTTAATATACTTATTTTGACAACTAATTTAAACTACAGGCTATTTCAAATGTTTAAGTTGTCACTAGCTAACTTTATAATGAGTAAATGAGCTTTTACTAAACAAAATGATCAAAAGCTTAATTTAATCGATAAAAATTACTAGATTTGAAAATCTACTTCCGCTTTAACAAAAGAAACAGACTATAAGTAGACTATATCAAGGTCAAATAAATTGTATGTGTCGGTTAATGGGTTCGCGTTGGAGGCACGTCAAGTATTTTTAAGTTGTGCTTTGAAGTAGGTACGATTTGAAAGTGCAATATTTGTTATTATATATTTTTTAATTGCTCTCCGAACTACAGGTAACACAAGAGTAAGGATGCGAATGTGTTTAAATTAAAATGGAATGCACTTTGAACATTTGTAAATAAAAATACTTTACTTTCAAGTCGTTATAGGGACTATAATCGTCATTTAAAAATATCACAGTTTTTTGTCAACCGTAAAAGATATTAAAAAAATGTTTAAGGAAAAGTTATTGAAAAGCTCTATCCAAAGATATCCAGTATGACATACGTTCCTATTTAAAAATTCGAAATTGTCCTTGATGTACTGCAATTCTGGTTTTTTCCGGAAAATTTCAATACTACCATTCAATTTTAAATGTGGATAAATTTTAGTTCAAAATTTTTGACGTGTGTGCAAGGTCTCCTTTTCGAAAAGACTCGTGTTCCCATCCATGTTATCTTGATACACCATATATATATATATATATATATATATATATAGGGGGGCCGCAGACAATATTTATATAATTTGGGGGGTCCCAGGCCATAAAAGGTTGAGAAGCACTGTTCTAAACCATTCTTTTGTATATAATTTTTATTTTAAGTAAATAATAAGTGAGATATTTCGTTTATAAGTAACTTTCCCAATAGCTCCCCAAATATATAATTATTAAAAACTGCATTGAACAGAAGAGTTTCTTTTCTCTTATTCATTTTTGCTGTTAAATCATAAATGAGATATTTCAATTTTATAAGTAACACTCCCCTTGCCTCTAAATAATCTTCTTATTAAGAACTGCAAGAAAAAGAAAGAAAAATCTCATACATTTTTGATGTAAAGTAAATAATAAGTAAGATATTTATTTTTAATCCCATTTAAAAAATTGTTTGTTTATCCAGGAATTAAGAGGTTTCAATTGATACCCCAATCAAAATTTCAAAAAAACATATCTTTTCATTAAACACGTTTTTTACCGACCGCCAACATATATAAGGGAGGTATTGTAATCATACCGATTTTGACATTTCGATCTCCACGAATTGAGATCTCTACATAACGTTTTGACTATTTTTAGCATGATGTCTGTCCGTCAGTCCGTCCGTCCGTCTGTCTGTCTGTCTGTCTGTCTGTCTGTGTACACGTGCAAAGTAAATTCGACTAAAGGGATTTTTACGAAACTGCATATTTAAGCTTTTGACATCAATGGCACGAGTTGATCAACTTTTGGTAAAAATCGGTTGACTAGAAATGGGAGTTTACTCGTGTCGATTTTAAGATTTTTGCGAATATTTAGCAACAGAAAAATATTTTGAAAAAATTTATTTAACAATAGTTGCTATAAATGCAATAACTAATAACTTTTATTTCAGTCATTTTTTGATAAAACGAAAAATTTCTAAACATTTTTGTAAAATTTTTCGAAATTTTTGTCTCAATTTTTTCATACTTACATGTAACGTTTCCGTATGGTCATGATAAATAATATCTCTGGTAGAAAATATTAGGCCAAGTTATTTCTACGCAGCTGCTAGAATGTATTTTATACAAGTACTTTATGATGGCGTTCGGATCTGTGGTGGCCACAGCTGATTTTTAAAAAATTATTTTAATGGCCTTTGCTACTTCGGCAATTAGCCAGGACAATTCTTAATTTTTGTAAATTCCATGCCTGAATGGGATTCGAACTCTAGACCTTAGCAACGCAGGGCAGCTGTGTTACCACCAGGACCGCCGAGAGGACTTCTGGGGCCCCGGGGAGAATTTTCTTTGCGGGTTCCGGGTAATATCCGGAATTGCGGAACAATTCTATATCCGGGAATTATAATACAGGTGAAAATACAACTGATGACCTAAAAAAAGGTCCTCACATACAAAAAACAAGTGATGAGCAAAAAAGGTCCTCACTTCCAAAATATAGGTAAGTGACGGCCACGCGCCCTTGGTACTTGCCTCGATGCCAGGCCGTTCCTAGGGCTCCGCCCATGACTCCGGGGCCCCAAACACCCAGGGGAATTTTCCCCGGCTTTCTCCGACTTTTTTTCTTCAGCCGTTTGGCTACAATTTCTACCGAACAGACAGAGAGACACATGAGTGACGTTATAAAAGTTTTTTGGACTACCTACAAAACGTAAACAAAAACTAATCTCGGTGTTACTGAAGAAGAATTTTGTTTTACAGATGGTATGCAAGTACAAAAAGTAACTGCTGCATGTATTATATTTAAAATGTGTCTGTTTCCACCAACACAAAACTTTATTTATTGAAAAGAAATTCTAAGGAATGTTTGTAGATGTTACATTGTGGTTTAAAATTGCAATTCCTTCTCACGTTATTCAACTATTTCTCCATTGTTTTTATTCTTTTCATTCTTCATGTAGTAAACGCTCAGATATCCAGTTCCAGTTCCACTTGTCGCGTAAAAACTTAATTACTCCCATGCATACTCTTCACGTAGTTTCTGGATTTAATCGCGTCATAAACGGTAGTTGGGAACAATAATCGGTATTGTTTTGTTATTCCATTTATTTGTTTCTCTGTAGTCGTTTCATATGGTGGAATTTGCTCGATCTACGTTTATTGTTAACGTAAACATATATACAAAACACACATTGCCCAGCTAACAAAACTATTGTTTTACTTGCAAGGAACATTGTGCTCCATATATCAAAATGGCGTTGCAATGTGACAACAATATACCTCGTCTGAATAATTTAATTAATGAAGATTAGTTTTATATTTATTTTGATGATTATGTTGTAAAATGACGTGTAGACGATGAAATAGCTTGCAATGTTTTCAATGATGTTAAAACAAAGAGATTATAGAATCATTGCAGCCAGGGCTGTAATAGAGGGTATACGATATACAACGTATACCTTATGCATTGTTTGAAATGTGTTCCCTGTGCTTTTTAATATTTCGAAGTGTTAAACAAGATTATATGAAATCGTATACCCTCTGGTTTTTACGATATACGTACAATACTGTTTGCCGATTTAAGACCACAGCCCTGATTATAGCATGAGCTCGTCTCCAAAACGTATTGGAATTTAATCCTCTGTTACACTGGGCTCAACCACTCTTTTGTATATATTTAAAATTTGAAGCCTTATTCGTTTTGCCTATAAAATTATGAGAAATTTTAATAAAGAAAACCTAGACCTTTTCATCTTCGCATGGGCGTATCTCAAAAACGAAGTACGATAAAGAACTGCGGCTGCAATTTTTGAAATCTTGAGATCCTAACTGATTTATAAGCATATTTTGAAAGATTTTTTTTTAATTTTTCATTTTTTAGAAATTATTTTAAAAGTTTTGAAAAATCCTAATTAAAAAATGGTTAGGGATAGAAACCTAGGGTTTGAATTTTTAAAATTGTCTTACATTGTTTAGTCTAATAAAAAAATTGGGCTTTAATAAACCTTTTATTAAGTTTTGTATGGTCAGTAATCCAAGTCCTTGAAAATTGCCAAAAATGGAATAAATCGAAAAATCATAATCAAAAATTTTTTGTCTCTAATTTTATTGAAATTTGGCACAAATATGTATTTTGGTCATAGATCAACAAAATTTGGTCCTTTGTGAAGTTTGGGCAAAAGTTTTGGAATTATAGGCAAAAAACTAACCCAAATCGTCTAACTCAAAAATATTAAATCTAACGAAAAAAACATTTAAAAAATTCATCCTTTCCTAGTTTTTGAGTTAGAGCGAATTTGGGTCAGATTTTTTGTCTATAAGTCCAAAAATGGGCGAAATTATGTTGATCTACGACCAAAAATACATATTTATACCAAATTTCAATAAAATCGAAGACAAAAATTTTTTGCTTCAAAATCACGATTTTTTTTAAGGTCTACCCCTTACGATATTACAAAATATGGTTACAAGTCAATTAGGACCTCAAGATTTTAAAAATTTCAACCGCATGTCTTTATCGCATTTAGTTTTTGATATATGGCCAGACGAAGATGAAAATGTCTATAAATCACGCCATATTAAAATTTGTCGTAATTTTAAAATACGTAAAACGAATAAGGCCTCAAATTATTTCTAGACTAAATTAACTACGGAGAATCCAAAAATTTCAACCGCAGGGCGCTATCGCTAACCGTTTTTGAGCTGTGATTTTTTTTAATTCACAATATTCACAATTATTATAAATTATGCAAAAAAAAAATTGTCATAATCACAAAACGCATTAAATGATTAAAGCCCCAAATTTTTTCTAGACTAAATAACCCACAAGGAATCCAAAAATTCTAACCTCATGTTGTTTTGTTTAACTGTTTTTGAGTTATATTTTTTTTTTTAATTCACAATTTTCACAAATAATTTAAATTATGCCATTAAAAAATTGTTGTAATCTTAAAATGTGTTAAACGATTAAAGCACCAAATTTTTTCTAGACTATATAATATACGAGGAATCCAAAAATTCTAATCCCAAATTGTTTTGTTCAACTGTTTTTGAGTTGTGATTTTTTTTTTATTATCCACAATTTTCACAAATAATTTAAATTATGCCATTAAAAAAATTGTCATAATCTCAAAACGTATTAAACGATTAAATCCCCAATTTTTTCTAGACTAAATAATATACGAGGAATCCAAAAATTTCAACCGCAGGTTGCTATCTGTAACCGTTTTTGAGTTGTGCTTTTTTTTTTAAATTCGCTATTTTCACAAATAATGTTAATTATACCATAAAAACATGTCGTAATCTCAAAACGCGTTAAATGATTAAAGCCCCAAATTTTTTCTATGCTAAATAAACTAGGAGAAATTTGAAAATTCTAACCTCAATTTGTTTTCTGTAACCGTTTTAGAGTTGTGACTTTTTTTTTTTTTAATTCGCAATTTTCACAAATAATGTTAATTATACCATTAAAAAACATGTCGTAATCTCAAAACCCGTTTAACGATTAAAGCCCCAAATTTTTTCTAGTCTAAATAAACTACGAGAAATCCAAAAATTCTAACCTCTTATAATTATAATCATCTGAAACATGTAGAAACTAAATATGAGATCGAAAAAAAATAATAAAAAAACAGATATAGACTTCAATTTTATTAGTATAGATATAAGTTGTAATGTCGATTTTGACTATAGTCTATCTCAGAAAGAGCGATAGTAATAAAATTTATTATTTGTAAAAAATTATTGTTTTTTCACACAGAAGCGGCACACAAAATATGAATAGTTCGAAACGAAATATTGTTAAGTAACAACCGAGTGTGCCGCACATCTTATATGGGAATACGAACTAGGGTAAAACACAATAGATCATAAAAATGTTACCCTAAAATTTTGAAGAAAAATATATGGTCATAGGCATGCGTTTAATGATATGATAATAATGGTCACAGGCGTGCGTTTAATAAAATGATAAATAGTAATATAGAAATACACAAAACCAATTTAAACGTGTTTAAAATGTGCACGCCACTGGTAACTGCCTGACAAAAAGATTTATTACTATCGTTCTTTCTGAGATATACTATAGTCTGTAGCTTGAGTATAGTTTCTTCAACTAAATAAGCTGTTTGTAATTCCATACGTCATTGCATATAAGCCCATGCTAAGTGAGATTAGGTAAGGTCGTATATGTCAATAAATAATTCACTTGTATAAACGTGAAATAGTAGTGCATAGGGATGTACACATCCTGAACGATTTAATGCCAATGACTGATAGTACACCGTTCGAATCAGCCTTGATTCAATCAGCTCCAGGTCTGCTCTCGACTCAATATTGTGAGGAAGGGGGGAGGGGCATAGGTCGGCAACTTCGGAACTGTATGCACGTACCAGAACACCATTTAATGGAAATATCTCAACTAAGCTCATCTATATTTCAATCACTATTGATTTGGTTATTTTATCCAGATATTCTTTTATTTATTTTTAAGAAAATTATCATAGATTTTCCAATTGTTATTAATAATACGGAGGTTGATCGATGCCATATTTTAGCATGATTGAGGCGCAGTTATATTTGATGCCTCTTGTAATTTTGCAATTAAAAAATCAGCTGTGGCCACCACAGGAACGACCGCCATCACAAAGTACTTGTATAAAATACATTCTAGCAGTAGAGTAGAAATAACTTAGCCTAATATTTTCTAACAGAGATATTCAGATCAATTCTGTAAAAAGTTACTGTGTAATAACGTTATTACAACATAAAATATTATAAAGAGTATAATGACTTTCATTCATGATAGTAACTGACCTTGCTCATAGTGACGAATTTAGTTACAATTATCATAGTAACAGAGTTACAGAATTGGTCTGATTATTTATCATAACCATGGAAGCGTTACATATAAGTATGAAAAAATAGATACTTAGAAAAAAATTTCAAAAATTTTTCGTTTTATCAAAAATTGTCTCAAATAAAAGTTGTTAGTTATTACTTTTATAGCAACTTTTGTTAAATACATTTTTTCATTATTTTGTTAAATTATTTTGTTATTAAATATTCGCAAAAATCTTAAAATCGACACGAGTAAACTCCCATTTCTAGTCAACCAATTTCATAAGTTTTCATAAGTTTCATAAAAATCCTTTTAGTCGAATTTGCTCTGTACGTGTACACAGACAGACAGACAGACGGACGGACGGACGGACATACGAACAGACGGACAGACAGACCGACAGACATCATGCTATAAATAGTCAAATCGTTATGTAGGGACCTCAATTCGTGGAGATCTATCGAAATCTCGAAATGTCAAAATCGGTATGATCACAATACCTCCCTTATATATGTTGGCGGTCGATAAAAAGGCTCTTATTTTCAAAGGTTAAACTAAGGCCCCATTGGACAACGTGGCCCCAGCGTACGTCTGTTGATAAGTACGACCCTGGGTTGACCAATACATAAGGTCTTTTATCTTTTACACAATTTTTTTGACAAGTTGTACAATAAACTGCCGTGCCCGTGTTTCGTAGGTTTTTTGTTATAAACATTTTTGCTGTAACACGAATATTAACGTTAAGTCACGCTGGTTTTTGTCGACTTAATATTCTGAACGAAAGTTTTGACCCGAGGAGGGAGAGAAACACAAAAAATCACTTGAAGACTGGGAAGTATAAATTTAGAATATAAACTGCAAAAATTGTAAAAATTATTTTAAAGAGGGCAGAAGCACAAAAAAATCACCTGAGGATGGGGGAGATAGTAAAAATTCAGAAAAAAAAGCTTTGGCGAGGTGGGGGCAAAAATTCTAAAAATTATTCAAACAAGGGAGGGGTACAACTTCAAAAAAATTACTTGAGGACGGAAGGTAAAAATTCAGGAAATCATCTGGGGAGGGAGAGAGGAAAATTCTTAAAATCCCCCGAAGGGGACTGTTTAACATCGATGTTAACATCGGCGCTTACTATCGATGTTGAAAAAACATCGATGTATCGGAAACATCGATGTTTTATTAATATTATAAAAAGCTATTTATTTATATTATATAGGTTTTATTTAATAATGTAAAGATAAAATACGAAAAAAGTAACACATAATACACAAAAAGCATTTATTAGATTTTGAAATAGAAAAATTCCTTTTTAATAGTAATTAATTTCACATTAATATTATTATACCCAATATAATAATCCTAATTTGTACCTACAGTCTATTCCAAACGATTAGGCGGAACTAACCGCAATTTTCATTTTTGTAATTTGTCATTAGGTATTTTTTTATATATTGAAGTTGACTTTTCATGGACAAAATGATCAAAAGCTTCAATCAATCGGTAAAAGTAACTAGAATTGAAAATCTAGTTCCGCCTAAACCAAAGGAACAGACCTTACTATTTTTACATTTCTAAAATGTAATATTGAATTTTATTAAAATACTAATATAGTAATCTTAATGTTAATTTTATATTATTTAACATAAAAATAACACTGTCAAACACAATTATTTTTATACTTTTTCAAGTTGAAATGAAGTCTGTTCCTTTGGTTTAGGCGGAACTAGATTTTCAATTCTAGTTACTTTTACCGATTAATTGAAGCTTTTGATCATTTTGTTCAGGAAAAGCCAACTTCAATATATAAAAAAATACCTAATGACAACTTACAAAAATCCAAGGATTGGCGGAATAACAACTGGGAAAGTGTGAACAAGACTCAAAAAGAAAAAGTGTGTTGGCGTCGTTGGTCGTTCGTATTGTTTGCAAAAATTATAAGTTTCTTCTTATTTTTTCGTATTCTGCTAACTGCTAAGAAGAATAAGAACTAACACTATTAGTATTGTTATATCACAATAGATGGCTTATATTTTGTGTACTAATTTTAATAAAAATTAAATTTTTAAGATTTTAGCGCCTCTAGCGGTAGTTTCTGAATTTCAAAGTTTAAACATCGACATCGGTAGTAGACATCGATGTTTTATCGATACTATCGCCAGCTGACCATCGATGGTAAAAACATCGATGTTTTTAAAACAAACATCGATGTTTTCGATACATCGATGTTATTTTCCCATCCCTACCGCAGACCATAAAAATAAATGTACTATGAAACAAATTTATTGTATATGTACTCTATATCTATATAATATCTCAATAATAAAAAAGTACTGAAAAATGAACAAAAATCACAGAAAATGGACAAAAGATCATAAAAAAAGGAACATAAAATCTCAAAAATAATAATTTATAAGCCTTTCGCGGACCACTAAAATTTTGCTAAGGACCACCGGTAGTCCGCGGACCACTGGTTGAGAAACACTGATCTAGATCATTGTTTTTCAACGAGTTTTTTTCAGATAATTTATTATTTGTGTGGTTTTTTGTTATTTTTTTATTCTTTTATTCATTTTCTGTAATTTTTTTATTATTTCTTATTAATAGTAAATTTATTATATTACAAAAAAAAAGAAGCTACAGTATTGTTTTTAGTGGTCCGCGGCACAAAATTAGATATTTTACTGGTCCACGGTACGTTTTCGGTTGAGAAACGCTGATCTAGATACCGTTCTCCTTCAAAGTGTTTCTTCAACGGCTCAACAGGAGAAAAGCTGAAGAAGCTACTCATCACTTATGTTTGTTTCTCATTTGGAGAACATTTTAACGTTTTACACCATTTTCTCAGATGTTATTACTTCACTTTCGTCTTATGTGACGACCAACTGTTCATAAATTACGGCAGCGGCATTCTATAAGAAATTTCAAACTGTGTCGCCACTTTAACTGAAGGTAATCAGCAAACTGCAAGTGCCAGGAACTTTCATACGCACCAGATCATAACTAAATAATAGACCAGTGCGTTCACCAACAGATATTTCATTTCTATTTGGAGTTATAGATTTGTTTTGTTGGAAAACTTATTTATTCGTTATCCCTTTATATGATTCCTATCATATAAATTGAATCAATGTTCAAATAATTGTTTGAAAAGCTGTTTAAAAACATTATTTGGAAAGCAAAAATGTAAAAATGGTATCTGTAATGTTTTGTTTAAATATTTATATTTGTAAATTCAATTTCAGTAAATGTCAAATTCATATTACAAAACATTGTTGTTTACTTAATCGTATTTTCTGTTATCTTTTATGTTTTTAAATTATTATATCTCTCCTGTTGTATCTTCACATATTTTAAGACCAACAATAAAATGTTTCCTTTTCACTATAAAAATATTTTACGACTTTAAAACCAAATGCACTTAAGATATAAATCGTTAAATTAGTTTATGTTTTTTTTTTACTAAAATTTGTGATTTGTTTCAGAAGCTGCAGTGGGGGTGGAGGTCCATTTCGAAAACAAAGATGGCGGTTTCTTCATCCGTCATACACCTAAACAACATTACCAACCAATTCCAGACCTCTCATCTGTCCTTCCTTCACCATCCACCCCATCATCAATACTTTCTGTGGATCGTTTCACAGTATTTCAATCATCCCAACCCATTTCGATACGAGCAACTTACGGTCCATTCTCCACAAAACAAACAGTACCAGCAAGGTATATCGTCCCAGATCCATTAGACTCTTTACCAATACCAGAACATAACTCAACAGCAACAACTGTTGATCTTCAAGAATTAGTAACGCATCATCTAGACATGTCGGCTCACATTGTTAGGCCAGAAATACCAAGAGATTCTCCAGTGTTAAGGGTTTTATTCCACACTGGTTCTGACCCAGGAGGGAGGAGACAGATGTTACTTACTAGACACCAAAGAGTATGTATTGTTCTTCACGCAACTTTACAAAATGAAAGGAAAACTCCTCTAACTGCTGCTTGTAGTCCTGAGGGAGAAGATGGGGTTTGTTTAGCTCAAATTACAATCCCAGCAAGTTGGTGGCCTGAATTGCCTCCTCCTGACAAGAATGGACGACCTGGTAAACCAGTTAAGACACCTCCAAGATTGGTTCAAATTGCTTATTCGGTTTTGGAACCACGTCCAGTGGATGGTGAAGGTTGTGTTCCGAGAATACAGATACAACCTGTTACTGTTTTAGGGATTGTACCTCTTGTCCCGGCTAAAGCTGCTTATAAAGAACTCCGTTTGGGTGAAATATTGACCATGCTCATCCCTCATCCACCTTTGTTTCCTTTGTCTAGAATGCATATACCTGTTTTTATGGAAAGAGAACGTTCGAAGGACCTCACTGCTATCGTTATAAGGTAATTACTTTTTTATACTTTTAAAATGACGATAAAAATACTCATTAATACAAGGTGCTTGTTTTAAGATGCTTCTTTTAATTATTCATGAAAATTATTATGTAGTTTGTTAACTAATTGCTGTTCAAAGATAGGATGGGTAATTACTGTTTTTAATTGTTCATAATTTTTTTTTTGTAAACATTTGTTATTTAGTAATGAAGTGGGGTTTAAATATTTATAGATAATTAAGGTTTAATATTTAAAAAGCCCGGGCTATATATGGCAGTCTGATAAAAGCTTTATGCTTTGGATGGAATTTGTTAAATGACAGGCGTTTACATGGTATATGGGTAATTGTAGCTTGAATTTTTTATGTTTTAATTGCTACATGCATATTAATAAATATTTAAAATTGTTAGTTTGGTGGACTATAAATAACAATAAACTTCTACCGGGGAAAATGTAATTATAGTTTCGGCAGATACACAAACTTTGCTTCTATCAATTTTTTTATTTTATGTTTTTGAGGGCTTCCTCCACAAGAGCAAAAAATCTGGTTTTTGGTTTAAGTACAAAATGCTTTTTCCAACAAACTTTAAAAAAAAAAAAATCCCTAAAATTATGAAATTTTGATCAAAAATTTTTTGACTACACATTTGCACCAATTTTCAGTAAAATCAGACACAAAAATGTTTTGCTTAAAAAACGCGATTTTCAAGTGTTTTAGATTATTGCCCATACAAAACTTAATAATTGGTTTATTATACTATGTTGTAGAATGAAATTTCAAATTTCAAACCGCAGATTTATATCTAACCTAACCTAACCTAACCATTTTTTAGTTAGGATTTATCAAAATTTTCAAAAATGTTTAAAAAAGTGACAAATATTGAAAAAAAAAATAGTTTCAAAATTTGGTTACAAGTCAATTAGAACCTCAAGATTTCAAAAATTTCAACCGCGGGTATTTACCATGTTTCGTTTTTCAGATAAGTCCATGTGAAAATGAAAATTTCTAGAAACCACGCCATATTAAAATTTGTCATAATTTTAAAATTCGCAAAACGAATAAGGAATCAAATTTTTTCTAGTCTAAATAAATTACGAGGAGTCCAAAAATTCTAACCCCAAGTCGTTTTCTTTAATCGTTTTTGGGTTGTGATTTTTTTAATTCACAAACTTTACAAATAATGTAAATTATGTCATTAAAAAAATATATTCTCAAAACACATTAAACGATTAAAGCCCTAAATTTTATTTGTCATAATTTTAAAATACGGAAAACGAATAAGGTCTCAAATATATTTCACAACTCTTTAAATGCAATGTACGGCAGTATTATTAAAAGTTGGAAGATGATGGAAAGGTAAAATAGTAAAATAGAAAAAATAACGCAACAAAACAATCATAAAAACAATATGGCGTTGGTGTTTCTCCTAGCGATAGCTCAACAATAAATATAAATTAGGCAACCCGTTATACTTCTAGGGGCAAATCTCCTTTCCGTCTCCGCAGAGTCTTGTCTTCATAACAAACAAATGCTAAGACATAGATCATGTGTCTATTTATATGACATCAATGATCAAAACCCTATATTTTAAATTTGATCTTATTTTCAACGTAGACATTTAAAAATGGCGTAAATTCGTTAAAACCCTAACCAACACAACTTAATTGTAATGGAACGTTAGTAATTAACAATGAAGTTCACTAATTATGTTATAGAATTTGAAAGTTTCTAAAGACGTATATATCACCTGAAGAAGTAATTAAACAAAATGAATTGTAAAAATTTAGTGTTAGAAGGGTGGAAGTCACCTTTAAGAGTGCCATTTCTCTTTGCCGCAATTTCCCGAGCAGTAGACACATCTGTCTGACTCTGAAATATGTGCTCGCACTTCCAACTTTCTCGGCTGAGAAACGAAGAAGACCTCGAACCGGTTGAAATGATCACGGATATCGTTCCCGGTGCCAACTTGGGAAATTAAATTTTCCTGCTTTACTATTTTTATGGGTAATCGATAGAAATGAAGTTCGTTTTAATGACTTTTCGAGATTATTTAACAAAGCTTTTAACTCGTTTTTTGATTGAATATTTTATCATTACGAATTTGAAACTAGTATATTTGTATCTGAATATGAAAAGAATGCATTTTCTTTGCATATTCCTTTCTTTTTCGCTTTTTTTAAGGGCTTAATCTAAAAATTATGAGAAACAAACAATATCTAGTACTAAAATACTAGTATCGAAAGAATAGTATATTATTATACGAGTTTTATGAGACGATGTATTGTCACAGGAGTTGTTGCTCCAAAAAAACAAGTATGACAATAAGTCGTATACAACGAGCATAATATACTATTTCATTTTAAAATTTTAAATTTTTAAATTTCATTTTTAAAAATATCGGAATACAATCTAGGGATTTTTGTGAATTGCGGTCACCGTAGTAACAATGTATAATAAAACAATTTCTATGAAAACACAACACAACAGTAATTTAGTAGATGCAAAAAAACAATCTTTATTTTTGAATTTTCTTAATAATAATATCTGACATGGAAATACTTACAGATTGTGTTAAATAAACATTTTAACACTTCCTCATCCAGTGCATAAAATTCAAAAATGAAAGGGAAAATAACGAGGTACCAACAACTTTAAAGGAATTTTTAGGAAACAACAACATCGATAACATATCCAAAATAATACATTTTCTAAAAGATACTAACCTCTTACAACATATATAAAATAATTTTTTCAAATATTCCATATTCATGTAACTTTATATAAATATTCCAAATTGTATTGTAACTCAAAACTGTACCACTATATGTAATGTAAAATATTATTTATAAATTCAAAACTATGTAACCACAAGGTGCCAATAACCTCCGCTGTTGAGGCACCTAAATAACCCTTAATTAAAAAAAAAAAAACATTTTAAAATATTTGAGGTTATCAATGACACGTCGTAGACGAGCAGTACTGCCAATCTCTTAAAATAAGTCACCAAAAACAGTTTATCAATTGCTTCTATTGTTTTTGTTCAGTGTAACAATGATATTACGAGGGTTGCCTTTTATATTTCGGGATTTGAGATCAAGAATTTTATCTCCGAAAGACTGATAGTAATAAAATTTATTATTTGTAAAAAGTTATTGTATTATCACACAGAAGCGGTAAAACAAAAGCGACAAAATATGAATAGTTCGAAACGAAATATTGTTAAAAACAACCGAGTGTGCCGCACATATTATATGGGAATACGAAATTTGACCTTAAATTTTTGAAGAAAAATATGGTCACAGGGGTGTGTTTAATAATATGATAAATATGGTCACAAGCGTGCGTTTAATAAAATGATAAATAGTAATAGAGAAATATACAAAACCAATTTAAACGTGTTTAAAATGTGCACGCCACTGGTAACTGCCTGACAAAATGATTTATTACTATCAGTCTTTCAGAGATAGAGTATAGCTTTATTGTTTTTCAAAATATTCTCAATGAAGATCAATACACTTTTGCATGCGTTTGAACCAATTTTCGAAGCACTTTTTCCACTTCGATTGTTACCTTATGTGGGATCCAACGCAAATAAATCTTTTTGACGGCCAAATGTTCATGCAGTAGTAAATGTATGCTGGTCCCATTTATGCCCAAGTATACCTCAATCTCACGATAAGTCACATGGCGATCTTGCAGTATCATTTCACGCACAGCATCAATGTTTTCGGGAACAACAGATTTTGGATGACCTTCATGAAATTCGTCCTTAAGGCGGCGCACAACCCTATAGTTCTCAATAGTTTCGTATACAATAATAACCAGAAATGAAATTAATAACAATCTATATATCAAAATTTGCAGCGAATTTTTATCTATCTAATATTTTTGATTGTAGAAAAAACTGTTATGTAATTGTAAATAAGCAAATTGCATTATAGACGCCATCTTGTAAACCAATCGACGGATATTTGCGTACGATGCGGCAAATTGTAGCTAAAGCTTCATTCTACAAATATGTTTGTAGCTATTATGCTCTATTGTGAAAATTACTTATAGTTATTGTACTTGGTAGAGTATTTTTGCCGCCATCTTGAATCTGCCACGGTTTTCAAAATATGTGTTACGGGTAAAAATGATTTAACTCTCGTAAAGAATACGTGTGTCAAGTGGCATTCCATTATCATCAAGTATAATATTTTTCGACGAAGGTTCTAAACCATAAGTAATCAAGTCGAAAAAAATGTTGACGTATTATTTGGACATTTCTACACAAAACTATATAAATATAAAAGTTATTCGAAACCCACAAATAGATTTAAAAAATTACAGACCATTATAATTGATGGTCTATTTTTAAGTTATTGAGCGATAATATTTTTACAATAAATGTTTCTACAATTAAAAATATTCTATTAGATAGATAAAAATTCTGTGCAAAATTTGATGTATAGATTTATACTAATTTTATTTCAGATTGTTAGTTTTGTATAAGAAACTAGTAACTTCTGGGGGTTATACGCAGCCTTGAGCGAACTACCGCCACGATTAAAGTCGGCAAACCATCGATAAATAGTAATCTTTGATGGTGCTTCATCGCCAAAAGTCGAATTAAGTTCATTGATACACTGTTGTTGGGTTAATCCACGTCGAAAGTTGTAAAAAATAAACGCTCGAAAATAATCACGATTTAATTCCATTTTTAGCAGAGATGAATTTTGTCACGTTACTGTAAACAACACAAATAGCGCTTGCAAAGTATAAAAAAGTATTAATAGTATTGTTCTTTCCGAATTATTAAATTTGTAATAAATGATGTTGTATGTGGGAATAGTTAATTACAAGGTAGGAGTATTTACACATAAGTTGTTATGTCTTCTATATAAAGGTGCTATTAAATCCGACATTCATTAATATACAATCATTTATGTACTCGTTTATATTAACACTGCTATTTGTCAGGAGAGCCGCAGACTATTGGCACTGAGTTCCGTACGAACAAAGAGACGACTGGCATAAATATGTATGTCGGCGATTAAGGTGTGATTTAATACCATATCAATCAAACAAACGTTGAATGGTTCCTTCTAGGTAACTTATATTTATAAGATATTATAGGGCGTCTCAGAATGGATATCACTTTTAAAATAATTGATATGAAGTGTGAATTTTCACACATACCGTAGGATTCTTCCTGCAGGATTAACCGCAGGGTGGAAACCGTCATCATACGCCCCCGTATAGATCGCTGTTGGTGGACCCATGGGCACCTCCTTCGAGATGAGGAGTCTTCTAAATGTGAGACGTGGAACACAGATTTGTCTGTGACGGGTATTTTCTCATTTGACACAAAATGAGAAAATATCTGAAAGTGAAAATTACTTTGAAGCAGTAATACCAAGATTTAATTCTAATACATTTAAAAACCAGTTGTGTTGTGAAATTGTTTTATTATTACACAATATATAAAAATTGTATTGCAAGTAGACGTGTTTAAAATCGCTAGACAGTTATTTGTTTATTTAAACTAAACTATCAGTATTAAAAAATTGAAATTCAGTTGTCATCAGTGAATGTTCAGTGGTGAATACGATTGTACCGTTTTTATTAATGTAAAATGTTGCATTTATAAACAATAGACAACAAACTCTTATCAACGAGTAACAAAAACGACCTTTGGACTCCTGGTTAGTGGGTACCTGTCTCTGTACGGCCGCTTATCTATATAATCCGGACAGTGCAACAGGTTCGTTAAAACAGTGTACAGATAGACTTGTTTTATTCTAATATAGTCGTACCGTCACAATAAAGTTTATTCGCAGTCAGCACTGAATTAATACATTATTTGAAACTTTATAATAAATAAAGCACTGATCATGTCTACAAGATCCAAATCTGGAAGTGAAACAACTCATATTTCTGCCGAATTAGTGGAAATAAAAGCATTAATTAATAAACTAGATGCCAAAATGTCAAAAATTGACTCAATTGAAAATGAATTTAAATTATTACAACACTCGGTCCAGATGATGTCCGATCAATACGATGATATTTTAAATAAATTAAAGATGAAAAATGATGAAAACAAAGAGCAAAGTAAAAAAATTCAAGCTTTAGAATTAACGCTAGCTGAAAAAAACGAAATTATTGATAACTCCGCCTCTAAAATCATGAACTTAGATCAATACATGCGCAAAAAAAATTTAGAAATACATGGCTATCCGTTAAAACAAAATGAGAACTGTACGGACATTGTTTTGAACATTGCCAAAGAATTGAAAATTGACATATCATCAGAAGATATAGATGTCACCCACCGGCTCTCTACTCCGCCAGGGAAAAAATCACCCCCCTCAATAATAGTTAGCTTTGTCTCCAGAAACAAACGTGACCTCTATCTTAAACAAAAACGGTTAGTGGCAACTAACCGAAACTTAAAAGATATTAATATCGGAGATATCTTATACTTTAACGAGAATCTAAACTCTGAAGTTAAGCAACTATTATGGATGACCAAGGAACGTGCCCGGGCAAATAGTTTTAAGTATGTCTGGTTTAAAAATTCAAAAATTTTTGTTAGAGAAACTGATATCTCACCGATTATTGTAATTCGTAATAAGAATGACCTGAACAGAATTCAATCTTAATCTCATCTAAATATTTATTTTATACCACTTTATATTACTTTAATGGAATTAGATTATTTTCAAGATTTAGCAAAAACAGAAATTAATACAGAAATATGTACTACACTAAACGAATATAATGATTACCTGCAAATAAACCAAAACTTCAAATTAAATATTTTTCATACTAACATCCGAGGGCTAAATAAAAATCTAGATGAGCTAAAGGTATTACTGTCGGGTATTCAAAAAGATTGTCAAATTGTAGCATGTACAGAAACGCGTATAATAGATAATATAGAGCATTACCAACTTGATGGTTACACCACCTACTACAATGGCAGTCAAATAAATCAGAATGACGGTGCCGTGCTTTTTATAAATAAAGATATATCACATAAGGTATGTACACATTCTATCAATAATTTTAAATTTTTAAGGATTGAATTTAATGTAAATAATGATTTATTTGGGTTAACAGTAATTTATAAACCCCCTCCAATTGACTGTCGAATATTTTTGGAAAACTTGCGTAACTATATGTCGGAATTTTGTAACACAAACAATGAGATATTAACGGGAGATATTAATATCGATATTCTCTGTAGAAAAACTGATAATATTATATCACATGAATATCTCAATTTAATGAATGAATATGGATTCATATCATTTATTAACGATTATACCAGAGTCACAAAAAAATCAAAATCCTGTTTAGATCATTTTTTTGTTCGAAGTAACAAAAAAGATACATTTTCATCTGCAATATTAAAATCTAAAATAACTGATCACTACCCAATTAGCCTAAATATTCTATGTGAAGAGACAGGCGCCCGTTTTCCGGATAAAAAATACGTAAAAACACTAAAACTAATCGATTACAATGCATTGGCAGAAAAGGGGCTCTCCACCAGTTGGAAAGAGCTCACAAAAAACGTATGTATAGACTCGGCTTTAACTAATGTTATTTCAAAAATAAACGTTTTAGTTGACTCCTGTACTAAATTGAAGAAAATCACTAGTAGAACCAGAAAAAGAAGCCCTTGGATTACGGATGGCCTTATTAAATCAATAAATATAAGAGATCGCCTCTACAAACAACATAAACTAGATCCAGATAATGTGGATGTATCCAATGTTTATGAAACTTACAAAAAACAAATACCTCGGTTAATAAAATTAGCCAAAAACAATTATTACGCAAAAAAACTTGATAATAATCCAAAGCCAGCGACCTTGTGGAGAATCGCTAATGAATCTGTAAATAAAAATAAGTCATCCGATAAAATATCCAAACTAAAAGTTAATAATCAAATAATCTCAGATCCTCTTGCAATTGCTGAACAATTTAATAAATATTTTGTTGAAGTGGGTAAAAAATTATGTGAAAAATTTAAAGTAAATCAGTCGAATTCCACTGCAAAAAAAATAATAATCAATAAAAAGTCAATGTTCATGAATCCAACTGACGAATCAGAAATATTGCAAACAATATATAGTTTAAATAACACCAAATCTTGTGGAACAGACAAAATAACAATAAAAACTATCAAAGTATTAGCAAACTCTATTGTCCCTGTACTTAGTGATATTTTTAATGCATGTTTCACAGTTGGATATTTCCCGAAAACATTTAAAAAATCAGTAATTACACCCATTTTTAAAAAAGGGAATAAATTCGATTGTAACAATTATAGACCAATTTCTATTATTAATAATATAGGTAAAGTTTTTGAGAAACTATTGGCTAAACGTATACAATCGTTTTTCGCAAAACACAATCTGTTATCAGAACGACAATTCGGCTTCAGATCAGGTAGCTCAACTGAAGGTGCAATAATCGAATTAACACAAAATATTTACAGTAGTTTAGATAATTCTGAAAAATCAATGGCCATATTTCTGGATCTGGCCAAAGCCTTTGATACCGTTAATCATAATCTACTCATAGAAAAATTGGAAAGGTACGGGCTGAGAGGAATCTCACTTGAGCTATTAAAAAGCTATTTACGAGACAGAGGACAAGTAACAAAAATATCTGATTCATACAGTACAGAAAGTTCCATTACATGTGGTGTTTTCCAGGGCAGTATTTTGGGGCCGCTATTATTTATAATTTACCTGAATGATTTACTCATAATTCCTTTAAACTGTCAAATTTTATCATACGCAGATGACACGGTACTCTTTTACAAAGCCACCAGTTGGACTGAAATAGAAACGTCGGCCACTTATGATTTGAAAACAATAGCAAACTGGTTACATGAAAATAAACTCTTTTTAAATGTGGAAAAATCACACTTTCTAACTTTTACATTATATGACAATAAGACACAAAATATTTTTGAAAATTTAACAATTCATGATTCTAACTGCCGTTCAAAAAATTGTATATGTAGTACTAAAATAACAAGAAAAAAACAGATGAACTACCTGGGAGTCATTTTCGACGATCATGTAAGGTGGAATTTCCATATTGACGCGGTATGCAGTAAAATTCGTAAAAGCTTACACTTATTTAAAAAAATTAGAGATATCTACTCTATAAAAAATTTAAAAACAATATACTTTGGTTTGATCCAATCGGTAATTCAATATGGTATACTAGCCTGGGGTGGCGCCGTCGAAATATATACAAAAAAATTAAAAATTTTACAAAAGAAAACTTTGAAAATTATGTTATGTAAGCCACGAACATACTCGTCTCGTTTAATTTTTAGGGATGTTTCAGTTTTCACTGTAGATCAAGTTTATATTAATGCCATAGCTAAATATATAACAAAAAAACCAACAATACTTAATATCACTAATCACAGGTATCAAACAAGGGGAAATGTTGATAGAATGGCTGTCCCCAATAAATACAAAAAATCAAAACTGAATACATTTTTTCATAAATACAGTAATAGAATATATAATGTTTTCCAAAAATATATCGCAGATTCAAAAATAACCATCACTAATTTGAATTATAAAAAGATAATAAAAAAATGGATATTTACCTTAGACCGATCAGAAGTAACTAAAATGATAAAATAACAACTACAAATATTATTCTTTTTTTTCTCATGTAATTATTTTTGATACTATTTCTTAAAATCTTAACTTTCAGTCACTTTCACATGCATATTTAAAAATGTGCAGACCTGCACCCAACTTGCAGAGCAAACAGTTTTTTTTTTTTTTTTAATTACATAATTACATATTGCCATCGCACTGAATCTTACGGATTCACAGATGGTGTAACCATCCATCTTTTTGGTGGACTATTGTTTATTGTTATATTTATAACTATAGTTAGTAGAATTTATTATTAAGAAATATTCTGTAAGTGTATTAATGTAAAATTTATTATGCTCAATAAACGAATTGAATTGAATTGAATATATTGTTGCTATGGTGACCGTATTTCACAAAAATCCCTATAATGTAACCCGATATTTTTTATAAGTGAAATTTTAAAATTTCTATAAAATAAGTGATGCAAAGTATAAAAATCAGCTGTGGCCACCACAGGACCTGCCGCCATCACAAAGTACTTGCATAAAATACATTCTAGCAGCAGAGTAGAAATAGCTTGGCCTAATATTTTCTAACAGAGATATTATTTATCATGACCAACTTTTGTTTAATAATATTTTTCGAAATATTTTTCTGTTGCTAAATATTCGCAAAAATCTTAAAATCGACACGAGTAAACTCCGATTTCTAGTCAACCGATTTTTACCAAAAGTTGATCAACTCGTGCCATTGATATCAAAAGCTTAAATATGAAGTTTCATAAAAATCCTTTTAGCCGAATTTGCTCTGCATGTGTACACAGACAGACAGACGGACAGACAGACAGACAGACAGACAGACAGACAGGCAGACACACAGACAGACAGACAGACAGACGGACGGACGGATGGGCGGACGGACGGACAGACGGACATAGTCAAAACGTTATGTAGGGACCTCAATTCGTGAAGATCCATCGAAATCTCGAAATCTCAAAATCGGTATGATCACACCTCCCTTATATATGTTGGCTGTTGGTAAAAAATAGTATATTATGCTCGTTTTATTCGACGTATTATCACACTTGTTTCTTGGGAGCACTCCTCGCTTCGCTCAAACAACTCGTGTGACAATATATCGTCTTATAAAACTCGTATAATAATATACTATAATTTTGATATGATTATATTAAAACGTGTTGTACCCAGACATTCAAAATCTGTTGCCCTCAACCACTTGCATTATAAATACCTGCGAAATCCTTGATATGCAGGGCTATAGTGGAAGGTATACAACGATTTACGGGGTATACCTTCACCTTTTTTTCGAATGAGTACCGTATACTCTATACTTTTTAAGTTTTTTATGCTTTATATGAAGTTATTCGAGATCGTTTACCCTCTGATTTTTACAATATAGGTACATTATACTATCTGTTGATTTTACGACAACAGTGCTGTTGATATGTGTGAAAATTGACACTTTACAACAATTTTTATCAACATTATAATTTTCTTAAATGAAATCCGAAGCCAAACGTATATTTTCGGTATCAAAAATGAGTTGATGTAAAACAAAATATGCTATAAAACAGTGAGTGTACGTAATATCAAACAGTACATTGTGAACTGAATATTTGCAACTTTGTTGCAATGTTTATATTGAGCGTGTGCAGTTTGCAGTGTGCAGTGGGGAGCAACATTGCAACTACAGGAATGGTCATGTTTAGCTCGTTTAAAATTTTGTATCTAACACAGAAATTCTCTATGCAATATTGTTATGTTGCTGTGCTCTCGCCCTTAGGAATTTACAGTAAGCTTATTGACAAATTTTTTGCTTGTTTTACATTGTTTTTAAAAACATGCGGAGAAGCATTTAAAATAGGTAGCTTTTTGAACAATGTACACCAGTATTTGATAAAAAAATATGCGGATTGCTTCATGACAGAGCCGTGTGAAAGAGGGTGAACGGGGCACTGGATCCGGGCGCCTAAACTAGGGGGCGCTTATATCGCCACTATACTTTGTTCGAAATCAAGGAGTAGTAATCATGTAATGTTTACGTGATTATTTTGTTGAACTCTCGTCGTTCGTTGGTTGTTGAGAACTTAAATTTATGCGACAGCCAATAGGGTAGCGACCTCAATCTTTCACGTGATTTTATTACTATTTCTGCATTTCGAACAAGGTATACCTCGGACGTTTCGGGGTTCGGAGGGGGATTGAGGGCGAGGACGGGGCGCCAAATTAAGACTTTGCCCCAAGCGCAGATTTTCCTTCGCACGGCCCTGCGTCTGGACAGTTTATAAGTCTATACAAATATACAGGTGTCCCAGCCAAGTGGCTCGCCATTGCTATCTTTGTTAATAATGTAGATAGAGATTCGATTAAATGGAAAAAGTTCGATTATTTTTTGTAGGAAATATTATGACAAACTCAAAAATATTTTTGGATGTTTCGTTGACCAGATATTTTGAAAATAAACATTTGTTTAAATGGAATACCTTGTATATTGTTAAGCCATTGGAACAACGATTTTTTTGTCTTTATAAAAAACTAAACATGTTTATAATGAAATTTTTTTAATAACGGAGATATTAACGTTACAAACTTATAAAAATAGTACGATTAAAAACTAATATATAATAAAAACAAAAGTAAAAATTTATAGCTATGGGCATATCGTCAAATCGATCTTAATAACTATTTTCCAAAAAATTTAAATACTTTACAGTAGTCAAATTTCCTTCATGGAGATACGGCCCTATTACAGTATTTCCTAGAACTCCACACCAAACATTTATAGAAAATCTTGTTTCGTTGTCGCACAGTGCGGAAAGCATGTGTATTTTCTCGTGTCCACAAATGTTCATTATTTCTGTTAAAAACACCGGTATTTGTAAAATTAGCCTCGTCCCTCCACAATATTTTATAAGCTAACTTGCTATCGATTGTAGAAGCTTGCATGAACCAGTTACATAATTGCATTCTTTAAAATTCGTCTACAAAATTATCACAAAGGTAACAATTACTTGAAACTTTAACAAAATGACAGATTTAATTCAATTACTTCACCCAGTACCATCTAGTGCCAAAACGTATATATAATAAGTAATATCATAAATTTTCAACTGTTGATATCTCCGTTATTAAAAAATAATTCATTATAAACATGTTTAGTTTTTTATAAAGACAAAAAAAAATAGTTGTTCTTATGGCCTAGTAATTCCTATTCCATTTAAAAAATATTTATTTTCAAAATATCTGGTCAACGAACATTCAATTTTTTTTTTAAGCCTGTCATAATATTTCCTATGTAAAATACTCAAACATTGTCCATTTAACCGAAACTCTATCTATAATATTAAAAAAGATAGCAATGGTGAGCCACTAGGCTCGGACACCCTGCATACATTACTTCGTTTGTATGTATGTATGAATATATGTACAGGATGATCACAAAATGGAGTCGTGACGTCAGCGATTTTCATCAAAATAATTTTATAAAACTTACTATACTCTATCTCTGAAAGACTGATAGTAATAAATCATTTTGTCAGGCATTTACCAGTGGCGTGCACATTTTAAACACGTTTAAATTGGTTTTGTGTATTTCTATATTACTATTTATCATTTTATTAAACGCACGCCTGTGACCATATTTATCATATCATTAAACACACCCTTGTGACCATATTTTTCCTCAAAATTTTAGGGTCAAATTTTTATGGTCTATTGTGTTTAACCCTAGTTCGTATTCCCATATAATATGTGCGGCACACTCGGTTGTTTTTAACAATATTTCGTTTCGAACTATTCATATTTTGTCACTTTTATTTTATCGCTTTTGTGTGATAATACAATAATTTTTTCCAAATAATAAATTTTATTACTATCAGTCTTTCGGAGATAGAGCATAATGAATTTACATATGCCGTGTTGATGAAAAGTACTGAACTTTTAAAAACCATATTTTTTAGTTCGTTGCTTACTTGTGTTTTTTATGTCGAGCTTGCTTTTATTACTACTTTTTTTTAGTTTTTTACAGAAATAATGGTGTTATTTAGTTTACACTATTATTACTGTTTTTGATAAGCTGCAGATTACCTTTTTAAATATATTCATTTTATAATAATAAAGTTTTTATTTCAGATTTTTGGTTTTTCTATTACAATACTAAAAATCTGGTTCTATAAAAAATATAATGAAAATTACATTATTTTTGTGCAACTTAACCGGAAATATTTAGTTTTTGACAGTTCAGTAGAACAAATTTTCATCCACAGATGGCTCTACAAGTTTTGCAAAATGTTTAAAATTATATGAAAATAATTCCATAAAAACATAAATGTCTCGAACTGTGTATATACTTATCCTACAAAAGTCTGGTTTTCAACAGAAAATCTTTCCGTGGGGCTCAAGCCTATTTTATATGCCTTAAAACTTATAGTATCATTGTACTGGATTACTATTAAAAAAAGTACAATTGTTATAAGCTGTAGTATAGTGTAACCCGCTTTGTTCAAAACCGTGCTATTCAAAATATCCCTATTATTTAATTTTATTGCTTTTATGTCATAGTTGACAAACAAGACGATAAAATATATAAAATATATTAGAATCATTTTCCAGAGAAGTTTAGTTGCATTTTTTTGCAGTAAAATGTCGTCATTATTCATATCATATACAAATGTCTTTCTCTTCAAAAAGAACAAATTGTCTTAAGAATATTTTTCTATTGTACGAGTCCTTTATGCGCTTTTGCCAGTTTGCGAGGACATAAACTAACTTTCATGACTCTTCCTCTTGCGACATAAGAAAAACAAAAGTGGAACACAAATAATAAGACGGTGAAATTATTTTTGTTTTTAACAAATGTCTCCAGTGACTACTTGATATTACGTATTTAATTTCAATTGTTCAACTTAAATATATAAGTACACGACAAAGAAAATATTATAATATAATATTTAATCTTACACTCTAAAAAAAGTAGTGTTAAAAGGATTTCATGGTACACTAAAAAATGAACTTTTATTGTACCATGAAGGCCCTCGCTTTTAGTGTTAATTATTTACACTTCTTTTTAGGGTTTTTTAGGTATGACCAAATAGCCCTTATATCGTCATTTTGTCGTCTGTCTATCTGTCTGTCTGTCTGTCTGTTCGGTAAAAATTGTAGCCAAACGGCTAAACCTAGAGAGTTGAACTTTGGCATGCTTATACAACTCTTTCACCCGCACCTAGGAAAAATACTAAAACATCTAAAAAACATATCCCCCTAAAATATAAACAAATATGTGATCATTGAAAAAAAATATTTTTTTAAAATTCTGAATAGGGTATCAAATGAAAGCCCTTAGTACGTGGATTAATGATCAAAATTTATTTTTGAAAAATAAATTATTTTGATGCGATTTTTGCCAAAATTGTGCAAAAAAAAATTGTCACACACCCTGTAGCCCAGATGATTTAAACTAAAAATCTGAAAAAACTTCTAAGTAATGTGCATTGGTGTGATCCGGAATATTACTACAGGAATTTTTTATCAGATTATGTTTTCGGAAAACAACGCATTTTTTGCGTTTTTTTGTTGACGATGTACAAAAGTTATAGTTATGTAACACACTGTACTAGAAGGCGTATCCTGGTCTAATGGTTAGCTTGCTCGCTTGCTACGCAGCAAATTAGGCTACGCTTCCGGGCAGAGGAGATAATTTTATTTATTGTTTTTTTTTTTCATTTTTTTTTTATTTTGTTTAAATTATTTTGTCAAAATTTTAGTTATATTTTGGCAAATGTTGCATTCAATTTTTAAGAGCTTATATTTAATAACCATTTGGAATTATATTTTCATTCTATGTGTCATGTATACAAAACCGGAGTATATGACTTAAAACAACCAATAGAAGCCATAAGCACAATTTTCAAAATCTTAATGAACCTTGCTATATAAAAAAAAAAAAAAAATACTGCACATTATAGAAACCTTAATAATGGAATTAGGTAATCGAATTAAAAAATATTTTAACATAAAATTAGTTTTTAAAGCTCTTAGATTAAACAGACGATAAATTATTTTAAAAATATTGTTCATTTTGCCATGATTACTACAAAGCAAAATTTGTCCTACACACTCAGCATGCCGCCTTCACTTATTATATATATCTACGAAATCCTGCAATGTGTGAATCCTGCAGACGCTTCACATCTGTTTTTTTGGTTAAATTTAGTGCAAATTTGTCGTTAAAAATGGTGTTTTCCACTAAAAATACAGTAGCAAAAACTTTGCCAATTAGTTGTTTTAACAATGATTTCTATTTATCTAAAAACTAACAAATTAATTAAGGCGACATCTGTGGAATTATTAATTAAACTTATACATGAGTAACAAAATAAATTCAAAACTTGATGACATTTCAAAATTTGAAACTAATTTATTTCATAAATAACTCATTATGAAGCTAATAATTAATGCTGCTAATCATACAAATATTCTCTCTCCCGCATATAATTTTTGCACAAACTTTTTCATATTCAAATTCGCTAACGAACATTAACAATTGACAAATAAAATAAATTTCAATTCAGAATTATATTGCGTTACCACAGTTTTAATTAATAGAACATCTAGTAAATACATTGTTCAAATATTAAATGTAATATAGTTTTATCGAAATTAGTATATCATACATTCAAATACAGAAATAAATAGACACTGGTCTCTTTTAAAACATGGGTGTTATGAAATAACATGTCCACGAATACCTATTGATGGGTAAAAATGTAAAAACTTGCGGTACATGCAGTATTGTTATGTACGAGGGTTACTTTTTATGTTTTTACAAACTACCACTAGATGGCAATATTGAAATATGCCATTATTATATTCGAAAAATTGACATTTGTTATTATGAAATCAGTGGCAGCTTATAAATTGACCGAATAGTTTGATGACAGTGACTGTTTAAAAAAAACAAGTTTGTGAAAAAATGGATATTAATCTTGAAGATTTTTAACAATTTTAGTAAAAGCCTAACTCAACAACAATGCATAGATTCGCTTCGTTCAACTTTTGGTAATGAAGCACCATCAGATAAGACTGTTTACAATTCAGCACCTCAGAGGTAAATTGTATTAAGTCACAAATGATAAATAGCTCAGAAAAGACGATTTAAGATTGTTTACTTCCTTGCGTTGATCGACTTGATACAGTTTTAAAACAACGTGTATAGAAACTGGCTACAGCTATAGTTGCAAATATAAAGTATTAAGTCACTTGGCACTAAAATGTCATTTCTGATAAAAATGTGACTTCAAACGTCAAACAATTGTTTATTTGAAGGAGAAAACATCGAATTAATGTCTCATTGCCCGTATTCACCTGATTTATCCCCTAATAACTTTTTTTGGTCCCCAATGTCAAACAAAAAATGCGTGGACAGCGATTTTCATCACCTCAAAAAGCTGTTGAAGGCTTCGAAAATCATGTTTTTAAGATACCCACCTCAGAGTGGGAGAAATGTTTCGAGAAATTTTGTGTGGAGGACTCCCTATGTCCCAAACAAACTTTGGTAAAATTTTAGGTTCGCCGGCGGAATATTTGTGGAGCTATAGCCCACTGTTTGACCCCATACTGGAATCCGCGACAGTACGCCAGCGAGATTTCAACAACTTTGAGTCCCAATATCTCATTCACAAGCTTTTCAAAATGCACGAAATTTTGCCAACTTGTACAACTTTATGGGCTTTATTCAATGATATTAATTAAACTTTTTATATGTTGCACCCAAAAAGTGTAAAGTGGTTCAAAGTTGGCCAAAAATTTTACGGTTCAGAAAAAATGTAAAGTTTAGATTTTTACAGCTATGGTTGTAGTTAAGCTACAGTCGTGATACTTTGCACATAGTGTCTCTGTATAACTCTCCTTTCAAATGTTTGGTTTTAACTTTCTAGCTACTCTTGTTAGCTTACAAATTTAGTGTAAAGTTTGCGATTTGTGTAAAGTAGCCAAAAATAGGGTATTTTCATATACAGACATATACGGCCCTAAAATCAGGGTGCAAAACAGGGCGGCATTGCCACGCCGATGCTGAATTCTACAACATACAATTTTCTATCTTTCAGATTGTTAGTTGTTTTTATACTACATACAGGTACTGCATCAGTACCCTAGTCTTACTGTCGTACCGATCTCATTGCATTGGCAACCTCCTATACCTAAAACACATTTCTATGGCAATCACCTATGACATAACCGCAATTTTATCAGTTTTTTTTTTTTTTTTCTTCAAATTTTCCGCTTTATTAATGCCATATTTGTTAGCATGAACAGTTATAGGTTGTCATATATTATTTCTAGGTTATTTTTCAGAGTCTCCTAAACTTTATATGCCCGTTGCACATTATCATTATATAATTTGATTCCAAAATGAGTGTTGACACATCGGTGGCACATTCCTCCTCCGCTTCCGAGTGCATTATTGGACAAAAATTTTCATCGAAGAGCCATAGTTTATAATTGCAAAAAAAATCGGATTCATTCTCATTGGCAGCTTATCAGCTGTGGCCACCACAGGACCGACCGCCATCATAAAGTACTTGTATATATATAATATATATATTATTATTATTATATTATATATTAACTATAACATAAAGTACTTGTATAAAATACATTCTAGCAGAAGAGTAGAAATAAATTGGCCTAATATTTTCTAACAGTGATATTATTTATCATGACCGAGGAAACGTTACATGTAAGTATGAAAACATTGTGACTTGACCAAATTTTTGGCCAACTTTGAACCACTTTACACTTTTTGGGTGCAACATATAAAAAGTATAATTAATATCATTGAATAAAGCCCATAAAGTTGTACAAGTTGGCAAAATTTCGTGCATTTTGAAAAGCTTGTGAATGAGATATTGGGACTCAAAGTTGTTGAAATCTCGCTGGCGTACTGTCGCGGGTTCCAGTATGGGGTCAAACAAAGGGTCAAACAAATATTCCGCCGGCGAACCTAAAATTTCACCAAAGTTTGTTTGGGACATAGGGAGTCCTCCACACAAAATTTCAGCTAAATCTGAAATGGTCGTGCGGGGAGCCCTTGACCACTTGACATGGAATGACCCAATACCTACTTGCTCCATATATATTAAAGTCGGGCAAGTAAAAAAAGGAAAGTCGTTTTATCTCATAATAATTGTGGAAATAAATATATAGAGTTAAGCACATCTAAAGAAGATATAGTGGACTCCTGTGTAATATAAAAGAACTGTTTCCTACAGACGTAGTTATGTGGTAAGCATAATAATTTAAATGAATTGAGTTGAACACGTTTAATAATACTAAGTTTAGCGAAAGGTAAAAGGCACCCCAGTGAGTAATCGTGCTAAATATACTAAAAGACAAGAGAGAAAGAGTTATTCTTCATTCTCATAATTATGCGGAACGTACACGCAGAATTCGTTATTATAGATTGTTTTAGTTGGTATTTATTAAAACACTTATGGCACTTATTAAAACTACGGAACGCTTTGCATCTTTACTTCTTTTTTTGTGTGTGTGTAATATTAAACGAATTCTAAAACTGCTGCGGGTAAATCGCAAGAAAAATCTCCTTAATCTTATTGGTGGATTTTTTTATTAATCCAAACAGCAAAAACAAAGCAGTGTAGCAAAGACAAATCCAGATCTAGAACGGTTTGTAAGAGTTGCAAGTGTAAAACCTCTTATCCTTGAAAAACTCTAGTGTTTTTCACATTTCTAGGATTCATTTCAGCCCACATAATCCTTGAGAAACTTTAACGTAGGACATATAATCCTTCTTCTAAACGTACTTCACAATCAAGAAAAAAACAAAGAAATTCAAGAAAAGAAAAGTTTCTTTAATGTACGGTTATCATTTTCTCTCAAGCAATCATGTTTTTATCCTTAAAATATAACTTAGTTTTCTACCGCTAAAGATAAGTTTTATTCTTTTTACTGGTGTATAGAACATGATTTTAATTTCACGTGACATTAGTTCAACGAGTATTTCAAGTTTTTAGGTTATGTACTGAGTTGGTATCATGTTTCGCAAATGTACATTTACTTGCTGCTTCATGGATAGAAGAAACTTCACAAGATCATTAAACGTTAATAAAAGTAAAGTTAAATAGTAAGATGGGTGAAAGAAGGATGAACTGTGTGTGTTTAATAAAATATAATTAAAGTATAATAGTGGTTTTCTTACTATATTTCAAGACTGACGTGACGTGACATTAGTGCTTATGGAATGGGTAACTTATTACGTATTAAATCAGAGTGGATACACTATACTTCTGGTAGAAATATAAAAACACTAGGTTAAGTTTCACAAATTCTTTATTACTCTTATTATTCTTTATAACAGAAAACTCTGTTCAATCTATAGTTCTGGTGTTCCGCAAGGTTCCCATTTGGACCCTTTGTTATTAAATTTGTTTATTAATGATATAATAATAATACAATGTTCTGCAAATGTTTATTTTATGCTGACACCAGAAACATTTTATACGATAAGACACACTGATGATCGTCATAAATTTTAATCCGATTTTGACAGATTCTATCAATTTTGTCAAGATAATAACTTAACTTTAAACTTAAAAAAATGTTATAAGTTTACATTCGTAAGGAATCGAAACTTTTTGGATGTCGATTACTAGATAAGAGGTACAGAGCACTGTCGGCAATACGAGGGCTACCTTTTAAGTTTTTACAAAAAACTAAGAAAGAAAAGATTTTTTTTGGAACAAATTGTTTCATTGCTATTTAAAATATTCATCTTTAAGATATATACACTTTTGCATCCGATCATTTTTTTGCGGTAAACTTTTGCTAAATTATTATGTTTCTCCTGAACAACGCCGGGTATGTCTGCTAGTCTTATACAGGGTGTTTACGATATTCTTATTTATTTTTAATTTGTGATACTACAGGTCAAAAGAAGGCGAAAAATCGTAATACACCTTAGTAAAAGTTTTATAATAAAAATTATTAATTTTTTAATTTTTTAATTTTTGGGGTTTCCGTCATAACTCTCCAAATATTTATCTAATCAAAAAAATGCATTTAGATAAAATATTTGTCTTCTTATTCTTAATAATATTAGTTTTTGCTGTCAAGTCAATAATTAGGGAGTAATTTAAATTTTTAATTTTTAACAGCTAAATTTTATATTACAAATATTGTTAAGAATAAGAAGACAAATCTTTTATCGAAATGCAGTTTTTTGATTGGATAAATATTTGGAGAATTATGGCGGAATAACCCCAAAATTAAACTACTTCCTTACAGTGACGGACTTTCGCCTTAGACAAAAAAGACATTTGTCTTGGGCCCGTAATTATCAAGGGCCCAGATTTGGGAGGTGAGGACCTTTTGTTTTTTTTTTGCTCTTCACTTGAATTTGGGAGGTGAGGACCTTTTTTTTGCTCTTCACTTGGATTTGGGAGGTAAGGACCTTTTTTTGAGGGCCCGTAAATCAAAAATGTCTTGTGCCCGGCGAAGGCTTAATCCGCCACTGCTACCTTATTATTGACTTAACAGCAAAAACTTCCGTAATAAATATTGTTAAAAATAAGAAGACAAATCTTTTATCTAAATGCATTTTTTTGATTGGATAAATATTTCGAGAGTTATGGCGGAAAAACCGCAAAAATTAAAAACTTAAAAAATTAATATCTCTTTTATTATAAAACTTTTACCAAGGTGTTTTCAGGTTTTTCGCTTTCTATTGACCTATAGTATCACCCATTAAAAAAAAAAAAAAAAAATTACAGTCATATGCGTAAAAATAGCAGTGGATTAATGCAAATGTTAAATTTTATTTATTTTATTTAAAGTTATTTATTTATGTAGTTGCATTACATTTATAGTATATATAATAAGTCTAATTTAATATATTTAAGCTGGCAGCATTCAATTTTTTAAATAAATATGTAAGTTGCCCCTTAAACAAACCATAAACATCATTTTTCTAGTGTTCGTAAAAATAGCAGTGTCCACAAGTTTTCTCATGTTTTACTAAACTAGCTAACCAAACAGTTTTATTCTTGAATACATTTTTGTGTATATAGAAGTAAGTAGAATTTATATTTAAAATCACGGAAAATATTAAATATCGTTGTTATTTTTTAGTAAAAATTTTAGTAAATAGATATTTATGCAAATGACCCAAAGCAAAACACGTGCAAAACAAAAAATTGGTTTAATGAAAATAGGGTTACTGTTATGGGTTGGCCAGCTCAATCTCCGGATTTAAACCCGATAGTGAACTTGTGGGCTGATGTAAAAATTAAAATATCTTCTTCAAAACCTGCTAACAAAGAAGAATTATGAAGAGAAATGAAGCTTGGAAATCTATTCCCTTGGAGAAATGCCGGCAGCTAATTGATTTTATGCCGCGAAGATGTGTAGAAGTAATACGAAAAAAAGGTCATGGAACCAATTATTACAGAAATAATAAAGAATATTTAATATTAAAATGAGTTTTATTTATTTTATGAAGTGTACTGTTCATAAATAACAGCGTTTATGAATCGACAAAAATCCTTTTCATCAAAATAATGAAGTTGTTTATAAAATATAATATATCAGTAAAATTTTTACTTTGTTATTACTTAAACCAACTGTTTTTGTATTAATTCTAATATTTTTTTGATACTGTTATTTTTACGCACATGACTGTAAGAAGACCGTAAACACATAAAAAATAGGGAATACCCTTTCTGTATAATATATCCCTTTTACACATTATTTCTTATAACATTTCTTTTTGGATTATGTCTAAACTGTCCTAGTCCCGGTATGTTATCCCTCTTGATATATTTGTAACAAAATGAGTACACTGTACCCTACATTCATCTCAAGTATCTAAAATAAGTCTCCGGGCAAATGGCAAGGACAAAATTAAAATTCGGAACACATCTTCTATACATACGTCAACCACAACTTGTCCTCAAAAAAATCTAATGCAATATTCTCAAAAACAAAAACGTGATATATTATTATAAGTACTGTCAAGTGAACTTATAGGAAAACTGAAATAAGAAAATAGTGGAAAATGTTGAATGTTTTTTGGTTGAAATACTACCGCATTAGAATCGATTCCACTACAAGAGTGAACTTTTCGCGGTGACCCGAGATATTTCATGGAAAACTCTCAACTTCTCTTCTTTTCCATCCTTTTTTGTTAATATTTTATAACGTCACCTACTTTAACCATTTGTACCTTCGAAAAAATACGGAGTTAGAGAAATTAATGTGCGGAGCAAATGCGAACAAACTACAAAATAGAATAAGAATACAACTAAATAGAATTAAGTACCACAAAATAGAATAATACGAGGGTTACCTTTTATCTTTTTACAAACGACCACTAGATGGCAATATTGAAATGTGTCATTAATATATTCATAAAATTTGATATTTGTTATTGTGAAATCAGTGGCAGCTTATAAATTGACCGACTGAGAGTTTATCATAAACAAGTTTGTGAAACAATTGATATTACTCGTGAAGGATTTCCTTGGATTTTTTACGATTTTAGTAGTCCTAACTCAACAACAATGCATAGATTCGCTTCGTTCTACTTTTGGTAATGAAGCACCATCAGAAAAGACTGTTACTATTGGTTTGCAGAATTTCGTCGTGTTCGTGCGTCCGTCAGTGATGAATCTCGTGAAGGTCGACCAAAATCGGTTGTAATTCAAAAAAACATCGATGCTGTACGCAGAATGATTGAAGACGATTGGCATGTGACTTACCGTGAGATAGAGGCATCCTTTGACATATCGCAGACTACAATACATTCGATTTTGCATGAACATTTAGCTGTGAAAAAGATCTGTTTCCGATGGATTCCGCATAATTTGATCGAAACTCAAAAAAAGGCCCGTGTTGATTGGTGTGAAGAGAATGCTAAAAAAATTCAACCTAGGCATTGCAAAATCCGTATACAACATCGTTACAGGTGGCGAAACTTATTTTCAAGATTAACCGAAACCCACAAAATTTGTTCTTTCACGAAGCACTTGATCGCTTGTTTTTTTAGTTGTACTGGACATGTTGCAACCATTCCTTTAGAGGATCGGAGAACAGTTAATGCTAAAATGGTATACAACAATTTGTTTGCCAGAAGTCATCGACAAAATTAGGAAAAACAACCAAAAACGTCGCATCATTCTTCATCATGATTACATATGATTATTTAAAAGAGAAAAACATCGAATTAATGTCTCATTGCCCGTATTCACCTGATTTTTCCCCTAATGACTTTTTTTGGTCCCCAATGTCAAACAAAAAATGCGTGGATAGCGATTTTCATTACCTCAAAAAGCTGTTGAAGCCTTCGAAAACCATGTTTTTGAGATACCAACTTCAGAGTGGAAAAAATGTTTCGAGAATTGGTTTGAACGCATGCAAAAGTGTATAAATCTTAAAGGCGAATATTTTGAAAAGCAATAAAACAGTTGTTTTATTGCTTAAACAGAAAAATTTGTTTCTTTCTTAGTTTTTGTAAAATCTTAAAAGGTAGCCCTCGTATAGCTGCATAACAGCTATTTCTATAACTGCATAAGTAATAATAAAGTATTGTTAACAATCAACTGTAAAATGTGTAGCAGCTCGCTACAGAGATATAGGTTTAGTGTTGCGGAAAACGAAATTTTGTATCAATTGCAACGTGATAATTCTATTGTGCACAAAACGGATTTCAAAAGCGCATCGTATGAATTATAGCCACAGTATTAAAAAGCAATTAAAAAGAAATTAAGCCATAGTATATTATGATCAGGAATAGAAGAGGGAGATAGAAAAACTCTTTGTCTCTTTACCCAGTGAATCCTTTTTCTAAAATTAAAATCGATTTCGCGTTCCTATTCAATGAACGTTTTAAATTAACGATCTATTCAGTCGTCTTGATTAAAAATCTATTCTTAAAAATTTTTACGATTTCTATTCTCGGTAATTACAATTTTAATTAAAACGATTAAAATAATTACAAGTTTGATTGGGATTAGATTGGAAAAGTACGAAATTATGTTGCGTTTACACAGCGGCGGCTCGTCAGTTTCAAAATAAGGGAGGCTACAAATTTGCACACAAGTACATTTACAATTATATTTATAATAATTAAGATATTAATAGTTTCAATTAGCATGGAGGTCGATAGAATTGGATAATTTCTTGGAAAGGGTCGATGTGTCAAAAATATTGGGAACTCCTCGATGTTGAGATTTTGACTGATGACCACGTTTCATGGTTCAGGTAATCCAAAAAACCTATTTTTGAAGTGCCGTCCGTCTGTGTGTATGTGTATACACGATAACTCAAGAACGGTTCAACTTAGAGAGTACTAAAAAATTCTCCTATTAATTAGGAAGAACCCTATTGGTTTTTATAACGATCCGAAACCGAAAATGGAAGTTAATTAATCTATAAAAAAAATTAAAAAATGTAACTAGTAAACCCAGCCTTGAAAAAAAAATGTGTATGCAACATAATTTGATGTATTTTTGAAGATTTACCTAAATCATTTTTTTTACTTGCCCGAACCCTTGTTTTTGTTTAATAAAAAAAACTTCGCCGCTGGTTCAATATGTACCCACAATTTGCTATCACCTTTTAACTGCCTGTAAAACAACACATCAAAGCAGACTCTTTCAGGTTTCTCGAAAATTGAAAGAGTCTGTTTTGATAGAAAACAGATGCTGTCAGCCAAGCTAGTATAGAATTTCCTCAACTCTGGCTGTCTATTATTCTAATCCTCAGGTCACTAATCCGGTAACAAACTACTCATTACCACACAATAATGTGACAAACAACTTTAATCAGGTCGTTAATCTTCCGCAGGTAGTCCCGTCTCTACCTATAGCTGACCCCAACCACCCAACCAATAGCAACACACCGATAACCTGGTCCCAATCTTACAATACCCGGTATAAAAACTCGAAGTATATTGAAATGTTTATCACTCTCGTGATCGCTGAAGACGGAAACAGATCGTTGAGCAGTTTCCGAAACATCCGAAAGAATTTTATATACCTTTGAAGTATTTTTTCTTTTTGATACTAATACTAATTATATTGTACTATTCTAGCCTAATACTATCAGCAATAGCAAACGTCCAAATAATGGTGTCCGCATTAATATTGGACCATTGCAAAATAATTTCAAAGATATTATTGCTTTCAGTTGTCGAAATTATTTTGCGATAGGACACGCCAGTCGTATTAAATATTCATTTGCTTTCATAGTTTCATATAGTTTTATTTATCCCATCTAAATATTAATAAAGCAATAAAAATAAAGTAATATAAAATTATAAAAACAAAAATGCTGAACAAACAGCTTAATTTTTATTCGGTTAAAGCTAGGTTGAAAAAAGAATTCGAAACGAGATACAGCAGTAAGATATATTCATTATGGTTGTATTTTGCTGTAGGTAGCGGCACAAATTAATCAACGCGCTGTGTTGCTGTTTGAATGTGAATAGGCAGCGAGTTAAAATATAAAAGAATATTAATATACAAACAATGTGCTGAATTTATTGCTCTATTATTTTCAATGTTGTTTGCAAATTATTTCACTCCCAGACGTATACAATTCATTTCAGAATGGAATAACAATATATTACTTAGCTGTTATTAATTTTATTATCATTAAATGCTCTACAAAAGGGGTATTCAAACTCAAATCCCGCGGGATATATGTGGCCCACCTTTATTTTGACCCGCGAACGTTAAGCTTGCCAAGTAAATTTTTTAAATATATGTGTATGTGAAGGTACAAAACAAAACCAGCTTTATCACAGTCATCAAAAGTTTGGGTATTCAAAAAAAAAAAAAAAAAAAATGCTTTTCGAGTTAAATTTTATCATGACAATGATTTATTTGGTAAATCTACTGTTTATGGTAATACGATTAAAATTAAATAAGTCCTACATCGAAAATTTAATAGTTTGTGAGATAATTCACTTTTTTGTTTGGGAAAAGTTGGTTTTGCTGAAACTTATCTGGATAAAGTAGGTTTGGCTGAGATTTGACTGGATAAAGTTGAGTTTGCACCAAATCGCTTCCAATCTCATTTCTTAAGAACAATGTAATAAAAACAGTAATAAAAGCACATAGATACACATTAAAAAATAACAAAACTAAACGTAAAAACGGCAGTTATGAACTTGTTATAACTTGTTATTGTTAACTTGTATTTATCTACATGTGTTTGTAACCTACGCAAGTAGAGAAAATAATGTGATGGCTGAAATGGAGACAGTTGATTTTGCACCAGACTCGCTTGTGGATAAAGTTTGTTCTGTTTTGTCTTGCACAATTCGATGCTACATTATAAAGTGATATCGTTGATTTTTTTCATATTTTTTTCAGTTTTCTGAATAGCTTTCAAGGTAAAAAATTATAAGCACGTGATATCTCGAAAAAAGTCGGTTTTGCATTGTGCCTCCACATATACTGGGTGTCAATTTTTTTGAGTTTCACCATGGGGATCTCATAAACTATAAAAGATACAAGACTTGCCTTTTCAAAGGCCCCATTTTAATGGTGCAACCGAATCTTTTTAATATTCCATAACTTACTAGATATTAATGAGAAAACATTTTCATACAATATATTTAAACAAGAATATCTTTTTTCTGAAATCATCCGTGAAATAACGTCAAATAGTCAGTGAAGTAAACTTTTTTTGCTTTTTTCGATTTCATGTACGCCGGATTGCATACCTAACCTTTAAAACAAGTAAACAAATAAATGTCAAACGTGGTTGAACATAAATATTTCTATCAAATACATTAAAAAGGTAAAGAAAATATTAGTAAATAATATGATTTTTACTTTACCAAATTGTTGTTAAAATACATCTCTCAGTTTGGTTAAAATTTTATCGATAAAATTTTCATTTAAAAAAAGTAAGTAATTCACTATTTTTAACCAATTTACCGTGTAAATCTTCATTTATTCAGATAGTGTTATTTTTATGAAATTTTACTTTTTCAGTGTTAAAATTAACACTACTTTAACACTATTTATTTTCAAATAAAATAATTTAACCAGCATGTACAGGCTATTCGTTTAGGCGGAACTAAATGGGAATTCCGTTCTTTTAGGTTGTCACGAGAAGGGACCTTGCTTGGGTTATTTCATTTTTGACGTTGGCATGTGAAAATTTAAAATTCCAACAGTGAAACCATGGAAAGCAATGACATATGTCAAAAATAAAATACTTTTTCACATATTTTATTGACAAAAAAAATGGGAATTTTGTATTAAGAATGACATAAAAAAACAAAATACAAAAAAAATATATTTTAAAATAGTCAACAATAACCAAAAAATGTTATTGATTTACAAAGCTTAAACAAAACGGCCAAAAAGCACGATTTAAACAATGAAAGTAACTAGATTGCAAAATCTAGTTCCGCCTAATCTTTTGGAATAGCCTATAAGTGTAAACTTTACACTAAATTTAACCAATAAAGAAATGTAAATAACTAACACAAAAAGATCATTTTTGTGTACCATGAAGTTTAACACTACTTTTTTTAGAGTGTAATATACGTAATTATTATATAAGTAAGACGATTTTTTTAAGATTTCTTAGGTAAAATCAAGAAAACTCTATACCATAACATATGTGTCTGTTTTGTTTTTACTTGCCAGACCTTAATATATAAGGGGCAAGTATTGTAATCGCGAAAATTTTCGATGTCGTGATTTTGACTGATGACCACGATTCATGGTCCAGGGAATCCAAGAAACCTATTTTCGAAGTGCCGTCCGTATGTGTGTGTGTCTGTGTGTGTGTCTGTGTGTGTGTCTGTGTGTGTGTCTGTGTGTGTGTGTCTGTGTGTCTGTGTATACACGATGACTCAAAAAGGTTTAACTTAAAGAGTTAGTTCTGGTACTAAAAAAATCTCCTAATAATTGGGAAGAACCCTATTGTTTTTTATTAAAATCCGAAACCGGAAACGGAAGTTATTAAACATTAAAATTTAAAAAAAATCATAACTAGTAAACCAAGCCTTGGACAAAAAATTGTATAGGACATAATTTGATGTATTTTTGAAGATTTAACTAAATATTTTTTTAAATTAAAAAAAAATATATGTATTTTTTTTTTTAATTTTTTTTTTTTTATGAGAGGGCAAGTCTAGCGGAGGTCTTCCTTCGCCACTGGTTTTACTACATAAAACGAAAAAAAAATATATTTTTTTTTTCAAATATAAAACTTTTGTCTCTAATCTAAATTTCAAATATAAAAATTATTCATAAAATTAAACAAAAATAATGTACCAAAAAATTTGCAAGATTTTGTTTTTACAGATTTAATTTTATGATTATTTTTATATCCATAACTTCTCATGTACGATAAAATATGAAATAGAGTTATGTACAAAAACATTAAAGTAAATTTTATTCTACAAACAGGAGAATTCTATCTAAAATAAGATCTTTTAAGTTCATACACATATTTTCAAAAGCATATATGTAAGTTTACTTGGAGTCTGCGAAATATATTTTATTTTATTTACCTAAAACAAAATTGTAGTTTTATTCTAGATATTTCATACTGTACAAGTGAGTTCGTTTATTTATATTATAACTAGACTCTTTATCTAGATTTAGAATAATCTAGCAAAATAGTATTCTTGCATATGCACTGTTTTTTTGGGGTTGTTGTGTCAAATATATATTAAAAGCAGTGCAATGCAATAATAAAGATGTTGACAATAAAACATCTAATAAAGAAATAAGATAAATACTCGGTGGGTTCCACTAAGTTTTACTCGATATTACTATTTCAACAAATATGTCATTATCAAGAGTTTATCACAAACTAAACTTAAAATCTAACGAAAAATTATTAAGTTTAAATTGCTCACTATTGCTATCTCGAGAACTATAAGAGATACGAGTTTGCTTAAATTAGATAACAAATACTATTTTACAGGAAAATATCAATGAGTGAAGCTGTTTTTTATTTCGACCAGTGGTTCTTAAAGTACGTTGTGCAACTTACTTATTTTAAATAGGAACACACATTTTATTTTTACTTTCTGATTTCAATTATATATGTACAAGTCATAGCATTACAGCACAAAAGCATCGAGAAAAACGAAAATTAAATTTATTTGAATTTTATTACTTTAACTAAATTTAAACTAAATTTAAATAATTTGGGAAACTTTCATCACTCTAAAATTTAAATTAAAAAAATTCCGATTTTTTTTCTGCATTTTCTTCATATTTATACTCTATCTCAGACAGACTGATAGTAATAAAATTTATTATTTGTAAAAAGTTATTGTTTTTTCACACAGAAGCGGCAAAACAAAAGCGACAAAATATGAATAGTTCGAACATATACATAATATATATATATTATACATAATATATACATATAAATAATATACATAATATATTTTATATTATTGTTATGTACATACAAATAATTTAAATGTATTTCTTTTTGTAAAATCGAAGCCGTAATTTTGGGCTCGACCCGTTTTCGGCTCCAAAATGAAATAAATAAATAAATAAAAATAATAACATTTCTTTCCGGTCCCGCTTATAGTTATTGTACTTGGTATTCTCTTTTAAATCCGCGGGGCTCAATATAGGTGCTGCGGGTAAAAATACTTCATTTATGAAAGAACACGTGTACTAAGTGGCAATCCATTATCATCAAGTATAATATTTTTCTAATTATTTGTGCTCTAAAATAAATACTTTAAACTTTGCACAGTTAGTTGAATTATAAAATATCGTCTTTAAAAATATTTTGAAAATATGCATTGGTATATCACAATTTTAGAACGATTTCCATTGGTTTAATGTGAATGCATCACACAATATCGCGTACATAAAAAGTTTTGAACGTTCAAGTTGCCAAAGGCGAGTAACGAGGAACATTGTTTTTCGATTACACTTGGCGAGATTTTCACAGAGTTTATCTCGACACTCTGACATAGGATTATCTACGTAAATTAATGTTTTCGCACTATTTAATATTCCACATGTACGGCTATTTCTGAATAATGGAGATGCATTCCGGTTTAGCATTAGTTCAAAACTCATATGTTTTCAACTACTGTTCACTGCAAGAAAATTTATTTATAATCGCATAAAATGAAGGTTGTATGTTTCGAATGTAATATTTTATATACATTCAGGGGGTTTATTCGGTAAGCTTTTCGACAATCTTTTTTATTATCCTGTACAGTATCCTGTTGAAAGTTTTTTAACACCTCGTGTTGGTATTCTTGTGACACTCTTGATAGGAGACTAGGAACGTGTCCTCTTTAAAAATGATATTGTTTTTTGACATTCGTTCTTGTTGTTTACATAGATTTGAATAAATTTGCACAGTGCCTTAACTAGGCAGGGGCAATAGGAGCATATGCCCGGCGCCCAGAAAGGAAAATGGAAAATATTGGCATAATAATTGTATTTGAGTGAGAAGACGTTTTTTTGTTTAGGTCATCACTTGGATTTTAGAAGTGAGGACCTTTTTGAGGACCTGTTTTTTGTGACATCACATGTATTATATAGTGTTTAGGGGGGCACAATTATAATATCTTGCCCAGGGCCCGAATAAAGCTAGTTACGGCCTTGTATTTGAAGGTTACTATGAGTTAAAGTATTTTATTAGGATAATTTAAAAAAGGGGACAGGCTCCCATTTCATCGGCTCTTTCTGTGAACTGTCTTTTTTTTGCCGCAAATATCAAAAGTTTAGACAGTAACTCAAGAGTGCCCATATATTTGTAATCTACGGTTAAAAATGTATAACTGTACAAATTTCCCAACAAAATAAAAAAAAGAAAAAAACCCTAAAATTTTGAAATTTTGATAAAAAAAAATTGACTCTGATTTTAGCCAAAATATAATTTTTAGCTAATTTTGGAGTGAGGATTATAAAAAAAAATATTTAAAAGATTCATGATTTCCCAATTTTTTAGTAAGAGCCGATTTGGGTCAGTTTTTTGCCTATAATTCCAAAACTTTTGCCCATACTTCAAAATGGACCAAATTTTGTTGATCTATGACCAAATGTACACCTATGTACAAATTTGTGCCAATTTTCAATAAAATCGGAGACAAAAATGTTTTGCTTTAAAATAACGATTTTTTTATGTCTAGCCCTTACGATTTTATCTATTTTTGGCAATTTTCAAGGATTTTGGGTTATTATTGGAGAATAATTGGTTTATTAAAGCCTATTTTTTTTTTTTTTTAGACTAAACCATGTTTTTTTACCTAATCTTTTTTTAGTTAGGATTTATCAAAAGTTTCAAAAAAATTAAAAACCAGTGGCGAAGAGAGACCTCCGCTAATAAAAAAATAATAATTAAAAAAAAATATATTTAAATTTTTTTTTTTTTTTAATTCACACACACACAGACACCCACACCCACACACACACACACACACACACACACACACACACACACACACACACACACACACGCACGCACGCACGCACGCACGCACGCACGCACGCACGCACGCACGCACGCACGCACGCACGCACGCACGCACGCACGCACGCACGCACGCACGCACGCACGCACGCACGCACGCACGCACGCACGCACGCACGCACGCACGCACTCACGCACGCACGCACGCACGCACGCACGCACGCACGCACGCACGCACGCACGCACGCACGCACGCACGCACGCACGCACGCACGCACGCACGCACGCACGCACGCACGCACGCACGCACGCACGCACGCACGCACGCACGCACGCACGCACGCACGCACGCACGCACGCACGCACGCACGCACGCACGCACGCACGCACGCACGCACGCACGCACGCACGCACGCACGCACGCACGCACGCACGCACGCACGCACGCACGCACGCACGCACGCACTCACACACACGTTTTTTTGGCCCATGAAAGGTGGTCATCAGTCAAAATCTCGACATCGAAATTTTTCGCGATTACAATACTTGCCCCTTATATATTAAGATCAGGCAAGTAAAAATGAAATAATATCAAAAAAAAAATTTGTTCGAAAATATGGTTACAAGTCATCAAGATTTCAAAAATTTCAACCGCAGGTCTTTATCGTATTTCGTTTTTGAGAAACGTCCATGCGAAGATAAAAATTTCTATAAATCACGCCATATTAAAATGTGTCATAATTTTAAAATACTCCAAATGAATAAGGCCGCAATTTTTTTCTAGTCTAAACAAACTACGAGGAATCTAAAAATATTAACCTCAGGTCGTTTTCTCTAACCTTTTTTGAGTCACAATTTTCACAAATAATGTAAATTATGTCATTAAAGAAAATGTTATTTCTAGATAATAAGGTAGATATTTTATGTCTTTATTAAACATTTTTAACCCCGTAAAACCTTCCTAGAATAAAAATTTTGAAATGCCTTATAGCCTATGTTTGTATCCTGGTTTCACTCTATCATACCAAATTACATGAAAATATGTCCAGCTGTTTTTGCGTGAATCGCAGACACAGTCAAAAATTAATTTTTTTGTGGATTTTTTTATAATCATCTGAAACGTATAGAAACCAAATATGAGACCGGAAAAAAAACAACTATACGCTCCAATTTTATGAATATAGATATAAGATACTTCTAATAATATTTAACTAATCTAAATAAACTGTTGTATGGTTTTGCAACATTGCTCCAATGGTATCTGCAAACCTCTCCATTGATCCCAGTTACGATGTCTCATGAGTACGTCCTGCATACTCACCACCCTGGTATTCTCTAAACAAAAATGTAAAATTCTAACCTAAAAAAAATTTTGGTGATCCCTACGCCTGTATGCTGTCCATATATCCCAGGAGGCGTGTAACACATTCTAGCACTTCCTAAGATTGTTATCTAGGCCATCTCGAAGACATTTCAGTCAAGATCTGAGATATAAGATATCAAAGTCAGATTAATTAACGTGTCCCAGGTATCCAGGTAATTATGTAGTGTTAAGCATCGCGTCTCATACATACTTCATCTTCAAACTGCATACCTATATAATGTCACAAGTGTTGCAAGTTGCGAGAGAACGGTAGAGTTTTAATAAAATCTATATTAGCGACGAGGTATGTCGGACGGCAATGCCATCTGGCTGCGAAACCAGGAAAGATTAAACTAACGCTTTTTGTTCACAATATTATATCAAAAACGAGTTACAAGATAATCTTGTAGAATAAAAATAATGGCTGCAACGTTTTCTAGTATTACTCTGGTTCTGTCATATTGTAAACTAAGCAGGGTATCTCGTTAACGGAAAGAGATAGAGGACTATCATTGACATTTAAAGGGTTTCGTAGGTCTGTAATGTTTATCTGTTTGTCTGTATATGCGGTTAAAGTTGTAACAAAACAGCTGGACCTAGAGAGTTTAATATATTGTGGCGGCAGATGGTTTATGACCAGGGGGTCAGATTTCAGTTTAGGAAAACCCTGAAATTGAAAAAAAAAAAACGGTAATACAGTATATTTTATTCAATTTACTTTTATTTCCTAAAACATTAACAACGTCCGTCGACCGTCAATCATCACCCTACTGCCAGTGATGGCGAACCTTTTGAGCTCGGTGTTTCAAAAGTCGGAAAAAACCTAGCTTAACTCGGGTTCCGTGTCACGCCGAGAAATATCCATAATTTTATGATATTTGCAGACCTAATAAAAAATAGTTATATTTATTGGTATATTTATTTGTCGACCCAAATGAGATTGATACCTGCTGTAGGATATTGATGTAACTATCAAAAAGAAAAAAGATGATGATAATTTCATCCTTTACTGATAAAAATATGTGATCGTTAAGCCACATATCAAAAGCTTTCATTTGATAACCCTTTAAATTTCAATAAACACATTTTTGTTTATATTTTTTACGCAAAATGTTTTTTTCTCAATATTTTTGTTACATAAGGGGAAAAGAGTTATATACATGTCAAATTTTAATTCTCTAGATCCAGCAATTTTGCTACAATTTCTACCGAACAGATAGACAGACTCATAAGTGACAGTATAAGGATTTCTTAACCTACGAAAACAAAAAATCAAAGAGAAAATAAGAATATATATATATATATATATATATATATATATATATATATATATATATATATATATATATATATATATATATATATTTAATTTCACGTTTTGGCCTTTGCAACTAAGGCAATTAGACAGGGCAATTCAAATTTTTCGTAATGAAAATTCTATGCCTGAACAGGACTCGAACCCGAGACCTTAGCAACGCAGGCGACGTGTGTTATCGCTACGCTACGCCGGTCGGCAACATAGGAATATTCATTTTACATTAATTTCAATACTGATCATAATAAAAAATAGTCTATATGTTGTACAACGTCGTAGTTTTGCGGTACGCTTATTTTATATTTTGAAAATTATCACTTCACTGGCCTTTAAGGGGGGGGGGGGCACGTGCCCCCAGTGCCCAGTGGCGGATCTAGCTTTTTGGGGGCCCAGGGCTTAAAAATGCCAAGGTGCCCTACACATGCTCTTCACTTATGTTGAATATTTTTATAAGTGAAGAGCAAAAAAAAAAAGTTCCTCACCTCCCAAATCCTAAATCTAAGTGAAGAGCAAAAAAAAGGTCATCACCTCCCAAATCTAAGTAAAGAGAAACAAAAGGTCCTCACCTCCCAAATCTAAGTGAAGAGCAAAAAAAAGGTCCTCACCTACCAAATCTAACTGAAGAGCAAAAAAAAGGTCCTCACCTCCCAAATCTAAGTGAAGAGCAAAAAAAAGGTCCTCACCACCCAAATGTAAGTGAAGAGCAAACAAGAAGGTATCTGCCCGAGAGGTTGGGGGCCCCTTGCGGATCCGGGGCCCAGGGCTTAAGCCCTATTAGCCCGTATGTAGATCCGCCTCTGCCAGTGCCCCCTGTTGAATACGCCAGTGTCTGTCAGATAGTTATCTAGAGGTTTACATGAAGGTGGAAAGACCTGGCCTTAAGAAATTATCTTAAATCCCAAATAGGCCGTAAACAATCTGACCACGACGAAAAACTATCCCTCTAGTTATCAACATTTAGGGCCGGTGTCTGAAAGCTTAGTTAACTATAACCAAATAGTTAGAAAACGGTTGCTATGATTGCTTATGGGATTGTTATATTGTAACCGTAGTTGACCATTTGCTTATAGTCTACTAAGCTTTCAGAAACCGGCCCTTAATGAGTTACCGATACGTCTCCGAACAGTCAACATCATATCAGTCCAAATACAAATCATTTAAAAACTCGAACACTGGCATTTTAAATTCTGCAGACACAATAATCCTACAATAATCCGTTGAAGGGGGGTTAATCCAAACCCCCCTGGGAAAAAAATCTGAACGCATTAATATGAACCGGAATAATACCGCAGGAATTTTAGTCATAGCCTAAATTATATTATTTCATAAAACACATTTTAATATGCATTTTGTGATATTGAATTTCTCTGTTTGCGAGTTGCACAAATCCACAATATGAAAACCGTTCTCTTGTTGAAAGGTCTTGAAAATATTTCTTAAGAATCTCAGGTTTATAGATAACAAAATAAAAAGATCAGGAAATTGAAAATAAAATATGAACTTCATAAACTATTAAGAAATTGAAAACTTTAAATAGAAAACAGAAAATTATATATTAACATTTAAAACTCGACAATAGAAATAAAACGAATATGAAAATAATTTTGAATGGAACTCAGGAATAATTAAATTTATTCATATTAGATTTATATGACTTTCTAAATAACCTAGACCAGGGTTTCCCAACTTTTTTTTATCGATCTACCCCCTACATACGAACAATTTCACTTACCTGGGCAGCATATGTTTTAAAAACAGTGGAGATGAAGAAGACGCTAATGTTATCATTAATAATGCTCGTCAAGCTTTTTGCACTTTGAGGAACATTTGGAATTCAGCACAATATAAAGCTATTAATATCAGGTGACCTGATAAAATCAGTAATACATTTTTCAATGTATTAAATCGCTCCCCCTTTAAAAAAAAGCTGCATCGATCCATGTCTTGGTCATACCTAGGAAATCTTAAAAAATATCCATTTCGGGCAAAGGTAATAAAAGTTTAACCATTGACAAGGCTATAATTTTTCACGATAACAATCAAAAACAGAAACGGAAGTAATAAATATAACACAATTAATCCTCCAAAGGATAATTAGTGTGAAAGAAATTAAGAACATGAAATCTGCTATGAAAAACGACCAACAATTACCATATAAAGATCAAATTGCGTGAAGAAAAACAAATTAATTACTTCATCCATTTAAATATGTAAATATAATCTAATGAACTCTATAAATTAGATATGTAATTATAATAATTTCATATTGTAAATTTGTTAAAGCTATTGTTTTTTATTAAAATGAAAATGCCAATGCAACAATTTTGACAGCGGTGGAACACAAAGCACACAAAAACTATGAAATTATTGTTTAGACTGGCATTTATGAATATTTTTTGATAGCCACGTTAAAACTTTATAGGCCAGCGGTGAAAATATGTATAATACAAAGTGTAATTATTTGGTTAAATATGAATTCAGAAATTATAGAGAAGGAAAATGAATTAGCAGCACATAAAACATATTTTAAGACGCATTTTTTGTTCAACAAGAACAAATGTACTGTATTTTTCGGACAATAAGACGCACCTTTTTACGCGATTCAGCTCAACTCTGGAATTTCTACACTAAATTTAATCAATATAATATCATAGTATAGCGATATGATTCACTAATGGCCGGTTGCTAAAGAACGAATAACCGTATTTTTCGGACCATGCGACGCACCATTTTATGAAAATTCGACTTAAAATTGGGGTGCGTCTTATGGTCCGAAGGTATAGAGGTGCTTTATTTCAAAACTTTTCAAAAATATTTATAGTTATTTAAAAAAATTTCGGACCTTAAGACGCACCTTTTTACGCGTTTCAGCTCAACTCTAGAATTTCTACACTAAATATAATATCATAGTATAACGATATGATTCACCGGTTGATAGAAAGAAAGAATTACCGTATTTTCGAACCAGAAGACGCGTAAAAAGGTGCTTTTTACGCGTTTCAACTCAACTTTAGAATTTCTACACTAAATATAATCAATATAATATCATAGTACAACGATATGATTCACTAATGGCTGGTTGATAGAAAGAAAAAATTACCGTATTTTTCGAACCGTCTTCTGTAAAAAGGTGCTTTTTACGTAGAAAAATCGACTTAAAATTGATGTGCATCTTATGGTCCGAATGTATAGGTATAGGTACGTTGTTTAAAAAGTGTGCGATGTTAATGTGGAATCAATTCAAAGCGCATAAAACAGATTCAACCAAGAAAATATAATAGAAATGAATACAGTATTAGCTGTCATTTCTGGAGGCCTTACAAGTCAACGACAACTCTTGTAAGTGTCGATTAAAAAACTATTTAATAATTTTATGTGGGAAGAGTGGAATAAATGAATGATAAAGCCAAATCACGATGTTACAGCAGCAGGACGTATGAGACGGACAATTTCAGAAGTACCTGGGTAAAAAATTCATGGGAGGCTGTAAAAGAAAAGACGATTATAAAGTCTTTTAAGAATTGGCCCAAGATGACTTGGTTTTGAAGAAATTAACAACAGTAGTTCAGACGAAAATAATACGAACAATGACATTAACAAGACGAGTGACAGTACAGAGAGTGAAGATGAAAAGAATGTTGCTAGTACAAGTTATCGTAATATCAGGTTGTCAGGAATGAAATTTGTAGTGAATAATATTGCTAACTTTAACTGCTTATTATTTGACATTGGCTTAATAGTTTACCGTTATTATTTTTTTTTCTTTTTTGTTGGAAAGTTACACCTCTCGCCTGTTTAAAGAAATCATTGTATGATCTAAAAAATATCAAAAACTTTTTTTAAAAATCAATTTTGTTGAAAATGGAACGGTTGGAAATTTGCACTATTATGAAGTATGAGTTGTTATGTGGAACTACGGTATCGCAGACCATGCGAAACATTAATAGTGTATTTGGTGGCTCTAGTGTTACTACGCAGCAGACAATCAGATCAATTCTGTAAAAAGTTACTGTGTAATAACGTTACTACAAGATAAAATATTATAAAAAGTATAATGCCTTTCATTCATGATAGTAACTGGCCTTGCTCATAATCACATATTTAGTTCTATTTTCATAGTAACTGAGTTACAGAATTGGTCTGATTATCAAATTGGTTCGCCAAATTTCGTACAGGTAAATTTAAAAAAATAAATAAATAAACCTGGCTCATCGATCAAAGCAGAAATATACTGTAACCAACTGGACGAAATTATGCAAAAACTTAAACAAATAAAAACAGCCTAGATTGGTCAACAGCTCGACTCCTATCTTATTGCATGATAACGCTAGACCACACACTACACAAATGACTGTGGCAAAACTATAGGAATTGGAGTTGGATCTTCTTCATCATCCTCCATACTCACCAGAGCTAGCCCCCACTGACTACCACTTCTTCCGCAATTTGGACAACTTTTTAATAGGAAAACAGTTTTATTGAAGCTGGCCTTCCAGGTATTCATTGACTCTCGTCCGCCTAGGTTTCATACCACCGGCTGAACAACCTGCCGCTTAAATGGCAAAAGTGTATAGACAATATGGGTACATAATTTGGTGAATAAAATAATTCCTTATATTTGTAAGTTATCAACCAACTTACCCCTTTTTCATCTACAAATTTCATCCTTGACGACCTAATAATAAATGTATTTCTAAAAATTGTCTCATAAATTTGGGGTGTGTTTTATCGTCGGGTACGTCTTATGGTCCTAAAAATACGGTATTTATTTGTTAAATTTTAAATAGTATGTATCGTAAATACCAGATTTCAACCAGGAATGCATTTTTTCGTTTTAAAAATACAAAATTGCTGAAAAAATGTTATTTATAGTACCTCTACTTAATTGATATATTGTTCATAATATATGATGGAGAAACAATGCATGTCTTTATATAATATGCTATCTCGCTATGAGTTTGTTATGATCTCATTGACAATTAATTATATCGCGCATTGTTAGTTAATTAATGATAACAACCAATATTGACAGGTATTTAATGCAACTATTGAAAGCTTGCCGAAGGGAAAGCAATAAAAGCAACTATTGCATAACATTGTACTCCCTACCTTACACAAAATAATGACTCATTGTTTTTTAATTATTGCTCTTTGAAAGATCAGGGGTAACGCAAGTCAGTAACTGGAAAAAACAGGTCGAATAGATATAAAAATGTAATTGTTAAGAAAAAATCTGGGTAGGATCTGTTTGGGGACAACCTCTATGTGAACACGTCTGCGTGGTCCTTCTACTATACTGTACTGCGTACCATAGAGTGGGTTCGGGAAGCAAGCTCGGATAGTTCCGAGTCACTCTGTTTAACTCCAGACCGCTCGAGGAAACCAGTTTGTCTTTTCACGAACGCTCTGGAGTTAAACAGAGTGACTCGAAGCACTCCGAGCTTGCTTCCCGAACCCGCCTTTATACGGCTTACCAGCATCAACTCTCATTTTCTGTAAAACCTGCACTTTTCCGCATTGGTGTGTTGCACATTTTTGGGTCCAATCTATTCCATTTTGATCGTTGGATCGATTTTTGCTGGGTTTTTTGACGAGTATATGCCGACATTGTGAAATTTTTCAACAACGATGCAAAATTTTACAATCAACACATGTATTTGATTTCGTTTCTAATGTCTTATATCGACAGATCTCGATGTTAGCTTTCGATTAAAACCGATTTCGATATAGTTTAGCTTCGCAGTACCGAGTTGTATAAATTTGAAGACTGCGCGGAGCATCGGAAGGTCCCCAAAATCAAACAGAAACGATCACGATGGATAAAGGATTGGTTAATCCGAAATTTTCAAGCTATGATTCTTCCAGTCATAGAATCCAAAATTTTCAAGTGATAATCGAGGAGGAAACAAAATTTTCGATGTGACAACCGGGGGGATGTACCCAACATTTTCAAAGTGATAAACAGGGGGATGTACCCAAATTTTTCAGTGTGACAGCCGGTGGGAAGTCCCAAAGTTTTCAAAGTAACAATCCGGGGGAAGGGGGCAAAATTTTCAAAGTGACAACCGGGGTGGAAGTAACCAAAATCTTCAAAGTGACAACCGGGAGGGAAGTCCCAAAATTTTCAAAGTGACCACCAGGGGGAATACCCAAAATTTTCAAAGTGACAGCCGGGAGGGAAGTCCCAAAATTTTCAACGTGACAACCGGGGAAAGTACCCCAAAATTTTCAAACGATAACCAAAGCTGACGAGAAATCCAAACGCAGATATGCCGACCTCGGCCTCAACAACAGCTTACCGGCCTTCGGACAGTAAATCTTTTTTCAATCGAACCCTAACAATGTCATATCGATCCCTGGGGTCCACATCGACCACTTTAGAGATCTAGTCTGTTAAAGACAAATTTTGCAAACTTTAAGTAGCTGTTTTTAATTTCATACCATTTACATTTTACTTAAAATTATTAACTGTTTTAAATTATGTTTTATATAAAGTCTTGTATAAGTTTGTGTTGATTTTAATGTTATGATTATATAAAGTAACTGGAAGAGTGATCTACTCCACTCAGGTTCTCTTCAACCGGTGAATATATTATGCAAATAATGATTCTGATGAACTTTTTTCATTTAAAGTTTCCGGCTTTTAAAGTTCCTAAACACTCTCCTAATTACCATACATTTACAACATTTAAAGTAAACAAAGATTTTTTAAATAATTATCTTCATAATATTTCATACTTTTAGGTGTACAAATTAATTTGATTATTTCGTAAAAAACTTAGATGTTTGTTTACAAAAAGTTAAACCTAGTGGTACCTCGACTTACGAACAATGTTCCCTCTAAGCCGGAATGAGCACTGGGCGCTAAAAAGCTATTTTGACTGCTATAAAATTCTTGTGGGCAGAATTTTAGAGGAGGAAATAATTTTGAAATTTATACATTTTAGTTTTTAATTAACATGTATATGATATATTTACATTACAAATTGTAATGTTGTAATTAACAATAGGCAGTTAAGTCTAAAAACTTGCAACAATTACTTGCATTACGTGCGCGAGTGATATTTTAACTGCGGGGCAGGGATGAAGACACTGCGCGCGCACAGCTTAGAGGGAACGTTGCTCACAAACCCCTAGATTTATGAAGCTCTCGACTTACGAACCTCTCGACATACGGACTTTTCAAGACATTTTTTTCCATAAAATTATACATAAATTCCCATTATTATTTAGTTTCGCTCTTAATAATAGAAGCTGTGAATTGATCATATATTTAATAGAGGAGAAATTCCTAATATGGGCCCCCTTTTTGTTTTGTTTTTTCGAGAATGTTTTAAGTTTTTGAAGAAATGATCTTAGGATATGCATACATCTAGCCCAAAGACTTATATACAATATTCCAAATTGCGTTGTTTCTAAAAATAGAAAAATAATATGATTCAAAGCCAACTATGTAAATTTATAAAATGTTAGAATCAGGATTGAGGCCCGGTCTTTCCACCTTTAGATAAAGTTGCAGGTAACTATCTGACAGATAAGGTTATTTGTAACTTCATCTGCTGAATAAATGTCAAAACCAGTCAATGAATCCAATACGTCAGTCTCATTATACGTTAGATAACTATCCGATAGATACACTTGTATAGAAAGAAGGGATGACATTTACTCAGCAGATGAAGTTACAAATAACCTTATCTGTCAGATAGTTACCTGGAACTTTATCTGAAGGTGGAAAAACCGGGCCTGAGTGTATGAAATAGGGTCCCCATTCAAAATTGGGTAGTTAAAAATAAATTTTATCTTTGTTTAAGATTTGCATTCTTCGTTCATGTGCCCACATATTGCACATTAGGCACCAAACCCAAAGTTCGCCCCTTTGAGCCTGTAAAAAACAACCGTCACAAAACATGCAAGCAGCATCTTCATCATCCGGAGTTTGTTGCCCTACTTCATCAATGTCCATGTCTTCGTCAGCTGGACAAAATGGTTGAATATGACCTGGCCCATATTTAGACCTCGCGGAGAGTCCATACATCCAACATTGCAAATGACAATCTAAAATAATGTTTGACATAGTAATACAAAATACCGCGAGTACAATACAGAAGCTTCAAGTATAAATCATAAGCGGATCGAATAAAATGTTACTCATTCTTATAACAACAACTTACCTTAATAAAATAATGAAAATTAAGCAAACACATATATCAGGTCGTCAAGGATGAAATTTGTAGTTAATAATATTGCCAACTTTAACACCTTATTATTTGACATTGGCTTAAACTTTACCGTTCTGTTTTTTTTTTTTTTTTTTTTTTGGAATGTTACACATCTCGTCTGTTTAATGAAATCATTGTATGCTCTAAAAAATATCAAAAACTTTTTTTAAAAATTAATTTTGTTGAAAATGGAACGGTCGAAAATTCGCACTATTATGAAGTATGAGTTGTTATGTGGAACTACGGTATCGCAGACTGGGCGAAACATTAATAGTGTATTTGGCTCTAGTGTTACTAAGCAGCAGACAATATCAAATTGCTTCGCCAAATTTCGTACAGGAAACTTAAAAACCAAACAAAACAAAAATAAAAAAAAAACTGGCTCATCGATCACAGCAGAAATATACTGCAACCAACTGGACGAAATGATGCAAAAACTTAAAGAAAAACAGCCTAGATTGGTCAACAGATCGACTCCTATCTTATCGCATGATAATGCTAGACCAAGCACTGCACAAATGACAAAACTACAGGAATTGGAGTTGGAACTTCTTTATCATCCTCCATACTCGCCAGACCTAGCCCCCACTGTCTACCACTTCTTCCGCAATTTGAACAACTTTTTAATAGGAAAACAGTTTAATTCCGACAATGCTGTAAAACTGGCCTTCTGAACAACTTGCCGCTTAAATGGCAAAAGTGCATAGACAATATGGGTGCATACTTTGATGAATAAAATAATTTCTTATATTTGTAAGTTATCAACCAACATTACCTTTTTTTCTACAAATTTCATCATTGACGACCTAATAATTGTAATTCGTTTCTACTGGACCACAAACTCAGCTGCACTAAATTTGTAAAATTGTTGAACGAGAGGTAGGTGTGTTTTAAGATATTGCCGAAAGGTGATGTGAGCTATATTAGTAGATTTTCTTTGGGGCCCATATTATATGCCAGGCCAATATTAGGATCTTCTTCTCTACTGTAGTAAATGAACTTTATTTTCATTTCCCGAGTAATCTCTTTAATAGTTCGTTTCTACCCTTTAATTTTGTCACCTGGGTTAAAAATCAGAGTTGCATAGTTCAGTGACCAACCTCTTTTACTTAATTAAAGATCTATTCTTGTGCCTTTATCACGCGATATCAGAACGTAGCTCTGTAAGCGTAATCATCGTTTACTAGAACGCAAAAGGGAAATTATAGCGTTCTTTGACATCCTAATCCGTTAACGTTCGCATAAAATCGATCTGCCGTCACTCACCCTACTAACACTAGAGCTTTGGACACAAAAATGGATGGATTATAAATTTTAGAACTTTCTGAATAACACCAGAAACATCACAAAACGAGACATAATCACTGGCGGTTCGTGAAATTTCTGATGGTGCACCAGAAGTATAACTAAAGCAAATAAAAAACACTAGATTATTGTTTCAAAAAATTTAATGTATTTTATTTCGGCTTACTAGGTCATCTTCACGTCTACTGTGGAGTACCTCAAGGATCTGCACTAGGCCCAATCCTTTTTCTCATTTACATAAATGATCTTCCAGCAAACATAAATGCAAATTCGCCTTGTTCGATAGATCTGAATGCTTCGACATTGAGAAATACCATGAACATAGCCGCTGATGTACATCAATGGTTCCTGACCAATCAATTATCCCTGAATGTGAACAAAACACAGAAATTTCTAATAACTTCTAAGAAACACAACTTTGACAATGTCTCTAATGTTCAATTCTTGGGTGTATGTATTGTTCCGCACTTATAATCGACACGCTCACAACATAGAGCAACATGTCCAATAAGTTATACAAACCTATATTTCTCCTCAGAAATCTAAGACATTCTGTAATAATTTAAATTTTGCTTCTGACTTAATACTCTCTTTTTCATTCCCATATATCATATACACTTTTAGCCTGGGGCCACTCTGCCTCGGCTAATAGCATCTTCTCTTTGCAGCGGCGTGCTCTTAAAATCATTAAGGAGGTTAGCTATCGAGCTGACTGTAGACTCTCTTAGCAAGTACTTAAAATAGCGCCTGTGGCGCCCGTTACGCTGGTTTCGTAGGAGAGACGCAGGCGTCACGGTGTCACATAGGTCTACGATTAAGATCGTAGAACCCGCCACACGTGGTGACTAATAAAAGGTTCTGCTGAGATAATAGTGAATGTGTGCGGATTTAACTACAGCAGAATTGATGGTAAATCGTTGAAATAAGGGCGCGTTACTTCAGAGCAGGGATATACTCACAGACATAAAAAAGGACGCCAGGGTTCAGACGTATTTCACGAGGGGTTATTCTCGAAGACTTATTACATGTGGTTTGGTTTACCCTGGGAGTAGAGGTATTCGAAGGGGCCCACACAGTGGTTCTGGAGGAGTAATAATGCAATTCTGTCCTCTTGAATCCTTAACCAGCCGTTGATATCGTAGAACTGCTCTGAGTAATTTTTATAACAAACTAAATTAATAGGGGAAAATGTAGAATAAAATAGTATAAATTAATGGATCACTCGGTAGACAAATATAAGTTTCTTCCCGACGCAACCAAAATACATTGGGGTGAGAAACTATACACAAAATAATATTAAAATTAAAATTTATGGAATCTAAATTAACAAATGGCAAAATTACAATATGCGCAAGCACAGGAACTGAGCTGTGCGGCGCGTCAAAATATAATAAAAATTGTGAATTGAAAATTGTACTCACGCGTTCTGTATGAAAAATACGGAAAAAAGTTGGCTTCAGTTATCCACAATCCGACCCTACAATTTCCTGGTGGAATCGCCGATGTTGGTTGATTACTGGCCCAACTTCTGGAGTGGTCTTGGTTCTCCTGCTTCGCGTCTGGTTATTTGGCTGTTCCAAATTTACGCTAATTGAGAACTTTATTTATAGATATTTTTGATTGTGAAAAATATCTATAAATCTTGAAACTTCTTGGCGCGGTCCTGAACGGGGATTTTTTATCAGAAAAAACGTAGATCCCTTACGGTAATCAAGCGATAATTCTTGTTTACTAAATAGCTCGCAGCCTCGTCTTGGTAAACTTGAAACACTGTACACTAGTTTTTCAAAACAACTTGTGGGGCCTCTAAGGCACAGGCCATATGATTTTCACAAAAAACTCAAAAAAGACGTCTGTTCTCGTTAATAGTCAAGCGAGTAGTCTCTGTATCAGACAGAAATTTATAAGATTCTAGCGGTTCATACAATGAACGCTAGAATATATGAAAAATAAAAAATGATAAAAATTACCAAAAGCGGTAATTTCGAATAATTTGGCGAGTCAAGTGGTCGCAACAGCGTCCTTGGGAAATACTTAAAGTAGACAGTTGTAAATTAATGTAACCTAAAATAGCGCCCTTTTTGTCTTTTTTTCATTTTAATGATTGTAATTTTAATACCCTGATTGTGACGATACATGTACCGTATATCTTCTACTGATATTACGACTCAGTACTGCTAATAGTATTTGAGAAGTTGTTTTTATATGTCATGGCGGAATACACGATGGCGCCCCTCAGGCTTCGCGCTCCTGGCACTTGCCCCGATGCCAGAGCGTTGCTACGGCTCTGAAAACAATCGTGATAATCATGAGAATATCCACCATTGCGACACTAGGGACAAAAAGAATATTTACTTCCCCTATACTAGACTCCAAATATGCAGACTATGTAATAATTACTACGCAATAATTTTTTTGTAATAAGTTGCCAGATTTCTTCAAAGCTTTGCCTTCAGCAAACTTCAAACGTATTTATCCTTTTAAAATTTGATTTCTTACGTTGATCTTACTTTGAATTGACTCGCCAATGTAGATTTCGGCTACTGCTGTAGATTTCCATCCACCGTGCCGTTTAAAGTGGGAAACAGAATGCAACGAGTTTGACGGCGCGTTGACGCCGTTCGTACAGCGCTAACTGTCAGGAGAAAGTTAAACCCAAGCTGTCGTACGCAAGTGCACAGAATGGACAACGTCCTACGCCGTTCGACCGCCGTTGATACTGAATGTTCCTCAACTTCCAACTTTTGACGCCGTTGAACGTTGACGCAGAACACCTAACCTCAGTTTTTACTGAATAATAAAGTGTTTGTATGTATAAATAACTTGCATACAACATAAATAACATCACACACAAGTCTTCATCATCCATTATACTTTTAATAAAAGAAAGCGCATGTATAAACACAGATATAGGTTGTCAAGTGACACTTGACGGCGTTAAAAATTATTGGCATTGTGTGCAGGCGAAAATTATCAACGGCGTTAACGCAACGCTGTCGCAAATGAGGGCGTGCTGACGCCGTTGCGCGCTGTGCATTCTGTTCCAGGCTTAAGTGTGGTTATATCACCACTAGCATCAATTAATATTGTGGCAGAACTGCGGCGAAAGCAGTGTCCGGTGTATAAATTGGGATTTGGGAGATTTAAGTAAGTAGCAATTTGTTTTCCCATGTTTCCAAATTTATTGATTGCTACGTTTTGCACAGTGCATTTTTCGTTTACGTAATTGATAAAAGAATTTCGGGTTATACAATTTTCTGGACGAAGATTCATGTATTTCTTACATATATCATAATACTTTCCCGTAACTGTGAATTTTCGTGTCATTTTTGTTTATGTATCTTTAATTCTAACTAAAAGGGTTGATTTAAAGTCATTTACATCTCTAAACTACAACTTGTGCAGCTCATGTCTTCTACAAACTCCCGTAATACCAAAGATACATACCAGCTTGGACAATAAATATTTAGCATTTGGGGCTTTTTCGATCAATTGCTTTATTTCATTTGCAGAAACCTGTTAGCCTTCTGGAAGGGTTGATACCCTTCAGATATTCTTTTCAAAAAGGCTTGTAATTTAGGAAATTTTGTGATGTCCAATTATGTTTAATAGATAATGTAGATTTCAAAATTGAATAATGTGTCCATAAGCTTGATGGTTTTAATTTTTCAGATAACTCATCAAAATAAACAATTAAAACATTTTCTGAACAGCTGCTAACATTATTTTTATCTCTCCAATCCATAAATTATTTGCCGTTCTGGTGGCTCGTTCTATAATTTCAGGTGGAGTTAAATTTTCACTTTCATTCTCACTATCGCACATTTTTACTGATTTTATTTTCAAAAAGCACAAATGTTGCTAAAATTATAGTCAAATAATAATTAACTGTCAAAATTGGTATAACACTTCACTCAATAAATCTCCGATCTGACATATATATGGCAACACTTTCGACAGACCCATATGATTTCTGGATAGTACCAACCTTCAAACGATACGTGTGAAAATTTCATGACATTCTGACAATTAGTTTAGAGGTTACAGTGGTTTTAGTGACTCCAGTTTTGTAATTTTCAAAAGAATGGATAAAAAGAATTTCGTGTGTTGATTAAACATTGTTTTTTGATGGGAAAAAATACTGTTGAAGCCAAACAGTAGCTTGATAAGCGTTATAGAGACTCTGCACCAGGCAAATCAACTATTACTGATTGGTATGCTGAATTTAAACGCGGTTGTACAAACACCAATGATGCTGAACGCTCTGGTCGCCCAAAATGGGCAGTTGTTCCGGAAATCATAAAAAAAAGTCCACAAAATAGTTTTGAAAGACCGTAAAGTGAAGTTGCGTGAGATAGCTGACACCTTAAAGATATCAGAAGGTAGTGTGTTTACAATTTTACACGAAAATTTGAGCATGCGTAAATTGCTTTCGAAGTGGGTGCCGCTTACACCGGACCAAAAACATCAACGCGTTGACGATTCAGAGCGCTGTTTGGAGCTGTTCAAGCGAGATAAAAAGGATTTCTTGTGTCGGTATGTGACAGTGGATGAAACATGGATCCACTACTATACACCTGAATCAAAAAGATCGTCAGCTGAGTGGACAGCAGTCAGTGAAAGTCGTCCAAAGTGACCAAAAACTCAAAAATCAGCTGGCAAGGTTATGGCATCCGTATTTTGGGACGCGCATGGTATTTTGTTTATCGACTATCTTGAGAAAGGTAAAACTATCAATAGCGAATACTACATGGCATTATTGGATCGACTGAGTGTAGTAATCAAGAAAAAACGGCTTCACATGCAAAAGAAAACAGTGCTCTTTCACTAAGACAACGCCCCGTGTCACAAGTCGACGAAAACGGTGGTTAAATTGAATGAATTACGCTTCGAATTACTTCCTCACCCACCGTACTCTCCAGATCTGGCCTCCAGCTACTACTGGCTTTTTGTAGACCTCAAAAAAATGCTCCAGGAAAAGAAATTTGACTCAAATGAAGAAGTGATTGCCGAAACCGAGGCCTATTTTGAGGGCAAAGACAAATCATTCTACAAAGAAGGCATCGAAAAGTTAGAGGAGCGTTGAAATGAATGTATCACTCTTGAAGCGGAGTTTGAAGGAGAGTTTGTTGATGAATCAAGTCGAATTTCTAAAAAAAAGAAAAATTTTTTTCTTAGTAAACCGGAGACTTATTGAGCGACGTGGTATTTGGCATTTGTTCGATGCTAATAGCAACCTTGATATTGACCGAATATTGCTGTGATCCTGCAGTTTTATTGGTTATAAACTTGTATCTTAATGGACCTCTTTAAAGTACAGGTAGTAAATATATAATAAATCAATTAAAGCATGGGAGTAGGAAAAATATATTCAATCACCGAAAATCTTTTATGGAAATTTTGATTAAAATACGGATACGGTATATTTTGGTAGTAATGAACCATAAAACTAAAAAAATGTAATAAACTAGAACCAAAAGCACGTAGAATCACGAAATCGAGTCAACCGCATTTCCATAACCAACCGAAACGTAAACCCGACGTAAATATGCAGTTTGCGTTATTGTGGAAGTTTATTATAGTAATTTTAAATAAATTTTTGATGTTATTTCCATTTGTATAGTAAGGTTGTGTGACTTGTTTGGATGCATTGGGAATAAGTAGAAAAGTGCAGTGGATTTAACGGAGAGCACTGCTTGTATGTTACATTAAAAATGTATCGAATAAAATCGTTAATATTTAGTGAGTTGCGGTTTGTGTGCTTCTTTTTCTAGCTGAAATATTGTCAAATTACTCCATTCAAACCTCGAATAAATAATCAAAAATCAATAACACTGCACGAAAAATTATTGCTTTTAATTGAATTTTTGATACAATTTTCCAAATACTGAAATAGCGCTTTTATAATTTCACAAAAAAAAAAAAAAACCTTGAGTTATCAAAGCAGGGTGATTATTTCTGGGTACAAATATGGGTTTTGTAGGTAGGAATGAAACGATATTATCGATACTATTAGGGTATCGATATTTTTCTTTCTTTACTTTTTTTTACTGGTATCGATAATATTTTTGTAGTGTGAATCAGCGATCCTAGTGGTAAATTATAGTATTTGATTTTAAATAATGTTGTAATAGTTTTGGCTTTAATTGAAAACTCTAAGCCTAAAATCATCTACTACAGATAGCAGTACCAAATGAAACAGTCACGCGCGAATTTAAATGTTTAAACGCCAAATTCGGATCGGTAAATTATTGTTTTGGTAATTTATTGGAGCTCACAACCCTAGATAATACATTTGGATTTATGTAGTAGTAATCAATACACACCCAAAAAGACTTGTTTGTTCTTTTTAAATTAAGCTCAAGCCTGTCTAAACATATTTGTTTTTTCTGTTTTTCTTGTTAATAAAGAATTTTTATATATTTTTTTTCTAATTCATTAATCGATACCAGGAAGTATCGATACTTTTCTCCAATACTGATATTACGAAAGGATACCGATACCAATACAAGGTATCGACACCTTCGATGTGCTTAACTTTGGTCCATTTTCTTTTTTTCGTTTGTGTTACTTCAATCCGCCTTGCTTTTTTTGCTTTTCACTTCGATCCGTCCAGCTTTTTTGCTCTTCACTTCGATCCATGCTCATTTTTTTGCTCTTCACTTCGATTCGTTATCTGTTTTTGTTAACTAGATAATTTGTTAACTAGATAATCATATTACATATTCGTCAATTTATTAAAATCAAATACACAATTTTATATTGGAGACGTTTCGTGTGCAGAGCCGCAGTAAGGGGGGGGGGCTAGCGCACTAAGGAAAAGGGCGCTGATGAGCTTGATTAAGGGTGCGAAAGTGAGGACTTTTTTTTTGCTCTTAACTTGAAATTTGGAGGTGAGGACCTTTTTTTTGCTCTCCACTGGGAATTCACTAACATTTATTTCCCAAGGGGCGCCAAAACACAGTTTTGCCCCTAGCGCAAGTTTTCCTTACTGCGGCTCTGTTCGTGTGCAAAGTCACACATCTTCAGTCTAGTAAAAATTGGTAACGTAATAACCCATTAAGTGCCTTTTGCTTACTTCTTTAATTTTCTCTTTTTTAATTTTAAAGAAAATTGCGTTGTCTTACAATGTATCAACTATTATCTTACAGTGGATCTTTGTTTATGCTTTCATTGCTAATATAAATTTTAATCCTGTGTTCTTTTATTGCCACTATATTAGACATCGTTTAAAAATATATTTGATAAAAATAAAAATTCCAAGCATAGTTTCCTTAAAATGCAGGATTCATTGTCCACAAAAATCTTAAACTCTTGGAATTCTTAACAATACAAGTTGAGACGAAATCGTAAATATTCCGAGCTCAACGACATTCCTTAACCTGGAGTTTATTTCTTTGCATCTTCACGTATCATAAAATTATTCCAGACAAGCAACTCCATGCTTTATTATGTTTATTGTTCTCAGATAAACTCAAAACAATATAGTAAATCACAATCAAGTCAATCACTTTGAAATAAGATACTGATTCTGTACAAATGATTTTATCGTCCTCACCTATATAATCCAAGAAATTGGTGTTCCAAACAGTAGTTTTAGAGAAAGTTTTTCTGGAGTTTAGGAAATTGGTGGGATTAATAGATCTTATTTATTTATATACGAAACTTGCTTACAGATGAAAATTCCAATAGCAATTAAAAAATATAACATAAACAAAATACATAGTAAAAAATACATAATAAAAAAATACATAGTAAAAAATACATAGTAATAAAAATACATAATAATTTAGGCAAAAATAAGGGATTTTATTTGGTTAATAAATGCGTTAAAAGACATGTTGAACAGATCTAGGGTATTGTTGTTATTTAATGAATTATATGTTCTAGACCAGGGATGAGCAACCCGCGGCCCGGAGTACTTTTTCGTGCGGCCCGTCAAAGCTTTTGTCTGTCAAATTTCAAAAAAGGCCATTAAATTACAGAAGATACATATATATTTTAAAGCATAAATAAGAGCAATATAGAGCAATTGGTTGCAAAGAAGCAATCCCAAACTTCTCATTAAAATTTGTTTATGATTTTTTCCCCATAATAATTATCTTTGACTGTTTTTTTATACCTAGCATTTCTATTATGTTTTATTTGTGTATTTTTTTTAAAATAATTTTGTTATTTTGTTAATAAATAGATAATTTGTGTTTATCATCTTGTGTTCATATTTTAATAAATTTCGTATGCGGCCCGCAGGAAATTTTTAAATTTCTAGTTGGCCCGTAGTAAAAAAAGGTTGCTCATCCCTGTTCTAGACAGTCTATCAACGCAAGTATTAAACCCATAATTAGTCGCATGACTTCTACAATAAAATATTGACTAGGAACGAGTCTCTCTCGCAGGTACATGGATATTAAACTTATATAAAACATCTGGTACAAATATGACACTGTTCATAACTTTTTATAGAAAACACAGGTCGGCTAAAGACCGTCTAGAAGTAAGTGAGTGAATGTTGTAGTCTATACCAAGTTTTAACAGTGCGTCATTACAAAATTATTTTGTACATACTCGACACGTTCAATTTAGCACTTTTGCAAAGGATTCCAGATAGTTGACGCATATTCCAAATGACTCCTAACTAATGAGAAGTACAAAATTTGTATAGAGTTAATATCAGTAAACGCATTAGTCTTGCGTTTAACAAAATCAAGCATTTTCAGCGATTTTTTGGTTATAATATTAATATGTTTCGCAAAAGAGAGATCACTGCTAAATAAAATACCTAGATCAGTCATTTCCTTAACTTGCACAATGTTCACTCCACTTAAGCGATACTGCACTACCCCAGGATTTTTTTCCGTGAGAAATCCATGCTTTTACACTTCGGAAAGTTTGTGGCGCACCATTCAACCAGTGTGTTAAGGTCTTCTTGAAATTGTGTTATGTCGGTTGCTGACGTTATTTTACAGAAAAGTTTGAGGTCGTTTGCAAAGAGAAGATTAAAACAAAACTTAAGGTTTCTTCCGATGTCATTCACGAACAACAAGAATAATTTTGGTCCGATATGCGATCCTTGCGGAACACCAGAGGTAACCTCGATAACATTCGAGATGAAGCCATCCATGAAGACAAACTGGACACGATCCGATAAATACGATTCAAGCCATGTTAATAGCTTTCCAGAAATCCCATTTGACTACGGTGACCATACTTCCTTTATTTAAGAGGACAGTCTTTTATTTCACTGCTCCGTCCTCTAACTTTATTTATTTTCTAAAATAGGCATTTTGTCCTTTATTTTGTAAAGTCGTCGCAAAGTTAATTTTTTTTTTTAATAACAAGCCCTGCCATCAATGGTTGGTTGATGTTTTTGAACATTTTACAACAATAGCAATTGCTTTTAAAAACATTTATAAATTCGTAGAATTTTCTTTCTGTCTCCCTGGATCTAATGCCCCCGTCGAACGAATATTTTCATTGGTGAATAATATGTGGACGAATGAAAAAAACCCAGTTAAAAGTAAGCACATTAGAAGCGTGTATATCCGTCAAATACAATTTTCAAATGAACTGTATGGAATTTTATGACTTTTTAAAGCGTGAACCGGCGGTATTTAAAAAATAATAATTCTACTGAAAAGTATCAAAATTAATGTTATTTAAATTTTTACAATGTGTGTGTATGTGTGTAATAATTAAAATTGTTTAAAATTTTAATGTATGCGTTGTTGTATGCCACTATTTTTGTAAAAAATGTTATAAACTTATGAATTTTATAAGGTATTTTTTTTTTCTTCGATATGTCCTTTATTTTCTTAAAATAAATATGGTCACCGTACATATGACTTCAGTTTTTCTAAGAGGATATCGATATCAACCCGGTCGAAGGCCTTCTGGAAGTCTGTGTAAACCGCGTGAACTTCGCAAACCGCAAGTCCCTCTTCAAACGCAGATATTATATAATCCTTGTAATTTATTAAGTTGGTCGTTGCCGACCTACCTTTGAAGAATCCATGCTGTTCTGGTACAGTTATACTGCTAGCTTGTTAACAAGTTAAGCTTGGCCAACGGAGTGGCCGACCGCATTAAGTCGTGCGGTTTTAGACTGCTAGAAACAGTCTGTCTAGGCGATCGGTGGTTCGAGCCTCCTTCGTTGGTGATATTATTCGGGCGAGAATATTATCACCAACTCGTTGCAGAAATAGGCCGAGGTAAAATAAAATAAATTTAAAAAAAAGTTAAGCTTATAGTATCAGTCACGATCGATTCTAGAACCTTAGCAATAATCGATAATTTAGAGATGGGTCTATAATTCTCAACCGAAGATTTGGAACCCGATTTATGGATCGGAATTATAAGAGCTTGTTTTCATAATGTCGGGAATATTCCACTGTCCAAGGACCACGAGTAAAGAATTTCTAGCGAATTTCTAGTCTTAAGGTGCTTTTTCCGAAATCACATTTTGCGACTACATTTTTTACCGGAACCACGAAAAACGTGCAAACATTTTTTTTTTAGAAATATCACTGCTCCATTGCAAAATTCGAAAAAAATATATCTATACCAGCGATTCCGAAACTGGGCTAGGCTACTGGGGCGTCGCAAAAACATTCCAATATTCCTCCAACTGCGTTAGTTAGACCAATGTTTTGACTTTAATGGGCGCCGGGAACAAAATGTTTGGGAACCACTGATCTATACTGAATTAAAGAGGGATAAATCCTCTATAATTTAGCTTTTATAAGTTCTTTTTATGGGATGAACGGTTTCGTCGCTGGAGTGCCGCAAATTGGGTCATTTTTTCGAATTCATGAAAAAGTACTTTTCATCGCCAAATTAACGCAAAAATATTATTATAACTTCAATGCTGCTAATTTCCCAAAATATCCGATTATATTTATATATATTTTTTGATAAGTTGAATTGAAAAAAAATCAGTAGTCGCCACCACAGGACCGACCGCCATCATAAAGTACTGGTTCAATTTATGCTACTTTATCAAAAAATGTCTCAAATAAAAGTTGTTAGTTTTTGCTTTTATAGCAACTTTTGTTAAATAATTTTTTTCGAAATATTTCTCTGTTGTGACATATTCGCAGAAATCTATTCGCAAATAAAAATTATATAAATCATCCCACAAAAAAATAAATTATGAATGCTAAATTATAAAGAATTTATTTGTTTTTAATTTTTTTATTAATTTTTAATTCAGTATAGGTACATATTTTATTAATTTTGCAATGGAACAGTGATAATTTGTTGTATTATTTATCCACTATTGGTAGCATAATAGCTTTAACCAACTTTTTTTTGTGTTAAAATATATGTTTTGTATTACAGAGCGCGAGTGAAAAGTGGATTACGCATCCTTTCCGCAACTCCGAGTACAGAGCGCTGGAACATTACGGTGGAAATCAACCCTAAACACACAGGCGCTTCTGTTACAGCATTGCGTAGAGAGCCTCAAGAACCTGACCAGGAACCTTCTGCTGCACTTGGAGAGTGAGTACCATTTATTATCTTAAAACTTACTAACGAATAGCATACCCTGTACAATTGAGCAAGGTATCAGAAATGTACACCCACCAAGAATTGGGATCGGGATGATTGAATTAACAAATAAGGCCCGATTGCTGAATGCTGACTTAACTATAACGAAATGGTTAATTACGGTCACCCTTAGTCAACTGTTGCAGAAATGTCAAACAATGCAAAGTTAACTACGCATATTAAACTTCGCATTTGACGTGAGTTTAACCAAAGCTCATTTTGTTTTATAAGCCTCCGTCAGGATTTGACGTCAAGTCAAACAGCTGAATTTAGCTAACTACACATTACTTAAAAAATTGAATAATAGTAAATATTCCCTAAAAAGTAATATATATATATATATTACAGTCTGTTCCAAACGGTTAAGCGGAACTAGATTTTGCAATCTAGTTATTTTCATCGTTTAAATCGTGCCTTTCGGCCGTTTTGTTTAAGCTTTGTAAATCATACTTACAATAAACATTTTTTGGTTAAGGTTAATATCATTATAAAATGTCATTTTCTTTATATTTTGATTTTTTGTGTCATTCTTAATATAAATTTCCCATTTATTTATTTTTTTGTCATTAAAATATCTAAAAAAAATATTTAATTTTGACATATGTCATTCGTTTCCATAGTTTCATTGTTGGAATTTTAAATTTTGACATCCCAACGTGAAAAATGAAATTACCCAATACAAGGTCCCTTCTCGTGACAACCTAAAAGAACTAAATCCCCATTTAACGCTACGTACAACCCCCAGAGATTATTAGTTTCTTATACAAAACTAACAATCTGAAATAAAATTAGTGACAATCTATACATCAAATTTTACACAGCATTTTTATCTATCTAATAGGATATTTTTGATTGTAGAAAAAATTATTGTAAAAATGTTATTGCTCAATAACTTAATAATAGGTATCACACAACAATGTTCTGTAATTTTTTAAATATATTTGTGGGTTTCAATTAATTTTTATATTTATATAGTTTTGTGTAGAAATGTGCAAATAATACGTTAACATTTTTTTCGATATGATTGTTTATAGTTAAGAGCCTTCGTCGAAAAATATTCTACTTGATGATAATGAAATGCCACTTGGTACAAGTATTCTTTACATAAAATGAATCATTTTTATCTGCCGCACCTATATTGAGAACCGCGGCAGATTCGAGGTGGCGGCAAAAGTAGATTACCAAGTACAATAACTATAAGTAATTTTCACAATAGAACAAATTATCTCCAAACATATTTGTAGAATGGAGCTTTAGCTACAATTTGCCGCATGTTGCACAAATATGCGTGGAATGGTTTACAAGATGGCATCTATAACGCAAGTTGTTTATTTACAATTACATGACAGTTCTTTTGACAATTAAAAATATCCTATTAGATAGATAAAAATTCTCTGAAAATTTTGATGTATAGATTGTTACTAATTTCATTTCAGGTTGTTAGTCTTGTATAGGAAACTGTACGGTTGTGCGCACCCTTAACCGCTTAACCGTTTGGAACAGACTGTACATATAGTAAGTAATATTATCTTGATCTTTAAACATACACTAAAATGTGTGAAAATTTAAAATCAATTTTTTAATTTCGCTTTAATATTCATTTTTAATCCCCATATATCCGAGTTTTTTTGACAAATACAATTTACAGAGTAAAATGTGCGATAACAAAGAGATAAAATGAAAATATCTCATTAAATATTAAATAATTCTTCAAATAACTTCTAATGCAAACAATAAAATCGAAAAACGAATGTCCTCAGTGAAAAGGTTAATTGAGTTTTTAGGTAACGTGTCAGATGTCGACAGCGACGCCCTAAAAACCTAACCTAACCTATAATTCTGTGTCTACCGACAGAAATGAGATTCGCAATTCAGCATTTATACGTTAAATTGACAGTATTACTTTTCTCTTAAAATATTCTCTCACATTTTGACAGTTTTAGATCATTTAATTTATTTTTAACTTGTTTTACAAAGTGAATGTCATATAAAAGTTATTATCGGAGAAACTGTCATAACAAATGTCAAATGCATTAAACTTGATAATATTTTTTTGGTAGTAAACATTTAAACGATAAATTTTAGTTTTGACATTTTTATTAGTTTGAAATTATAGTTTATATAAATTGTTTAAATTATTTTTATAGGGTCATATACGAGGGCTGCTTATATTTCGTGATTTGAGATCAAAAACAAGTATTTATCAACAAAAGTGGCTTTATTGTTTTTCAAAATATTCTTCATAAAGATCAATTTTTGGAACCAGACGTTTGAACCAATTTTTGATGCACATTTTCCACTTCGATTGAGGCTTTTTCCACGGCGATTGTCAAATTATGTCGGACCCAACGCTAAAAAATCTCTTTGACGGCCAAATGTTCATGCAATAGTGAATGTATGCTGGTCCCACTAATTCCCAAGGATACCTCAATCTCATGATAAGTTACATGACGTTTTTGCAGTAACAGTTCACGCACAGCATCAATGTTTTCCGGAACAACAACCGATTTTGGACGACCTTCACGAAATTCGTCCTTAAGTGAACTACGGCCACAATTAAAGTAGGCAAACCATCGATATACAGTAGTCCTTGATCAGGCTGACCAGATTTTTTTTACAGAAATAGAATATAACAAAAAAAAAGTTCCTCACTCTAGAAATACATTTTTTTTTTTTATTAAAAAAAAAAAATACTCTAAAAGAGAGTACGTCTGGTCAGCCTATTCCTCAGATTATTTTTTTCAATTTACTGTTAACAACACAAATAACGCTCGTACATCAAAACGTTTTGAGTACATGTGCCGTCAAAAATGTTAAACTTTACGGCAGATGAGTCAGTTGCCAGATGGCAGCACTTGTTTAACGCAATCCCGAAATATAAGAGGCAACCCTCGTAATTAAAATTCAGTCGCTATAGGGTTAAGACACAAATTTATAAATATTTTGTTGTTTTGGTTTTCTCAACATGCCACATTCAAGTTGCTGTAAGCCGCTATGTTGTGAAGACAAACTTTTATTTTCCTCTCGTCTTCTGCTTGGTCCGTCTTTTCTCTTCTTTGATTAAATTTAAAAGTTCTTGTTCGTGGCTAATTACATTTTTTGGTCGAATAATAAATTTTATTTAAAAATTACTTTGAGACTTAAATTAAAACGGTTCGTAAAATATTCTTCGTTAAAAGTTAATTAATTTTGACGCTTGGTAAAAACACTGCTCAGTTATATTTTGAATATCAAAATTTTTATGTCATAAAGAACGATGTTACAGAAAATTGTGATTTTTCAGTTCATTTGCCCGGAAAATTTTATTATAAAATACATAAAGAAAGATCGCATTTTCTTTGAATATATTATTCGAATAATAAAATATTTACAAAGAGAATAAAATCTACATTTCTGCTGTATTACATTTTTAATTTCGTTTCAAAATGCAGAGCAAATTGAAGAAAATATAAATAAATCCGCATAATTTATTATGAGCACTTATAAAAATAATTAATATGGTATATTGAATTATTGAAAATTTCTGGTGAGATTTCGTATATTTTCTATATTAATAAAAAATTGATGTGAAGTGTTAATTTTCATACATTTCAAGGTTTCGCAGGTATATAATAAGTGAAGGCGGCATGCTGAGTGTGTAGCACAAATTTTGCTTTGTAGTAATCACAGCAAAATGAACGATATTTTTAAAATAATTTATCGTCTCTTAATCTAAGAGCTTTAAAAACAAATTTTATCTTAAAATATTTTTTGTTAATTTTAATTCGAATACCTAATACCATTATTTAGGTTTCTAAATATGTGCAGTATTTTTTTAAATAGCAAGGTTCATTAAGATTTTGAAATTTGTGCCTATGGCTTCTATTGGTCGTTTTAAGTCATATACTCCGCCCCGGTTTTGTATACATGACACACAGAATGAAAATATAATTCCAACTGTTTCACGAAAAAAATCGCTACGGACAACAAAATTACTCTAGCGAGTTTAAACTCGTACTGAAGGCGTATCACATGTTCATCTGCCGCTCCTCCAAATCCTGCGTCCGAAATGTTGCCAGATCAAACGCTATGTTGGCAGTCCGGTTACTTAATTTACACACCTCGTATTATAATGAACACATTAAGATCTTTATAAAGCAAACACTGAATCACCATAAATACCGAAACCACGCAAATTAAACCCAATTAAAATAACTTGTCTAAATGTTAATAGAAAGCACTGACTACCATCCATTGGGGTGAGTAGTGTAAACACCTCAATTATCGGTAAATGGATACAGGGTCAGACCCCACCTTGGGGGAGAGAGAGTGCACCCCGTCGCTCACCGCGCTCGCCGGTGCACAGGCCCGGTAATGTTCATTGTATTGCGGCCGGGGCTCCACTGTGCGCACTCAGCCTTCATCAGCACATGTCATCATAGGTAATGGAACATATTATATAGGGAGTGTTACCTTTACCAACCTCCAGGGGATACACTAGATGCTTATATTAACGAAAGGGTGGAAGGATTAAAAATAAATATAGAGCTGATAAGGTAAATGTGTTGAAATATAAAGGTACTTGATGAAAATGTATGTTGAAAAATTTAGTAATCCTTCAAAGTGATCGTGACTTCTAACTAAATTAAACAAAACTATACACGCAACTGCAGCAATTCTTTTTCGTTTCACGATTTCCGAAATTTGTTGAAATTTGTGCTGTTTTTTTAGGTTATGTAAAGTGAAATAGCTAAGCGGGTCTATTCTGTATTTTACAAAGTTAAAAATTAACATCAAGGTCGAAGTTAAAAAATTTTAAGCACGCTTTTCAATATTTTGTTATTCTGTAACTCGATGGCGTTAAAATTTTAATCTTGATGTGGTTAATTTAGTAGAATATATTTGGAATTTTAACTCTAGCCAAATATATGGTGCTAATATTTTAACCAGCTGTAATTCTAACCTCTAAACATCAAATAACCAGAAAAATCCATTTTTAGAATTAATCATGGCAAGTCTGTTTATTTTAAACCAATTATTTATTACTAGAATAAATTTAACAAAAAGAGGTTAATAAGTGGAAAATTAATATAGATGAATAAAAAATATATACAAATGCTTATCAGATCATTTCGAATTAAACAAAAGCAACTGCGTGATATGAGTGATCCTTTTAATTTACCTTCAGAAACATTTTCATTTGTCAAAAATTTCTACGCAATATTTCGTTTTATAAATGTTTTTTTTTTTTTTTTGATTATCCAAGAAAAACCAAGAGATTTTCCGATATAAATATATATAGTAAATATATAAAACTTGAAAAAAATTGTGATAGGTACACTTATAAATTTTGATTTCTCTGTTTGTTTAAAAATAAAAATAAGGTAAATATAACCTGAAAATAAAAGTATCTTAATATAGAAGAATGAAAAAATATTTGCATGTTATGGAAATATTATATTATTTACTTTCTGCATCCGTAATTATTGATTTATAAATATTGTACATATCCGGAATATAGATTTATTATATTTAAACGTTGTTCATTCACGATTCAACCATAAAGTCCATTCTACATTATACTTTTTTCAATACTATTAACTCTGACGTCATTTCAACTTTTGATACTACAGAATATAGTGGGAGAAAAAAATAAGAGACAGTGATAAATTTTATATCTTCCATCTCTTTTTACTTTTCATTGCCAACTTAAAAATTTTTAGGTTCAGATGGCAGACAACAATTTGGTTATAGTAAACCAATTTATACATATTGTTTAATTGTGCCAAGTTTATATTTAATTATATGATTTAAATAAACTTCTTATCAACTTAATAAACTACTAAAAGTTAAGTTGTAAACAAAAACAAAAAAGTTGGTGTTGGTACGACTGAAAAGTACAGAACTGTCATCCAAAACTACCCCCGGTCAAATTTTTGATTGACAGATCAGACAATCAACAGTGAACAACTCATAGCGTATAATATGCTAATTTTAAAGCTATGAATGTAACTTAATACTTTTAGAACATTCAGACAAATGTAAAGAATCCTCCAATTTAAGTTAGTTTTTTCTCGGTTTTAATTTTCAAGTATTCGAGGAAACTAAAAAGATAAATGATCCAGTAAAAAATGCAGTGCTTGTTTAACATCCAATTAAATTAAGATTCTTAAATAAAAACATCGTTAGTGAATGTTTGTTTGAGAGTAGCAGGAAATCATTAGTTCAAAGTTGTTGCGTAGTTAAACGTTTCCCTGTTACAGATTTCACACATTCCTTCTCCATTTCCGTCATACCTCACAACTCTGACATGCTTCAATCAATTATTGAGATAACTAACTAAGCTGGACAAGTTGCAAAACTATAGATACACTCCCTGATTGACCCGAGTGCAAGTGATTAGGTATGCACTAACTCAAACAAAATACTATCTAAACTACGAGTGTTTCAAACACAAGTCGGGAAATTGTGTCATTGAACACTATGTCCAATGTTTTGGACAATTTAAAAGAATGAAACTGCGGATGACATTCGACAATCACATCAATTCTGTAAAAAGTTTCTATAATAGTTACCGTGTAGTAACGTTACTACAAGATAACTTTTATAGTGACTTTAATAGTAACTTTAACATTTTTCGTATTCTGTAATATCCAACTGTAGTGACGTCGCTATGAAAGTTATATCTTAGTGACTTTTTTATTTATTTATTTTACATCGGCCTATTTCTGCAACGGGGCTAATCGCCGATGCCAGGGGGCGAACCTACACCTGGATGAGGGGTAAATGATTGTGAAAATGAGAGTAATGAAAACATATTATTCTTGCCCGAATAATATCACCAACGAAGGAGGTTCGAACCACCGTCCGCCCAGTACCAGTCTAAAACCGCACGACTTAATGCGCTCGCGGCCACTCCGTTGGCGACAGTTGAGGTTAAAAATTTCAAAATATTGTATTGTTTACATTATTTTGTTGTTATATAATATATATTATGGTAAATACATTTATAAAATATTTAAAAAAAAAACAAAATGAGTGAAGAAATTAAAAAAAAAACGGAATGCAAAGACAAATTCTCGACAATAAAACCAGTGGCGCAGGCGGGTGTGATTTGGGGGTTAGAACCTCCCATGAAACTGGATTTTTTATTACTTCGATGCATTTTCCTTGTTTTGTCATTACTTCCATACAGGGCCGGCGCTAGGATTTGCGAGGCCATGTGTGAGAAGAGCCGCGGGGCATGCTGTTCAGATCCAAGTGAGGAGCAAAAAAAAAAGGTCCTCATCTCCATGCGCGGGGCCTATTGTTTAACCGCGGGGCCTGCTGTTCAGATCCAAGTGAGGAGCAAAAAAAGAAAAAAAGTCCTCATCTCCATGCGCGGGGCCTGCTGTTGACCGCGGGGCCATGTGCAGCTGCACATGCTGCACATGGCTAAAAAAAAATGTCATGCAAATTTGTGTCTTTTAATAGGATACTTTTCGCAAACCGCGGGGCCCTTCAAAGCGCGGGGCCGGATTCTGGGAACGCGCTGAACCCGCTTCCGCCGGCCCTGCTTCCATACATCTCATTTTATAATCCTCCCCCCTCATGAAACTATTTTTGCATCACTGAATAGAACTTTTGTTAATTTTTTTAAAAACAAAAACAATTTTTTTAATAATTTAAAAAAAAGACTCATATTAAAAATGAGGAATTGGAAAAGACTTTTTGATCTTTAATATATTGCATCTCTTGCAATATAAACATTTACCTACACTCATACATACATATTTTATATATATTTAATTTATATAATTTTCTTTACTAATCTTCTTCATTTCCTATTATATCTAAAAATTACACTTAAAATCAAATGTCCGCCATTTTTATCTTCATAAGAACTAAGTTATTACTTATAAACACCAGCATTTGGTAGTTACTATGATAGGATCTTTTATAGTCACATATTACTAAATATTGTAGTAACTTTTGTCTTACGGAATACGAAATACCCCAAAGTTACTATGATAGTAACTGACCTTGCTCATAGTAACAAATTTAGTTACTATGATCATAGTAACTGAGTTACAGAATTGGTCTGAATATAAAATGGGAAATTCATGAACTAAGTACCACCAAAATATGGTCATAGATATCTGGATTTGAATGGATTTCTGCCGCCAACGAAGCAACTAAATCTTCCCGAAATGTCCCACTAACAATATCGACATCAAAAACCAAATTATTCTACAGATGTGGAATAAGAAAGTCAGAAAAAAAATATCTTGGTTAGTTGGAAGTACCATTTTCTTGTTCTGTACAGCTGTATTCAAGGTCAAAGTATATAAATAAATAAATAAATAACAATTTATTGACAAAATTCGACGTAATGTGTTATACATACATACAGGGTGGTGAAATGACCTGTCGATCTTAGCGATTTAACATGTAAAATAATAAATATATTATTTCCTGCTTCTCTAATTGTTTTACAGAAAAAATGCAAGAGATAAAATTTATTTAGAATTTAAAACGCTACATGTTAAGTAAATAAAATATTTTCCAACTCTTTCCGTGCAGTGCATAATAAGAAATACGTAAAATATTCAACGATTCGCAGGTTCTAAATTCTGAACAAAGGAAATCATGTATATAAATAAAGAACAGGGGTGGTCCTAAAATAGAGCCTTGCGGCACACCAATATTAACGTAATCTGATATTGTGTCTTTAATTTTTATGTATTGCACACGATTAACTAAATATGACATTATGAGTCCTATTTAAAAAGTAAATAGTCCTAATGATAGCCAATATTCAATAAGATAACAAATAAGAAAAATGCGTAATAATGATTTCGGATAAAAATGATAAGAACTAAATACAGTTGTATTATGTTCATAATAGTACATGTAACATGACGGGTGCGCGCTGAATAAATCAATTGCCTATAGATACTCGTAACGTCTATATATTTACATCTATGACTTGGAAACAAAACGTCTGTCATCTCAAATCAAGCTGAATGCCACGGCCTTATTAATCACATTAATTAATTCTCTATAGTATATCTCAGAAAGAGCGATAGTAATAAATCTTTTTGTCAGGCAGTTACCAGTGGCGTGCAAATTTTAAACACGTTTAAATTGGTTTTGTGTATTTCTATATTACTATTTATCATTTTATTAAACGCACGCCTGTGACCATATTTGTCATATCATTAAACGCATGCTTGTGACCATATTTTTCTTCAAAATTTTATGATCTATTGTGTTTAACCCTAGTTCGTATTACCATATAAGATTTTCGGCACACTCGGTTGTTTCTTAACAATATTTCGTTTCGAACTATTCATATTTTGTGTGCCGCTTCTGTGTGAAAACACAATAACTTTTTTCAAATAATCATTTTTATTACTATCGCTCTTTCTGAGATAGACTATAGAAAATATTCACCATAGTGAAAAAAATATTTGCAATGGTTAAAATTTGGAAGTATATACTTTCCCATAATTTATACATACATATAAAATTTCTATTTTAAAATTTTAAAACAAAGTAAAAGAACTTTTGTAACAAAGGTTTTATCTTGTATAAAATTTTAAAACTGTTTTAAAAAGATAATTTTTTTATTGTTTGTACGCAGTTTATATATAAAACAATTTTTTACGGTTAAACACAGATTGTTAAAAATGATGAAAATATTAGACAAAATTATATCTATGTTTTATTATAGCTTCAAAGTAATATGCTATTAAATGCCGTATTTGGTAATAACAGGAATTTTATACTTCTAAAGATTGTGTCTTGAACAAAAAATGATCCTAATCAATTTAAATATCTTTTGATAAATTAAACTGTACAATCATTTTTGGAAACAACTAATAATGTGGGCCACGACATTGAAAAGAACAAAAGACCTGCGAAATTAAGGCATTTAAATTAAAGATGTTATTTAGAACACAGCTGATATTTCAAATATTTATTTCGACATAAATAACAATAATAATCAGCAGTGGCCTGTACATGAAAACTTGGGCATTAGAAGTGACCAAAGAATGGAAGCATTCGAAATGTGGTGCTGTCGAAGAATGTTGAATGTTCGATGGGTGACGAACGAAGAAGTATTCCGGCAAATGGAAGAGGAACCATGTCTGTGGAGAATTTTGCAAAAGAGAAGAGTTTGAATTGGACATATTATTAGCAGTGGTACATAACTGCTGCGGGCCAAAATTAAAATAATTTATACATGACAGACTTTTATGATATTTTTCACTCTCTATATCTCTTGTTTTATTTAATATTTAATGAAAACCCCTCTACTGCCATACGTCATGCGTAAAACCAGTAGTTTGTCTACAAATTATGAGGTACTGTATATTGTAAGCACTGGCAGCTCGAATTGTCGTGGTAACGCGGCGATTGGTATTGAAAATTGCCGTTACTCCCACTCAATAGTGGGGGTAACAGTTGTTACACACTTTCGGAGCTGCAGTCGTTTGAAGTTAAAAGCTTGCGAAGTTAGTCAATAAGAATCGTATAACAAAACACGGAAAAAATGAAAATTTTCAAAATACATAAGTCGTATCTCAAAAATTTAAAGATATAGAGACCTGCGGTTGGATTTTTTGAAAGCCTGTAGTCTAAAATATCTTTAAGACACACTTTATATCCTTGCTAAAAAAAAAAATAGTAAATTTTTTATTTTTTCAATTTTTTCAAAAATTATATCTTAAAAACGATTAAAGATAGAGACCTGTGATTTTTGAATTTTTGAAATCCTTGTATTTTGTTTACTTGTTAAAATTAGGACCTAAATATTTTCAGCCAATTTATTTTTACTGTAAGCTTAGAAGAACCTTTCAAAATGGTTAAAAATCGAAAAAATCGTAATACCTTAAAAAAATGTTTCGTATTTGGATAATAATGTGTAATATTTGAGCCGTAGATTCCAAAAATAGCATTTTTTTGAGCTACGGGCTCTTAATTTTGAGTTATCGCCCAAAAACTGTTCGTAAATGACCATAACTCGAAACTTGAAAATGTAGGATTTTTTGATTATTTTTTTCATACTCTCTAAGCCCAAATTAACTTATTTTAAAAAACATATTTTCAATCAAATCAGAAAAAAAAAATGATTTTTTGTTGAATTTCCATGAAAGCATGGTTATTGATGAGGTGGAGAGTGGGTGACTAGGACTCGGTTTGCACCCGGATTCTGTGTAAATCAATTCAAGAGTTGACTCAACCTCCAGTAATTAATACTTACAAATACTGCTAATCTGTTTATACTGGAATAATATTATATGTATTGTCAATTTGGAGCTGGAGGAATATTTATTTTTAAATATAAAAACCTTTGTATTTTATTTAATTTTTTTGTATAATAGTAAGATTAGTTAAATTGCTTTTTATTTCTTTTGTTGAACGAGAACTTATTTGTTTCAACAGCTCAACACATTTTAGTTTCCATTACATTAGTCGCGCATTACTGAAAATGCAACTTTGGCAACTATTTTATTTGCAGCTATTACAATTATTTTGAAGTTTTACGTATATAAGTTTCCAAATGCAGTAATTCCATTTCAACTTTAAAATTAGTAGGAATATTGTTTAAAATAATTTTAAGAGGTAATTAAAGGTGTTATGATGACAATTTATAGTATTATTCAACGCGAATTAATTTTCATTTGCTTTTCACGAATTAAATTAAGCGATTCTAGTGTTAAAACGGTGAATTATTTGTATACTCGCCCAGAATTCAGATGGCGGAAGATCAATTGAAAATAATAAACAATAAACAAATACACACATCGGAAAAGTCTAGAGATAGGAAAAAAATATATGAAAAGAAATAGCGTATGGTTTCTTTTGTACGTTTATTGTATTCTATTAAGTAAAATCTTTATATATAAAAGAGAATATTTGTGGATATGTCCGGAAATTCTAACCCACTTCCAGATATGGTACCGAGTTGAAATTTGGCATACAGGTAGAAAATGCCTTCATCATAACTAGAAAAATCGAAAATCTCAAAAAAGTCCCATTATAAACGAGAAATTAATAATTTTGTTTTTAATTATATTGGACCATTGGAATATCTATTAAACCGTCAGTGAGAACACGGGAATTTCCCTTCAATAGTTGGTTGTACAATTATATTGAGATCGGGAGTGTTCGGTCAAAATCGTAAATGGCTCAAATATGTAGGAGTGGGGACGCATTTAATCTCGGTAGTTCGTGCGGGCAACATCGCTCTGAGTACAGTCGGTAGAAAATCTAGCAATAGTAAATATGCCTTTTAAAAGTAAGTTAAATGGTCGCGATATTAATAGCCAAAGTCGCGAAATAATTTCTTATATTTAACTTTTATGAGACTGGGGAACCTATTATCCCTTACAAATCAGTTTTTGCTTGAGTGGCTGCTGCAACAGGCGTAACAAGAATTAAAGAAAAAAAAAGAAAAAAAAAAACAAAATCTATCAAGGTGACCCCTCGAAATTTTCTACACCTAGAAAAAGTGTACAAAAGGATCGTACGAAAAGAAATATAGACGATTTTGATAAAGGAGTTTTAAAGAGAACTATATTAGACCTGCACACAACAGAAAAAATAGTACCTACTCTGTCTACTATTTTACCAAAATTTTAAGATTTCACGGGATATGACGGAGATCGGGAGACAGTCCGATGGGAGAATTAGTATAGGCATCTTTAAAACAGTTTGTGGCCTCCAGAAATATGACATTTCGCCTTGAAAACGCTAAAGAATTATCTCACTTAAATTATTTGTGAACAAGCACATATTTATACAATGGTAGAGTAAAACAAAAAATATATAATTAGACCATACTAAAACTATTCGCACAAAATCTAATTTGAACTCATTCCGACATGGGTCCGGCCTAAGCCGGCTACGGCTGTATTTTTTCCGATAGCGAAGCATCGGGTACACTGCTAGTACTCAATAAAGAATAGTTTACTGAAATAAGCTAAATGTCATTTATAAAAATTATCAATATTTGAAAAAAATATATATTGTAGGAATTGAAAAAAATGAAGAAAAATAAATGCTAATAGATAGTATGACCTCCATGTTGGTTGATCACAGCCCTACATCTGCGATACATGGAAAGAATAACATTATCGATGTCTTCTTGAAGTAACTGTGCCCATTCTGCTCTGAGAAGCTCTCGGAATCTAAATTTATCGTGGATGTTGTATATATGTGAAGTAATTTTTCTCTTAAGCATGTCCCACACATGTTCAATAGGATTTAGATCCGATAACTGATCTGGACATGGTATCGCATCAATACCTTCGTTATCCAGCCAGTTCGTTACAATTCGTGCAACATGTGGCCGAGCATTATCCTAGGCAAGATGAAATTGATCACCAATAGCACCATGAAATGGACGCACAATAGGTTGAAGAATATTATCCAAATATTGTTGTGCTGTTAAAAATCCATTGAGAAAAACGAGATCAGTTCTACCGCCAATGATTATCGCACCCAAAGCCATAACAGTACCACCTCTGTAACTTTGAACTTACTGGACGTGCCTCAAACGTTCCAAATTGCCGGATCTTCTCCATACCCTTGTTCGACGAGAATCTGGATAAATTCCAAATCTGGACTTATAAGTAAACAAAACTGTAGCCCAATCATTATCACACCAATATTGAAAATTGTGACACCAGTCTAATCTTGCTCTGCGATTGCCTCTAGAGAGGGGTTGACATCTGATTAGTCGTCGAGATAGAATATTAGCTTCGTGGAAACGATTTCTTACAGTATCGCAACTAACGGTTAAGTTATGCACTCGCTGTAACTCCCTTACCAATTCGGGTGCTGTAATAGTAGGTTGTCTTCTAGCATTTAAGACAAAAAATCTGTAAAAAATATAAACGATTTAAATCGAATTAAAATGAAACATGGGATCAACCTGCGGATCATGTACTGAATAAATTTGTCAAATTTGTATTTGTTTTGTCTTGTTGGTTATTGTTTTTACTTGTCTTCCATAACCAACTACTCATAATTGCCTATTTTAATTCAAATGCAACATTAAATGTATAATAAGCAATATATTTTCATATATATTTTTTTAATATCCTTTTCCGATGTGTAGATTTTTCCGATGTGTGTGTATATCTATTTCATACATTTCATACATTTCGTTAGACCCCCCACCCTATCCCTAAAGCCGTCTACACGTGAAGAGCGTCTTTCAATGCAATCTCCTATTATTTAGTAAAACTAAAAGCATTGTAGTCTGAATATTGTTACATTCAATCCATATCTTGCCATTAAACATCGCGGAAATCCAATCCGGAGTGTCAGTCAAACCCCGACACTTCTCCAGCTCGTGTGGTTATGATGTTCAAATGAATACCTACAACATGTGTAGTCGTGTATGTCTGTATGTAGGCACATCAGCGCCCTCCGTCGCACGCCGCCCGCCTGTCATATGCATAATAGCGCATGAAATTAGCTTCGTTTATAGCAAATTTACAATTGTTTGCCCAACAATTGAAAAACACTTGCTGTGTACTTGACTCACTGACGCGTGCTCTACGTACGAAAAGCTTTGAACACTAAGCTTGGGGGCTTGGGGGATGTAATTTGTCAGTGAACTAGTAATTTTTACACAAAATATTGATTTAATGTCCATATTTTGTAATAATATTACGTAGGTACTTATATTTTGTTACTTGTTTTGAAGAATTTAAAAGTTATATAAATTAATAGAACCGGTTGAAACGTCACAACACGTTGTCACGTGGTCACGACCACGTGACTTTTTTATCTATTACCGGCGGTCTAGGAACGGAGAATTTACCTTCTCTGCCCCTATGTACCTATCTAGGCGTTTGGGAACCTATTATTTATTTAATTGACGGCACTCTTTGAAATTCATTATAGATGATAGATAAGAAGTATTAGTTTGTTAAGATATTTTAAAAAAGGGGGTAGGCTCACATTTCATCGGCTCTTTGTGGACTGTCATTTTTTTTTTGCCACAAATTTCAAAATTTTTGACCGTAACTCAAAAGAGACCATATATATCTGATCTAAGACTAAAAACACCAGATTACCAAAACAAAAATTTTAAAAAAAAATCCCTAAAATTTTGAAATTTTGGGTAAAAATTTTTTGATATCGATTTCAGCCAAAATAATGCTTTAAGATAAATTTGGGGTGAGTATTATATAATATTTTTAAAAAATCATTCTTTCCTAGTTTTTGAGTTAGAGCCGATTTGTAGTCAGTTTTTTATCTATAACTTCAAAACTTTTGCCCAAACTTCAAAATAGACCAAATTTTGTTGATCTACGACCAAAAATACATATCTGTGCCAATTTTCAATAAAATCGTAAACAAAAATTTTTTGCTTCAAAATCACGATTTTTTTAAGGTCTGCCCCTTACGATTTTTTCGATTTTTTGCCATTTTCAAGGGTTTTGGTTTTCAATTATTGGTTTATTAAAGCCCAATTTTTGTTTTGGACGAAACAATGTAGGAGAATTCTAAAAATTCAAACCGCAGATTTCTATACCTACCCATTTTTAGGGTTTTGTAGGTATGACCAAAAAACCCTTATACCGTCATTTTGTCGTCTGTCTGTCTGTCTGTCTGTCTGTCTGTCTGTCTGTCTGTCTGTCTGTCTGTCTGTCTGTCTGTTCGGTAAAAATTGTAGCCAAACGGCTCAACCTAGAGAGTTGAAATTTGGCATGCTTATACAACTCTTTGACCCGCACATAGGAAAAATACTAAAACATCTAAAAAACATACCCCCCTAAAAATATAAACAAATATGTGCTCATCGAAAACAAAAATATTTTTTTTAAATTATGAGTAGGGTATCAAATGAAAGCCCTTAGTACGTGGATCAACGGTCAAATTTTTATTTTTGAAAAAAAATTATTTTGATCCGATTTTTGCAAAAATTGTGCAAAAAAAAATTTGTCCCACACCCTGTAGCCCAGATGGTTTAAACTAAAAATCTAAAAAAATTCTAAGTAATGTATATTGATGTGAACCGAAATAGTAAAACAGGAATTTTTGATCAGATTATGTTTTCGGAAAATAACGCATTTTTTGACACTCACATGCAAGGCGTACGATGGCGTTATTGGTTAGAGCACTGGTGTCGTAAGCTTAAACTCGCTGGTAAACACGAAGGGTTTCGAGTTCGAGTACTGAGTGAATTTTATTTTTTCTGTTTTTTTTTTGCATTTTTATTATGTTGAAATTATTTTGTCAAAATTCTAGTTATATTTTGACAAATGTTGTATTTAATTTTTAAGAGCGTAAATTTAATAATTATTTTATTATATGATTAACAGACGATAAATTATTTTAAAAATATCGTTCATTTTGCCGTGATTAGTACAAAGTAAAATTTGTCCTACACACTCAGCATACCGCCTTCACTTATTATATACCTGCGAAACCCTGAAATGTATGAATATTCACACTTCACATCAATTTTTATTTAGTTTTTAAAATTTTAGATTTAAAAAAAAAATTAATAATTTTCAAAACATTTTTTTGTTTAAAGATATTGTTACATGTCAATTAATACCTCACTATTTCAAAAATTTCAACCGCAGTTATTTATCGCCTTTCGTTTTTGAGATACGTCCATGCGAAGATGAAATTTTTTATAAATCACGCCATATTAAAATTTGTCATAATTTTATAATACGCTAAACGAATAAGGCCCCAATTTGTTTTTTTTTTTTAGGCTAAATAAAGTACGAGGAATTCAAAAATTCTAACCGCAGGTTGCTATTTCTAACCGGTTTTGAGTTGTGATTTTTTTAAATTCCCAATTTTCACAAATAATATAATTAATGCCATTAAAAAAATTGTCATAATCTCAAAACGCATTAAACGATTAAACCACCACTTTTTTTGTAGACTAAATAAACTACGAATAATCCAAAAATTTCAACCGATAGTTGCTGTCTCTACCCGTTTTTGCGTTGTGCTTTTTATAATTCACAATTTTCACAAATAAAGTAAAATTATACCACTAAAAAAATTGTCATAATCTCAAAACGATTAAAACCCCACTTTTTATCTAGACTAAATAAACTACGGATAATCCAAAAATTTCAACTGAAAGTTGCTGTCTCTACCCGTTTTTGCGTCATGCTTTTCTTAATTCACAATTTTCACAAAAAATGTAAAATTATGCCATTAAAAAAATTGTCATAATCTCAAAACTCATTAATCGCTTAGTGAGTTTTCAAGACTAAATAAACTAGAGTTTTTGAGTTGTGCTTTCTTTTAATTCACAGTTTTCACAAATGATGAGTTGTTTATTTTTTTAATAGTTTTTAAAATCATAGTTTTTGCTGTTAGTATTGTATTTTGCATTATGGAAAAATTCAAAATAAATATATTTCTTGCATATTTAGACTTATTTTATTAATATGAATATATATATATATATATATATATATATTGTGAACAATAGAATACCCGGTCAAGTTCCCTCCGACAGGGTTAACTTGACCAGACGAGTTTTTTTTTAATAACATTGCTATTGCCCAAAAAATTTATCGTTATTGATAGCGGGCCTCAATACTTATGTCCTAATATAATAAAAATAAAAAAAATTATTAACTTTCACAAATATATGATAATTTGAGCCTAAACACTGGTCAAGTTCACCCTTCTTTACAGTACTGTATATGCTTTCTTACTTTCGTCAGTATCCTTATTTCCTTGTTTATAAATATCCTAGTGATTTTAAATGAGACGTATTAAAATGTTTGTATGAGCTCTAATTTGTGTTTTCCTCCATAAACATCATTGTAAATTTACATCATCTAAATTGTATGCTTCCTAAATCTTTGGAAGTAAGCTTTTACCTCTTAAAGAATACTTAATTAAGCCGACTATCCTCTAGCTGATGTATAATGTAAGACTGCATGCCATGTTGATGTTTTGCTAATAGTTTGAAACGATAATCTCACTGTATCTCGCTGCATGCCTTAACTTTAAACCCATGTTTCAATTGAATTAATTATCCTTATTTAACTCTACTTAAACATACATACATATAATTTCATTTACCGCAATTTAAACAGATATTTGGTTCCCCCTTAATTACACCATAATAACTAAAAATGATCTAATAATTATCATTTGTTTAGGTATCATATTTGTTAGGTACTGCAAACATAGCGTTTGATCTGGCAACATTTGGGACGCGGGACTTTAAGAGGCGACAGGAGAACATGTAATATGCCCTCAGTATGAGTTTGACCTCGCTAGAGTGATTTTGCTGTCCGTAGCGATTTTTTTCGTGAAACAGTTTTTTCTAGTGCGTTCTAAAAATGAGTGACATTCATTTCGAGCAACGGTGCGCTATCAGGTTTTGCTTCAGAGTTGCGCACAGTGCAACGGAAACTTTAGCAAAACTTCAGCAGGCTTACGGAGACAGTGTTTTGTCAAGGACCCAGGTTTTTTGGTGGTTTCAGAAGGAAGAGACAATGCGTTTTGTCACACAGCAATTTCAATAAACGAGTTTTTTGCTAGTAAAAACATTCCTGTGGCTCTTCAGTCTCCTTATTCGCCTGACTTGAGTCCTTTGACTTTTTCCTCTTCCCAAGATTGAAAAATCACCTCAAGGCACGTCATTTTGGGACCCTCGAAAACATTCAAACGTCCGTAACCGACCAGCTGAAAGCTATCCCAGTAACCGTGTTCCAGCACTGATATGAGGCTTGGAAGGACCGTCTCCAGCGCTGTGTGGCTTCCTAAGGAAGTTAATTTGAGGGAGACAATATTGAATTGTAATTCTATCCGACTAAAAAAAAATTAAATTAGTCCGGTTAGTTAATTTACACACCTCGCACACAGCAAAAAATTCATAACTCTAAAAGTTCATTCTCAGTATCGATTAAAATTTTAGTGTTAAAATTTTCATTTAAAAAAGTAAAAAGTTCACTATTTTTAACCAAATCACCGTATAAATCTTCATTTATTCAGATAGTGTTATTTTTATGAAATATTACTTTTTCAGTGTTAAAATTAACACTACTTTAACACTATTATTTAACCACTAAAGAAGTGTAAATAACATAGGACTGCAAAACAAATTAAATTTGCGCCGCTTTTGATTTTAAGGGGTAATTTAGGTAGAATAGCGTATCCTGATTTCATATCAAGTTCTAATTTTTCATGGATAATATTTTTAGATAAATAACTCTAGTATAAAACAAGATAAAATATGGAGATTTTTTTATGATAAAGGCAATTCTTAATTATTTACTTACTATTAAAAGCAGGCCTTGTAGCCTTTCTCTTGTGTTTTGCGGAACTGTCATGAATGCATTATTTTTTTGACGTTACCGCATTATGTGATTTTAATCACTCACTTTTGATGTGTGAGTGTTTACATATTATAATCATTGTTTATTTATATGAAGCTTAACACAATTGCAATATTTACATTCGGCCCTACTAATATGAGTCATAGATAATAAGTCATCAATTTTTAAAGTAAGGTAAATAGCAGCTCATCGAAAAAAATTTTTTTTTTTTAAATTCGAGTAGGATATGAAATGAAAGCCCTTAGTACGTGGATTAACGATCAAAATGTTATTTTTGCAAAATAAATTATTTAGACGCGATATTTGCCAAAATTGTGCCAAAAAAAATTTGTCCCACACCCTGTAGCCCAGATGGTTTAAACTAAAAATCTGAAAAAATTCTAAGCAATGTACATTTGTGTGAACCGGAATAGAACAACAGGATTTTTTTTATCAGATTATGTTTTCGGAAAATAACGCTTGTTTTGTGTTTTTTTGCTTCACTACGTAAAATATTTAATTACTTATCTAAGCCTGTGAACCAGCGTGCGTTGATAGTCTAATGGCTAACATACTCGCGTTCTAATTTGCAAACTAAAGTTCGCTTCGCTCTCAAGGCAATTTTATATTTATTTTTTTTTGCATTTTTATTTTGTTTAAATTATTTTTTCAAAATTTTAGTTATATTTGGGCAAATGTTGCATTTAATTTTCAAAACCGTAAATTTAATAATCAGTGGAAATTGTTGAAATTGAATACACGAAATCAGAGGGGCGAGGTTATGACTTAAAACAACCAATGGAAGCCATAGGCGCAATTTTCAAATCTTAATGAATCTTGCTATATATATATAAACTGCACATATTTAGAAACCTAAATAATGGTAATAGGCATTCGAATTAGAATTAACAAAAAAAAAAATATTTAACATAAAATTTGTTTTGGCATCCCAAATAATCATCAATCACTTACTAAATACCTGCGAAATTCTGAAAAGTGTGAAAATTCACACTTCACATCATTTTTTTTTAGTGTACCATGAAGTCCCTATAACCCTACTTTTTTTATAGTGCTCGTATTACCCCAGAAGTCAAGAAAAAATGTTCTCTTTTTTTATGTACTTAAGGGTACACCAAATTAATGCACCCCATTGAATTCAATAATCAACTTATTGAAGTATATAGTTTGTCAATTTTCCCCTTCATTTTTTATAGAAAGTTTCATTATTCATTCTGTGTACTCGCGAAACTGCCTACTGCAGAAGGGTGCAAAAACTGCATAATTTTACATATTATCAAAATAGTGGCAAATCGAAATGAAACTCTTGCATCAGTATTCTACTTGAAGAAGATTTATTCGGTATTCTTTTGTGACATTAGTAATCAACTTCAGACTATTTTAAATTTCTCTGATATGATTATTCATTAGCTTTTGTGCATTTTGAAATAAAATATTCGTATTCTTTTATAGAACCTTTATAACTGTGTCACTGAATCCACTTTGATATTTTTTCTTTTCATTTTATCAAAATATTCGCAATTTTTTTGATGGATTATTTCAAAAAAATTTAATGGATTTTACTCTTCAAAACAACGTCTGTATTACTGAATAGAAACCGAACTTGTGACGGGTAATTTGTTACCAAAATGTCTATAAAAGTAGTATTTTTTCGAGTCCCAAACAAATATATCTGCATTAGATATTTCATTCACTATATTGGATAACAAATTCTTCAGGGACTGCTTATCGGTTGGGTTGGCCCTACTGAGAGTTCGTAAAGGCAATATTTTTTAATCCACAGCTGATAGGACTATAGGGACATGGCCAAGGGAACTCTGGTTTATTGGCAATGAAGAACGATTTTGTTCAAAATTTGTTCGCAAAGAAGTAAGCCTAAATTTTTCATTTTTTACTTCTCAACCTACAATTGAGGTGTTTTGATAAATCCAAATATTTAATTTAGATATTTTTTATATGAGATTTGATAAAAAAAAAAAAAAAAATGCGGACTAGCGTTAGTCCCGGCCAGAAACATATCTTTTTATACGTGAGACTTATCGCTTATAACGACATCGGATATTACGACGAAATTAATATAACGACGAAAAATGGCTTGAAATTCACTCACTACTGCTTAACGCGAAAACGCTGGGGAAGTAACCACTTTGCTAGGGGAATTACCGAGTTATGAAAAGGAAAGGCGAAACACGACAGATAAACATATTGATTCAATGGTTCACTACGAGTTGAAGGGACGTCATCGACGTCGATATGGCGAAACGAAAAGCATTAATGTACATTTTTCAAACATTGATGAAGAACTCGAAACGGAGGAGGATATGACGAAAGATGAAATTTTAGCTGGGTCAGATCCAAATTTGGAGTCAGAAATAAACAACGACGAAGTGGAAATGAAAGACACAACCGAGTTTCAAGAACCTATTATAAAAGATTAATTTTCAGCAGTTGAAACAATTCAGCATTTTTTCACGTTTAATCAAAATTTAAAAGAGGCTAAAACAGATTTTGCATTGCTACATTTGGAAAAAATTACTGAAAAAACTTTTTGGAAAACATACATACGTATGTAAAAATTTGTAAGTGTTAAGTTGTTTGTAAGTGGAGCAAAACAATACACCATTATGCATTCTGAAACAAAATATTAATGTTTATTTAGTTTTAATTAAATAAATATTAAAGATATTTCGATTTTCATATTATTTAAAAACGTAACCTATAAATATATCTTTGAATCCTTATTTATATGTTTATAAAAACATTATTCTATAATATAAGATATCTGCACTGTATATTTTAGTATATACTTATCAGAGATATAAATTTTTTGCTCCGAAATTGAAAATATTATTAAATTAAGGTAATGACACATGCATTTTTTATCTCCAAAAAAAAAAAAAAAAACAAAGGGAACTGTTGCCAGATGGCAGCACAGGTATGTGGCGTCACACTAATATGGTCTATTATTTATAAGAATTATCTGAAATTACAGATAAAGATAATGAAAATACCTATCTAAATGAGATAATAGATAAAATTGTAAAAAAGTATCTAAAAAAGATGATAGATAATAATATGTCATCTAAATGCATTATCTTGATAAAATTATCTAGATAATGCTCAACACTGCTCAGAACGCAATCCAGTCTGTCGACAGCCCTGTACCACCCCTGTGCCAACCCTGTATTTAAATGTTTGCTATAGATTGAAATCAGTAATATAGACCAACAGTTTCAAACTTGATTTTCGTGATTGGTGCATTTAAAGCAGTAAAACCTAATCTAGCAACCATTATTGAGTTGAAACAAAGGAACTGATGTTAAAACTAACTTGAATTCGTTTGCACGTAATAAGAAGTTGCACAAACACATGGCACAAAACACCTCTGCCTCTAAAGTTCTGTGCATTCGTGTTAGGAACATACGAACTCAGTACCCGTACCTTCTTATTGAACAAACTTTTCCTAACGTCTAATGCATGCCATGTTAGAAGCAGCTACGAGTTCTCGTTAACTAGCACGTCACACGGTGTATATTACATTTCCTCCGTCACATTTCTTAGCTGTTGCATAGAGCATAATGGACAACCTGACATGGAGCCTTTCCGAAATATACATAACTTTACAAATCTAATCTATTTCCCTTGGTTTTACTTTGGTTTTATTTTATTTTTGACTGTAATATACACAGGCAGAGTATTTTGTATGTAAAAAACACAGTCTGCTGTATTATTGACTCTCTTATTTATTTATGTATTCAAATGTATGTCTCTCAAAATTACCGATAAGGGGAGAAACTTTACGAATATTTTGTTTCATTTTGTTTACACCATACGTTTTACTTAGTTTCTATTTTCGAGCCACACAGAACTACTTAGTACGAAGTTTAATACGAGGGTTGCCTCTTATATTTCAGGATTGCGCTAAACTAGTGCTGCCATTTGGCAACTGACGCTTCTTTCGTAAAGTTTGAAATTTTTGACGGTATACTTACTCAGAATGTTTTGACGTACGAGCGCTATTTGTGTTGTTTACAGTAAAGGAAAACATTCATCTCGGCTAAAAATGGAATTAAATCATGAATATTTTCGAGCCATTATTTTTTACAACTTTCGACGAGAATTAACCCAACAACAGTGCATCGATGAACTTAATTCGACTTTCGGTGCTGAAGCACCATCAAGGACTACTGTTTATCGATGGTTTGCCGACTTCAATCGTGGCCGTAGTTCGCTTAAGGACGAATTTCGTGAAGGTCGTCCAAAATCGGTTGTTGTTCCGGAAAACATTGATGCTGTGCGTGAACTGATACTGCAAGATCGTCATGTGACTTATCGTGAGATTGAGGTATCCTTGGGCATTAGTGGGACCAGCATACATTCACTATTGCATGAACATTTGGCCGGTAAAAAGATTAGTTCGCGATGGATCTCACATAATTTGACAATCGGAGTGGAAAAAGTGCTTCAAAAATTGGTTCAAACACATGCAAAAGTGTATTGATCTTCATGGAGAATATTTTGAAAAACAATAAAGCCACTTTTGTTGATAACTAATTGTTTTTGATCTCAAATCCCGAAATATAAAAGGCAACCCTTGTAAATATAAACCTAGTAAGGCAAGAAAGAGAATAGTAACAATATTGTGCTAACAATAAAAGAATTTCGTTCCGAAAATACAAAATTGCAGAAAAAAAAAAAAATTACAGAACTCCGTTAGGTACTGAAGTTTGATAGAATGATTACTAATCAAAACAACCAAGATCGTATCCTGGTTTTTCTCGGTTTCTTACTCCCCTCGACGAATAAACATAATAGTAGAAAGATAAAAAGAAGTGCATTTACAAGAGCAGTGTAACAGAATACATGCTTTCACATATAACCATGTCTACAAAAATATAACCACTATTAGATTACCCTGATACCTGGCAGAAGGAACGAAGACCCAGAAGGTAATCGTAAGATTCAGATGTGGCAACGAGGAGAGGGCAAATAATTATTGGATGGAAGTAATGGAAAAAATATGTAGAATCTGCAGAGAAGAACAAGAAACAATAGACCACCTAAGAAACTGTGAAAGAATGCAGCCAGAACCACGAAAAACAAAAGACCTACTAGACGACTCGGAGAGAGGCCTAGCCTGGATGAACACCACAGAATTTTGAGGTTATAGTTTTAAACAGAACTGTCATTTGAATAAAGTGTGTTACAGGCGTCCACCTAGGAATTTTTCTTGGGGAGGGCTCAGAAGACAAAATTGTTTTAAAAGGGTAGGAATTGAAAAATTACTCTGCAATAAGTGCTGGCCAAAAGCACTTTATTTTCCAAAATGAGATTGATAACCTATAAAAAAAAATCCTCACTTCCAAAATACAATTAAGTTTTTTGGAGCTCTTGGTGACCCTTTTTGACCAGCCGGGTTAAAATTGAATTTGAAATTTTGTAGATTCAAATCGCGGTTTAAATATATAATACATAAATAAAAAACAGCCGATTTACGGTGTAGGTATTTGTGTGGAACCCCTGCTGACCTCGTTAACTCTACCTGGGCTAGTGGCCTTATGTTTTACGTGTATAATATAGGTAACAAATAGGTAATAGTGGAATTCCATCTCGCTATTATTATTATATTGCGCTCGCTTAGCCCAACCTTAGCTATCTTAGAATCTCTCTTTAGAATCTTCAGAACTACAAAGATCTTCTTTTGTATGGGTCATTTGAAATCGTAATACGGGTCACTGTGAGACCCGCGAGTCATACGTTCGCCATTACTGGTATAAGGCATACAATAGTTTGGAGGTGTACAAAATAATTCGACTAATAATTACCATAAATTGAGTTGATTTTCCAGGTCATTTTAATGAATATAAACGCATTACACTGGGTATTTTATCATTAAAAATTAAAATTAATAACCAATTCGCTCGAACTAATCTCATTGCAGACCATTGACCTAATTGCTAGAATATATGATTGCAATTTGATTCTATTTCAAGCCAGGCTATTCCTCCCCAATATCTATCTGCCTCTCTCCCTCCACGACCCCCCTAAAATACAAGACTCAGTTGCAATATAGTGAATTTGTTACCGGAAACGCAATTTCACTGCATAGATTCGTTTTCCGCCTGAAATAATTTATTTTTTAGTATTAGGGATATGATTTATTTTCAATTTTTATATTTGTAAAACGTATATAAATCTTCATTTTTTTGAGAAATCAATGGTTTCTTTCTAGATTTTGTTTTATGACATTTTTAATATCATTTTTAAAAGTATAATGTTCACACCTAACAAACATAAACAACGAATATATACACAAATGAACAATTTGAAATAATTACAAACAAGCAAGAATAAATTATGCTAGGTGAGATGGATAAGAAAACAAATATTTGGATACGTAATAAGACCCACGTTATCGATGTTGTTGAAGATAAAGTCTCGTCGGATTTGATGGCATATTTAACGAAATCCAAGTACAGATTACATCAAGTACTTAAATAAATTGGTAGATTAGCTACAATTGTCAAAGTCAGAAAGATACACTTACCCGGTCTCTAACGCCACCATGAGATTTCAAATATAACACCACGCCTGTGTCAACATCATGAAAATTATTTTTATTTTATTTATTGGACACGACAGACTTAGGTCCTTAATTGTGCCCATACATGTATAGATCACATAAATACAATAATATAAAACTATAACTTAACATATATACAGATGTGTTAATAAAGTGCATCCACATTCGTATCTTTTAACATAAGCATAAAAAAATTACATACAAAACGTACCACAACATGCTCACACAATCAAACATTCGGATTACAATAATTCATACAGTATACACACAGCATAGTTTCCATTCACAATTTGGAGGTCATTTGTACTACACGGAATTAAGTTGGAGGTACGAACATGTGTGACATTTTTTATCTATTTCAGATCTTTACAATATTTGTGCTTCAAAGTTTCCATTACATCATGTTTATTACAGCTCTGCTAAAACCTGCATAACTTACATTGAATATATCAATAGACTTGTCTTTTGACAAAAGACCGTTATAGAGTGCAGTCATTTTATGCAGAGGACTCATATTGCAATGCTCCGTATTTGCCCTTTTACATAGGAATAATATGTCTCGTGGTCTAAAGTCACGAGAAGGTAAACTTATGTAGATATTAGATAAAATGCTGGAGTCGTCCACAAGATTATTAAATATTTTATACAAAAGTAACAGTGATGCCAAATCCCTTCTCGCAGCCAACGTTTGAACATTGAACTCCGCCAAAATTACATTTGCGGGCGTATATTTTTGGTATACTGTTGTCATCCGTAGCTCTACAACACGGTAATATCGCGTTTGTAGAGTTTCAATACGTTAATATATTTAGTTTGAAATGGTGCACATATAATGCTACCATACTCAAATAGAGGTTTAACGTGAGCATTAAATAGTGCAATGTACGTCCGATTTTGACGAGTCCTTGGTTAAACGAAGCATAAACCCAACTTTTCTCGATGCATTATTTACAATGTGCTCAACGTGATGATGAAAATTTAATGTGGAATCAAACAATATTCCCAAACCTTTAATTGTCTCTGTTCGTGGAACAATGCAGCCTTCCATGTTGCTTCAAGCAAGTGGGAATGTCCTATTTTATCAAAAACATTCGTCATATCGAGGTATTCTGCATCTACTTGAATTCCATAATCCAGACATCGGCTAACATATTCTGTTAAGGATAACAAATTAGAAACTGTTGACCTACGTGGCATGAATCCGTGCTGTTTTGTACTAATAACAGGAGATACGTGTTGAAACAAATATTTATAAATAATTTGTTCAAAAACTTTGGCCGGGGACGAGATAATGGATACCGGTCTATAATTCTTAAAGTCTTTTTTATATCCGCTCTTATGTATAGGACATACTCTAAACATTTTCCACCTGGTAGGGAAGGTATGTATATTAATTGAATTTTGAAATAAAATATAAAGTGGATATGCCAGAATATCTTTACACCCTTTAATTACATAAGGCGGCATACGCATACTTACATGATAGTACCCAATATTGCCACTGCGAGTACTTTTTGCCCACATAGTTGAGATAAAGATAGCTACATTCCCAGGCGTAGTGCGTGCTCATTGTTTGTTTTGGTTTGAAGAAACGAAGTCTGCTATACATATTCGACGGAAATTCTACAATCGATATCACGAGGAACTTCTCAGTAGACTTACAATTTACTCATAGCACAAGAATATTGTTGAGACTGGATATTATGTCATCATCATTTATTTGCCATTGATGTCCACTGCTGAACATAGGCCTCTCCTTTGCATCTTCATTTCTTTCTAGCCTCTGCCACCTGCAGACAAATGCAGCAGGATGATATCAAGACACTGGTCGCTAGTAATTCCCTTATATAATAATGTGGAGTAATGAACCAGGAGAGTATATTTTATAGATATTTATTTATATGTGTCAAAATGAAAATTAACAAAATACAATACAATAAACATATTTCTTTACTTAGTTACACCAATAACAATATAAATTATTAGCGCCAACTAATACATAATATACAAGATATTACAATTCCTTCCCCTTAAGTTATGAATAATTTAGTCTTAAGGCGTGGTCTTCTATTTTCTCTTTTTGGCCTAGCAGAGAAAGTTCCCATTATCCGTGTGAATCTGTCTGGGTAAATCAAATCTAGCGAAAATTTCACGTAATTTTTCTATTGTTGTTTCTGTATCCATTTTATTTACTGGCATGACTTCAACCTATTTTGAAAATGCGTCTGTTAAAATTAAATAATTTTTACCACCAACCGGACCTAGAAAATCTAAATGTACTCTCTCAAAAACTGCCTTCGCTTCTGACCAACAAACTAATTTAGATATTATTTTTGAAAAATCGTAACATTTATCTAATAATAATGTATCACCTCACCAAAATAGGAAAGTAAGATTATTAGAAGGAAAGGTTGTTTATGTTAAGGATTATAGAAATTCAAATAGTTAAAGAAATATGTTTATTGTATTGTATTTTGTTAATTTATATTATGACACATATAAATAAATATCTATAAATCCTGGTTCATTACTCCACATTATTACATTTTTGGCGACGAGGTAAAAAAGTAAAATAAATTGTTGCAGACAAGGCGTATGCAACAAGATTTAAAAAAAAAAAACTGCTAATGCCAAGAAAGGAAGGAGGCCAATCAAGCGGAATCGTTATAGAAATTCTTGCAGAAATTAGAGTTTTTTGAAATATTGGCTATATTTCTGAATTTCGTATTAATGATGATTGGCGAATTTACCAAGAAAGATTCGAACAATATTTTCTGGCTAATGGTATCAATAAAGAAAGAAAAGTGCCTGTACTACTAACTGTAGTAGGTGAACAACCATACAGAATATTAAGAGACCTTTGTCACCCAGAAGTACCTAGTTCAAAATGTTTCTTTACCTAGTTACACCAATTATATATATAAAAGCCCTAATTTCTGTGTATCATCGTAACGCTAAGTTCTTAGGTGCTAGCGGAGCTTGAGGTGTGTGGTCGGTCGCTCCCCACCACTCAGAGCGACATTCTCCGACAACAGCTGACTTAGGCTAAGCACATATTGAAGCAGAGAGCAAAGCAGTGATGAAAGCGGAGAGTGAAACAGCGAAAGAATGTCGCGATTATAAAAGAGTGTCTACACATAGTGACGCGTTTAAAATCGAGTAGAAAGTTCACAAAATTATAATGGATTTTTTACTAACAGAAAACTCTTCCCTGAAGATTTGGTATTTACTAAAAAATAAAAATAAACACACTAGAAGGTGCAATGTTCACAGAATAAATAAAAGTAAACATATACATGGTGAATTTCATCATTTCTATATGCAACTCCGCGAACATCCAGAAAAGTTTAATTCTTATTTTCGCATGAGTATTTCAACGTTTGACTATATTTTGGAAAAAAATCAAAATAAATTGGTAAAAAAAATGGACAAATTTCAATCGGAACCTACTATAAATACCTCTTATAAATGAGAACTACTTGTAAATGCCTCAATATCCATTTTAAACAACTATTTTAGCAACGATGATAGCAGGGAAATCAAAATTGTTTGAACGCGTCGCTTTGCTCGACTATAATAACGATATAACCTCGCTGCAGTACGCTCCACTATGCGCGTGTTAACAGGAATTTATTTATTTAATTTCGCCGCTTTGCTCTCCGCTTTCATCGCTGCTTTGCTCTCTGCTTCACTATGTGTTTAGCCTTAGCGAGAATATAGCTCTTAGCTCTCCAGTCAGTATATACTTTGGCTTAATTAAAGAATGTTGTGTCAATTAACGTTATGCCCGCGGGCCGTGTTTGGCCCGATACTTATTTTTAAACAACACGCATTGAGCGACTTTTTAGGGTTTTCCTAGGTATAATCAGAAACAGCTATACCATTGAGGTGCAGCGTATGGCCCACGGGCCGTACCCGGCCCTATATTAATTATTAAACGACACGCATTAATCAGCTTTTTAGGATTTACTAGGTATAATCAGAAATAGCTATACGATTGATGTACCTCTGCCGCAATACCAATGGAAGTCACATCGAACCATATCTACGAGGTGTGTAAATTAAGTAACCGAACTGGCAACATAGCCTTTGATCTGGCAACATATTGGACGCGGGACTTGAAGGGGCGATAGGTGAACATGTGATACGCCTTCAGTACGAGGTTGAACTCGCTTGAGTAATTTTGTTGTCCATAGCGATTTTTTCGTGAAACAGTTTTTTTTAGTGCGTTCTAAAAATGAGTAACATTCATTTCGAGCAACGGTGTACTATCAGGTTTTGTTTCAGACTTAGCCACATTGTAACGGAAACTTTTGCAAAACTTCAGCAGCCCTATGGAGACAGTGGACAAACTTTCAGAAGGAAAAGAGTTGATTGAAGATGAATTACGCATCGGAAGGATTTCATCTTCAAGAACCGATGCAAATGTCTACAGAATCCAGGATCTTATGCGTTCAGGTCGTCGGTGGACAGTCAGAATGATCGGTGGAGAGTTGAATTTGACTCACACTACCGTTCATCAGATTTTAACCAATGAATTGGGGGATGAGAAAAATCTGCGCAAAAATGGTTTTAAATAACTTTTCACAAGGACCAATAAACGAGTTTTTGGCCAGTAAAAACACTCTTGTGGCTCCTCAGCCTCTTTATTCGCCTGACTTGAGTCCTTGTGACTTTTTCCTCTTCCCAAGATTGAAAAATCACCTCAAGGGACGTTATTTTGGGACACTCGAAAACATTCAAACGTCTGTAACCGACCAGCTGAAAGCTATTCCAGTATTCGAGTTCCAGCACTGCTATGAGGATTGGAAGAATCGTCTCCAGCGCTGTGTGGCTTCCCAAGGAAATTATTTTCAGGGAGACAATATTGAATTGTAATTCTATTCGAATAAAAAAATTTAAAAACTCAGTCCGGTTACTTAATTTACACACCTCGTATATCAGATAAAACTCAAAAGTGTTTTGATACATTCTGACAGTTCTAAACATTGTATATATCCTTTGAAAAAATATTCACATCTTTTCAAAGTTGTAAAATTCTTTTAGATTCACCCTGTATAGTCAACCTTTATAAGAAAATACAATACCTGAAAAATAATTTAAACATTTGGTTACCGTCTTTTTTAAAATCAACGAGAGAAAAGTGAACTCAACTGTGAACATTCCATCAATTCTTATCAAAACTTTTTGATGGGAAATTAATATAAAAATTCAACATTCAAATTGAATTTAGTATTTTCCATCTTACCTTTTGTTTTTCATATAAGTTTTCTTTAAATTTTTTGCTCTCTCGATTTTACAAAGAAAACCTCTTAACATAGCAAGTACTTTCTGAAAAATATCGAAAACCCTTTACATTACTTTTCAGTTCCAGTAACTGGTTACGTGATCTGCATTCTTATATTGCTTCTGATTGTTGAGAACGATAAGAAGTAGAAGTCTCGAGAATGTGCGTGTTGAAAGGAAGCTACCTCAAACACTTTTCCACACCAATTATGTGGAATAGGATTGCTGGAAAGTATTATACAAACTGAACACCGTATCATCTACCACAAATTATTGACGCTTACCTTGAAAAAATCAACGGCTTTTATTTAAATTTTAATATAGCTACCTCAAACACTTTTCCACACCAATTATGTGGAATAGGATTGCTGGAAAGTATTATACAAACTGAACACCGTATCATCTACCACAAATTATTGACGCTTACCTTGAAAAAAACCAACAGCTTTTATTTAAATTTTAATATAGGGGTTTTACAAAAGTAATTATTTTTGCATAAATAAATAATAATAGGTAAAAAATTAATATATATTGGAGGGAGGGGCGTCATCTTTGTCCGGGCCCTTCAATTTTAGCGGCGGCCCTGATCTGGACTTATTTGACCGTTTCAAACCATGCTTTTTCAATCAAATCTCTACTGGATTTGTAGCTATAAAGAATGAAAGTTTCCGAATTAAAATATTTTTATATTAAAATATTACAATTAGCAAATTTAGCTATTTTGCTAATAATTTTGCGCGATTGATTTTTTAACCGACGAGCGTTTTCCAGTTTAGGCTGCTCGTCCTTTGGATGCGTTTTCATCTGATCCGTTCCGAAATCTTTGGGACGACAAGACAGCTCGTCCTATGGATGCGTTTTCATCCGATCCGAACGATTTCGCATATCGTCCACTGGACGCGGAATGCGTCAGATGCGACGCGAGTGGGAGAATTCATTTGTTTCAACAAGCTCTGAAAACAAGTTGAGCAATCGAAAACCTTATTTTTTTGGAGAACTCATATTCAGTTAGGCGCCGACTTCAAAGAAAGAGAAAATAATGCTGGACTAATCATATATTAGAGAAAAGAAATAGTCTTTCGTGGAGAATTTTATCATCTATATGAGGATTTAAAAATAGACGAAAAGAAATTTTTTGATTATCACCGATTGAATAAAGACACTTTTCATTACATTTTGGATGCTATCAGTCCAACACCAACTTCTTTGGACCTCCCTCATGTAATATTTTTTATCTTTTATGTCCCATAAATCCTTTCTTTCACTTATTAAACTAATTAACTTTTCGACCTCCATGATTGGTAAATAATTATATGATAAATATGTCTGAAATTCCCTTCGTTTGCATGAATTCGCATGTAAAATCCCATCAGAATGGTATCGTTGGCACGTCGGCTGTGTTCGTATGAAATCGGATAACTTCGCATCCACTGGACGACCTTGATGTGATGGGATCAGTCGCAGTTTTTCGTCCGAAATCTGTTCTGATCGGATCGGATGAAAACGCATCGAAAGGACGCGCTTCAATTCAAAAAGAAGAGAAGGTCAACAGATGACAAACATAATAGTAGAAAGAGACCAAGAAGTGCAGTTACAAGAACAGTAAACAAGACTCTACATATAACAGAGTGTACACAGATATAACCACTATTGGATTACCCAGATACATGGCAGAAGGTAATCGCAAGATTCAGATGTGGCAACGAGGAGAGGGCAAACAATTATTGGATGGAAGAAACGGAAAAAATATGTAGAATCTGCAGAGAAGAACAAGAAACAATAGACCACCTAAGAAACTGTAAAGGAATGCAGACAGAACCACGAAAAACAGAAGACCTACTAGACGACTCGACGAGAGGCCTAGCCTGGATGACAGCAGTCTTGGAAAGAAGAACAAAATGAATTATTATGTATCATAGAATAGTATATGTAAATGTTATAGTATGTAAACCAATTCTTTCAAAGCCGAAAGGCACGAAATAAATGTATTATTATTATTTTTGTCAGAATGTACCGCTCGACCGCTACACGAAAACTAACGACGCCACCTTCTATTATTATTTTTTTTTTCGCTACTGCTCAAGCAACCAGCTGAAATTAGCCAGACAATACATACGAAATTCTAAAAATAATAAAAGGTTAAAACTAGCTTTAAAAGAATTCTATTACGTTACTAAACAATACAATTTCGTATATATCGAGATCTCAGTTCTAAAAACAATAACCATGGTAACCCAAGGGGAAAGAAAATTAAATTTGAATGTTAAAACTTCGGTGTCAGTATTAATGTAGAATTGTGACGCCGTATAACAATGGCGGCGGGACCAGGAGCAGAAGCAGGAGCAGATGGACTGGTTCCATACAGTACGTGTGCACTGGCATACCACGCTAAATGGACTTCATTGCCCTTTGTGTACATTGAAGATGAGATATGTGTAAAAACTGATTGGAATTGAAACAATATCTAGTTAGAGATTGATTCACACACGATTCAATTAACTTTGATAATACAATCAATGTATTATTATATTTTTATTTATGTGATTCATCAACTGCGCATTCGGTTTGTTTTAAAGCTGAACACTTCTTTTACTCACAAAAATTTACAATATTGTTCAGGTTTAGACTGGATAAAAAATTAGGCCAGAGGAAAGTTGCAGGATAGGCCACTATTATTATTATTATTATAGCCCTTTTTTATTTCCGTTATTAAATCTATATGTATAAAATCTATATATACAAGTGTACTGTAGCTTATGATGTATATTACATTTCATTAAAATGATTTTACAATACATGTATTACTAAATATTTACATATAATAATATTTTTAATATCTAATTGAACTTAATTATATTAAATTCACGGAGTCTCCCCAGTTGCGCCCAACGTTGACGGTCACTTGTTTCCCTTCTCCAGAATTTGCCTGCTGTTTCCTTAATTTCATCTTCCCATCGAGTTCTTTGTCTTCCTCGCCTTCTTTTATGGTCTCTAGGTACCCATTCCGTGACCTCTTTGGTCCACCTATGATCTCGAAGGCGCATAACATGACCAGCCCATTTCCATTTCAAGGACCTGGCAGTTTTCAGAGTATCTTTCAACCCAGTTTTTTTTCTTATTTCGGATAGACGGATTCTGTCCGACATTTTGATTTTTAACATTGATCTTTCCATCGCGTATTGGCACTTGCGTAGTTTGTTACTTTGTTTTTGGGTTGTAGACCAAGTTTGACATCCGTAAGTCATAGTAGGGCTAACGCAGCTGGGTCATTCCATATCAAGTGGTCTAGTGGTCCCTGCTCGACCATCACGGATTTTGATGAAATTTTGTATGGACATTCACACATGTCCTCAACGAACATTGGTAAAGTTTTACGTTCATCCATGCAATACTTGCTGAGATTTAGTAATTTGTTTGACCCCATACCGCAGCCTTCTATGGTATGACTCCGAGATTTCGACAACTTTGAGACACAGTATCTCTGCCAATATTTTGTTGAGAGAAACAAATCTTTGCCAACTTATACAACTTTTTGCGCTCTATTAAACAAAATAATAAACAAATCTTCATGAGCGATTCCCGTGAAGAAAATTTGGATCAAACTTGGCCTAAAAAATTTGCAACTCGAAAAAATTTTAAAGTTTGACTTTTTATACCTCTGAAAGTAAAGGTACGATAAACGTGAAATTTTGCACATAATAACTTATCAATACAAGGTTAACGAATATAAAATTTCACACTCCTAATATTTTTCATCAGTTCAGGAATTGAGTGTAAAGTTGATGATTTTTGTGAAAATACTAAAAACAGGGTATATTTAGCCCACTTTTACAAAAATATACCCTCTGGAAACTGTTTTAATTTATTTTCATTAGAAAGAGCATATTTTAATCCCCCTAAAAAAGTAGGATTGGTTTTTCATCCCTGGTATATAAGGCCTTAGAAATAGGGACAAAGTTGAGAACGTTTCTATCACATGCTGCTATCGCAATATCGCATGCATTCCATTATTTTTCATCTTGTATGTTTTATACAGGCATTATAAGTACCTAAATTGCGTTAATCCATGGTGACATTGTCACTAACAGTTCAGAAACTTGAACCAGTAACCCCATCGCCATAGGGTTCACGCTCGATAGCCGTGCAATACCAGCCACGGGTGGGTTTCTTGGTTAAGGATCCCAAGCCTCTAGTTTGGTTTCTTCGTTAAGGTTCCAAAGCCTTGTGTGGGTATCTGTCCGGTTCCCAAGCCAATGATTGGGCAGCTTATTCTAGGTTCCTAAGCCTGAAGTGGGTATCTTACATGGTTCCCAAGCCGAAGTCCATGATGTTTGTATGAATTGCCAAATTCCAACTATTGCTTATTTATTATTGAATTTAGTAGTCACTTTTTTCAGTGTCACTTCTTGGAATTGATACTGTCGGCCTGGTGACATAACTGATGGTGCTAGAAGGCCACAAATAAGGTGTTGTGATGGAACCCAACAAATATCTTTGAGTGTAAAGTTGATGATTTTTGTGAAAATGCTAAAAACAGGGTATATTTAGCCCACTTTTACAAAAATATACCTTCTGGAAACTGTTTTAAATTATTTTCATTAGAAAGAGCATGTTTTAACCCCCTAAAAAAGTAGGATTGGTTTTTCATCCCTGGTATATAAGGCCTTAGAAATAGGGACAAAGTTGAGGATATTGCTATCGATACGTCATATACTTCAATATGTATTTTTTTACATTGTGTCACTTTCCTTTCATTCCTGCTGAAGTTTACAGTGTACAATTAATTTTTGTACGCTATATGAATCTGTTAGTCTGCTAGCGGTGGTTCTACACTGATGACATTTTTTAAATATTTTGTTAGGGCTGTCACGCGTCAGCATGTTTTGGGTATAGAATTCTGTACTGTTAGCAGCGGCGGTCGGTGACTAAACGTCCCGAATTGGCCGGGAAAGTCCCGAATTGGCCGGATCAAATAATGACGCCAATAGATCTGTTCAACTTTTGTGACAAAAACATTCACGGAATTAAATAGGTATATATATATATATGTTCCGACTGAAGAAATTCAAGAAAACAGGACGCTGCAAGAAGAAAGATGGAAAGCTAGCACCGCAATAGCTGGCACAAGAGATCATCACCAGTTTGTGCCAGTTGATTTGAATTCGATTTCTGTCAGCAAAGTTTCAAATGACACAGTTAACTTTGTGGCCAAACTTTCCAATTCTGTCGATCCTAATTTAAAATTAGCCGAACTATTTCCCGGTTGTTATGTTGCCTGCATTTATGACAATAAGTGGTGGGTAGGCAATATTGTAAAAATTTCTCTGGAACAAAATGATGCTTTGGTAAAATTTATGCATCCGCGAGGCTTGGCTCATTCATTTTATTGGCCCGAAAGAAAAGATATTTGTTGGGTTCCAGCACAACACCTTATTTGTGGCCTTCCAGCACCATCAGTTATGTCACCAGGCCGACAGTATCAATTCCAAGAAGTGACACCGAAGAAAGTGGCTACTAAATTCAATAATAAATAAGCAATAGTTGGAATTTGGCAATTCATACCAACATCATGGACTTCGGCTTGGGAACAATGTAAGATACCCACTTCAGGCTTAGGAACCTAGAATAAGCTGCCCAATCATTGGCTTGGGAACCGGACAGATACCCACACAAGGCTTTGGAACCTTAACGAAGAAACCAAACTAGAGGCTTGGGATCCTCAACCAGGAAACCCACCCGTGGCTGGTATTGCACGGCTATCGGGCGTGGACCCTATGGCGATGGGGTTACTGGTTCAAGTTTCTGAACTGGTAGTGACAATGTCACCATGGATCAACGCAATTTAGGTACTTATAATGCCTGTATAAAACAAACAAGATGAAAAATAATGGAATGCATGCGATATTGCGATAGCAGCATGTGATAGAAACGTTCTCAACTTTGTCCCTATTTCTAAGGCCTTATATACCAGGGATGAAAAACCAGTTCTACTTTTTTAGGGGGATTAAAACATGCTCTTTCTAATGAAAATAATTTAAAACAGTTTCCAGAGGGTATATTTTTGTAAAAGTGGGCTAAATATACCCTGTTTTTAGCATTTTCACAAAAATCATCAACTTTACACTCAATTCCTGAACTAATGAAAAATATTAGGAGTGTGAAATTTTATATTCGTTAACCTTGTATTGATAAGTTATTATGTGCAAAATTTCACGTATATCGTACCTTTACTTTCAGAGGTATAAAAAGCCAAACTTTCAAAATTTTTCGAGTTGCAATTTTTTTAGGCCAAGTTTGATCCAAATTTTCTACACGGGAATCGCTCATGAAGATTTGTTTATTATTTTGTTTAATAGAGCGCAAAAAGTTGTATAAGTTGGCAAAGATTTGTTTCTCTCAACAAAATATTGGCAGAGATACTGTGTCTCAAAGTTGTCGAAATCTCGGAGTCATAACATAGAAGGCTGCGGTATGGGGTCAAACAAATTACTAAATCTCAGCAAGTATTGCATGGATGAACGTAAAACTTTAACAATGTTCGTTGGGGACATGTGTGAATGTCCATACAAAATTTCATCAAAATCCGTGATGGTCGAGCAGGGCACTTCTCTGAAATCAGACCACTTGACATGGAATGACCCAGCTGTCAAAAGCGTATCTTTTTATTGTGGCTGATAAGTTCGAATGGAATATATCTTTTAAGGAAATCTTTAAAAGAATTTCTTCCCCCCTTGAGCTACTTCTTGAGCTACTTCTTTCTATTTCCTTTCCTTGTCTGTTGTTGAAAGACAGTAGTTGTCCGAGGTAAATTATTTCTTCTGCATATTCCAAACTATTTCCATGTATGCTGATGTTCTCCTTTTGTCCATTTTTTTTTTTTCTTTAGTTTTGTTTTTGTTCATTTTTAATCCTGTTATCTCACATCGGACGTTAAGAGAATTGATCATTTCCTCTAGTTCTTCAGCAGATTTGGAAAAGAGAATTATATTATCCGCGAACCGAAAATTTGTGAGCCTCTTTTCATTTATGCAATACCTTTGTTTCCCAACTCCAACTCGCGGAAAATATCTTCAAGTACACAAGTAAATAAGTTTGGAGATAAAAGATCACCTTGTCCCACGATAGGTTAGGTCAATTCTTAAATTTTTGCACAACTCAGAGATCAATTTTAATATTTTGACGATCGCCCGTCATGGCCGTCAATGAAGATCCACCGGGGAAAGCCCGGTGCCCCGGTGAGCCAATCCAACCCTGCTTTTATCCACCTTAATAAAAATTGAAGCTCTGCTGAGTTAACGCCTTTTTGATCCGTGTAGTTTTACAAATTTGTAAATATTTTCAAAAACTTCATATTTTTGTAATCCTGAGGTCCTAAAGGCAATGATGGCATCCTACCGATTCGGACCGGTCATTAATAATATTTTGTTGACAAAATATTATATCAAAAATCTATGTATTGTATATAAATTAATAAACTTATGTATGTTTCATTAATTTAGGATATTATTTTATTACATTGGAATGATTAATTTCACTTTTTTTTGTTCACAAAATTTTTATGTCCGGGTGAACAATATTTGAAAGATGGCAACACTGGATAGAAACCTACGGTTGGAAATGAATAACTAATTGATAATTAAATATAATAATTATTTGATAAAATGTAACCCACGAAATCATTGTAATAAACACTTAACACTTTAATGTGTCGAAGAAACAAAGTTCAGTAAATAAATGGAAAAAGTTTATCTCTGAAACTTGTAAATCTATTAAAAGTTGCCAGTCCGAAATTTGTCACGAGCAGTTCTTTACTATGTAAATTTAAGAAAATCGGTCAAGAGGGGTTAAACTTAACTCGCTGTCGTTAAAAATTGTTACAGCGTGAATACTAAAGTGATAGGCACAAAATTATTCTGCTCCAAAAAACTAACTTTTTTAAAAGTTAAATTTAAAATACTGGTTTTATAAAAGTTATTTTAGTTTATTTTTCATGCGATCAAATGTTACGAGATGGTTCAATTGTGAATGTCATTTCATTGATAAATCTATTTTAATAAAATTGGAGGCAATATCGGTTTTTTTATTCTTTCGGTATAATTTTAGGTTTTTACATGTTTCAGATGATCGTAAGACAATATACACAAAAAAATCTTTTTTTGTCTGTCTGTCAATCTGTCTGTATCTGCCAAAGGAGTGGCCGAGCACGTTAAATCGTGCAGTTCTTACTAGTTACAACAGTCTGAATTGTGAGGTTGCTCGTGCGATATTGTTCCAGCGAGAATAATATGTTTACATTACTCCCGTTTTAACAATCATTCACCCCTCATCCAGGTGTAGGTGCTCGCCCCCTCGCATCTGCGATTAGCCTCGTTGCATAAATAAGCCGATGTAAAAAAATAAAATTATAATAATAAAAATATCTGTCTGTCTGCCTGTCGGTCTGTCTGTCTATCTGTCTGTCTCTCTGTCTCTCTGTATATCTGTCTGTCTGTCTGTCTGTCTGTCTGTCTGTCTGTCTGTCTGTCTGTCTGTCTGTCTGTCTATCTGTCTGTCTGTCTGTCTGTCTGTCTGTCTGTCTGACTATCTGCTTATGAAATATTTTTAATGGCATAATTTTCATCAATTCCGAAAAATGTGAATGAAAAAAATCACAACTTAAAAACTAGAATTTTTGGATTCCTCGTAGTGTATTTAGTCTAGAAAAAATTCCAGGCCCTATTCGTTTTGCGTATTTTAAAATTATGACAAATTTTCATACGGCGTAATGTATAGAAATTTTCATCTTCGCATGGACGTATCTCAAAAAGGAAATGCGATAAAGATCTGCGGTTGAAATTTTTGAAAACTTGATGTCCTAATTGACTTGTAACCAAATTTTTTCATTGTTTTTAAAAAAAAAAATGAAATTTTAATAAATCCTAACTAAAAACTGGTTAGGGATAGAAATCTGCGGTTTGAATTTTTAAAATTCTCCTACATTGTTTAGTCTAAGAAAAAAAATTGGCTGTAATAAACCAATTAATAAGTTTTGTATGGACAGTAATTCTTGAAAATTTGAAACATTTTTTTTTTTTTTTTCATTTTGCACCCCTTCCTATATTATTAATTACTATGCCAGAATAAAAAATTTCAAAATGCTGTTCTAAAAGGTTATTTGCAAAAGTTTGTTATGAAATTCACGTTCTTTTAAACCAATTCACTTGTAAATTTTATTTATTTATTTTGAAAATATTGTGCATTTACACGTTTGAACGTGCATTTGGCATCCTTGTTGGTAACCTCTATTCCCTACTCCCTACTCCCTCATATACAAGAATGCTTTGCAATACTGTGAATTCTATTTATTTGTTACCGGAAACACAATTCGAACGCATAGATTCGTTTTCCGGTCGAAATAATATGTTTTCAATATTTTGTGAAATAAACAACATTTAGTTTTCATAAGAGAATATTAAATGGAATATAGGAATAAACTAATTTAATTAAAGGTACGCTGCGTTCAGAGCTCTTAAATTAGACTGTAGACTATGTCTTGTGTACTGTTGATTGTCACTGCAAGTTTGTCATATAGTAAGGCGAGGTTCAGACCTCTAAATTAATTGCGTTATATGTTGTCGATCGTGGATAGTTTTCTAAACTTTCCAGTTAGTGAGTTGTTTTAATGAAACACACATATAAATACATTGGCTACCTTAGTGTACATCGTAGAGAACGTTTACATTGTATGCCTTTATATAACCTAACAAAATGTCATCGTGCTGATTACAACAAATCTCGCCCAAAATTACAAAGACGAACCGTAAATATGATCAATTTAGGTAATTAGGTTAGGTTTAGTTAGTAAACATCTAGGATAGCAGAATCAAGAAAAGGATAATAGATAATAAACATTTTAAGAAGCCGCCGTAAGTCATCTTCGATATTATCCAATGCGTTGTTTATACCACATTTCTAAAAATACTTTACAATCGGGTTTTCTTTCACAGTTTCCCATGAATTTTTTACCCAGGTACTAAAATTGTCCTGTTTCATACGTCCTGTTGTTATAACATCGTGATTTGGCTTCGTTTGTTGGTTTGCACTCTTCCCGCATAAAATTATTAAATGGTTTATTAATCGACACATCCAAGGGTTGTCGTAGACTTGTAAAGTCTCCAGAAATGACTAATTCTGCATTCATTTCTATAATATTTTCTTGGTTGATTCTATTTGGCATGGCACTCTTTTTAAACACCGTACCTACGAGGTGTGTAAATTAGTTAACCGAATTGGCAACATAGCCTTTGATCTGGCAACATTTGGGACGCGGGACTTGGTGGGACGGCAGGTGAACGTGTGATACGCCTTCACTACGAGTTTGAACACGCTAGAGTAATTTTGTTGTCCGTAGCGATTTTTTTCGTGAAACATTTTTTCTAGTGCGTTCTATAAATGAGTGACATTCATTTCGAGCAACGGTGTGCTATCAGGTTTTGCTTCAGGCTTGGGCACAGTGCAACGGAAACTTTTGTAAAACGTCAGCAGGCCTACGGAGACAGTGTTTTGTCAAGGACTCAGGTTTTTTGGTGGTTTAAGGCATTTTCAGAAGGAAGAAAGTTGATTGAAGATGAATCCCGCAGCGGAAGACCTTCATTTTTAAGAATCGATGAAAATGTCGTGTTTTGATCAATGAATTGGGATTGTGACAATGCGCCTTGTCACACAGCAATTTCAATAAACGAGTTTTTGGCTAGTAAAAACATTTTTGAGGCTCCTCAGCCTCATTATTCGCCTGACATGAGTCCTTGCGACTTTTTCCTCTTCCCAAGATTGAAAAATCACCTCAAGGGACGTCATTTTGAGACACTTGAAAACATTCAAACGTCCATAACCGACCAGCTGAAAGCTATTCCAGTATCCGAGTTCCAGCACTGTTATGAGGATTGGTAGAACCGTCTCCAGCGCTGTATGGCTTCCCAAGGAAGTCATTTTGAGGGAGACAATATTGAATTGTAATTCTATTCGAATAAAGAAGAATTAAAAACCAGTCTGGTTACTTAATTTACACACCTCTTATACCTTCGGACCATAAGACGCACCCCAATTTTAGGTCGATTTTTCTGCGTAATATGGTTCGAAAATTGGTATATATTTTTTTAACATTTATTTATATCATGCCTAAAATAAAGACTGTACGTTTGGGGGTTCTTTGATTTGAAAGATCTGTCTTAGACAAGATGATTCTTGTTCTAAGTCGACCTTTATATTCATATAGAAGTATATAAGAGTGATGCACATAGAAACGTAAGCAGAATTTTTACAAAACGCGCACGTGTTTCGTATACCAAAAAATACGACCTAACATGCTAAAATCGTGAAAGGGTAACATGGAAAAGATATCCTTAGTTCTCAAAGACACATGTCGTAAAGAATTGCGGAATCTGCCTGCTCCTTCTTTATAGCTTTCTCGGCTTACTTCCGCACACAAACATTGGATTGGATATCTTTAAAAAAAGGTTTTACGCAGTACTTGAGGAAGACATAAAAATTCAAAATGTACACAGAAATGAAATGCTGTAATTGATATTCAGATTGTTATGGCCTATATGAATGTCAACTGTATATTTTTCGGCCTTACACCTACAGTTTTTTTTTTACATTTTTTGTCGCGAATATTGATTTTTATACAAAGCACTGAATTTATAAATTTAAATTTTATGCAACACACTTCAAAGGGACGATTACAGTGGATAGGTCACATTATGTGAATAAAATAAGACTTAATGACGAAGATCATCTGGAAATAGAGATTAACCATTCTGTGTTAAGACCATTTGATAATTATGTTGCGTCCACAGATCTAAAATTAGTCGACTATTCACAGTACGTTGTGAATAAGTTTAGTAGCCAGTTTTAACGTTCAGGCAGCGTTTACAGCTATGAAAAGCAATGTGTAACGCATGTTGTGACATCTATGTTTTTTTCAAACCAACTATGATGGAATAAATGCAATAGGGGATACGCATAAAATTTATGTTTTCTTAAAAGTACATTATTTTGATATGTAATATTAGTTATGTCACTTAACAAAACAAAAATCACATTTTAATTAAGATTTCGAAAGTTTTTAATTTAAATATTATAAATTTGAAATAAAGCCGAAAACAGCGCGAAGGTTGCCGAGTAAATACGACTGCTCATGACGTCAGAACCTACACGGCCCAAACTACCTACTCCCCAAGGGAGTAGACTACACTTTACGTGAGTACCTACACTTTACGATTGTATTAGAGATGGCAAAGATTAATCGAATATTGAAATAATCGATTATTTTGTTTCAATGAATCAATTAATTATACAATATTTTTGTAATTTTAATAAATATTGCTTTATTTTTTAATAAATAAAGTTTTGATTATTTAATAATTAATCGATTAATTTATTATTAATCGATCATTTTATGAAATATTTTATTTATAAGAAATTACATAGTTGTTTTGTTGAAACACTGGTCGGTAAGATGACTTTGCTCTGTTCTTTTCAATAAAGTCCCTAGATTACTAAGCCTTCAGAACACTCGTTCTCGCCCATCTGTAGAATTAAACTGACCCGCTACTCATTTTTGCCCAATAGTTTGCGTCCACTCAGTTCAAATGCTCACCAGCGAAACGCAGTCTTCCAACTCGATAATTTGCGAGAAAAGCCAGGCAAGTTGCAGGTCTTCTGGATACAAGATTTTGTTTCCTCAGTCGTCTTTGGACAGCCAAAGAAAGCCCATGAAATTGCCAAATTTCTTGTGGCTCGTGGATACTGTTCGCTGATGACGCTTTATAGAGTAATTAATAGAGTATTTGGTTACATCCAAAACACCAGCAATATTCTAATACTACTATCATCTTCATATAATAGCGCAGCTCGTAGGTATTCCGGCCACAATTTAATTTTATTGTACAAAAAAAGACTTGCAGAAGTTTAGAAATCTCTAAGATGGGTAACTGGGTGAGATGGGTAATGGCAAACATTTATTTTAGCAATTATTTGTATTAAAATTTACGTACTTAATATGCAATATCAATATTATAGTCTTCGTTCAAACGGGCATTATTTATTGTTATAGCTAGGCCCGTCTTATGAATTGTAAGGGCCCTAGGCCATGGGTATTTAACGGGCCCTCTTCCCAGGTGAAATCAAGTCAAATTAAGAAAAAATATAGCAATTTAAGCAATTACAACGATTTTGCGACCTAATTTTTAACCTTGATTATTTATTACCGCTATATTTAAGATAGCATTCGTCTTTTTTGAAGAATCTTGTCACTGGTGGTGAATTGTGGTTGCTCTTCAAAAACGTCAAAAGAAAGAAAATTTGTGTATCACCGGGTGAAACACCGAAAGGAATAGCAAAAGGTGCCCACAGTAAGAAGGCAATGTGGTGCGTATGGTGGGATAGAAGCGGAATCATCCATTGGGAGATCATTACAAACGGCATTTGCTTTTGGTGAAATGAAGATGATGAGCGTCAACAGAAGCGGACCCCGCACAAAAACTGCAATTCAACATCAACAGCGACATCTATCTGTCTCAGCTCGATCGTCTCCATACAACATTTTTTTTGTTGAATAAAAATATATATATAAAAAAAAAATCGTCGTTAATTTTGCATCAATTTAATACATTTTACATACAAAAATTCTATAATGCCGAACAGGAAGTTCGTCTGACATATGAATTTCCTGGTATATTTATAATGTTAATGTTATTCATTTTGTTATTTATTTATTTTTTTGTAAAATCAGTAACTTTACAAAATAAAATTAATACTGGTGACCGGGCCACTTATATAAGCGGGCCCTAGGCCATGGCCTCGTTGGCCTAGGCGTAAAAACGGCCCTGGTTATAGCCTGTTCGTAAAAAAAATATTTGTTTACGCAGACATTATATTACCTTCCATTACTTATAATTTTCTAATAAAACGGTTAAATGATTTTATATCAGCCCTTAAAGTACAACATTAAGACTGTCCTATTTTTTTGTCGGCGAGTGAACATGTTTCTTTTTTTATTTCATAATCGATTAATCGATTATTTTTTACTAATTTAATCGAAAATCGATTATAACATTTCGATTAATCAAATGATCAATTAATCGATTGATTAATTTTTATTGCCATCACTAGTGTGTATAGTGTATTGTTTGAGAGTTTTGTATTTGTTTTTTAAACAATTTTTTACGCATTTATTATTAAAATGGCAGATAATGATTTTGTTAGGCCTCAGAGTGACGATTTACCCAACATTGATGCTTTTCTTCCTGTTCTTTTGTTTTTCATCATTAGGTAATGAAATAAATTGTTTTTGTGGAGTTCTAAATAAAGTATTTGTGCACAGCGGTACTAAATAATATTTTCGATGTTTCGAAGTACTGGGCCCTGGATCTTCCATATTTTATATATTTTAATATAAAATTAAAATCGGTAAACATGTAGAATAACTTTATTTTAATTAAAATCACTCTAACTTTACACAACCAATAAAAGTTATACAAGCAAATAAGTTCACCACAGACTGTGTAGGCTGTAGGCTGGAGACTGGGTAGGCAGTGACGTCACAGCCAAGTTTGTAAACAGTCGGAGTATTTTTCGCGCGCTACATAAATTAATGAATTTTTTTAAGCTTCAAATTAAAAAAAAATGCAAAACTGTTTTTTATGTTTATATGCAACATAAGGAATATAATAAAAAATAAAATAAAAATCATGCCTATCCCCTATTATGTGATTTTTACGAACTCGCCATCAGCGAGATCGTGATTTCTCTCCAAATCCAATCCAGTGATAAAAAAAGGTCTACACTCCTGAAACCCAAGTGATGAGCACAACGAAAAGTCCTCACCCCACAAATACAAGTGATGAACAAAAATAAAAGGTCCTCACTCCCCAAACACAAGTGATGACTACAAAAAAAAATGTGCTCACTTCCCAAATCCAAGTGACGAGCAAAAAAAGGTTTTCACCTGCCAATGCTTTAATAACCAAATATACACAATGGCGCCCCTCGTCAAACCTCGCGCCCCTCGTCAAACCTCGCGCCCCTAGGAAGTGCCCCGATGCCAACCCGTTGTTACGGCTCTGAACGTGTGTCTCACTTAACACAATTTGTATTATTTAAATTATTTAAGTTGAAAATTTTTTCACCTGATGCATCTTATGCATTTTAATTATTTTTATTTTGTACGTGAAAATAATTCTTACGTCACAGTAATAGTTGGTAGATTTTTTTCATTCATCCCACGAGAGAAGCGTTAAATTTTCGCTTTTCCCGTAGTAATCCGTGGCTGTTCTGGTTGTCGGCCTATGTTAGATAGTGGCGGAAGATGGCCCGGATGATGGCCCGGTCACGTCAACTCGTTCAAACATTATAATGATCTTTCCCTGACATACACCCGACACCCGACGCCCGACAACCGAGTGATGAACGATCGTGTCACAACTTTAAACTTTGCAAACTTGCTTTTTTATCCGTGATAAATTGTACTCATGTTTTTTATCGTCTTTAACTCTCATTATTTGTAGAAAAATGTTTTAAGACAATAAATAAATGGCTCTAGTTGCAACAGTTATACATCTATTTAAATTTATCTTACAAACCATTAGTGGAAAGAACTTTAAGCGGAACTAACAGGAATTTAAATTTTTTTAAGTTGTCATGCGTAGAGCCCTGCGCGGATACGTTTTTCTGTATCCGCATCCGCATAGACAGGATCCGCATCCGATCCGCATCCGCAGCCTTTGCAAATATAATATCCGCATACGATCGGCATCCGCAAAAATATCCGCACAATCCGCACAGAATTTGCTGTCTGTTTGGAAATATCTAACATGTTTCGCCTTATTTGGTATGTCGCCATTTTAAAACACCCCAGCAAACATTCAACCATCGGCCGAATGCCGGCAAACTGCTTTTTCTGTTGGTAAATTGCTGGCACTAAAAGTTTGTGCAACGCCAGTATTAATAATATACTTCACATTTGTATTTCGCACTCCTATACGAAGTACTTTACCAGCATTTTATGAGCATTCCTTATTTTTGGTAATATGTTACATTTTACGTTTGTTGCACCATCGTTGAATAAATTTATTCAACGAATATAGTTGACAATATCGCATCATTTACAAAATAAAATTAATACTGGTGACCGGGCCCCTTATATAAGCGGGCCCTAGGCCATGGCCTCGTTGGCCTAGGCGTAAAAACGTTGCTGTCAGTAGACAGCAACGTTAATTTCTTCATTAATAGTTTAAAACCGATGCGATATTGTCAACTTTATTTGTTAAATAAATTTATTCAACGATGGTGAAATGGCCAAGTGGGTATTTATTTTGCACCTAACCATTAATTTATTTTTAATACTGGGTAAGTATTCGTACTTACAGGTATAATAAAAATATCTTAAAATTCTTGAAATTGTCATATAACTTTCATCTTTTAATAATAGGATAATTAGTTCATTAAATCAAAAAAAAAAAAAAGACAGGCTATAGGTTAAGTTAACTAACATTATAAAATTTCATTTTCATTACATTTAGATTTTTTGTGACATTCTCAATACAATACAATACTGGTCCGTCAGAAATAAATCTTGCAACTAATGCGATTATTTTGCACTTTACCGCTGCTGGGCCGGCAATTGATACATCAATGGGCCAGCTAACGGCCACGGGGACATCGGGGTACTGGCCCATTACTTTCAATGCCGGGGAGTATGTGCTTCAACAGTACTGGCCGGTATAAAAATGTTTGCTGGGACTACTAAAAAAATTTTTATTTTATCACATTAATATTACTTGGTCCAGAAATATCTTTTCTATCTAATGTCGTACTGAGATTATATAGATTAAAAAATAAAAATGGAAATTACAATTCTTCGACTCTTAAACCAAGTTTATATAAAATGTAAAACTTTAAACAGCAATATCTCAGAAACTTAGTTTTTTAAGATATCTCACTATTATTTAAGAGCACCGATATTTAGAAATAATTAAACAGATTAATTTATCACATTTATGACCAATACATAATAAGGAAAGTCCTATAAGATAAGCAAATTTAAAAAATAAGTTCTTAATAATAAAACTAAATTATTAAATTCATCCTATTATTAAAAGATGAAAGTTACATGACGATTTCAAGAATTTTAAGATATTTTTATATTTTAAATTTGATATGAGCTTCTATGTTTTTCAATGTGGCAAATTACCATCGTTAATTTTTACTAATATTTCCAAAAATGCAAAATAAGACGATACATAATTATTTTTAAATTAATAAACGCAATAAATCTTAAGAAATTGTTGTATCTACGACTGTTATATAAACTTCTACTATATTTAACTATTTAAGTGAGCGTAAAGTAGGTCTTTATGGGAAGAGTAAAAAAAGTAAAAAGTGCCGTAACGTATTATTATTTCCCTTTTGCTATAAAGACAATACAAATGCCAGCGATACATATTTGGGGTTCTAAACGCGTTTTCCGGAGGAAGAGGCGTCCAACTGAAGATTTTATGTTCACGCGGATATTGCGGATAACGGATATGATATATAATCCGCATCCGATCCACATCCGCACGATTTAAATGATAATTTATCTGCATCCGCAGAAAAATGGTGGATATCCGCGGGTAATCCGCGGATTTGCAGGGCTCTAGTCATGTGTTTTCTTTCAAACGATTGAAGTGAGCATTTGCTAAACAAAATGATAAAGAGCCTCACTAAATCCAAAAAAAAAAAAACAGGCTATTTTAACTATCATTATAATATTTCATTTTCATTACATTTTTTGTGTCATTCTTAATACCATGTGCAATATAAATTTCATTCATTTTAGAATTTGGTTACGGTTGCTTGGGTCGCCAGTTGGTTCCATGAAATTGAAGACGTACAGATACGTTTCTCGAAGCGAAAGTGCTAAATACTTGTGAAATAATTTTTTATTTTACTGTTCACATTTCTGGGAAGTAAGCATTCTTTCAACTGAAGCATTAATATAATGTGCAACACGTGAGTCATTCAACATAACTGCTCCTTATCTTTCAACATTCGCATAACTATGTGATAACAAACATATGTCGTCCGCAAATTCCAACATCCGATAGAGCCAGCTGCCACTAAAGGGCCTATTACTTTAACATCAGTCCGAACATCTACATCTTTCAAATTCAGACGAAAATCTCAGAATCCACGACACAGCAATAGATATTTAATTTGCTAGATGCATAAGTGAATTATTTGGCGAAGGTGTTTTAAGAGCCGAAGCCCGTAAAGCCTCCGAGGAAAAAAATACCTGTATTACATGTTTTATTCTACCATATTTATATTTATTTAATTTTCAATTAAAGAAATATTAATGTCAATCAATATGAATGTCATAACTGTAGCAACCAAAAACAAAATATAGCAACGTATAAATAAACGTGTTATATTGTTTATATGCATTAAATTGTCAACTTTGTTGTGCATGTATTGTATAAAGAAGGGGGGGGGGGGTAATGTTAAAAGTGCGAAAAGTGAAATTGAAGAGGCGGCAAATATTGCTTGTGCTTTATTGTTACCTGAAAAATCAAAAATTAAATACCTTCAAGCATTTGAACTGTTTTCGATATAGTGTTCGGAGAAAAATGTTGTCGAAATTAATGAAAATGTTATGTTGGCATATTTTCAAGGGCGATCTACAATTTTAATACGTGAATATTCAATGCTGAAGTTGACAATTTCAATAAATTGAAATCTAGATATTTTAAAATTTAAGCGGCCGACTGCGTTTTTGAAAGAACGGATACGAAATTAAAAAATCTAACATTTTTACTAAAGATGACAATCTACTTGAAACTTGGGATGATATGACTATCAAAAAAATGGAAATTAATTCAAAAGAAAATAATCCTTCAATTAATATATCAAATTGTTAAAATTGTACCATTACTTTTAATATAAATAAATATCTGTTTATCCTTCAAAATAACGTTTGTTACTTCTTTGTCCTGGCCGCGTAAGTGTTACTTAGGCCGCGAACATACAGAAAGCTGGTAAATCAGCGCTGACAATCGGTACTGAAAACAAGCGTACTGGGTTACTGGTTGAGCACACGCTAAACGCAGATATTGCATGTGACACTGACAGATGACATAACTTATACATTGAAGTTTTCTTATATAGTCCTATTATCGTCCTATTTATCGTACATTTTTTAATTATATTGGCCTAGTATAGAGTGAACGCTAGTTTTGAAAGTGTATAGCTACTCTTTCGTATATTGCCTCAATTATATGTTGAAATAAATGAAAATGGCGATTTCCGATTCATTGTTTCTAATAGAATCACTATATTTAAAAATGGAACTAAAAAGAAAAGGTAAACATGCAATAAACCAAGAGAGACGTAAATACCACTACATTTTTCCTCAATTAAAAGAAGATGATGCAAGATTTTTTAAATATTTTTTTGTTTCGGCGCTGACAACAAGCTGCTTAAACTGCTTAAACGTTTCGGTAAGCGGGTAGCCGACACCGACCGGCGCCGACGCGGATATATTTGAAAACATGGACAATTATCGTCCTATTTATCGTACATTTTTTAATTATATTGGCCTAGTATAGAGTGAACGCTAGTTTTGAAAGTGTATAGCTACTCTTTCGTATATTGCCTCAATTATATGTTGAAATAAATGAAAATGGCGAGTTCCGATTCATTGTTTCTAACAGAATCACTATATTTAAAAATGGAACTAAAAAGAAAAGGTAAACATGCAATAAACCAAGAGAGACGTAAATACCACTACATTTTTCCTCAATTAAAAGAAGATGATGCAAGATTTTTTAAATATTTTTTTGTTTCGGCGCTGACAACAAGCTGCTTAAACTGCTTAAACGTTTCGGTAAGCGGGTAGCCGACACCGACCGGCGCCGACGCGGATATATTTGAAAACATGGAAAGTTATCGTCCTATTTATCGTACATTTTTTAATTATATTGGCCTAGTATAGAGTGAACGCTAGTTTTGAAAGTGTATAGCTACTCTTTCGTATATTGCCTCAATTATATGTTGAAATAAATGAAAATGGCGAGTTCCGATTCATTGTTTCTAACAGAATCACTATATTTAAAAATTGATGTGAAGTGTGAATTTTCACACATTTCAGGGTTTTGCAGGTATTTAGTAAGTGAATGATGATTATTTGGGGTGCCAAAACAAATTTTATGACAAAATATTTTTTTATGAATTTTAATTCGAATGCCTATTACCATTATTTAAGTTTTTAAAGATGTGCAGTATTTTTTTTTTTTATATATCAAGGTTCATTAAGATTTTGAAAATTGCGCCTATGGCTTCCATTGGTTGTTTTTAGTCATAGCTCCTCCCCTTTGATTTCGTGTACATTCAAATATATAATTAAATTATAATTTCAACAATTTCCACTGTTTATTAAATTTACGCTATTAAAAATTAAATGCAACAATTGCCAAAATATAATTAAAATTTTGAAAAAATAATTTAAACAATATAAAAATGCAAAAAATAAATAAAAAATAATATTGTCTCCTCACGTAGGACTCGAACATGAGTCCGATTACGAATTCTTGGACAGAACGCAAGTATCTTAGTCACAGCACCAAGAAACACGTTACTGTTGAGCGTATTATATAACTATAAGTTGTCAACATTATTAGCAAAAAAACACAAAAAATGCTTTTTTTTCCAAAAACATAATCTGATCAAAAATTCCTGTTGAACTATTCCGGTTCACACCAATGTACATTACTTAGAATTTTTTCAGATTTTTAGTTTAAACCATCTGGGCTACAGGGTGTGGGACAAATTTTTTTTTGCACAATATTGGCAAAAATCGCTTCAAAATAATTTATTTTGGAAAAATAAAAATTTGATCGTTAATTCACGTACCAAGGGCTTTCATTTGATACCCTACTCAGAATTAAAAAAAAATATTTTTTTTTTCGATGAGCACATATTTGTTTATATTTTTAGGGGGATATGTTTTTTAGATGTTTTGGTATTTTTTCTATGTGCGGGTCAACGAGTTGTATAAGCATGCCAAATTTCAACTCTCTAGGTTTAGCCGTTCGGCTACAATTTTTACCGAACAGACAGACAGACAGACAGACAGACAGACGACAAAATGACGGTATAAGGGTTTTTTGGTCATACCTACAAAACCCTAAAAATGGAACTAAAAAGAAAAGGTAAACATGCAATAAACCAAGAGAGACGTAAATACCACTACCTTTTTCCTCAATTAAAAGAAGATGATGCAAGATTTTTTAAATATTTTTTTTTTCGGCGCTGACTACAAGCTGCTTAAACTGCTTAAACGTTTCGGTAAGCGGGTAGCCGACACCCACCGGCGCCGACGCGGATATATTTGAAAACATGGACAGATACTGCGGCAGATCAGCGCTTGTTGCCAGTAAAGCCGGTGCCGGGTTTCTGTATGTTCGCGGCCTTATGGCGCGTCTACATTGAGGCAACATGGTAGCATACGACAAGTGTGCCGAGACCGTCAGACCATGTCGCATTGACAAGCTAGTGTCTACAGTGTCTACACCAACACTGGGAGCGTGCTACTGTTTATTGTTGCGAGATCTGTCAGTTTACTGAATAAATATGGCGGATCGCAAAAATATCATTACATTTTATAACTATAAATAATATCAAGTTAATTTATACTATTTTATATCAAATTTTAATTCCATAACAAAAACATAACCTTACTTAATTATATTTATCAATATTTCTAATACTCTATTTTATCAAAACTTATATTTACTCACTTATCTTAAATAAATTTAAGTTGCTAAATAATTTTTGTTGATACAGCAACGCTTACAACACTAGTTAATTTAAAAAACAAATACTTCTATTATAACAACTATCAAATATCTAAATGGCGAACATGTGGCTTTCAGAACTGGTAGCGTGACGCACGAAAACTCTTTGATGTTTACCGCCAAGCAACGGGAACGAGCAACATGTCGCACGGCTGCCATCAGACCGCTGCACATTGGTAGCATGCGACCGTTCGACATGTCGCATGCTACCAGGTTGCCTCGATGTAGACGCGCCATTACGCGCTAAGCCACCGTAGACTTCAAACATTTACTTACGTTTACAGGCGCGTTACTGGGGTAATAACACTTATTTACGGAGTAGGTAGGGTAAAAAGTACATGTTTCATGATTTCTAAAAAGCGACGTTCTAGCGTTGAAACCGTTCATTCCACAAAAGAACTTATGGAAACTAAATTATAGAGAATTATTTTTCTTTAATTCAGTACAGACACATATTTTTAGTAGCTGCACCTTAAGACCTATTAATCGTAGAAATTTCCAAAACTCTCTCAATACTAAAAGCTACGTTTTTTCTGGACTATCAATAGTTTAAATAAAATCAATTTAAAGAAATACTCTTTGAAAATGAACACTTAGTGAGATCTGGTAGGTGTGTCAGGATAGTGTAATCCAACCACCTCAAACATCACCGCAAGAATCGGATTTTCTCCCACAAACAAGTTAAAGAACGTTTGGTCTCGTTCCGACTTACATTCTCCGACGAGACCGCCATACAAAGAAACTATAGAAAGGAACTGAATAACAAGAAACACAAACAAGTTTAAATGCTTATATTATAAAATTGTATGAAAATAATGAAATTACAAACACAAAACATTTCACAAAAATTGAAAATGTATAAGATTAAATGCAAAAGCAAATAAACAAATAGATAATAGTTTCTGTCAATGGCATCTATAACATCATCTATACAACAGAATTTTGAACATGTTACAATCTATCTAATAGGATATTTTTAACTGTAAAAAAACTGTCATTTATAAATTTAAATTGTCTTTCTATGTCTGAACTGCAGTGGCGGCTCGTGATTTGAAATCGGGGGGGGGGGGTGCAACTTTCGAAATTTACAAACACATCATAAACGCGTGTTTGATTAAATTTCGAAGTTATCGTCAAAATTTAAAAAAAAATAATATGAAAAAATATTGTTTATTATCCATAAATTTACATTTTGGTATATTCCAAAATTACTTAAAAATAAAATCCATTCTTGTCTTATTACTAGCGAAAAGGTCAATAACATTTACTTTGATGTCTGTGCGACTGTTGAGTAATTTTTCTTCATTTAAAATCATTGCAACTGCATTTAACCTATCCTGATTCATTACTAAACTATAAATTTAGCAAAGGAACTGCTTGATGCACAGTTCCGCATTACGTATGCCACTGCGAGTGTAAACGCTTGCGCGCGCATCAATATACGTCATATTGCTATATGATAGGACACTGTGAAAAACACAGTTCAGCTAGCGTTCTTTGCTCTTCTTAGTGCTGAAACATGTAGGGGCGTTTCACGTGCTGCTTGCAAGATGTATTTTTATTTATTTATTTATTTTTTTTATACAAAATAAAGAGTATAAATAATTGTTGATAATAACATTAATTATTATAAGCAAATATGAATAATTTAATAAATATATTTATATATCGACAAAAATAGGGGGTGCTGCAGTTCCGCAGTGCCTATACACGAGCCGCCCCTGCTGAACCGTCTTTTTCGTAGTGTGAATAAATAAATTGCATTATAGACGCCATTCTATATAGTATTAGATGCATATTTGCGTACGTTGCGGCAAATTGTAGCTAAAGCTTCATTCTACAAATATTTTCTAGCTATTTTGTTCTATAGTGAAAACTGCTTGTAGTTGAGATAAAATTAAAAAGATTCTTTACTTCACAAATTATTTTATAGTCGATAGACGTACATTTACAAAGAAGCCATCTTCAGTTAACTCAACAATTGATATTTAATATTTACTTTTAGTTATTGTACCTGCTATTTTATTATATATTTGCCAGCGTCTTGGGTCTGCTGCGGTTCTGAGTATAGTTGCTGTGGGTAAAAATTATTTAATTTTCGTAAGGAGCATATGTATCAAGTGGCATTCCATTATTATCAAGTATAATATTTTTCAACCCCCATGAAGGATTTTTTGTCTTCCTTTTTAGGATTTTGTAGGTATGACCAAAAAATCCTTATATATCACTCACGTCTGTTTATTTTCTGTTTGACCCACATGTGGTAATACCATAGAGCAGGGGCGGCAACGCGGGTCCGCGGGCGCCATGGCGCCCTCGGTGATATTTTTATGCGCTCTTACTATTGACACACACACATACAAAATCCACTTCGCAACTATTGATGATTCGACTTCAGCAATCAGCGCTAGATTAGACGACCTTGCGAACCACGAGTGTTTACATATTTTACGTTTTTATGCGCCTTCAATAACATTAGAATTTATATTGCGCCCTTATTGACAAAAATGTTGCCGACCCCTGCTGTGGGTGAAACAAAGTGAAAACTGGGGTCGCGAAAATAAATTCAGACACGAATTTAATGTTAATATATATGATTTATATTTAATACCCGGGATCGCGAATAATCTCGATGATAAAAATGGGGTCATAAATGAAAAAAGTTTAAGAAGCGATGCTATAAAGAGCTGAAAAAAACATATCGCGGGAAAAATATAAACAAATAAACCAAACAAATTAACAAATAGATAATTTCTGTCAATGGCCTTTGTAACATCATCTATACAACAGAATTTTTAACATGTTACAATCTATCTAAAAGGATATTTTTAACTGTAAAAAAACTGTCATTTATAAATTTAAATTGTCTTTATATCTCTGAACTGTCTTTTTCGTAGTGTAAATAAATAAATTGCATTATAGACACCATATTAGATGCATATTTGCGTACGATGCTGCAAATTGTAGCTAAAGCTTCATTCTACAAATACGTTTCTAGCTATTTTGTTCTATAGTGTAAACTACTTATAGTTGAGGTAAAATTCAAAAAATTCTTTACTTCACAAATTATTTTACAGTCGATAGACGTACATTTACAAAGAAGCCATCTTCAATTAATTCAACAATTTAAAAAAGTATGTGTTTAATGAAAAAATAAATATTTTGTAGTAAAATCTTTGAGTAGGGTATCAAATGAAAATTAAGAGTTTCAGCCTGGATAATAAACAAATTAATTTTTGAAAAATCCAAATTTTTAATCGGATTTTTGCCAAAAATTTGTTAAAACGTTAGTACCTCGCCCTATTTCAAAGAGGAGTTCATCTAAAAATCTGGAAAAAAATCAATAGTGTACATTGATAGGAACCGGAATAGTTCAACAGGAATTTTTGATCAGATCAGTTTTTTAAAAAATATCGAATTTTTTGAACCGTTGAAAATAATTATTTTTAAGAAACTTTATTGTGTGGTATCAAATGAAAGCTTTTAAGACGTAGATTAAGGAACAGTAAGCAATTTTTTAAAAGGTTTTTTTTATACTATTTTGCCAAAAATATACGAAAATATCACTGGTCCCGCACTCTATAACTCAGGCCGTTAATATAAAAATCTGAAATAAATCTGAGTATTGCACATTAATGTGACCGGAATAATACCACAAACATTTTTGATCTGATAATTATTTCGAGAGTTATTACATTTTGTACAACATCGTGCTTAAAATGTTTATCGGACTTACTAGAACTGGATAAACATAGCCAAGCGCATCTCCATAATAATAATTTCTTTATTGACCAAATTACAAAGTACAATATTGTTTTCAGTCAGTCAATACAAAATATAAATAAAAATACCGTCAATCCAAGAAAGAAAATACACAGATAATATTATACAAAATAAATGAGAAAAAACATTAAATTAAATACAAAATTAAAAACAATTAAAAATAAATACAAAAGTCATTCAAATACAGCAAAAAATTATTGAAGCAGCAATCAGCAAAAATGATATTCAGGAACAATATGAAATAAAAAAATATAAATAAATTAAAAAATAAAAAACAATTAAAATAAATAAAATAAAATGTATCTATCTTCAGATAAAGCTAAAAATTGAGATTAAAAAAGTCTAATAATTCATAAATTGGATTATCCGTTATAACATTTTTAATCTTAGATTTGAATTTTTTGTGAGCCATCGATCTGATTTCCTCTGGCAAGAAATCAAAGAACTTTATGGAGTAGTAGTTTGTACTATTTCTAGATTTATCTAGCCTTAGGTAGTTGAGGCAAATATCACTTTTATGTCTCGTGTTGTACAAATGAATTTTGTCAAAGATTTATAAGAAGATACATTTTTGTGTGCATACAACAAACAATGATAAATATACAGGGACGGAAAAGACATAATTTTTAAGGTAGAAAAAATGTCTTTGCAATTCTGGCTGTATGATGCTCCCGCCACTAATCTAACTACACGACGCTGCCGGTGACGAATGACCCCAAACTAAGATACAATAGGAAATATTTGATTGGAAAAGACCGTAATAAGCTTTTAACATTATGTCAGCAGTATCACATTTGATAAATTTCTGCTTTAATAAATGATCTTAAGCAGTTTACTACTTAGAATATCAACATGTTTATCCCATTTAGATGAGGATGAACATATACACCTAAAAATTTATCATATTCTGGGTTATCAAAAAGAGTTGAGTTTTTTTTTTTCGGAATTCAATGTTAATTTATTAGAAATAAACCATAAACTAACATTTTATTGCTGGGTAATATTTTCATCAAAAATTTTGACCTGATAACTAAAGTGGTATCATCTGCATATAAAATTGATTTTGTGGCAATATTGTGCGGGAGATCATTGATGTTAATTAAGAACAACAAAGGGCCCAGTACAGATCCCAAAGGAACTCTGAGCAACACCAAATTCAACGGGTAAAACATCAGAATTTTTAATATCAACATTAATAAACTGGTTTCTATTAGATAAATAGGAAAGTATACATCTACATCTGTCTTCATTAAAGCCATATACTTTAAGTTTGGATAATATTATTTCATGACAAATACAATCGAATGCTTTACATAAATCGAGAAAAATGATTAGGCAGAAAGAATCAAGTACGGCTGTTGCATTTAAATGGATGCACGTGGTTTATTCTTTCAAAAGTTATTGGTATTCACGCATTGTAATTTTTTATAGTTTTTAATATGTACCCACAATTTGTTATCTCACACCAAATACATAAAAAACTTGGAATGTGTGAAAATTCACATATCTTTTTTTTTTGGGCATCACTTCGGACTGGTTTCTTTTTTTTTTGTCACCACTTCGATCCTTCTTTCTTTGCTTGGTTATCAATTCTATTTGTTTTTTGCTCATTCGTTACTTCGGATATATATTTGGTCGTCACCCGCACCGGGCCTCACGCCTTTAGAGGTCCCACGCCTTTAGATTCCAGCACTGACTTTTGTAAAAAAGAATTTCAGGAAATATAAATGCAGCGCTCAATACACCAACCATCCAATTGTATATTTAACTCATATTGTCCATAAACTATAAAAAAAAATACATAATATAGGCCCCGCACGGATATCTTGCACCGAGCCCCGCAAATTGTCGGGCCGGCTCTGGTCGTCACACTCCAAGACATCCTGGCTACGGAACTGCTGCTTTCTATAGTTTTATTGAACAAAGATACATTTATGATTTTATCCCTATTTGACTTTACCCTTAATTAATTTAAAAGTAATTAATAATTAAAAATAATTAGGAAGTAATAAGATTGTCTGACCTACATAAGCAGTCGTAAACACTAACCACAACTATAACAGGGGGTTATAGTAAACTCGTAAAGCGTAAAGCTGGTACATACCCTTCCAAAGCACCTGTAATTTTCATTGTCTCATCACAAAATAAACTTTCCCAAAATATTCCATTCCTAAACATTTACGAGGCAACACTAGCTTAAGAGTTAAGCCCTTAAATATCTGAACAGTGTAGGTAAGAAGGCTTTGTTATATATTACATTTATCTGTAACACGCAGTCATGGGTAAGAAAAGGTGGTGCCATCTAGAGATACATACCTGAACTAAGCCTCTCTCTCTGCTCTTATTCCCACCGAGGATTCGCAACCGTAATGTGACAAAGGAAAACCCCTCTATGTCATTACAATTATATAAAGAATAATTACTTTGCTAAATTAGTTATACCATAGAATGGAATAGGAGGTTTTTTGTTTGTATGAAAGAAATAGCTTTTTTTGTTGTGGTTTTTATAACAGACGATTCTGACAGATAAGAGAAGTCATCTGGGGTAAATTTCATGTTAAACAAAAGTCTTTTATGACTTATTAAATTTTTTTGTACCGTTTAAATTTTTTTTTTAAATTCATAGTTTTTGAAAATTTATATATTTATTATTACCTCTAAACTGTTTGTACGAATTTATTTTATTAATTTTAAACTTTTCAAGTGTATCTAATTATAATTTTCGAGTGTACGTATGTATGATAAACGCTTTATAGCGTTTGTAATAATATCAATTAAAACACACAAATCCAAGCACAAACGAGCATTTATTACAAGGTTTAATTACAATCTGTCACATATATGTCATCATGTTATAGTTGCTAACGTAACATATTACAAAAGACGTCCAAGAACTAGTCCTGATCCTAACACGGCCGTCTTGATATTGCCGCGTCCTTGCGGCATCATCTAAATCAGTGTTTCTCAACAGGTGGTCCGCGGAATAATTTTAGTGGTCCGCGAAAGTTTTTGTATATGTTTTTTGCAGTTATTTTCTTATTTTTATGCACATTTTTTTATGTAAATAATTTGAATTTTGTTTATTTCCTGTAACCTTTCTGTGATTTTCTACAAATAAAATAAATATATTTAGTAGCACATTAAATATATCTGCTTTCTTGCAAAAAATGAACCAACAACTATTATAAGTGATCCGCGTTAGAAAATTATGTATTTTACTGGTCCGCGATGCGTTTTTGGTTGAGAAACACTGATCTAAATTTAACTGTAAAATAAAACAACTTGCTATCCTAACATAGGCCTTCCTGCTCCTGCCACGTCCTCTCGCAAAAGAAAACAGAGAAAATCAAAACATAATGTTAGTTTTGCCCGTCTCCTTGAGGTCCCTGGACATTCAGAGTTCCCCTGAACTCCTTGAGGTCCCTGACCATCCAGAGTCAAACAAAACAAACACGACCATTTTAGGTCCAACAATTCCTTGAGGTCCCTGACCATCCAGAGTTCCCCTAACTCCTGAAAAACGCTTTCTAGCGTTTGTAATAATATCATTTAAAACACAGAGATTCAAGCACAAACCAGCATTTATTACAACGTCTATTTACAATCTGTCACATATATGTCATCATGTCATAGTTGCTATCGTAACATATCACAAAGGACGACCAAGAACTAGTCCTGATCCTAACATGTATATTGTATTCACCTTCAGATGTAGGGGAAGCCGGGGCATAACGGGCTCACGTGGTATAAAGGGCTCCCGTGGTATAACGGGCTCCCCTCATTTTGGATGTTAAAGCATGCCGCCATGTTTGGGTGCATTCCAATCACGTTCAGTACTTCGCTAGTGTCTTCCGAGAGTGATTGTATGACTGAGAGCTGGCGTTTACATTTTGTAAATTGGTAAAACGTGTTTTTTGCTGTGTTGATATATTTTTCAAACATATCCAGACGTTGATTGCTTCAGTGCAGAGTGTGTGGCAAGTGGGCACATTGTTCTTGCGCTGGAGACGATGATAACGATGAGGAATACACTCACGTGTGTTCATTCTGCGCCAGATTTTAGCTGATAGCCCATTATGTCCCGACACCGGGGCAAAATGAGCATAAGGAAGCTTTTTTATATATCGTCATAACTTTTATTTATGTATTTTTCTAGGTTTTTTTACTGTGTGTAATAATTAAACAATAAATCTTCTTACGAATAAAAGTATTTCGAAATTTTTTACGATATTCCTTAAGATTTTATTAAAGATAATCCTTAAGGTGCCCGTTATGCCCCGGCTTCTTCTACCTTATTTTTCGGACCATAAGACGCACCGGAGACAATTTTTAGAAAAAAGTATTTAATGTTACGATAACTTGCACCAGCAACATTCTATTCATCTTCTCTCTCTGTGCTATCACTCGTCTCGTTAATGTCACTGTTCATATTATTTTCGTCTGAACTATTGTTGTCAATCTCTTCAAAAACCGTCATTTTCGATATTATCAAATGCGTTGCTTATACCGCATATCTTAAAAGACTTTATAATTGTCTTTTCTTTTACAGCTTCCTATGAATTTTTTACCCAGGTACGTCTGAAATTGTTCGTTTCATATGTCCAATTGCTGTAATATCGTCATTTGGCTTTATCATTCGTTTGTTCCACTCTTCCCGCATAAAATTATTAAATGGTTTATTAATCGACACATCCAAGGGTTATTGTTGACTTATAAGGCCTCCAGAAATGACCAATTCTGTGTTCATTTCTATTATATTTTCTTGGTTGATTCTGTTTTATGCGCTCTGAATTGATTCCACACTAACATCGCACGCTTTTTAAACAAAGTACCTATACCTTCGGACCATAAGACGCAGCCCAATTTTAGGTCGATTTTTCTGAGTAATGTATTTTACTAACTAAAACTGAGAGTAGAATTTGTACAGTCGGAAATTTTGAAATTGACGGCGTGTCTAATTTTAAATTATTTGTTACAGAGTGGCAGAATTATTCTCCTGGCTTGTTGAGGTTAGTGAAGATGCAGCCGAGATCTATGACGGCGCTAGGATCGTGTGGAGTACACGGTTCGAACCGCATGCTCCGGAACCGCTACGGACTGACCCGCACCGTGGTCACAACTCCCCGGAGACCAGGAAACCCACCACTCGCCTAGAGGTCCAGAAGGATGATATACAGGCTGTTGTTCCCATCAGCAAGGTAGATAATATACTATTAAGAATCAAGATAATTACTTTAACAATAATATACGAAACATAATTCTAATTTTAATTTATAATTTTGACATTGTGAATGCAGCACAAGTTCTAACAGTGGTAAAGCTAATTTTTACTGTACCGATTTTCATGGGAAACAATAAATGTCGACAGTTTCGGATGCATCGTCCTAACAGACTCATTACCCGATGTTTACTAGATATTTTTGCCGCTTCATTAATGCGCGCACTGCGGTTTAATTACGTTTCGCAATAAACGTTATCTGATTGTAAATTTCAATCCGGATTAATTGCTATTGTACACTGAAATTTGTGGAAGTAGACAGATGTAATTTTCTTAAATAAACAAATTACGTTTACTGACAACAAATGTCAATTTAAAAATTAAGAATAAAGTAGATTTTATTTTTATTTTAGATGTACATTTTGTTCACCACGTGAACATCATCAATAGACTAAATTATATAAAAATATTACAATATTTATACATAGTTAGGTAAGATCAGTGGTGTGAATGGGGGTGGATTAGGATTAGGCTTCTTAAACGGTCCCGTTTTCCCGGGATCCCGTATGAAAAAATACATCCCGTTATCCCGGAATTTCAACCCGGTAATCCCGTTTTTTTCAGAGAAGGAATATTTAGTAATTAACGACGTAGTAACGGCATTACAGCCATTAAAAATTGGTATTGAGAGATTTGGCAGACGGGGCCCAACACTACTTGAAGCAGATGGTGTATTTGTGTTTATTTTGGATGAGTTACGCAAAAACAATAATAGTTTTTCGTCTAAAATGCTGGAATCTGTCCAACAGAGAATTGTCGAACGAAGGAATAATAATTTAGTTGGCTTACTAAAATACCTAAACAATTATTACTACTGCCGTCTAAATCAGTATTGCAAGCTACAGCTAAAAAGTTGTTTGCTAAACTTTTTGTTGCAAATGCGGATGCTTGTAGTATGGAAGATATAGAGAGTAGTGGTGATGAGACTAAAAATTCACTTATGACTGAGCGAGAAATCACGTCTGAATTATCACTTCATCACAAGTTGGATGTTGCTATTTCGTATGTGACACGAGTTGAGAATGCCGAAGGTTTTCTATATGACGTCAAAAACATCGCAAAAGAAATGAATATCTATGAAGCAACGGTAAAACGCACCAATAACTTAGGAAAATTGACCATTCCACCGACATCGATTGAATCTGAAAGAGCCTTTTCTGCGGCAGGTCTTTTCGTCATAAAAATTCGGTCATCATTAGGTGATAGCTCCATTGACACCCTATGTTTTTTGAAAAATTATTATTAAACTTAATATTTCCTAACGAAATTTATTTTTCGGTTCTCACAATTATTTTGAATTATATTTAAGTTTAATTATTTTTGTATTATTATTTAAGTTTATCTAAATAAAAATAATTTCTTTTTTGTAAATTAGTAGTAATATTTTTTCGAATTCTGAATCTGAATTAAAGATATTTCTGCATACACAACATGCTTATGAACTAATTAGTTGTATTCATGCAATTTTAAAAACTCCGGGATCCCGGGAATAGATCAAATTTCATCCCGGAATCCCGGAATTTGAAAATTGAGGGAAATAAGAAGCCCTAATTAGGATTTTTGAACATTTACGATTATTGTAGGTAATGGTTACGAATTGGGGAATTTTTACAATTGGAGTATCTCTAAGAGCGGGTTTTGTAAAGGACTTAAATCTGTGTTAAGTAGAATTTCGGAATTTTTCTTCACCTGAATCGCCTCTAACATATTTAGGTTGTATGAATTACTTTCTTTAAGTAAGGAAATTGTGTCTATCATTACCCGTTTTCATTTTATGGAATGCTAAAGACGATCGGTTAATATCTAATTTTTTTACGTAATTTTTATGTTCCTTAAATCTAGTTTCCAAATTTCTTTGTGTTTGCCCTATATGATATATATTTAAAAAAATGTATAATAATCGTGTTTTTAATCTTGGATTAACCACGAAAAAAAAAAAAAAAACAAAAAAATAGTGGCCTGGTACGACAAATAAATAAATAACTTTAGTAAAGTGTTTGTCTTAATTTTATTAATAATAAACTTTTTTTATTACTTCAATATGAAACAAGATAAAACATGGAGATTTTTTTATGATAAAGTTAATTCTTAATTATTTACTTACTATTAAAACTTCTCAGGGAGAAAAGTACGCTTTGTAGCCTTTCTCTTGTGTCCTGCGGAACTATCTTGAGTGCATGATTGTTTTGACGTTATCGCATGAATGTAATTTTCATCACTCAAAACTTTTGATGTGTAAGTGTTTACATATTATAATCATTGTTTATTTATATGAAGCTTAAGACAACTGCAATATTTACATCCGGCCCTACTAAATATGAGTCATAGATAATAAGACCTCAATTTTTAAAGTGTGTTAAAAAAAATTATACGTGATAAAATATATATATATATATTATTTTCTAGCATCATCACTACTTTCGCAGCCCTGTGTTATACATTTTTATATTCCACCCGCTGAATATATTATGCCCTTTTTCATTTTAAAAACATGGCAACGTTGCATCACGTGATATTATTGCGCAACTATAATTTTAACGTAAATATACGATATATGAATTCGTGGAAAGGACTGTGGTTTAATCTTTTTCTGTAAGTGTCTTTTTGTTCACTAAAACTACAAATTGACCTCAAGATTCACACCTAGTCACAGGAGTTCTTTGTACTCTCCAAGGAGTAAACCTTTCCTTTTCTTGTTGCTTTACTTGAAATCCTTAACGCGTTTTATGTTTTTTATTTTATTCGCTGTCATTCTCACTTCCCGAACTTTATCGAATGCATTCATTCCAGGATTCTATCCAGACAAGCACTTGAAGGAAACTTTTCAAAGTTTTTATAAAACTTTTCGATCACGAGTAGGAAGTTTAGTAATATTTCTTTCACTTATTCATACTCGGTATTAATTTGTTCTACTTGGACTAAGTCTTGAGCTACCAATACATTTTTATATTAAACTGTTCTTCTACCGAGAAACATCATTTCAAACTTTTATTAAATATCAAGTTTTTATAGTTTATAAATGTCAGATGGAATAATAGGATAATAAATGACATTATTAAACTCTAATACAGACTGAACAAAACTTCGGGCAGGACACTATCAGGAAAGGATGCGCTACGTAGAATACAGTGTTGTTTTGTGACAGTGTCGTTTATGTGTAGTAATGAAATAATGGTTAGCAATGCATTTGCATACGAATATCATTCGTTGTTAAAGTCCATTTACCGTAACTTTGAAATGACGTCACAGTTGAAAAACTCACCTTGTTGCCAATTCGTAAACTGTCAAAAAAAGTTAGGTTATATCGAACAACTTCTAAAAATATATTGAAAACCTATATTTCCTATGCAGGAAAGGAATTATTGTAAATTATGATGCACATCAGTTCTTTCTAACCGATTTGTCGCGAAATATATGGTTTATATTATATTAAGTGTGTAATGTAGTATTAAATAATAATAATAATAATAAATTTCAGTGTATAAGAATCATCAGAAATATTTGTTTTTAGAAATGTGTCGTGTTCTTTTAATACTTTTTATACAATTTACTTAAATTTTTCGCTTGGTGTCACATTGACACAGCGGGTTCGGGAAGAAAACGCGGAGTGTTCCGAGTCACACTGTTTAACTCCAGACAGCTCGAATAAACGTGTTTAGACCTTTTCTCGAACGCTCCGAGCTTGCTTCCTGACCTCACTAAATGATATCGGAAAGCAATGATAGATAAAGAGTCAAATTTTTTATTATTCGAATAGAAATTTTTTAATTTCAGATGTTAGATACAATTTTGTTTCGAATAATGAATATTCAAATAGTATTTCCAGTCAAACAGTTTGTTACCGCTAGCTGCAAGTGTAAATTTCATGAGTACGCTAAAATTACTTTTCGTTTGCATCTGATGATAAACCGTTCTACGTAACAGACCTGTAGGTTAAAATTACAAAAAAAGAACGTAACAAATGTAAATAGAACATATTTTATTAATCATATATAATATTTATTTATCGACCAAGATACAAAATTAAATATTGTTTTTGTTCACTTACATTATAAATTATAAAACCTTTTAAACACAATATACAGATAAAAGTACGTTATAGAGATATCACCCATCATATTTGATAACTACTACTCTTTTATGAGTTTTAAAAAACCCTTAAAGTTTGGTCTGAATCGCTCTGTAAGAAATGGTAGTTTACTAAGGTACCATTGCAGTTTTAAAAAATTAACTCTACCAATATCTCGAAAACTATTGCTACGATCAAGCTAAAATTTTATATATAATACTCTTTTATGAATTTTAAAAAACCCTTAAATGTTGGTCTCAATTGCTCTGTAAGAAATGGTAGTTTACTAAGGTACCATTGCAGTTTTTAAAAACTAACTCGACCAATATCTCGAAAACTATTGCTACGATCAAGCTAAAATTTGATATCTACTATTCTTTTATGAGTTTTAAAAAACCCTTAAATTTTAGTCTTAATCACTCTGTTAGAAATGGTAGTTTACTAAGGTACCCCTTTCATGTAATTTTATATTAATAGTGTCGACAGTAACATGCTTTCCTAAAATCAAAATAATTAATAAGAGATAAAACCATCCTTTGAGCCGGCTACTAAGAGCTTTGGGCATTTTTATTACAATTAAATTTAAAAATAAAATAAAATATAACCTCACTGTTAATTGTAAGTACCTAAACGTCAACCTGACAAATAACGATTGAACAATCCAATTTTAAACTGACAACATAGGAAAAATCTACCAACATTAAATAAATAAATGTACTGAGTTATGGATTGATGTTGATTAAAACATATCATAACGTTGGTACTTAAATTAACCAAATGTGACGTCATCTCATATTTATTGTGAATGGAGTTTATAGCCCGTACCATATTACTTTTGAAGATCGCAATAAAATAATAAAAGTTAGGGAACTCATAAAATTACAATAGAAGTGATATAACTAGGCGTGTCTACCCATAGCCGTAGGGATTAGTTTTTCACATTACGCATCTTACTTAAAGGATTAACAAAAGCAAGTATACTTATTTATAGTTAGTACTTAAACGTATGCATAAATAAAATTTTTGAAATATTCGACTCGCATTAGCTAACAATACTTGCATTTAATATTATTACGTTCAATTATTAAAAAATTTTAATTTAAATTATGTGGAGAACTCTCGAAGATATTGACGGTAAAGAAAACGTAGTGGTAGAAAATAATCCGGAATATAGTGATGCAAATAGTCAATTTAAAAATGTAGAGTTGACAGAAAACGAAAGAAAATTAATATTTATCGTGTACAGGCATTGTGTGAAGTAATTCGGAGAATTTTGTGCAGTTAAAATGACCAATGCTTTTACAAAATTATCGCATTATCAAATAAAGTCAGCATTACGTCAGAATACGCAAATTAAGTTATAAAGAATATGATTAATTTTTTCAAGATGTAGTCAAAAGAAAAATTTATCTATTACCAATTTAATTGGTATATGCGGAAAAAGAACCACCATCAATTGATACATTATATAAGAAATTAGAAGAAGATGGAATTGATTTAAAATATAGTGTATCTACGTGTCGCCTGTATTTGTTGTCCGCAATAAGTTTATAATGTATTTATGTGTATATCAATACATTTTTATATAACTTCTAAGAATTTGAAAATATTGATTTTATTAATTAATTTTAATACCTACAGTCTACTTAATTATTTAAGTTAAATTAAAAAAATAATTAATTTAAATTTAGATTTATAATATTGTAGTTGCAAAAATTAGAAATCAGTAACACGAAATCAGAAATCCCTACGCCACTGACCGTTGACTGTTTACAACGTGGTTGTAAACATGAACCATAGTTCTTTTGTAGTTTAACAATGTGATTATAGTTATACGGGATAATTGTTTCATGCCGATCTTCAAAAGTAATATGGTATGGACATTACATAGGCACAGACGAGTCCGCGTTGCAAGTGTTAAGCCTGGAACAGAATGCACATCGCGCTACGCCATCAGGGCGCCGTCATTTGCGACGGCGTTGCGTAAAGTGGGGAACAGAATGCAACGAGTTCTACGGCGCGTTGACGGCGTTCGTATGGCGCTATCTGCACAGAACACATTAACATTCTGGCTATCTGTCAGAAGAAAGTTAAAACCAAGCTGTCGTACGCAAGTGCACAGAATGTGGAACGTCATAGCGGCGTCGAACGCCGTTGATACTGAATGTTCGTCAACTTCCAACTTTTGACGCCGTTGAACGTTGACGCAGAACACCTAACCTCAGTTTTTACTGAATGGTAAAGTGTTTGTATGTATAAATAACTTGCATACAACATAAATAACATCACACACAAGTCTTCATCATCCATTATACTTTTAATAAAAGAAAGCGCATGTATAAACACAGATATAGGTTGTCACGTGACACTTGACGGCGTTAAAAATGATTGCATTGTGGGCAGGCGAAAATTAAACGGCATTCTCAGCAACGCCGTCGCAAATGACGGTGCGCTGACGGCGTAGCGCGCTGTGCATTCTGTTCCAGGCTTTAGCGCCGTTGAGAACGGCGTTGAATTTTCGCCTGCACACAATGCAATAATTTTTAACGCCGTCAAAGTAATAAGTGACAACCTATATCTGTGTTTATAGGTGCGCTTTCTTTTATTAAAATTATAATGGACGATGAAGAGTTGTGTGTGATGTTATTTATGTTGTATGCAACTTATTTATACATACAAACACTTTACCATTCAGTAAAAACTGAGGTTAGGTGTTCTACGTCAACGTTCAACGGCGTCAAAAGTTGGAAGTTGATGAACAATCAGTATCAACGGCGTTGGAACGCCGTTAGGACGTTGCCTATTCTGTACACTTGCGTACGACAGCTTGATTTTAACTTTCCTCTGACAGATAGCGCCGTCCAAACGCCGTCAACGGCGCCGTAGAACTCGTTGCATTCTGTTCCCCACTTTACTGTCGACGTTAACGCCGCGAATCGCATCTTTACAACGCTCGTACCAGCGCTGTGCTCACCCGGCGCTGCTCAGTGGCCCCTCATTTTGTCTGGAATTTTATCTTCTTTTTACCAACACCTGAACCTTATTGTTTTTCTTATTTTCTTTGCAAATGTTAGCTATTTCAAAGTTAAGTTTAAATGTTAAGGCGCTTTCAGACGGTGTGGCAAGTGATGGCCAATGGTATTGAGTGGAGATAACGGCTTCTTATACACTTTTGGAACTGCAGTCGTTTGCAGTTAAAAACTTGCGATGTTAAGACTTTACTATAACAGTCAATATGAATGGTCTAATAAAACAAGAAAAAAAATTAGATTTTAAAAAAATGTTTCGAATTGGGATAAAAATGTGTATTCTTTGGGCCGCAGATTCCAAAATTTGCTTTAGCTATGAGTCCTTAATTTTGAGTTATTGCCAAAAAAACTGATCTAAAACGATCATAAATCGAAAAGGTGGAATTTCTTAATATTTTTTTTTTTCATACTACCTAGGCTTAAATTAACTTAAAAACATATATTCAATCAAATTAGAAATATATATTTTTTAAAGGGAGACAACATAGCCAAATTTATAATATAACTATGTAATAAAGAAATATAAATAATTCTACAATTTTCATTTATTTGCCTTGAACGTATTGACTATATAAATTTATTATTTTAATGCGATGTGTAAGCTGTCAAAACTGGATACTTGCTAACTTCAAACAGCCAAAAAAAATTCAGTGATGATGCATGATGAATATCAAATTATCATTGATATTTAACAATCGTTGTTCATTATTGGGTATTTATCCACGTCAATATATATATGGCGAAAAGTGCGAAACCAAAACCAAGTAGAACTTGATTAACACAATTAGCAGGTTCAATGCTCCGAACACAACAAAGATAATTAAAATAAATTCAAGTGGTGAAATGCAATTAAACAGCTGATGTATCATTAGAGACAGAACACCATGAAAATCTAAATTCACCATTGACACGAACAAACATTTATAATAATGTAATTGAACACTAATTAGATCAATAAATTACATTTTCAACTCCTCTATTTACTACTTCTTCAATATTGTGGCAAATTATAGGTTGTACGCCGATAAAGGCTGATACTTAAAATGAGTACCTGTTTATACAGAGATAATAGGATGGGTTGAAACGTCACACTGACCACGTGGCTTTCATATATATGGCCGGTGGTCTAGAACAGCGCTTCTTAATCTTTTTTCATTTATGACCCCCTTTTTAAGGTTTTGTAGGTATGACCAAAAAACCCTTATACCGTCATTTTGTCGTCTGTCTGTCTCTCGGTTCGGTAGAAATTGTAGCCAAACGGCTAAACCTAGAGAGTTGAAATTTGACATGCTTATACAGCTCTTTGACTCGCACATAGGAAAAATACTAAAACATCTAAAAAACATATCCCCCTAAAAATATAAACAAATATCTAACGAAAAAAAATTTTTTTTTTAAATTCTGAGCAGTGTATCTAATGAAAGCCCTTAGTACGTGGATTCACGATCAAAATTTTATTTTTGCAAAATAAATTATATTGACGCGATTTATGCCAAAATAGTGTAAAAAAAATTTAATAACTTATCTAACAAAGTGAACCAGCATGCTTTGATAGTGCTAGCATGCTTGCGTTCTAATTTGCAAACTAAGGTTCGCTCCGATCTCGAGGCAATTTTATTTTTTCTGTTTTTTTTTTTTGCATTTTTATTTTGTTTAAATTATTTTTTTCAAAATTCTAGTTATATTTGGGCAAATGTTACATTTAATTTTTAAAAGCGTAAATTTAATAATCAGTGGAAATTGTTGAAATTGAATACACGAAATCAGAAGGGCGGGGTTATGACTTAAAACAACCAATGGAAGCCATAGGCGCAATTTTAAAAATCTTAATGAACTTTGCTATATATATATAAAAAACAAAAAATACTGTACATATTTAAAAACCTAAATGGTTTTGTTGTATTAGGCATTCGAATTAAAATTTTAAAAAAATATAAGTTAAATATATTAAATTCGTGTGTCTGAATTTAATTTTCGCCACCCGAGCTGCAACTTCAAATTTCGCTTTGCAACCCCATCTGCGGTAGAATCCCAAAGTCAAATTAAACAAAAAAAAATCTAACTTGATTGAAAATAGTTAGTGTGATTGTTTTTAAGTTAATTAGGGCCTCGGGAGTATGAAAAAAATAATTAAAAAATTCCACCTTTTATGGTTACTATGGTACCTATGTTATGGTTATTTTCGATCAGTTTTTTTTTTTTGCGATAACTCTAAATTATAGGCTCGTAGCTCAAAAAATTGCATTTTTTTTTTAAATCTACGGCTCAAAGTAGATATATTTTTACCCAAATCCGAAACAAATGTTTGCTTGTTGAGTTGTCAGTGCTGCTGATGTACTATGTCATCAAAATTTGTAGACGAACTACTGGTTTTACACATGACGGACAGTACCTAGTGAGGGTTTTTAATAAAAAATTAAGTAAATTTAAGCCGCATTCAGAGCTCTTTAAATTAACACGTTGTAGACTGTTCGTTGTCACGTTGTGAGTTATGTTTTTATACATTCTTTTAACGTTATACGTACCGTTCACAGCAGTTAGAAATTAATGGGTTACGAATAGTCCGACATCTGTGTGTCTTTAAATCAACTACATGGCTTCGTAAATGTATTTTATCTATTATCGTTCTTATAATTCTGTTGTTCTAGATTTTAACTAATTAAACCGAACCTAATTACCTAAATTGATTATATTTACTGTCCGTCTTTGTAATTTTGAGCAAGATTTGTTAATGATGACATATTGTTAGGTTATGTAAAGCAATACGATATCTACGGTGCCACTGATAGACTGAGATAGACAATGTGTTTATATGTCTGTCTCATTAAAACAACTCACAAGCTATAAGAAAAATATCCATAATCGACAATCTATAACGTATTAAATTTAGAGGTCTGAATGGTTGCACATCTTACCATATAACAAACTTAGTAGTGACTATGTACAAGCCATAATCTACAGTCTATTGATTTAAGAGCTCTGAATGCGGCTTTAGAGCTAGTCAGTTACTATGAGAAAATTTCCATGCCTGAACGGGATTCGAACCCGAGACCTTCGCAACGCAGAGCACATGTGTTACCACTACGCTACGCCGGTCGGCATGTCAGTTACTATGATCATAGTAACTAAATTTGTCAATATGAGCAAGGTCAGTTACTATCATAGTAACTTTGGGGTATTCCGTATTCCGTAAGACAAAAGTTACTACAAAATTTAGTAACATGTTACTATAAAAGTTCCTATCATAGTAACTACCAAATGCTGATGTTTATAAGTAATAACTTAGTTCTTATGAAGATAAAAATGACGGACATTTGATTTTAAGTGTAATTTTTAGATATAATAGAAAATCAAGTAGAATAGTAAAGAAAATTATATAAATTAAATATATATATAAAATATGTATGTATGATTGTTATATTGCAGGAGATGAAATATATTAAAGATCAAAAAGTCTTTTCCAATTCCTCATTTTTAATATGAGTCTTTTTTTAAATTATTTTAAAAAAATAGTTTTTGTTTTTAAAAAATTAACAAAGGTTCTATTCAGTGACGCAAAAATAGTTTCATGAGGGGGGAGGGTTATAAAATGAGACGCATGGAAGTAATGACAAAACAAGGAAAATGCATCGAAGTAATAAAAAATCCAGCTTCATGGGAGGTTCTAACCCCCAAATCCCACCCGCCTGCGCCGCTGGTTCTATTGTCGAGAATTTGTCTTTGCATTCCTTTTTTTTTTAATTTCTTCACTCATTTTGTTTTTTCTTCTTCATATTTTATACATGTGTTAACCATAATACAGGCTTTCCCAAATGGTGGGTCGCGACCCAGTACCTGGTCGCGGTAAGCGAAATGCCGGGTCGCATAAAAACTCGCGAAACCTAGGTGATAAATTGTCGTCAGGAATTCCCAGTTATAGCGGAAGCAATAAAATTTCTAATGCCTTTCGTCACGACCTATAAGTGCGAAGCAGGTTTCTCAACATTAGTCTTCCTTAAAAATAAGTACCGAAACCGATTGGAAGTAGAACCGGATCTAAGGATAAAGCTATCATCGTTTTCTCCTAATCTGAAATTATTAGTAGAAAATAAACAGCACCACACTTCATTAATATCATTAATAATTTATTGGTTCTCATTAATAATTTTTGTTTAATTTCTACAAATTTTTGTAACAGTAGCAATGCTTTTTTATTATAATTATTATGTGAATAATTGAAAACTGTATGGACATCCATATGTTTTAGCTTACCTATGGGCTATTATTATTGGCGGAAAAAATTTAGTGGGTCACGAAGAAAAAGTGTGAAAATTACCGGGTCACGGAAAAAAAAGTTTGGGAAACGCTGCCATAATATATATTATATAACAACAAAATAATGTAAGCAATAGGGAAAATTTTTAAAATCGCAGCGCCATATGCGGCAAAGCTGGAACACTCGAAAGTGACATTAAACTGTTACTCGTGTATTTGGTGAGCTTTTTTTTTATTTAAAGGTAATCTACGATTTACAAGATATGTAATAATATACTATTCTAAAGAAATTTCAAGATAATTTTTAGTTTTTTATTGTATTTTTAATTCTGTCAATTAGACACCTTACACCTTGCATTAATAGCAAGAAAAATATGGTAAACATATTAGTAAAAATTAATATCTCTGTCTGAAAAAGTAGAAGGGCCTTTTAATATATCAACTGATGATTTAGGCAAATTTTTGGTGGGGTAAGTGCTTTTTTCAGTCTTTTCTTGGACGTAAGAATCACTTTCCATAAAATGCACCGAGCAACGTGCATGTATGGGCTTGGATTTTTGCCTATTTTTAGTTTTTGGGTCCATAAAAACCTACGATCCACTTTCTCTCTGCTTCCAAACGTCGTTTCAATTGATATTTTTTTCGATTTAGGTAAATTATGGAATATTTAAGAGGAATTCTTCCTTATTCACGATTTACATTGCGGCACACAACAAAATTGATTGTTTTTTTTCCCCATGATTCACAAAAATAAAACACAAATAACAAAAAAACACGTATTTCTCCACTGAACAAAACAAAACAATGTGACTTTCGTATCTTCCGCAAATTGCCACCAGATGTCAGGGCGCTTAGGAAGTTTCCCCTATACAATATTTTGACATTTTTAACCTCAACTGTCATCTGTATACCACCAATGCGCATGCGTGTTGCGCTTCTGTAACTAACTTCATTCTTTTCTCAGTAACTGTCACTAAGATATAACATTCATAGCGACGTCACTACAGTTGGATATTACAGTATACGAAAAATGTTAAAGTTACTATTAAAGTCACTATATAAAAGTTATCTTGTAGTAACGTTACTACACGGTAACTATTATAGTAACTTTTTACAGAATTGATCTGACAGAGAGTGAAAAATATCATTAACGTTTGTATTGTATAAATTATTTTAATTTTGGGGGTGCTGCAGCTCCGCATCTCGTCTGTACTGATCGCCACTGTGTACACCGTTTATTTAATATCGTGTTCTTATACAATCGACTGAGTTCGAATTAATTGAGTGATTAAAATTCATTATTATTGCATAGGTGGATTTTGTATGAGGTGTAAATGGTTGTAGCAGAATGGTTATACAACCATTCTGATAATCGTGGAAGTTATTAACGCGATATTTTCATTAAAATTGCTTATAGAAGGTTGTAATAGGATTTTGTGGTTCGTTTATAGATTGACATGCTATACTCATTTAAAGTCGCTGTTTTCTTGTGTTTTTTGAGTATTTATTTCAATAACAAAATGCGTGAATGCAGTAATCAAAGTATTTGGCCTCGGCAGCTATGACTTTTTACCACTTTTTACCAAGTTAAATTCCGCGACGAAAGAATAGTCTGTCTTTTGAGCCAGTCCATTCAGCAAACCAATATTCGACTTTTCCGTAGTTATGGAAATGTGTATCTTCCAAGTGTGTTGCATCGGAAGAGATTGTAATTACAGATGGGTCGTTCATGAACGAACCGGCTCACTGAGCCGGCTCAGCGAACTAACCGAAGTAACACGGTTTACCAAATTGAACTGAGCCGGCTCAGTGCATAGTTTCAAGTTTCAAGGATACGATTAATCGGACGATTGTGAGAGTGATCCAGATCTGGATCGATGTCATGTTGAACTTCGCGAGAACTCGGCTTGTAATGTATTATCATAAAGTGTATTTTGTCATCAATTTGTAGAGCAGCCTATTTGAAATTAATAGGCTTAATCTGTACTTTCTTACAACCATACTATAGTGCGTTCAAAGGTGAGTTTGCAGTATAGCTCTTATGGCAAATGGGAGCGGTGTTGCCAAATGTTGTAAAATTGTCAAATGTGTCAATTATAATAATATGAAAAACTCGTATGATTTACAAAAATTAACTCTTATAAAACTCAAAATAACACCCAACAAAAACAAATGGTCATTTGTAGAATACTGCGTCTTCACAGATCAGCGCGTTTTAGAGCTGGCAACGTCGACAAGCAAGAAAAGGATAGCGTCATTGTGTAAACCCATTAGAGAGTATGAAAAGGAACTACTCCATACGCCCTGTGCTGCAAACTCACCTTTGAACGCACTATATATAAAAATATTAAAAATATTGCCCATATCCCAGATGTCCGATTTATAAGGGCAATAAACATCGCCATAAACTTAACATATCTGGTTTAAAATATAGTAGCTACATAAAGTGAATTGTTTGTTTACTATTAACCCGGCAAAAATCTTAGATAATTCACTTCTTTAGATTTTTATTTATTTAACTTGTTCATATAATGCAACCAACAACCGTATTGAACGAACGACCGATAACTGTGTCTCGGAAACATGTTTACAGTTCATATAATGCAAGCGCCGACGCTGAGCGACGTCTACCTACATATTGCAAACCAACAACTGTATTGAACGAACGACCGACAACTGACCGACCTGTGTCTTGGGAACATGTTTACTTAGCCGGATCACTGAGCTGGATCAGTGAGCCGTCTCAGCAAACTGAACGACCTCCACTGATCCGGTTCTGCAAACTGAGCCGAAATTCCCATCTCTAATTGTAATCGATTGGGACCAGGTCCGGAGAATACGTCAGGCGCGAGAGAACCTCCCATTCGAGCTCCATCAGTGTTTTTTCATTGCTACAGCAACATGGGGTCGATCATTGTCATGGAGAAGAATCACTTTCCGGAGATTTGATGTAGGTGGTGGTCGTTTTCGCATTAAATTATCATTCATACGCTCCAATTGTTGGCGATAACATTCGGCGGTGATTGTTTTATGTGGTTTTAACATAATACACCGTCTATATCCCACCAAATACAAAGCATTTCATTTTGACCGTGGAAGTTTCACTTTAGTGTCGACGTTGATGGTTAACCAGGATCAAACCATGATTTCTTGTGTTTCGGGTTATCGAAATAGATCCATTTTTCATCGCCGGTCACAATACGCCACAAGAAAATCTTCTTTTTATGCCTATCGTAATGTTTAAGCTAAATCCGCAAAAAATATAAATTAAACATAAACTGGACTTGAGAATTTGATCACAATCATCTGTTTGGTCTCGATATCCAAGAGGGTTATGTCCGGCTTATTGGCTGTCAGTAACCTCGTGGTGGGGAAGGAGTAATTCCAATAAATGCGACACTTGGAATTTTCCACCACCTATTCTATATCAGAAGGGACGTACGATATAACCGGCATTTTAGATAGATTTTGAATGGAGTACAGTAATTACACTAATTTCCAAACTTAACTATATAAATAATAATATATATTATAATCTAATAATTGATATAATTTAGTAATCTTATTAATATTATTCAATAATCTAATAATTAATATACTAATATAGAAACATCTAAAAACAAAAAGAACAACATACATATAAGTTACAGAAAAAAGTAGTGTTTTATGTTTCTTTTTCCAGATCCTTTTCTCTTCTTTTCTGGAACACCTTTTTCATCCATGTCGTCCCGGCGCCCGACTCGTCCAGTAATTCTTGTATTGTCCTTGTCTCTCTTCCTATCTCTGTACAGTTTTTTAGATGGTCTAAAAAACTGTACAGAGAGTACTCTTTAGAGGGTCTTGTTTCTTGTATTTCACCGCAAGTTCTGCACAATCTCCCGTCTTCTTCCTTCCAGTAATTACCTATTTACTTGTCTCGTTTCCGCACCTGAATCTTGCTATTGATTTTTGGTGTTTGTTGTTTTCTTGCAGATATTGTGGCACCCATTGAGTTTGTATGCTCCCATATTCTTTAAAGGACCTGGCCTGGTCGATCTTATTTTGCTGGTTCTGCAGCTGTATCACTCTATCTTTTTCTATACTTTATTTTCCACTTCGGCTCATTCTTCCTGCCTTCTTCTTATTTCGTCCGTCCTGTAGCCGTTACTCTCATATTATTTCCTTCGTTCCGTTTTCCAATTTGTTTCTGTATTGTTTTCTCTTTCTTTCCAGCATTCCTTCATGATTTCGTTGCTGCAAAATTGTATTTTTCGTTCGTATCTTACAGCTTGCGATCCGGTATTTATACTTGTTATTATTTATCTTATTTTTTCTTTGGAAATGTAAATAGTGATGTTTGCTTGACTAGTCCCTTCATGGTTTTCATACTGCATCATTTCACAAGTTGTATCGACCAGAAAAAATAATATGCAGATAAAAATTAAACAGCTCTCGTATTTAAAATACAAACGAACAGTTTTCTTTTTCGTTCATCGTTGTATTTATTTTTTTCATTAAAATTCAATGATACAAGTAGTAATACCTTGTTAGTTTTTGTGACAGCAAGTCTTACCGTTGTCCGAGTCACGAGTTTCAGCTGTAACTTAAATAAATGAGAGTTGAAAGCCACTAAGCCATTCTGTCATCAGTTGGCTCAGAGTTGTGCAGTGCCACAGCTTACTATATATCTGTCTGATCACGATCTCATGTCATGTTGCACTTATTGACATTTCCTCCCTTCTCTTAAGAAAAATGATTCTGAAAACTGTTTAGGTCACGACTTTTCACAATTGTTCAATTTGTTACTTATAAAGTCATTTTATGGAGGATATACTTTTATAAATGGAGGATAGTGGGTACTTTTTATTTCAATTTAAGACTTAATTTTCAATTTACGCGAATTCTAGTTACAGAAAAACGTGAATCAAGTTTTAAATTATTGTTAGACAGAATACTGGACCCTATTTTGCGTCGATGCGTTCCTACTTGAAAATAGCGACGCATATTGAAACGACGCAAACCGAAAAGCAATCTTCCGTAATAATATAATTAGCAAGTGTCTGTATATAGTATCGGTAACATTGTGTTGCCCAAGTTAATAGTCAAAAAACATTTTGGCCCCAACGGCCCCTAGCGCACTAAGGAAAAGGGCGCCGATGAGCTTGACTAAGGGGGGACATTGCGAAAGTGAGGACCTTTTTTTTTGTTGCTCTTCACTTGTATTTTGGGAGGTGAGGACCTTTTTTCTTGCTCTTCACTTGAGTTTTGGGAGGTAAGGACCTTTTTTTTTTGCTCATCATCTAGAGAATCTTTTTTTTGCTTGTCACTTACATTTCTTTGCCAAGGATGCCAAAACGCAGTTTTGCCCCTAGCGCAAATTTTCCTTACTGCGGATCTGCTGGTTAAACAACCTAGTTGATATATAAAGGTTAGATGACTGTTACTAATATTTTTAATAATGAGCGTATTCCCATATTTCAGGGTTTTGTAGGTATCTAACAAGTAACCAACAAATTATGGGTACATATATATATTCTTTATTTCTCCCTAGGCCTTGCGGCGTTCAGGGTATTAGCCATTACAAATAGAAATAAAATAAATAAAATAACCAAAACAATCCAAATTACATAACGTACAATACAGTACAATTTAATTTACAATATATTACATTTTATCATTTCTTTCTTCTTGCTCCAGTGTCCCTCTCTTTCTTCCTATTCTCATTCCCTCTCCGATCTCCTTCCTTCTTGCTTCCAGTTCTCTCGCCCATCTTTAAGCAGTTGACTTCGGTCAGATATCAATACAGTGAATTAAACTAAAGCAAGTTAAAACTTTTGAAATTATGGATACATAAAAATAGATAACTTTTGAAAAAATAAGCCATGTGCTTTCGTTGTCTGGTCGTTCAACCCCCCCTCCTCGAAATAATAGAGCGCATTTTTTTTACTTACCAGTTAAAAAAATTACGTTTTTTTTCTGCTCATCAGTTCACTCCCATAAACATTATCTGAACCGAAATAAACCGATATTTTTTTTTCGGTTCAGCTCCGGTTTTCGTTCCGACAAAAATAACAGTTTTTTTCGGTTTTCGGTTCAGTACCGTTGCGAAGCCCTGGTTATATTAGACACACAAAAAAACGTAATTTTTGGAGGGGGGCTCCAAATATTGTTTTGTACCGATGTGCACAAATACTTTATTTAGAACTCCAAAATCAATTTATTTCATTGCCTAATGTTGAAAAACAAAAGAAAAGGAGGAAAAGCATAAATGTTGGGTAAATTGTCACTCAAAAATAACAAAATCTTTATCTGCCATTTTAATAAATGCGTGAAAAATTGTTTAAAAAACAAATAAAAAACTCTCACGCAATACCCTATACACGCTAGAGATGGCAATAAAAATGTATTAATCAATTAATTGATCATTTGATTAATTGAATTGTTGGTAAAAAATAAATTGGTAAAAAATAATCAATTAATTGATTATGAAATAAAAAAAGAAACATATACACTCGCCGACAAAAAATGGGACAGTCTTAATGTTGTATTTTAAAGGCTGATTTAAAACCATTTAACCGTTTTATTAGGAAAATATAAATAATGGAAGGTAATATAATGTCTGAATAAACAAATATTATTTTTCTTTTTTTACATGCTGGCTGTAGCAATAAATAATGCCCGTTTGAACGAAGACTATATAATATTGCATATTAAGTACGTAAATTTTAACTTCTAGTGTATCTTCATTTTTCCGGTAACGCGGAGAGAGGAAAATGAACCGCCGTCTTTCCGGGTGATATTTTTTTAGTGCTTAGGCTTAATTTTATTTCGACAGGGGGTACTGACTAATTTTTATTGATAAAAATCATAAATTTTTTCCTCGAATCCGTGTCGAATCAAAGTCACCATTGATCGGCACGGACAGGTTTTCTCAGACGATAATTCAAAAATATTCTTAATACAAGACGGCCGGTCCAGAATATTTCCGGCGAGAATCAAAGTGTTAAATGGTAATAATGGTTCAGGATAGCTTTTTGGACGTGCGAGATAATATTTTGAGGTATCAGAAAACATTTTTCAAAGAATCTGGGCCATTATTTGAGCCTTTTGAGGCAAAAATATGCTTACAAGGTTTCAAAAGGAGACAGCTGTCAATATTTGCATTTTAAAATGGCATGAGGTTTCACATTTTGAACGTGTTTTTTGACAGAAGAATACTAATTAAGGATTTAAGGTGAATTAACGATAAAGTTTAAGACATTTGCAGGGGGAATTTCCATAAAATAGTGTTAAAAAAAGATTTATATATATTAAAAATTTCAGGGTTAATCAAAGTGTTAAGTGGTGATAATGGTACAAGATAGCTTTTTTGACGTGCGAGATAATATTTTGAGGCATCAGAAAACATTTTTCAAAGAATCTGGGCCATTATTGGATCATTTTGAGGCAAAAATATGCTTACAAGATTTTAAAAGGTGACAGCTGTCAAATTTTTTGCTATTTAAAATGTGACGAGATTTCACATTTTGAAAGTATTTCTTGACAGAAGAAAACTGATTAAGTATTTAAGGTGAATTAACGATAAAACTTAAGACACTTGCAGGGGGAATTTCCATAAAATAGGGTTAAAAAAAGATGAGCGACGAGTTTTATAATCGACAAGTGCGACAAAATGCCTTATTATATTAAAAGGAGTCGCGAAGCGACGAGTTTTAACAACGTAGGGGAGAAGACCGGCGTAGCCGGGCCGAGGCCCCTAGTTTATAATATTTTAATTACAAAATTTCGCTGAAATATCAATTAAAATGTGATTTTTATTTTGTTAGGTGACATAACTAATATTAACATATCAAAAAAAAATGTACTTTTAAGAAAATATAAATTTTATGCGTATCCCCTATTGTTTCACCTAAAGTCACTATATTATACAAAGTAGCGCAAGCCTTTGAAGAAGCCGACAGTCCCCAGGGTTTGATTGGCGACACTGCTTCCCCTATTAAGCAAACTAAAGCAGCAATATTTACGTTCTTAAGTTTGCGTCTGCGCTGTCACATCTCTCTTTCTCGCTCTAATTTAATAACCTCCTTTGTCAGCGGTTTGAATATTTAAGTTTCATTTAAATTTATATATTATATCCATTTTATTTAATAAAAATAAAAAAAGTAATTGAAATTGTACCACAATTTTGTTATAGTGCATCTTTGATTAAAAAAATCGTGATTACAATGTTTAAAATAAAATTATTGGTAGTACTAGTTTCTTATTTTTGTATTGTTGGAATCACTGAACATCATTTGTGTTGGAGACATTTTTAGCCCCAGCATGGCCGCCGTTGCGCTACTTTGTATAATATAGTGACTTTAGTTTCATCCTCCTTGAATCTTCTAGCGCCCCTTTTTGGTAATCACTGGTATAATAGTTTCTTAGTAATTACCTAGGGAACACTAAAAAGCAGTTTGCTATAAATTTTTTTGATTTAACTATTAAATGTAATTTTAGATGTTGGTTATGCAAGCTCGCAACACAACGCGTTAAAATGGTTGCCTACATCGCAAAGGAGCATTCCCAGCAATTGAAGTTTAAAGTTTGTTGAGAAGTGCAAATACATATAATGTTCATGGTATTTGCTACTTACAAATATAAATTCTAAGAATCCTCATATCTTTAATGGTTGCTCTACGAACAGAGTAATATATTTCTGTAAGTTACTCCAAGTGTAAGTAAAATATTGCCGGGTTTTAAACAGTATTTCGTTACCCATAAATATAATACTTACAGTAAGCACACTGTTCCACTGATGAGTACTGCGTGGCAATAGAAATGAGCATCTTGTTTTTAATAAATATATATTGAAGGAGGATTTAGGTCAGTGATTCTCAAACTAAATCTTACCACAGACCAGCAAAATAATATCTGACATCTGACGCGGACCAGTGAAAATATTATATTACAAATATAATTTATTGTAAAACACTATAAATTTACATTCAAAAGTAAATATTTATAAATATTTTTTATTTAAAGTTACACTTGACCGGTTCTAGTTTATTATACAAAACTAACAATCTGAAATAAAATTAGTATCAATCTATAAATCAAATTTTGCACCGAATTTTTATCTATCTAATAGGATATTTTTAATTGTAGAAACATTTATTGTAAAAATATTATCGCTCAATAATTTAAAAATAGACATTTGTGATATTGTTCTTTAATTTTTTAAATCCATTTGTGGGTTTCGAATAACTTTTATAGTTATATAGTTTTATGTAGAAATGATCAAATAATACGTCAAATTTTTTTTCGACTTGATTACTTATAGTTTAGAACCTTCGTCGAAAAATATTATACTTGATGATAATGGAATGCCACTTGGTATACGTATTTATCACGAAAATTAAATAATTGTTTTCCGTAACACCTATTTTGAAAACCGTGGTATATTCAAGATGGCGGCAAAAATAGACTACCAAGTACAATAACTGTAAGTAGTTTTCACAACAGAGCAAAATAACTACAAACTTATTTGTAGAATGAAGCTTTAGCTACAATTTGCCGCATCGTATGCAAATATGTGTCGATTGGTTTACAAGATGGCGTATATAATGCAATTTGCTTATTTACAATTACATAGCAGTTTTTTCTACAGTTAAAAATATCCTATTAGATAGATAAAAATTCGCTGCAAATTTCGATATATAGATTGTTATTAATTTTATTTCCGATTATTAGTTTTGTATAAGAAACTATTGAGAACTATAGGGTTGTGCGCTGCCTTAAACCAAAAATACAGGCTGTAAGTACAGGCTATTCCAAACGTTTAGGTGGATCTAAATGGTAATTTACTTCTTTTAGGTTGTAACGAGAAGGGACCTTGCTTGGGTTATTTCATTTTTCACGTTTGGTATGTGAAAATTTTAAATTCCAACAGTGAAACCATAGAAACGAATGACATTTATTAAAAAATTTAATACGTTTCTACATATTTAGAAAACAAAAAAATAAATGGGAAATTTTTATTAAAAATTACATAAAATTAAAATGTAATGAAAAGGACATTTTATAATGACAATCAATTTAATATACAATTTGCAATGTGAATATGATTTAGAAAGCTTAAGATAAAAATTACTAGATTTCAAAATCTAGTTCCGCCTAAACGCTTGGAATAACCTATAGAGATGGCATTCAAAATTAATTAATCGATTAATTGATTATGAAATTAAAAAAAAAAAAACATATACACTCACCGACTGAGACTGTTTTAATGTTGTATTTTTAAGGCTGATAAAAGATTATTTAACCGTTTTATTAGGAAACTATAACTAATGGGAGGTAATACAATGTCTGCATAAACAAATATTTGTTGTTGTTAATTAACCTGGCTGTAACAATAAATAATGCCCGTTTAAACTAAGACTATATAATATTAAGTACATAAGTTTTAACACAAATAACTCATTGTTAAAATAAAATGTTGTCATTAGTTACCGGTAGAGATTTCTAAATTCCTATAAGTCTATTTTGTTCAATAAAATTAAAATGTGGCTGGAAGACGTTGTACAAGCTGCGCCATTATATGAAGATGGCCGTAGTATTGGAATATCGCTGGTATTTTGCATGTAGCTAAAAACTTTATTAATTACGCAATAAATCATCCCACACCCTGTAACCCAGATGGTTTAAACTAAAAATCTGAAAAAATTCTAAGTAATGTACATGGGTGTGAACCGAAATAGTACAACAGGAATTTTTTATTAGATTATGTTTTCGGAAAATAACGCATTTTTTGTGTTTTTGGTTGACGTTTTACAAAAGTTATAGTTATGTAACACACTGGACTAGAAGACGTATCATGGTGTAATGGTTAGTATACTTGCTAGCTACCCATAATTCGCTCCCTGTCAGAGGAGACAATTTTATTTTGGGGTTTGTTTCCATTTTTATTTTGTTTAAATTATTTTGTCAAAATTCTAGTTAAATTTTGGCAAAAGTTGCATTTAATTTTTAAGAGCGTAAATTTAATACCTAGTTGGAATTATTGTAATTAAATTTTCATTCTATGTGTCATGTATACGAAACTAGAGGGGCGGAGCATATGACTTAAAACAACCAATGGAAACCATAGGCGCAATTTTCAAAATCTTAATTAACCTTGCTATATATAAAAAAAAAAATACTGCACATGTTTAGAAACCTAAATAATGGTATTAGGTATTCGAATTAAAATAAACAAAAAAATATTTTAACATAAGATTTGTTTTTAAATCTCTTAGATTAACAGACGATAAATTATTTTAAAAATATCGTTCATTTTGCCGTGATTACTACAAAGCAAAATTTGTCCCTACACTAGGGTGACCATTCGTCCCCCATTTTGCGGGACTGTCCCGCATTTTAACATTTTTTCCCGCATTAAGATGCGTCCCGCAAAAGTCCCGCATTTTAACATTTTGTCCCGCATTGTCCCGCATTTTAACATTTTGGAGGTGAGGACCTTTTTTTTGCTCTTCACTTGGATTTGGGAGATGAGGACCTTTTTTTTGCTCCGTCCCGCATTGCCTTCTTAAGAAAATGGTCACCCTACCCTACACACTCAGCTTCACTTATTATATACCTGCGAAACCCTGAAATGTATGAAAATTCGCACTTCACATCAATGTTTTTATTGTAATCTACTCGATTATGAACACTCAGAATTATATATAACAATATATATAACAAAATAAATTAAAATGTAAAATATCAATTAACGGGAAGCAGGTTATAATTCTAGCGTTGTCAAGTGTGCCATAACATCGTTGTGCTCTTTGTTAATATAAATCCTTCCGCGGATATAAACAAACATTTTATGTGCGCTGTTGCCATACGGAGTGTTACATTAAAACAGTGTTACCACGACAACAGGGCCGCCAACGCAATTGTTGTAATAACTAAATTCCCTAGATACCACTACACAAACGAATCCATATAAAGTCACAAAAACTCATATACGAAAATCCTACAGGAGATACAGCTGTCTCAGAACTTCTCACCCGCGGGACGAATTATCAAATATTAGATATAGACAAAAAATTATAGATAAAAGTTCACCGCAAACAAGTTGCAAGCTAAAATAACATTCTTTTCACTGTTACCATCTTCATTGAAGTTTCTTGGACTGATATAAATAAAACTTAGATTAAGTTCAGTTTTTTAATAAAGATCTAGTGCTACTTTTTTTTTTTTTTTTGTTATTAAACTGCATTCACAGCTCTAAAATTAGTTGACTGTAGACTATGCACTGTGGATAAATTTAGTAGATAGTTTTAACGTTTAACGAAAGCGTTTACAGCTATGAAAATTAATGCGTAACGAATAAATGCATTTGTGTCTTTTTATGAACCCGCGAGATCGTGATTTCTTATTAAATTTTAATAACAAAATTATAACCGCAACTACAACAATTCTTTTTCGTTTGATGATTTCCGAAATTTCTTGAAATTTGTGCGACAGTATGTTTTTAGGTTATTTAAATCAGTGTTCTTCAACCCGTGGTCCGCAGAAAATTCCTGCCGGTCCGCGAAATATTTTAACCGAATCATGTAGATGCACACTTCTATTTACGAGTATATAGCACATATTTTTGGTCGATACAGAAACTAACTTATGTCCGAAACATGATTTATTTAATATTTACTAGCCCCAATACAACGCCTCTCGTGGCTATTTTTCATATTTCTGAAGAAGCTAGCTCTTTGGAATAGTCGCTTATAAAAGAAAGATATAGAAATGTTTCCACTTTTGGAATAATTTTAGATTGCTGCTGTTGTCAACCAGAAAATCATATTCAACAATAAGTCAACATTTAAGAGCATTAGCTGAAAATTTTAATAATTATTTCCCTGAAAATGAGGTTCCTCGTAAAGGTAACCTCTGGATTGATAATCTATTCTTGAAAGTTATAAAGTCATGTGTAGTTGATCCTCGTGAAAAAGAAAAGCTGATCGAGTTGTCTTGTGATGTCACTTTGGTGTCCAGACATAAAATGCAATCATTGACTCAATTTTGGAAATCGCTATAAAAAGAATATCCATCTTTGAGTTATAAAGCTATCAAATTAATTATTAGTAATTTTTTTGACTTCTTATTTGTGCGAAAAGATTTTTTCAGCTATGTCAATTATAAAAACCAAGCAGAGAAATCGAATGGATGTTAACTCCCATGTCTCTCAGAAATAACTCTGCAGCCACGTATATCAAATTTTCATCAAAGAAGCAGCAGCAGATGTCGTACTAAAAATTGTAATTATATAACTGTATAACATATAACTATATAATAATAAAATACTATATATATTGCTTTTTATTTGTGTCTTAGCCTTCAGCCGGTCCGCGAAATATTTATCCTATTTTCACCGGTCCGCGGGGACAAAAAGGTTGAAGAACACTGATCTAAATTGGGATAGCTAATGTGTGTTTATATGTCTGTTTCATTAAAACGCACTAACTCACGTCGCTCACGTTACCATATGACAAACTTGTTAGTGACAATTAACAGTGCACAAAGTCATAGCGTAGAGTCGACTAATTTAAAAGCTGTGGACGCAGCTTTAGACATAAAAAATTTGGACTGTTGCTATTAATTTTAAGATATAGTCTATTTTTTTGATTTAAACGGAACTAGAATTTCAAAAATAGTAAGTTTTAATGATTAAATGAGGCTTTTGATAATTTTGTTTAGCAAAATCCTACTTGAATCATTAAAAAGAAGCTCGTAGCAACTTACAATTCCATTTAGTTCCGCTTAAACGTTTGGAAGACATTTCCTAAAAAATCAAAACTTCTTCTAGAGAGTTAAAAACATAACTTCGAGGGAATAATAGAAAAAAACATGTATTTAATCAAAAAATAAATATATTTTAATAATTTTGAGTGGGGGTATCGAATGAAACCTGTTAATGTCTGGATAAAAACAAATTTTTATTTTTGAATTTTTCGCCAAATATGTATGAATTTTTTTTATCCTCCTAAAATCCGAAAATCTGAGTAATGCAAATTAATGTGAACTAGAATAATACCACAGGAATTTTTGATCTGATAATATTTCGAAAGTTATTGATTTTTTTGCAACATCATACTTACAATATTTATCTGACTGATTAGAACTGGATAGCAATAGCTGGATCTTGATTCAAGATTATTTCAAGTATGGTTGTTGTCTCTAAATGAAAGTACGTGGACTATTTTTTCAAAAATTCCCGAAATTTATAATTTTTAATACGTACCCACAATTTGTTACCGCTTACTAAATACCTACAAAATCCTGAAATGTATGAAAATGTATGAAAATTCACACTTCACATCAATTTTTTACTTGTTGAGTCATTTAAAATTAAAAACACCAAACACAATGAATAATTCTTAATATCTTAAAAAATAGCATGCAGTTTCCTTATCTAGCATCTTGCTTTTTTTCCTTTAAATAACGCTTTTTCTAGACAATAAACAGGTTGTGGGTTCGAGTCCCAATAGTGACATTCGCGGCCAGAGATGAACGGCAACGAGCAACGCCATCTCATTATTTTCTTGGTCGCCATGGCAACGCTCTCCTTGTTCTCATCCGAACAAGAATTGGAAAACGGAACACTCAACATGGGGAATTACAAAACTCATGATAAAGGAGATAGAAGATTAGATTTGATGATGGAAAAAAGAATGTTAATAATGAAAATTGAAGATGGATTATTTTAATTATGCAAACATAGACATTTAAGTAGATAACTAAAAAATTGATGTGAAGTGTGAGTTTTCACACATTTCCGGGTTTGCAGGTATATAGTAAGTGAAGACGGCATGCTGAGTGTGTAGGACAAATTTTGCTTTGTAGTAATCGTTGCAAAATGAACGATATTTTTAAAATAATTTATCGTCTGTTAATCTAAGAGCTTTAAAAACAAATTTTGTTAAAATATTTTTTTGTTAATTTTAATTCGAATACCTAATACGATTATTTAGGTTTCTAAATGTGTGCAGTATTTTTTTTTATATAGCAAGGTTCATTAAGATTTTGAAAATTGCGCCCATGGCTTCCATTGGTTGTCATATGCTCCGCCCTTTTGGTTTCGTATACATGATACATAGAATGAAAATATAATTCCAACATTCCAACTGAATATTAAATTTACGCTTTAAAAAAATAAATGCAACATTTGCATACTTTGGCAGGTAGAATTTTGACAAAATAATTTAAAGAAAATGGAAAAACAACAAAAAATAAAATTGTCTCCTCTGCCCGGGAGTGACCTCTAGAATTCTGGGTAGCTAGCGAGAATTTGATACCATTAGACCATGATACCTCTTCTAGTCTAGTGTGTTACATAACTATAACTTTTGTAAATCGTCAACTAAAAATCACAAAAAATGCGTTATTTTCCGAAAACAATCTAATCAAAAATTCCTGTTGTACTATTCCGGTTCACACCAATGTACATTACATAGAATTTTTTCAGATTTTTAGTTTAAACCATCCGGGTGAGTGTGGGACAAAAATTTGCACAATTTTGGCAAAAATCGCATCAAAATAATTTATTTTGCAAAAATAAAATTTTGACGTTAATCGATGTACTAAGGGATACCGTACTCAGAATTTTAAAAAAATATATATTTTTTTTGATGAGCACATATTTGTTTATATTTTTAGAGGGATATGTTTTTTAGATGTTTTAGTATTTTTCCTATGTGCGTGTCAAAGAGTTGTATAAGCATGCCAAATTTCAACTCTCTAAGTTAAGCTGTTTGGCTACCATTTTTACCGAACAGACAGACAGACAGACGACAAAATGACGATATAAGGGTTTATTGGTCATACCTAGTGTTTCTGGTTTCTCGACATTAGACTTATTTTCTCGAGAATTCTCGAGAAATCTCGAGAAAAATAATTATATAATTATTAGAATATACATCTTTTTTTAATGTTGAAAATATTGTAGAGGATAAAAACATGTTAAAATTATAATTACCTTTAAAGTACTAAAGTAAAGGCGTCGAGTAAATTTTACATTTGTCGAGAAATGAAAAATGAGAATTAAAACTTTTTCTCGAGAAAATCTCGAGAAGAATCACTAGTCATACCTACAAAACCCTAAAAACTAGTATACAATATCATACAAATTTATGTGAAGTGAGAATTTTCAAACATTTCAGGGTTTTGTAGGTATTTAATAAGTGTAAGAAGACAACAGAATGCTAGATGTCTAGGAATATTTGTTCTATAATCACATCGAAATCAACAGTTTTTTGATAATAATTTTTATTCGATATTTGAGTACGAAGAGCTTCCATTTATTTTATTTTTTAAACAAAATTTAAATAATATATGAAAATGACATAACAATAAAATTTAAATTAAAAATCCCAGCGTTTTTTAGCATTATATTTTCCCGTGGTGTCACATATATTAATTTTGTAAAACATAAAAACTGCAATATTTTATAAAATCGAAATCTAATCAAAAATTACTCTCGTACGTTTCCGGTTTAGATCAATGTACATTATTTAGTTTTATAATAATAAATTAGAGCATTTCACGCAGAATCATAAAGTATTTTGCACTATACATCAAAATTTGATAATAATGTAGTTATCACTGTGTAAATAGAAGCCCGAAATGCAGATATGTGGAATTTGTCAACAGATATTCTATTCCAAACATTATAAACATTATAGGCTATTCCAAACGTTTAGTCGGAACTAGATTTTGCAATCTAGTTACTTTCATCGTTTGAATAGTTCTTATTGGCCGTTTAGTTTAAGCTTTGTAAATCATACTTACAATAAACATTTTTTGGTTAAGGTTAATATCATTTTAAAATGTCATTTTCTTTATATTTTGATTTTTTGTGTTATACATATTTCCCATTTATTTATTTTTTGTCATTAAAATAGGTAAAAAAGTATTTTATTTTTGACATAAGTCATTCGTTGGAATTTCACTGTTGGAATTTAAAATTTTCACATACCAAATGTCAAATATGAAATAACCCAAGCAAAGCCTCTTTATGTGACAACCTAAAAGACCAAAATTCACATTTATTTCCGCTTAAACGTTTGGAATAGCCTGTAGTTAAAATTTCTTTAGAAGATTTCACGACAATTCTTTATTTTCTATCGCCTAATAACACTTCATTCAATAAGTCTCCGGTCTGACATATATATGGCAACACTGTTGACAGACTCATATGATTTCTGGATAGTACCAGCCTTCAAACGATACGTGTGAAAATTTCATGACATTCTGACAATTAGTTTAGGGGTTACAGTGGTTTTAGTAACACCAGTTTTGTAATTTTCAAAAGAATGGATAAAAAAGAATTTCGTGTGTTTATTAAACATTATTTTTTGATGGGAAAAAATACTATTGAAGCCAAACAGTGACATGATGAGCGTTATAGAGACTCTGCACCAGGCAAATCAGCTATTAGTGGTTGGTATGCTGAATTTAAACGCGGTCGTATAAACACCGATAATGCTGAACGCTCTGATCGCCCAAAATCGGCAGTTGCCGGAAAACATAAAAAAATCCACAAAATAGTTTTGAAAGACCGAAAAGTGAAGTTGCGTGAGATAGCTGACACATTAAAGATATCAGAAGATACTGTGTTTACAATTTTACACGAAAATTTAAGCATGCGTAAATTGCTTTCGAAGTGGATGCCGCGTTCGCTTACACTGGACCAAAACCAACAACGCGTCAACAACTCAGAGCGCTGTTTGGAGCTGTTCAAGCGAGAAAACAAGGATTTCTTGCGTCGGTATGTGACAACGGATGAAACATGGATCCGCTACTACACACCTGAATCAAAAAGATCGTCAGCTGAGTGGACAGCAGTCGGTGAAAGTCGTCCAAAGCGACCAAAAACTCAAAACTCAGCTGGCAAGGTTATGGCATCCGTATTTTGGGACGCGCATGGTATTTTGTTTATCGACTATCTTGAGAAAGGTAAAACTATCAATAGCGAATACTACATGGCATTATTGGATCGATTGAGTGTAGTAATCAAGAAAAAACGGCTTCACATGCAAAAGAAAACAGTGCTCTTTCACCAAGACAACGCCTAGTGTCACAAGTCGATGAAAACGATTATTAAATTGAATGAAAACGCTTCGAATTGCTTCCCCACCCACCGTACTCTCCAGATCTGGCCTCCAGCGACTACTGGATTTTTGAAGACCTCAAAAAGATGCTCCAAGCAAAGACAAATCGTTCTACAAAGAAGGCATAGAAAAGTTAGAGGAGCGTTGGAATGAATGTACATGTATCACTCTTGAAGGAGAGTATGTTGATGAATAAACTCGAATTTCTAAAAAAAAATTGTTTTTCTTAGTTAGACCGGAGACTTGTTGATCGCCGTGGTAGTTAGTTGCAAATTATGTTATCGTTTTATATATTTAACGTTGTGAACGTTATGCTCTATTTTTTTGGATTTAAAGTAGTCAAATGCCGTAGCAAAACACAGGTACCTCAGCTAGTTACAAATATTAAAATATCTATAATTACAGAAAGTTTTTATATTCATTTATCATTGTGGATGTCAGCTTACAGTGATATATTTTACGTAACTTTATACGTAGTGTGACAGAAGAGGAAGAGTGAGAATAATCCATATTTGGTATGAAGTAATGTACGGTAGTCTTAGCAGTGTCTGTGAGAAATGTGAGATGAATCCAACCGGTAACAGCATTGCGGGCTCGGATTGTAATCAGCTAAGATTGTTTGACCATGCACAGAGAATGCATAATGAAACATCCGTGCAAATTGTATGTTCGTGATGAACGCACTCTCGCAAATAACATTAAATATTGATTGCAGGATTTCGGGAGAAATCTCACATACAACGATAACATTAGGTATTTATTAATATGAGAACAGTGTCTTGTCTAATTTCATATTACCAGTTATACCAGATTGGCTAAAAATTCACAGCTTTCATCGGCCGCCATTTTGATTTGGTTTAATTTTGACAGTGCATCAGTGGCTCTTTTTGTTTTGGTGGCAGGTTTGCCCAACTTCCAAAAAGAAATTGAAAAAAAATCTAATCTGGTCAGGTATTCGATTATGTTTAATTAAAATCAGTTCAGTAGTTCCAAAGTTATAATGAAATTTGTGCGCACAGGTGAAACGAAATGTTTTCCATTCATATTTAACGCCTTTTCTTGAAATTATCAGTGATAACATATTCATCAATTTCATACACTGATTGAAGAAGCACATTGTTAAGAGCTAACTTCACACGAATCTGCGTGATATTATGAATTTACATTTTGAGATATTTAAGGTTGTTTTGAGTACACCAACATGCGATGGAATCCAGGTCTTACTGTAAAAGATTATGGTCAGCAACATTTTCTTAGATTATTTAATTAAGTCATCCGCGAACGATAGAAAATTGCTATGTTTGACGAATAAACCGATATCGTTTATAAATAAAGAAAATATAATAGGTCCAAGATGCGAACCTTGAGGTATTCCAGATGTGACAACAATTGCTCTAGACAGATAACTATAGATTTTTATGTGTTGAGTACGGCCCAGATATAAGACTTAATCTACAACAAGGGATCGCAGACGCCATACAATTTAAGCTTTTCAATGAGGATACCATGATCGATATGTTATTTTTATTAAGTATTCCGAAATTTGTTAAAATTTGCATGTTTAGAATTTTTTACTAACACAACTTACTAGTAGGGGAGATTGGCTGGTTCTAGACCGGATGTGACGTCACAGTACAGGTGTGTAATCATGTGACCTGATTTTATCAGGTAGTAACTGATATTATCAGGTACCTGATCTGGTCACCTGATAAAATCTCCCCTACTCTTATTGATCTAAAAAGAAAAAGAGTATTTCCATTTAAGTCACTCGTAGAAATCAATCAAATCGTATCTAATTAACTAGCCTTCTCGTCATAATATCAACAAAGATTTGCTCCCTTTGAAGTAAAAAGTAAAACAGAACTAGTAAGCTAATTAAAAGAAAGGAGCCGAACGAGCTGTATATTACTGGAACTGCCGCAGGTGTTGTAAAGGCGTTATAAAGCGCTTTGCAAAACTGTGCCGGTTCAGAAGGCGAGTACTTTATTGCAGCCAGTCGAACCGGAACAAATGCGACAATTTTCTTGGTTATTTCATCTCGTTATCAATGATAAAAAAGTTATTTCAAGATAATGTACTTCTAGAGATGAAATGCCATTATATGCTAGTCAAATGCAACATTTTATCTACAACTATAATAGTTTTATCATTAAAAATATTGATGTGAAGTGTGAATTTTCACATAATTCAGGGTTTTGTAGTTATTTAATAAGGGTGCATTCGAGTTGTACAGAGTAGAGCGAGCGCTGAGCGAACAGTTGATGTTGACGTCATGAATAGAGCACTAACGGAGCGAGCGTTCTTGTGACGTAATGTTTATAAAATCTAACCCTACAATTTTAGGCGGCGTTTTTACTGTCAGATTAGTTCACGTTAGTCATGAATCAAAATTACAGTCTGTTCCAAACGGTTAGGCGGAACTAAATGGGAATTTCGTTCATTTAGGTTGTCACGAGAAGGGACCTTGCTTGGGTTATTTCATTTTTCACGTTGGAATGTCAAAATTTAAAATTCCAACAATGAAACCATAGAAACGAATGACATGTCAAAATTAAATGATTTTTTTTTACAAATTTTAATAACAAAAAAATAAATAAATGGGAAATTTGTATTAAGAATGCACAAAATATCAAAATATAAAGAAAATGACATTTTAAAATGATATTAACCTTAACCAAAAAATGTTTATTGTAAGTATGATTTACAAAGCTTAAACAAAACGGCCGAAAAGCACGATTTAAATGATAAAAGTAACTAGATTGCAAAATCTAGTTCCGCCTAACCGTTTGGAACAGACTTAATATATAACTCGTTTTTTTCTTGATTTTTTTTCAATGATGAAGAAATAAAATTAATTAAAAATTAACTAATAATTAATTAATTTCTTCCATTTTAATTTTATGCACGGTGTATTTTAATAATTTTTTTGCTGTTTACAGAACGTCACAATATATAAAATGGCCGTACTCTGTAGCCATAGACAAATAACAATATTATTTGTCTATTGTTATTTGTCTAAGGCTATTATTTTTATTTTATTTATAATTTAATTTTAAACTTTCATTTCTTTCCCGCCGTTCCCCCACTTTTTTACGTCATACTCCATATGCTCGGTGTTAAAACCCCGAACACATAGAGCGCACTCTAAATGCACGCTCGATCGCAAAACGAATGCAATTGAGTGTACTCCGAGAGTCAAATCGAACACGTTTGAGTGTACAGAGCGTGCTCGGAACGCTCGGAGCGTCAAATCGGATGTACCCTAAGTGTAAGAAGCCAACATAATACTGGATGTCTACGAATATTTGTTCTATTAACAATGTGTTGGTGTGGTGTTCAAACTCGATCCTCAGCTGTTACATTTTTTTTTATTATATTTTTTATTTCCTAAAAAGACACACTATCTTAGCCATAAATATAAAAAAATCCATAACAGTATTAGCCATAATTTAGCCATGAATTAAAAAAATAATTTTGTCTAAAACACAGAAACTGCAATATTTTTCAAAAACGCAATCGGGTTAAAAATTCCTCTCGTCCGTTTCCGGCTCAGATCAATGTACAGTTAAGGACATAAAAAATAAGACACCTTTTAAACCTAGTGTGTATATTTTTTCTAAAATATATTTGTTTAAATCAGGTTTTCTAATTATGACATCTGTCAAACATTAACTAAAGTCACTGGATTATACAAAGTAGCGCAAGCCTTTGAAGGAGCCGACAGACCCCAGGGTTTGATTGGCAACATTGCTTCTCCTATTAAGCAGCAATTTTTACGTTCTTAAGTTTACGTCTGCGCTGTCACATCTCCCTCTCTCGCTCTCATTTAATAACCTTCTTTGTCAGCGGTTTGAATATTTAAGGTTAAGTTTGATTTAAATTTATATATTATATCCATTTTATTTAATAGAAATTAAAAAAATAATTGAAATTGTACCACAATTTTGTTATAGTGCATCTTTGATTAAAAAAATCGTGATTTCAATGGTTAAAATAAAAACTAGTGTCTTATTTTTCTAATGTTGGAATCACTGAACATCATTTGTGTTGGCGACATTTTTAGCCCCAGCATGGCCGCCGTTGCGCTACTTTGTATAATCTAGTGACTTTAACATTAACTTGTCAATATATTGTCAACACTGCAAAACAGGTATGCCCTCCATTAATAATTTTGTTAAGACTAACATAATTGCTAAAGCGGGAGATGGATGGTCGGTGCGGCGAATTGCATGCTTTTATAAATAAAATTGATACACGTTTTGGGTATAGACGCCTACTATTCAAATTCGAATAGATAGATTCACACTAGACAAAAAACGGTGTCATATTTTTTTATGTCCTTAACTGTACATTACAGTCTGTTTCAAACGGTTAGGCGGAACTAAATGGGAATTTCGTTCCTTTAGGTTGTCACGAAAAGGGATCTTGCTTGGATTATTTCATTTTTCACGTTGGAATGTCAAAATTTAAAATTCCAACAATGAAACCATGGAAACGAATGACATATGTCAAACTTAAATTAATTTTCTTACATATTTTAATGACAAAAAAATAAATAAATGGGATATTTGTATTAAGAATGACACAAAAAATCAAAATATAAAGAAAATGACATTTTAAAATGATATTAACCTTAACCAAAAAATGTTTGTTGCAAGTATGATTTACAAAGCTTAAACAAAACGGCCGAAAAGCATGATTTAAACGATGAAAGTAACTAGATTGCAAAATCTAGTTCCGCCTAACCGTTTGGAACAGACTTTACCTATAATTTCTTAAGATTTTTAATTTAACCCCTTTGGGTAAAAAGGGGCGGGCAAGAACTTTATTAGCAAATTTTTGGTTAAAATCGTGTTAAAAAAAACGAATTTTGCAAAACTACTTACGTCCTAAGAGCTTTCTTTTGATACCACACCATTAAAGTTTTAAAAAATAATTTGTCTTATCGATGACACAAAAAATCTATATCTTTCGAAAAACTAATCTGATCAAAAATTCCTATTGAACATTCCCATCAATAATCGTTATGAGATTTTTTCAGATTTTTAGATCAACCTCTCTGAGAGATAGGACAAAAGTTATATGAAATATTTTTGCCAAAAAACCCATAAATAAATGATTCTTCAAAAATAAAAATTTGTTGATCCACGCCTTAAAAGGTTTCATTTGGTACGCCACTCAAAATTTTAAAAAAATATTTATTATAATTCTCAGTATTTTTCCTATATGTGGATCAAAGAGTTGTATAAGCATACCAAATTTCAATTTTGTATGTTAAGCCGTTTGGCTACAATTTCTACCGTACAGACAGACACATGAGTGACGTTATAAGGGTTTTTTGGTGGTCATACCCACAAAATCCTAAAAATAGTTAATTTAATTTAAAAAAATAGAAATTCTAAGCGTTTATTGTAAAACTTCAGAACTGACATCATCAAGATGGCTTACCATCAGCTTGTAATCTACAACCAAGATTTTTAAAAGTAAAGGTTGTCTCGTAATTTCTGACCAATCAGAGCGTGAGAAGGAATACGTCACACGTATTCCTTCGTATTCCTCCTTAGTTCAAACTAGCATACAAAATTAATAGATGTTGCACGTTTCTAAATACATATTTTTATTGACTTAATAGATATTTATTTCAAGACTGAATAAATTTTAAATAAAAACCTAAGGAAATTTTATACTGATTTATATAAAATTTAAAGTGAAGGGTATTTGTATTATAGTTAATAAATAACAATAACATCGTATACAAATATAATTTTAGGTATATTTAAATAAACATAGAAAAACAAATTGCTATAATAATATTGTAATTAATAAAATTGGTGGTTATATCTGTTTTTAAAAACGTATTTTAACGAAATTTGGTACAATAGAGTAGTACCAGAATCAAATATAAGCATGGTATCTCAAAATTTTCTTTCTTAGGAGGTGTTTTTGGGTTAAAATTGGTACTAAAAAACTTTAAATATATCCTTTATAAACAAAACTATTTTAATAGAAAAAACTATACAATAAAAATTGTATATAAGAAAACAAATCTTATTTGTTCTATGCATTATTTCAATTTGATGAATATTAGGGTAGTTATGGGGGGACGCCCTAAAATTAAATATTGAAATATTTCACTTATTATTCTCTTCACATCAAAAATGAATGGAAGAAAATTTATTTAGAACGAAGAAACATAACTTTCGAAGAAAAACGAAATTAAAACCAGTAGAAAATCAAAAAATTAAACGATATTTTTATATCTATAGCCAAAAATCAAACTTCACGTGTATATAACATATACGATAAACAAAGACTGACGTTCCGTTAGCATAAGGATGACGCGTAGCCTCTCTATTTACCCTACCACTATAAGTTACGCCAACCTTATACTTTAATAATCGATCTACAACAACGTTAACAATATATTTAAATTTGCGTATTTTTGAATCCGCGTAAATTGCGAATCGAATGTGTGTAATTTTGTGAATTCTTCTTATCTAAAGTTATACAGTGGAAATTTAGAACACGAAATTTTCTTAAAGAAATATTTGAAATTGTATAAAAATGTCGTGACGCTGAATTATTTATGTTCACGAAAATCGTTTTAGAAACAAATAACATTTAACTTAACATTTCATGTTTAATCCAATATAAAATATATGTATCAACGCAGCGACATATAAAACGTAAAAAAGCATGAACATTTTTCTCAAGAATTTATGTGCTAATGCCAGAATAAATATCATCCCCGACACTGATGGTACGAGATAGTACGATCTCATACGAACGAATACACTTTAAACAAGAAGAAAATTTCCATCTTTTCTCTTCGAGGTTCTTTTTCCGTCTGGATCGAACTAACGTTATAACTCGTGCGTATGAGAAAAGGCCAAAGGGCAAGGGTCGACTTTAGAGGTTTGCAGAATGACTTTAGAAAAATTGAATGGTGAGAGAAGGGTTACAACATGTTTTTTGTTTGACTACATCTAATAATTTTTGAAAGGATACTGGGTTTAAATCGGAATATTTGTCTGTTGACAGAATTATGTACTGGGGATATACAGGGTGTTTACGGTCTTCTTATTTCTTTTTTAATGGGTGATACTACAAGTCAAAAGAAGGCGAAAAACCTTAAAAAGCTTAGTAAAAGTTTTATAATAAAAGAGATTAATTTTTAATTTTTTTATTTTTAGGGTTTTTCCGCCCTATCTCTCCAAATATTTATCCAATCAAAAAAATGCATGTAGATAAAAAAATTGTCTTCTTATTCTTAACAATATTTGTTGTATAAGTTTTTGCTGTTAAGTCAATAATAAGGGAGTAATTTAAAGTTAAAATTTTTAAGCCCAAAAATCAAGTGATCCTTTGCCGGTTTAGTTAGGTTGTTGCCTAACTAAGAAGTGTCCTTTTGATAGTTTTCTGTGAAATTATTGATATTAAAGATATAATTTGCTATTATTTTATTTTTGAGACTATATGTCCCGCACTGAGTTGTCAAAAAATACTGGCAGCCTTTTTGTACGTTCTTGAAAATATATGTTTCTAAACTTTTAGATATTTTTATTTTATTTTTCATCTAATTAGCATTGTTTTAAATTTGTTTTAATCAGCTTTTGTTTACAAATGTTCTCAACTTCGTTATTTCAGAATTCATCAACTGAAGACACTGTTTTAAAACAACAGTACTTGTATTGGACTTCGAAAATGTTTTGTCTACTAAATAGTTTTTACATCACTAAACACAAACATCCACCATCTTTCAAAGATGATGGAAGCGGGCCAAAGGGCCATTCGCGGCTCGCTTACATCAAGAAAAATTTTGAAAGTGTTTTCAAGAAAATTTTAGTTTCCATGTGAGGCTTTAAATGAACATTTTTAGTAATTAAATTTACTAAGGTAAATCAATTTTAAGCAATTACAATTCAAAATGTATCCTAAAACTGTATCCTCAAATGTATCCTCATTTACTACCTTTCGTACCTATGAAACCTCTGTAATTCACGCAATAATTTTTTACCGACCGCCAACATATACAGGGTGTCCCAGCCAAGTGGCTCACCATTACTGTCTTTGTGTGTGGGAGTCTGCTTTGATCGAAAACTCTGGAGATACTGTCAGCCAAGCCAGCATAGATTTTCCTCAACTCTGGCTTTCCATTATTCAAAACAATCCTTTTAATCCTCAAGTCACTAATCCGGTAACAAACATCTCATTACCACACAATAATGTGACAAACAACCTTAATCCGGTCGTTAATCCTCCGTAGGTAGTCCCGTCCCTACCCATACCTGATCACAACCACCCAACCAATAGCAACGCACCTATAACCTGCTCCCATTCTTACAATACTCGGTATAAAAACTCGAAGAAAACTGAAATGTTTATTACTTATCGTGATCGCTGAAGACGGAAACCGATTGTTGAGCAGTTTCCGAAACGTCCGAATTAATTTTTTATATTACTCTTGAAGTATTATATCTTTTTGATACTAATACGCATTATATTGTACTATTCTAGCCTAGTACTATCAGCAATGGCAAACGTCCAAAATAAAGGTGTCCGCATTAATATTGGACCATTGCAAAATAATTTCAAAGATATTATTGCTTCCATGTCTTTGTTAATAATATAAATAGAGATTTGGTTAAATGGACAAAGTTCGAGTATTTTTTGTAGGAAATATTATGACAGACTCAAAAATATTTTTATATGTTTCGTTGACCAGATATTTTGAAAATAAACATTTTTTTTTAAATGGAATACCCTGTAAATTGTTAGGTCATTAGAACAACGATTTTTTTGTCTTTATAAAAAACTAAACATGTTTATAATGAAATTTTTTTAATATCAACGTTATAAACTTACATATAATAAAAACAAAAGTAAAAATTACCAAGTATTTTGGTTACAAATATTGTTCAAATAAATATCCATTACTGTTTAAACACAATCTTATTCTTTATTCTATGTTTCGCATTACATTGCGTAACATATTTTTAGAAATTTTGCTGCAAGCAAGAGATATTTTATTTTTTAGTTCGTCTAAATTATTAATTGGATCTCTATAGACTGTATTTTTCAGAAATCCCCAAACAATAAATCTAAAGATGTTAAATCAGGAGATCTAGGAAGCCAGTTAATAGGTCCATTAGTACCAATCCACTTGTCGTCATATTTATTTTGTAAGTAATTATTTACAAGATAGGCATTACAAGATGTGCAGGTGCACCATCATGTTGAAAATACTTCAAATTAATGAGCTATGGGCACATCGTCAAATAAATCTTGAAAAGTATTTTCCAAAAAATCTAAATACTTACAGTAGTCAAATTTCCTTCATAGAAATACGGCCCTATTTCGTAGAATTCCAAGTTTGTGTATTTTCTCGTTAAATATCTCTTGCTTGCAGCAAAATTTCTAAAAATGAGTAACGCAATGTAACGCGAAAAAAAAATAAAGAATAAGATTGTGTTTAAACAATAATGGATATTTATTCGAACAATATTTGTAACCAAAATACTTTGTAATTTTTACTTTTGTTTTTATTATAGGTAAGTTTTTAATCGTATTATTTTTATAAGTTTGTAATGTTGATATCTCCGTTATTAAAAAAAATTCATTATAAACATGTTTAGTTTTTTATATAGACCAAAAAATCGTTGTTCCAATTGCCTAACAATATACAGGGCATTCCATTTAAAAAAATGTTTATTTTCAAAATATCTGGTCAACGAAACATCCAAAAATATTGTGGAGTCTGTCATGATATTTCCTACGTAAAATACTCGAAATTTGTCCATTTAACCAAATTTCTATCTAAATATTAAGAAAGGTAGCAATGGTGAGCCACTTGGCTGGGACACCCTGTATAAGGGAGGTATTGTGATCACACCGATTTTGATATTTCGTAATTTCGATGGATCTCCACGAATTGAGGTCCCTACATAACGTTTTGACTATTTTTAGCATGATGTCTGTCTGTCTGTCGGTCTGTCCGTGCGTCCGCCTGTCTGTCTGTGTACACGTGCAGAGCAAATTCGGCTAAAAGGATTTTTATGAAACTTCATATTTAAGCTTTTGACATCAATGGCACAAGTTGATCAATTTTTGGTAAAAATCGGTTGACTAGAAATGGGAGTTTACTCGTGTCGATTTTAAGATTTTTGCGAATATTTAACAAAAATATTTCGAAAATTTTTTTTAACAAAAGTTGCTATAAAAGCAATACCTAACAACTTTTATTTGAGATATATTTTGATAAAACGAAAAATTATTATTTGAAACATTGAGACATAGAAACGAAAAAATATTTGAAAAATTTTTCGAAATTTTCTATTTTTTCATACTTATATGTAACGTTTCCACGGTCATGAAAAATAATATCTCTGTTAGAAAATATTAGGTCAAGTTATTTGTACTCTGCTGCTAGAATGTGTTTTATACAAGTACTTTGTGATGGCGATCGGTCCTGTGGTGGCCACAGCTGATTTTTTATTATTAGAAAATATGACAATATGCTTATATTCACGATTTTTCGCATTGGTAAGATGATGTTTAATAATGTCTTTCATCTACTTTACAAATTATAATTAACATTTTCATAATTTTCTTTCTATTCATTTCAATATCTCTTTTTGAAACTAAGTGTTAAAATGTTCAAAGTACTTATATTTAATTTATTCCTTGACAAACTTAAGTTTAAGTTATTAACAGTTGAATATCTAGCCTTAAAATTTGTCGGTTTAACTATACTAGACGTACTATTATATTCAAGTTCAGAGTGTGTCGTCAACTTAAAATTAAACTTAATCTCCATGCTTTTCTCTTGTCATCAGCATACAATGTATATCATCTTCGTCCCACTTCGTACTCCTTCGTACTACATCGCAGTTACGAAAGGTTAAGGGTGTAGAAGGAAAGGGAATTAGATAAGACCGATTTTGTTTTAACACATTTTCTCCCAGTGTCTTCAAATGACAACGTACTGCGCATGTAAAAATTACGTACGATAAGACGAGTGCCAATTTAAACTTCTATTGTCTTCATTGTGTTAGTAAATGCTGTTTCTCTTAAATTATAAGCCATTTTTATGCCATAAGTTACAGAAATTGGACGTAATTATTTATTTTAAATGAGTGATTTATAGAAAAACGCAAAGATGATGACATCGTTAAAGAATTAAACACTAAGGCCCGGTCTTTCCACCTTCAGATAAACATCTAGGTACTTATCTGACAGATAAGGTTATCTGGAACTACATCTGATGAATAAATGTCAATACTAATCAGTGAATTCAATTCGTCAGTCTCATTATCCGTTAGATAACTCTCCGATAGATAAATTTGTATTGAAAGACGAGATGACATCTATTCAGCACATGAGATAAAGAACTGCGGTTAAGATTTTTGTAATCCTGAGGTCCTAAAGGGCACTCATTTTGAAGGTTACTAGGTTGAGGCTGGAACGTGTACGCTACGCTACGTATGAATAACATTTTAGAAAAAGTATTAAATAATACTTGAGGAGATGGAAACGCTACATGAAGGAAAGAAACTATTGAAGTTAATGATGATATGGCATAAAAATATCAATAAGAAACACGAATAAAATGTAGTTATTATTTGTTAGTTTATAAAAATAAATAAACAAATAAATAATTAAACTTTAAAGTTAAAAAATGCAATAATCGGATATCGGGTATCAACTTTACCATGGTTTTATTTTATTATAATTTGTAAGTGTTTGTTTAAGTGCAAGGGTCTTTTGTTTAAGTTAGTCAGAGAGAGAGTTTAATCGCAAAGACTTTTGCTTTGCAGGTAAATCTTAGCTAGTTTATGACCTCATAGCTAGGAGAGCGCATATTCAATTTCCCACACCCAGTCAATTGTACAGCAGTATGTACAGATTTCCAAGCAGTCTCTCGTCCAACTTATGGACTTGACCAACGATGCTTAATGTCGACGAACGCACATCCAACGACGTTCCTTTTCATCCACTCCGGTGGATATTTCTTGGCATATTTGAAACTCCATATTAATTACAAAATATATAAAAGGTAAAAAATTAGAATGTGCGGGGATTCGATCTCACAACCCTACATTTAACAAGCGGATACTCTATCCACTACGCTACGGTGTTGGTTGAATTTGTGTTATCTTTATTTATTTATTGCTTGTATGCGTTGTAAACGGGTCTAACCCAACACTACAACGACGAAATTGGTACATAAATGTTACATGTTGAAAGTTACATAATAATAATAATTTGTAAGCATAAAAATAAAAGTATAACAGAATATTAAAATAAATGAAGATAATAAAGAATATAAAATTAACAGATATTAACAGATATAATAATTTGAAGGTTACATAGTGAGTATAAAAGGTTGACAAAATTTTAAAAGTATATTAACAAATATTTGAGTTTAAATTGATACAGTGTGTTTTGATATATTTTATGTTGTGACAGAAAATGTCTACTTTAGCATCTACACAAAATTTGTTTAGGGTGGAAGACATTCTGATAACTGGAGCATTTTGGTTGGATTGCGTTCTGGCAAAAGATTGGTGAATGAGGTGTTTATTGCTAAGATCGCTACTTGGAACATTTAGGTTAAACATTGACAGTAAGGGAGGACAATCGACTGATCCATTAAAAATTTGTGTTGCTAAAATAACATGTGACAATGTTCTTTTGTCCGTTAATGTACTGATATTAAAATAAGTACAGGCTTCAGTATAATTAGAACAAGTCACTGGAGCCTTTCTAGAGAGGTAACATACGAATTTCTTTTGTATGCGTTCCAATCTATTGATGTGTACGTGGAACTGGGGGTTCCAAACTGTACTACAGTAGCTTAGCTGTGAGTATACATACGCGTTATATAGTGTAATAATACATTTTAGGTTGGTAAAGTATTTTGCAGTTCTTATAATGAACCCTAGCATCTTGTAGGCTTTCTTAGAGATTTTATCAATGTGTTCATTAAAGCTAAGTTTCAAATCGATTATAATACCTATGTCTTTGATGTGAATTACCTGATTGATAATATGTGTCTAAACTGTAATTGAAGTTAAATTGGTTAAAATTTCTGGTGAAGCTAATTTTAAAACGTTTGGACAGGTTTTAATATAATTTATTGGACACAAAGGTGGCAGTCAGAAAATGAAAAAATGTTTGAGAATATCTTTAGATCATCCGCGTAGAGAAGTATTTGGAAGTGCTTGAAACAGTTAACTATGTCATTTATATATATGATAAATAGCAACGGTCCCAGATGCGAACCCTGTGGGACACCCAAAGTTGTTGGGACATCCGAAAAAATTTAGAGATATAACCATTTACTGCCACCTCTTGCGAGCGATTTTTTATGTCGGAACATACCCAGCGAAGTAGAACACCATATACACCGACTTCATCAAGTTTATTTATTAGTATATTGTGGTTAATCTTATCAAAAGCCTTACTGACGTCTGTCTCTTAAACGTGTATAAGACCGTTTTAGTGCTGATTAAAGGGCATATCACACTAGAACACTATCCAAGTTTTATTTTGTAAGTCTTCTTCCAGGATTCAAGTCTTCAAGTCTTCAGCTATCGCACGGGAAACAGGGAAAAGTAACTTGCGTTTCCGTACATAACGATAACAATACACCCATCTCACTTGATCTGACTGAGAGGGAGAGGCCGCGCACGCGCATTTGAAGACTTGGACTTAATCTGTCTTCTAGAGACAGGGGAAATATATCTCGATGTATTTGCTCAGATAATACCTAGTGTAATAATAACTCTAGTGTGATAAGGCCTTTAGAGAACTTGGTCTCATGATTAGATGTTTTTAGAGAACTTGCTCTTGCGAAATATTCTATATGTAAGAAAAATGGAGGGAAATTTAATATTAACACTGAGTTGTTTAAATACCAACATACGTTACCTTTGATGTTAGTTATTTAATTTAAGAGCGTTTGATTTATCAAAAAGTTTTATTTAGGGTTTTAACAATGGTCGTAGGCTGCATCCGATACATGTAACAGTCCAACACTCATTCAGGAGAGAAGGTTAATTTTACGAAGTCTTACGATACGACACGAAACTTAACATTATCACACACAATCAAACATACATCGCGCTTTATATATTAAATTTGTTAAATGAAAACTATTAAATTTGTTGTTATACCAACATATTTTTAGTCCGCAAGTACGCTATAAATTTGAAATGGGTGTCAAGTACTGAAGTTATTAACTAAAATTGTACAAAAACTCCATTAAAGACATAAGATCCGTGCCTCTGTCGCCTCTTAATTTGACGCTAACCAATTTCTACAGGAAGTGCAAATACCAGTGCTTGGACTGGTTGTTTTCAGAATTTTGATGTCAGGTTCTAAACTTTATGAAGTGCTAAATACAACCCTCTATATTAAGAAAATTTCAAAGTAAATTTCAGAACCTTTTACTTCTTCTTCTACTGTGTTTACTGTGAAGGAAGGTGAATTTCTCATAACAGATAATTAATATTCAAATTATTACTTTAATATTTATGACGGAAGGTTTTTTAAGGTCTTTAAAACATGGTGGAAAATGAGTTAATAATAAAAATGAATCTTTGCAGGTCCTCTCCTTTTGTAGGGTTTTAAAATAAATGTTTTCCAGGAAGTTTTTAAATATAGCTAAAAAATAAACATCATTAAATTTTTTAATTTAGTTTTCTTCTAAGTTTGTATATTATTATTTTCCTTTTTGTATAATAAGAAATTTGTTTATACCAAAGATGATTGTTTACCAACTGTTAATAATATATTACATAAACAAATTTATATTGGTATTGATGCAGTGCGTCCAGTAATTATAAAATCACTAAGATATTTGCACATTTCAAATTTTCAAAAATCAAATTTATTTTTTATAAACATGTTGTAGGGATACACTTACTGTATTTTTTGGACAATAAGACCCACCCCAAATTTATCAGACAATTTTTCGAAAAAATATTTATTATTACGAGTACCAGCAACATTCTGTTCATCTTCACTCTTTGTACTATCACTCGTCTCGTTAATGTCACTGTTCGTATTATTTTCGTCTGAACTATTGTTGTCAATCTCTTCAAAAACCAAGTCATCTTCGACACTATCCAATGCGTTGCTTATACCGTCTTTTCTTTTAGAGCTTCCCATAATTTTTTACAGAAATGACAGCTAATTCTGTATTCATTTCTATTATATTTTTTTGGTTGATTCTGTTTTATGCGCTCTGAATTGATTCCACAGTAACATCGCACACTTTTTAAACAACTACCTCAATTTTAAGTCGATTTTTTGCGTAAAATGGTCCTATAGCATCCGGCCATTAGTGAATCATATCGCTATATGTATAGTACATATAGCGATACAGATAGCATAGATATTATATTGATTATATTTAGAGTAGAAATTCCAAAGTTGATCTGAAAAGCAGTTTTAAGGATTTTGTAGGTATGACCAAAAAACCTTTATACCGTCAATTTGTCGTCTGTCTGTCTGTCTGTCTGTCTGTCTGTCTGTCTGTTCGGTAAAAATTATAGCCAAGCAGCTAAACCTAAAGAGTTGAAATTTGGCATGCTTATACAACTCTTAAACCCGCACATAGTACAAAATACTAAACCATCTAAAAAACATATATATATATATATTTTTTTTTCGATGAGCATATATTTGTTTATATTTTTAGGGGGATATGTTTTTTAGATGTTTTAGTATTTTTCCTATGTGCGGGTCAAAGAGTTGTATAAGCATGTCAAATTTCAATTCTCTAGGTTTAGCCGCTTGGCTAAATTTTTACCGAACAGACAGACAGACAGACGGACGACAAAATGACGGTATAAGGGTTTTTTGGTCATACCTACAAAACTCTAAAAATTATTTAACATACTATACTAGTGAAATTATTAACATTATACAAGGAAATGTGGTGGCATGAAGTTTCGTATTCACCTGTGTTAAACATGGTAGAAATGAACAACATTAAATTTACTAGTACCTACATACATAATCTACAAATGATATGGTTGACAAACCGTAGCGAATGTTAGCTAACCTTACAGAGATTGTAACAGCGAGTATTTAAGTGATTTTAAGTGAATAGCGGGTTCAATTGCTCTTTAATATATCTACAGATTTAATTAAACCTTGTTGATTTAGATACTTCTGTCTCTTTTCATTATTTATTTACTCTATCGGCAGTTACCTTTAATCGGATTACATCCTACTCGAGAATACTCCACCTCAACTAATCTAGCAACTAGTTTAAGACCACCATTTCTACAAACGATTTTACACGGAAAATAAAAATAAAACAATTTCCTATTATACACAAGATTAAAATATAAAAAAAACTATTAATTTGCGGAAACTTTTCACGAAATAAAACTATCCTGGGCAACATATATACAGGATGTTGAATTGACCAGGTACATATAGGGATTTAACATTACCTCGTTGGTTATACAGAAAAACATTAAATATAAAAATTGTTCAGAATTTCATTTTGAATTTAATAAATTCATAAAAACTAAATTTAATGCTCATTTAGAATATTTCATTTTTAGGGTTTTGTAGGTATGACCACCAAAAAACCCTTAAAACGTCCACTCATGTGTCTGTCTGTCCGTAAGGTATAAATTATAGCCAAACAGCTTAACATAGAAAGTTAAAATTTGACATGCTTATACAACTCTTTGACCCACACATAGGAGAAATGCCGAGAGTGCAAAAAAACACATCCCAAGATAAATATAAACAATTATGTATTTAATAAAAAATAAATATGTTTTTAAAATTTTGAGTGGCATCAAATGAAACCTTTTAATGCGTGGACTAACAAGCAAATTATTATTTTTGAAAAATAAAATTTTTTATGGGATTTTTACAAAAATTTGTCAACAAACTTTTGTTCCCCACCCTATCTCTTAGAGGGGTTGATCTAAAAATCTGAAAAAAATCTCCATAATGAACATTGATGGGAACCGGAATAGTTCAACAAGAATTTTTGATCAGGTTAGTTTTTTAAAATTCGTTTTTTTTAACATTTTAGCCAAAAATGTGGTAAAAAAGTCCTTGTCCCGCCTCCTTTTACACAAAAAGGTTAAACTAAAAATCTGAAAAAAATATAGGTAATATATAGTAGTATTTTTGATCTAATATAGTGTGTCTTTTATTGAAATTAAAAATATAATAAAAAATACTTAACAGCTGAGGACCGGAGTTTTGAACACCACACTACACTAGTAAGGAAATACTTATAAAACAAATAACACAATGTTAATAGTGGGAATACGTTTCTGAAATTTAAAAAAATTAAGCCTATAATCGATATATTTTTTATTAATCTAATGAAGACTTGAATGGGAAGCAAATGCAGAAAAAAAAATGTAGGATTTTGGGCAAATTATTTAAATTTTGTTTAAAAAATTTAAATGGAGGCTCTTATGCTTCGTTCAGAACCTCCAAATTAGAAATTATAATTAACGTGAAATTAGTACTTAACATAAAATTTGTACGTAGAAATTAAGTAGTGTTTACAATATAAATTAAGATACTGACAGAATTCCTATCGATTTCTACTTTATCGATCGATATTTGACAGCTGTTTACATTTGCTAATGTGTTTTTGAGTGTTTCGTAGTTCTGAAAAGAATTAAAATAGAAGGAAAATTTTATTTATGCTCATAGAAAATAGAAAGATGTGGATAGAAACCAAAAAATATGGTCATAGAAATTTTTAGGTTGACAAATTCTTACTGCGCATGCGTCAATTACAAATTAACGTAAGGTTTTGGAGTCTACAAACTTCTAATTTTAATTTATAAGTATAAGTATTAATTTTGAAGATTGTGAACGATAACGTACAGTTATTCCTAATTTCGAGATTCTGAACGCAGCATTAGTATTCAAATAACGAATAAAAATGATTATCAAAAATCTGTTGATTTTGATGTGATTATAGAACAAATATTCCTAGACATCCAACATTTTGGCTTCTTACACTTATTACATAACTACAAAACCCTGAGATGTGTGAAAATTCACATTTCATATAATTTTTTATGTTCATTTTTTTTTACTAAAATTAAAAAATTATTAAAAATAGTGTGCCATGATGCCATTTTTTACTTTAAAGCTCCAACGTCATGGCACACCATGGTGAAAATTTAGAGAACGCTGTTAAAAATGTACTATTCCACTGTTCTACTTGAAACTTAGTGTACATGTCTATAAAGGATGCCAAATATCATAAATAAAGTCAAACTTGCGATCTGAGTGCCATCTCTTATCAAAGTCACTGATTCATCAAACACCCTCCGTATTATTATTAACTTATAATTAAATAAATATAATTCACATATGTAGTTCAATTTGACTTATAGAAATATATATGTATATAATTGAAATGGCAGTGATAACTTATAATTCATTTGTTGTACATATGGTTAGTTGCCAGATCTTATATAAAGCCTGCAGCCTGTATAATATAGAGTACTACCGAGACGAGAACATCCATATCAATTTGTGTTATACATGCAATTTTTCATCCTTTGACAATGCAAAAAGTAAATAACATTGCACAACTCGTATTTCTAGGATTTATTTTATTTTTAACAAGTTTTTGTTACAAGTAATCTTTCTACAAACCTTGTTAGATCCTCTGAAAATTTAGTGCAAAATACTGAAGAAATAAGTCAAATTTCTGTGTTTTTCTATATATTGTTATATATCCAAAATCGTGATTTTCCAGAAAATTAAAAACTTCCCCTATGCCAGTGATGGCGAACCTATAACACGCGTCTCACGGGTGACACGCCAAGACACTTTGGGTGACACGCATCGTTTACGGACGGTCTCCGGCCAAGAAAACTGAACGCATCTGTGCTCAAGTATTTGTCAACTTGAAGGTCCAAACTTGAGAATCTGGAAAGAAAACTTTTGGAGAATGAAAAAGAGTACCACTACGGACAGGAAATTTTAAGTGCTTGGAACCGATTACCGGATACTTCTAGCACTTTTCTTTATTATTTTTCACAATTTTTTCCTCTACGTACTTTTGTGAGACTTTATTCTCGGCGTTAAATAATATTAAAACCAAGAAAAGAAACCGACCTGCAGATGAAATTAGTAGCGCTTGTTTGGGCTTTGAAGTGCACGAAATATCATCCTTCGATTGAAGATTTAGCAAATGCAATTCAACAACCAAAAAGTCACTAATGTAAAGAATTATTTGTTATTGCTTTTTTAATAAATAATATATCAAAAATGTAACTATTTTTTTACTAGGGCTGCAAATATCACAAAATTATGGATATTTCTAGACGTGACACGACACCTAAGTTAATCTAGGTTTTTTCCGAATTTTGACACACCCAGCTCAAAAGGTTCGCCATCACTGCCCTATACGGTCGGATATATTGAGAAACCAGTGACGAAGGGAAATCTCCGCTAGACTTGCCCGAAAATATAGATATATCAGCTAACCTAACCTAATGTAAACCAAGGGCGGATACAGGGGGGGGGGCATAGGGGCGATCGGCTCCCCCCCTGGAAAAATTATGTATTAAATATATATATTTTTCCTTGCGAAATTATAAAAAATACATTTTTTTTTTAAATATGCTTGTAATTTTAATTTAAACCATATAGTCCGTACCAAATTAGTTTTTAGTTGGAGAACCCATAGCCGTAGGGATTACATTTTCACATTACGCATCTTACTTAAAGGATTAACAAAAGCAAGTATACTTATTTATAGTTAGTACTTAAACGTATGGATGCACCACTGACTGTTTACACCGTGGTTGTAAACATGAACCCTAGTTCTTTTGTAGTTTAACAATGTGATTATAGTTATACGGGATAATTGTTTTAGGCCGATCTTCAAAAGTAATACGGTTTGTTCTGTACCAACCATTACTTTTAAAATGCTTTATTACGGTCGGTTTATTGCTTTAATAAATCTGTTGCACGGATGTTATATTTTGTTTCCTTTAGACATAGACACGAACTGCAAATCTCGTGACATGTATTGCAATATAAATACAGCCCAATTCTGTAAAAAGTACTGTATTGTAGCGACAACTTTTACAATGCCAGATGCTGGATGGTAACCATATTATTTTTGAAGATCTATATAACTATAATCACATTGTTAAACTACAAAAGAACTAGGGTTCATGTTAACAACCACATTGTAAACAGTCAACGGTCAGTGGCGCATTCATATGTATAAGTACTAACTATAAATAAGTATACTTGTTTTTGTTAATCCTTGAAGTAAGATGCGTAATGTGAAAAACTAATCCCTATGGCTATGTATTGACACGCCTAGTTATATCACTTCTATTGTAATTTTATGAGTTCCTTAACTTTTATTATTTTATTGCGATCTTCAAAACTAATTTGGTACGGACTATATTAATTGACCTTGCTCACAGGGACTGATTAGGGATTTAGTGCCTAACTCATTTACTATGGAGTTACAGAATTGGGATGATTTTCAATCATTCTTGTGCTGTATTTTGAGCAAGACAAGTCACAAGTGCTATTTATGATACAAGTGAACTAAGTGCAATCAATAAGGAGAGATTCCAGTTAGATAAATATCCGAGGACCGAGGACATTTTCCTATCAAGTTAATATATATATTTTTTTTAATCAAATATTTCCTAATGGCCACTGCATCCGTCTCGATATGCCTGTGCGGCGTATGACATGTATTGTAATTTTTTGCTTGTTAAGGCGACCAATGCAAAGAAATAATTTCGATATGCCTGCGTCGTATAAACCTGTACAGGCGCACCGGAGTGTGAGTAGCGGCAGACTCAATTTTCTCAGTTTGGCTCGTCTCATTAGAGTGTTTTTCTTCTTAATTAATATAGTAATTAACGACAGGAGCCTTAAATAGGTCTCATCATCCATCCGTACATAATTATGCCAATCTTTAACTGCAAATTCAATTCTATTAAAAAGTTAGCGTGTGAATAATGTTCTCTTCTTTTCGACTAATCTTTACACCATATATTATGCTTTATTATTCGTTTATTATACTGTTTTGTAAGTATTAATAAGCTATCTATCGCCAAAGCATCGTTTGTTGACGCCATGATTAGCTGAGAGAACTGTGAGGTAAATCTGTACCGTGTAGATTTACTAGCGAATACGGTATACCTGGGTTAGTAAAGGTAAACCTAGTTAGGTAGCGCAGGTTCGCTAAAACAAGAAAATTATTTTACTTTCTAAAAAAATTAAATATAATATTCTTGGAGGGAATATATATCTATATTTTTCTTTTCAGTCTATCAAATCGCCCCCTTGAAAAAATGCTGGATCCGCCCATGATGTAAACCCGGTATTAGGCTTGTCTAAACGACAATAAACTGAATAAATTTATTCAAAGGTTTAAATTATAATTAAAGAATATTTTTAGTTCTAAAATTTTCTTCAAAATTTTCTTATAAAATCCATAAAGAAAATCTCCGAAAAGCTGTTAAGTTGACAGTGTGACGGTCGTTTTAAGTTGAAGCGTGTAATCGGGAAACGAACGAGCACCACTTCATCTTTTATGAAAAGAAAATACCTACTTTGTCAAACACATGCAGACAGGAGCGTCGACATGCAACTGTGTCTCATATTCCAACAGTCGAATATATTCTAGGACTTAACAACTTCTCCAGTCATTAGCGTACGTAACTAATACACTTATTTCAAGTATTTTTTGACGTAGAACTGTCGTCAAACTTCCAATACTGGATCCCTCGGTAAAATTCCTTGTGTTCCAAAAAAGTTTACACCAGACTTTCTTCAATAATTTCAAAACTAAAAGCTAGCAACAATAATTGAGTTGAGGAAAGGAAGGTCTAAAGCAACGTTCCGCAACCATTGGGCCGCGACCCAATTTTGGGTCATGGAAATTTAAAAATGGGTCGTGACTTGCGACCATCTATGTATATGAAAATTCAGCTCTGATTGCAATTAAAAATAAATATAGAAATCAACTTCAAAGCATTGACACAACGTTGAGGATTGCATTAACTAAATCAATTGAAGCAAGAATAGACAATTTGGAAACGAGCAGAAGAGCCATTAGTATGTACTGGTATAAAATTATTATGTTTATAAAATAAAATTATTGTCCTGCACTTGCATCATTTTTTTCCAACGCACATGGGTCGCCTTATAATTTTGTTATTATTTTTGGGTCTATAGACACCAAAGGTTGCGGAACGCTGGTCTGAAGAACTGTTTCTCAATCTTTTTACTCTCTTGGCACATCTGCCAAAGAAGAAAAATTTCGCGGCACACCTACGTAGTGATACAAGAAGAAATTTTGAATACAAACACCCCTGTATTCAGGATATGTCAATTTGTATTCGTCATAAAATGATTCTTCGTGTACTTTATTCTTACTAATGGTATTGTACCTACGTATATTTGGACAATGAGGTTAAAATAAAAACGACGCTATTTTTTTTTTTTTTTTTAAGATATTGCGGCACATTTGGAAATTTTTGCGGCACACTAACCCTTTGGGAAACACTGGTCTAAAGAGTCTGCCGAAATAGCGTTCAAGGTCAGATGATATTGCATCATCTGACCTTGAACGGTGAGCGGCAAGCGCGTCTGCAATTTTGTCATAAAATCGACGCTCGGCCCGCGCCTTTATTTAGTATAACTCGGCACCTGTCAATCGTTTCGTCTATCAATATATATATATCAATATATGTAATAATATTTATGAGAAATTTTGATTAGCCAACAAAACAAAAAAAAAATTTAAATAAATTTCTCTAGACGTACACAGGTTTCACGACCATATTTTCAACCTGTATATATTCAAGGGTAATATAGTCAGTATTATGTCCATATTTTAGCGTACACGGAAAGGTACCTACAGTTTATAGACGGTTACGAACGGCTAAGCAAAACCTGTAATTTGTATGAATATTTTTTAAACAAATTATTACCCAAATTACCCATGCCTTTGTTTGGCGGTCAAACAGCATGTACAAACGATTTGACGCTTGCGACCACAGGTTTGCTCTTTTTTTATGCATATGCAATTTTATGTATGTATTATTATTATTTTTTTTTAAGTCGCAGGTATCATAGGTTCGCGCTAAAAATTGTAAAATTATATTGAAGTATATCGTAGTGACATCTTCATATTTTGTCCTCAACTTTCCCGTAGTTGAATGCACGCTGTTACATGTATGTATAAAGCTGATTAATCCTATAAAACCTTTGTAAAATATTGAACATACGACAGGAAAACTTTTAAGAAGTTGCACTAAACTTTCCCTATAAGTTCTTGTATACTGATGAGATTAAGCACTCTACGCCATATTGCTAGAAAGCCCACTACACCATGCTAAAACTAATCCTTCTTTATTCAAGAGAAATATTTTATAATCTATTACCGCTGTCGATTCACACTTTTAAATATACCTAAAGCTGTTGTATTGTGATCGAGGTATATTGTGTTACTAGGAGCTATTGCCTCACTTTATCTCAAAAAAGTCAAACATTAATTTAGATTGCCATGTGCAATGTTGGAAATATGGGCTCCCCGCGAGGTCTAAATATGGGTTAGGGCAGCGGTTCCCAAACTTTTTTGACCGCGACCCGGTACGAGGCTATAAAATTTTTCACCACCCACCTTATGAAAAAAAGCATTAATTTACAAAACAAATTTTATTTTAAAGCAGTAGCTTTATAGTAATAAAAAGTAATAAATAGTAATAAAGAGTATAGTATAGTAATAAAGAATATAGTATAGTAATAAAGAGCACAAAAACACACTATACTAGTGATTAACTGACGTAAAAAAAATAATATGTACAAAAAAATATTTTTTGTGTTTTTTCAATTTTATTCGCGACCCGGCAAAATTTTTCTGCGACCCGGTGCCGGGTCGCGACTCTCACTTTGGGAAACGCTGGGTTAGGGCATATTCAACAATTCCAGCTGACGACGCCATGGACGTTGATGAAGTAGGGCAACAAAGTCCGGATGATGAAGATGCTGCTTGCATGTTTTATGACGGTTGATTTTTATAGGATCAAAGGGGCTTTGGGTTCGGTGCCTAATGTGCAATATGTGGGCACATGAACAATCAATGCTCCGGGACAGAAAAAGATTTATATGAATGTGATTTTAGTCAGTAATCAATTGTTACTTTGAGTTTGTATCTTAAACAAAAATAAAATTTATATTGAACTACCCAATTTTTAATGCGGGCCCATATTTCATACACTCAATCCTGATTCGAACATTTTACAAATTTTCATAGTTGGCATTGAATCACATTAGTTTTCTATTTTTCGGAACAATGTAATTTTGAATATTGTATATAAGTCTTTGGGCTAGATATATGCCAGTTCTAAGATCATTTCTTCAAAAACTTCAAATCGAAAAATCAATAGGGGAGCCCATATTAGGACCTTCTCCTCTATTAAATATATGATCAATTCACAGCAAAAAAAATAGCCTAACTACTGGTTATCGCTAACCAACAGTTAACCGAAAATTAAAAGATCGGGCCTAAGTGCCGCTGTTTTAGTGTATCGGCGTGCGCTACTTTGATCGCAAAAGTTTATCCAAGACATTGTAGTAGGTGTACATATGACAGCATGAAACTAATCAGTGATTAATTAAAGTTAAATTGCTCCAATCCTCCTGCGGTTTCTTGGATTGCCAATCTTGACAATGTACTTTGCTAATTAAGGGCTTAATCAAAGATCTAAAATTATAAATTATCACAGTATAAGCGGGAAGATTTGTTCAATGAATCTGTAACCCAGTAGCGAATCCTGATCTTAATAAAATTAGAGGCTATATCTGTTTTTTTATTTTTATTTTTTTTTTCGTAGTTTATTTAGTCGGGGCTTTAATCGTTTAATGTGTTTTGAGAGAAATTTTTTTAATGGCATAATTTATATTATTTATGATTGTGAATTGTGAATTGTGAATTCACAATCATAAATAATTGTGAATTAAAAAAATCATTACTCAAAAACGATTAGAGAAATGAGACTAGAATTTTTGGATTTCTCATAGTTTATTTAGTCTAGAAAAAATTTGAGGCCTTATTCGTTTTGCATATTTTAAAATTATGACAAATTTTAATATGGCGTGATTTGTAAAAATTTTCATCTTCGCATGGACGTATCTCAAAAACGAAATGCGATAAATACCTGCGGTTGAATTTTTTGAAATCTTGAGGTAAACGACACGAGTAAACTTCTATTTCTAGTCTACCGATTTTTACCAAAAGTTGATTAACTCGTGTCATTGATGTCAAAAGCTTAAATATGAAGTTTCATAAAAATCCTTTTAACCGAATTTGCTCTGCACGTGTACACAGACGGACAGACAGACAGACAGACAGGACCGACCGCCATCATAAAGTACTTATATAAAATACATTCTAGCAGCAGAGTAGAAATAACTTGGCCTAATATTTTTTAACAGAGATATTATTTATCATGACCATGGAAACGTTACATACAAGTATGGAAAAATTGAGACTTTCGAAAAAAATATTTCTAAAAATTTTACAAATTTTATTCGAAATTTTTCGTTTTATCAAAAAACGTCTCAAATAAAAGTTATTAATTATTGCTTTTATAGCAACTTTTGTTAAATAAATTATTTCGAAATATTTTTCTGTTGTGAAATATTCACAAAAATCTTAAAATCGACACGAGTAAACTCCCATTTTTAGTCAACCGATTTTTACCAAAAGTTGATCAACTCGTACCATTGATGGCAGAAGCCTAAATATGAAGTTTCATAAAAATCCTTTCAGCCGAATTTGTTCTGCACGTGTACACAGACAGACGGACAGACAGACAGACGGACGGACAGACAGACCGACAGACATCATGCTAAAAATAGTCAAAACGTTATGTAGGGACCTCAATTCGTGGAGATCCATCGAAATCTCGAAATGTCAAAATCGGTATGATCACAATACCTCCCTTATATATGTTGGCGTTCGGTAAAAAATGGGCTTTAATAAACCAGTTATCAAGTTTTGTATGGGCAGTAATTCAAAAACTTTGAAAATGGCAAAAAATCGAAAAAATCTTAAACGGTAGACCTTAAAAAAAATGGTCATTTTTAAGCAAAAAATTTTGGTCCCCGATTTTATTGAAAATTGGTACATATATGGTCCATTTTCAAGTTTGGGCAAAAGTTTTAGAATTATGCGCAAAAAACTGACCCAAATCTACTATAACTCTAAAACTAAGAAAGCATAAATTTTTAAATATTTTTTTCAGAATCGTCACCCCAAAATTAGCTTAAAATGATAGTTTGTCTAAAATCGGGGTCAAAAAATTTTTGACAATAATTTCAAAATTTTAGTAGATTTTTTGTTTTGATTTTGTTGCAAAATTGTTAAAATTTACATTTTTAGTCTTAGATCGCAAATATATGGTCACTTATAAGTTACGGTCTAAAATTTAGAAATTTGCGGCAAAAAAGTAAAAAAATTGATGTGAAGTGTGAATTTTCACACATTTCAGGGTTTTGCAGGTATTTAGTAAGTGAATGATGATTATTTGGGGTGCCAAAACAAATTTTATGACAAAATATTTTTTTGTGAATTTTAATTCGAATGCCTATTACCATTATTTAAGTTTTTAAAGATGTGTAGTATTTTTTTTTTTTATATATCAAGGTTCATTAAGATTTTGAAAATTGCGCCTATGGCTTCCATTGGTTGTTTTTAGTCATAGCTCCTCCCCTTTGATTTCGTGTACATTCAAATATATAATTAAATTATAATTTCAACAATTTCCACTGGTTATTAAATTTACGCTATTAAAAATTAAATGCAACAATTGCCAAAATATAATTAAAATTTTGAAAAAATAATTTAAACAATATAAAAATGCAAAAAATAAATAAAAAATAATATTGTCTCCTCACGTAGGACTCGAACATGAGTCCGATTACGAATTCTTGGACAGAACGCAAGTATCTTAGCCACAGCACCAAGAAACACGTTACTGTTGAGCGTATTATATAACTATAAGTTGTCAACATTATTAGCAAAAAAACACAAAAAATGCTTTTTTTTCCAAAAACATAATCTGATCAAAAATTCCTGTTGAACTATTCCGGTTCACACCAATGTACATTACTTAGAATTTTTTCAGATTTTTAGTTTAAACCATCTGGGCTACAGGGTGTGGGACAAAATTTTTTTTGCACAATATTGGCAAAAATCGCTTCAAAATAATTTATTTTGGAAAAATAAAAATTTGATCGTTAATTCACGTACCAAGGGCTTTCATTTGATACCCTACTCAGAATTAAAAAAAAATATTTTTTTTTTCGATGAGCACATATTTGTTTATATTTTTAGGGGGATATGTTTTTTAGATGTTTTGGTATTTTTCCTATGTGCGGGTCAACGAGTTGTATAAGCATGCCAAATTTCAACTCTCTAGGTTTAGCCGTTCGGCTACAATTTTTACCGAACAGACAGACAGACAGACAGACAGACAGACAGACAGACAGACAGACAGACAAACAGACAGACAGACGACAAAATGACGGTATAAGGGTTTTTTGGTCATACCTACAAAACCCTAAAAAGACAGTCCACAAAAAAGGCTCAGAGCCGATAAAATGTTAGCCTGCCCCCAAAACAAAAAAACAGAACAATCATAAGTGCAGGGTGACTATAAAATGGCCCCGTGACGTAATCGATTTAATTTACAATATTTTATAAAATTTACTTGTGTCGTCTGTTGATGAAAAGATGAACTACTGAACTTTCAAAAACCATATATTTTAATTGCGTTGTTTACAAATGTTTTTGTGTTTAACTTGCTTTTATTTTTACGTATTTTTGAGTGTTTTTACAAATATAATCGTGTGTATTATTTGTTGTACAAAAATAAAGTCATTTTCATAATATTGCTCTTGGAACCAAATTTGTAGTATTCTAATAAAAAAACTATAAATCTGAAATAAAAAATGTATGATTATAAAATGAATAGGTATATTTTAACAGGTAATCTGTAATTTGCTAAAAAGAAATTAGTAACAATAACTAAATAACACGATTATATTTGTAAAAATTAACTTGAAATAAAGTCTGTTCCAAACGGTTAAGCGGAACTAGATTTTGCAATCTAGTTACTTTCATCGTTTAAATCGTGCTTTTTTTTTTTTATTGATTTTGGCTCTTTGGACCTAATATATATGGACCTTTAGCCAGCTACTCTGTTATATTTATTTTGGATACTTTTTTTTTTTTTTTTAATTTTATGACAAATACAAACATCCATGCCATCACCGGGATTCGAACCCGAGTCCCCACGGTTAGCAGTCAAATGAGCTGACCACTACGCCATAGCGACCGGCTTAAATCGTGCTTTTCGGCCGATTTGTTTAAGCTTTGTAAATCATACTTACAATAAACATTTTTTGGTTAAGGTTAATATCATTTTAAAATGTCATTTTCTTTATATTTTGATATTTTGTGCATTATTAATACAAATATCCCATTTATTTATTTTTTTGTCATTAAAATTTGTAAAAAAAATAATTTAATTTTGACATGTCATTCGTTTCTATGGTTTCATTGTTGGAATTTTAAATTTTGACATCCAACGTGAAAAATAAATAACCCAAGCAAGGTCCCTTCTCGTGACAACCTAAAAGAACGAAATTCCCATTTAGTTCCGCCTAACCGTTTGGAACAGACTGTATTAGTTTTTTTGGCAACTTTAGTTCAATTTTTCATCAACAGATGGCTTTACAAGTTTTGCATTAGTAAGTTTCACAGATTTTAAAATACGGCATAGGCATAATAAAATCGCTAACCTGAAATATTGTTTTTTTGACTGCTCAGTAGTTCAATTTTTCATCAACAGATGGCAAACAAGTTTTGCATGAGTAAGTTTCACAGCTTTTAAAATCAGTCACGGCACCATTTTATAATTCTCCTGTACTTTCTGTAAGTTCTGTTTTTTTGTTTTTTTTTTTTTTTTTCTTTATCGATCTTTATGAACTCATAAGCCTCTTTTCAGTATTCTAATATATAATAATAATAATAATAATAATATAAATTCCAGAAAATGTGTTGCTAAAAATATTATATTATAAAAAATGTGATATATTTTTTGATCTTTTCATCCCTAAAAGTTTCCCAGTTATTGACAACATTAGTTCTTAAAGTTATGCCAAAAACTTTAGAGAAAAATCCTTAAATTTTTTATTTATGTCTCTCACGTACTTTCTTTCGAAGTTAAAATGTTGGAATAATTCTAGTCGCGTTCTTTTTCCCATCATGTTCTTTACCAGTTTCTTCAATATACGATCTTCCTTATTTCTTGGTAGATCGTTTTTCAGGTAATATTACGTAATCAACATTATAAGGATGGTTTGTTGAACGTTCTCGTTTGCATAAATATGCAGATAAATTCTGTTGTTCCACCGCTCTGTCTCATGCCCTGTGTTCAGGAGTATCTTGATACTTGATGGGATCTTCTTGTATTTAAATTTATTGGTCTATGTTTTTAGATGGTTTATTTTGGGTTATTGTAATTTACAAGTCAACTACAGACTGCAATAACACGTAATATGTATATACTGTGCTTTAAAAAAATATATAGAAGGCATATTCAGTTATTAAAGTGATTCTTAAACTGTCGAGTCAGTGAACTGATAATTCGAAACCCGCAAACCTAAGAACCAAAAACGTACCGATGCTATGGCGAAGGTGGTCACGGCTATTGAGAACTGACACGCTCGAATACGCAGTCTGGTGATCAAATATTGTACTAGGCGCTCTAGTACTATTTGAACTTATTACCTATGTTCTAGTGTTGAATTTTTGTTAGAATGTCGATAGAAGTTGTGAAAAACTATAAAAGTAGAACAAATTGTAATGTTTTTGGCTGTTATTCAAAACAGGACAAAGATAAGCACCTTAGTTTTTCTTTTCTTAAGAAAACTGGAGGGAAAGTTAATATTAAGTCCAGATTGGGAAAAGATTTGGTTATGGACAGGAGGAAGAATATTTTGAGTTAAAAAGTAACTGATACTATGCGAGTTTGTTCATTACATTTGTCGCAGAAAAACAAAACTGCACTAATATGCTTGCACCTGCAAGTTGTATATTTAACTTTTAGATCAATCCTTTTGGGAGATATGGTAGGGGGCAAAATTCCATAAAAAAAAATATTTTTCAAAAATAAATTTTTTTGTTCATCCTTGTATTAAGAGGTTTCATTTGGTATACCACTCAAAATTTAAAAAAAAAATTAAATACATTAAATACATAATTTTTATCTCGGGATGTGTTTTTTTGAACTCTCAGTATTTGCCAAATTTCAAATTTCTATTTTAAGCTGTTTGGCTACAATTTCTACCGTACAGACAGACAGACAGACAGACACATGAGTGACGTTATAAGGGTTTTTTGGTGGTCATACCTACAAAACTCTAAAAATGGAGGGAAAGTTAATATTAACACTGATTTGTTATTGAAAGATTAGAGATAAAAACCTACGGTTTGAAATTTAAAATCAGACCCGCAGTAAGGAAAACTTGCGCTAGGGGCAGAACCGTAGCAATGTTTTTAGCACCCTTGGTAAATAAAAAAAGGTCCTCACTTCCCAAAATCCAAGTGAGGAGCAAAAAAAGATCCTCGCCCATAATTTGCCCCCTACAAAAGGCGTCAGTGCCCCTTTCCTTAGTACGTGCGGGGTCGTCGCCACTTCCGCCCGTCTTACTGCGGCTCTGTTTAAAATTTAGACTTTTATCCAGAGTTGTCGTATGCTGAATTATTTATTCATTTCCGGTGACTTATAATTTAATGATGGTGTTATTTCAACAATTGTTTTTGCTGTAAATTTACGTCCCATAAACTGTACAGTGCAGAGATTATTCCTAGCCTCCATGGACATGGTGTAGTATCAATAAAATCAACATTGAAAATTTTATAGTACACTCTAGAACCCACCTTTTCTCTCTGGTTACCTATTATGTCAATCTATTTCTATTAAAGCCACACATCTAAAAATTTTACGTTCTTTTTTTATGGTATCCAGCTCTTTATTTTTATGCATCTTGTGACCTATAAAACACCGGCTATAGGTTTATTTAGTCTTTTGTGGCTAGCCTTTAAACAGCCGAGACGGTCGTACGGTTCCAAAATTAGATGAAATTATAAAAAAAAATTAAGGGCGCCAACTGGTCTGAAATAAAATAATTGGGACCGACCAGTAGATCCCACGCACAGACTAGATTTTAACTAAGACTGACCAAATCAGTCCCACTAGGCGAAACCTAACCTAAAACGAGATATTTGGGACATAAGTCAATAACAACAACTGAATATAGTAAATATCAAAACAATAAAATTTATTATAATTGAAAATCGAAATGTAAATAAAATATATAGATACCAAAAATAAATTTAGAATAATAATATTATAAATTACAAACAAATAATAAAAATATTAATTAAAGGTAAATTTGGTTAAAGAGATTTTACCAGAATGCGCTGGATTACAAAGCTTTCTCGGGTTGGTCGACCAGCGCCACGATATTCCTACACATTCCGAATAAAATCTAACGTATAAAAAAAAATATATACAACTGATATTCAAAATTTAAAATAAACAATATATAAACAATAACACAAATAATTTTGATTAAAAAGGCTTATCTGGATATTTATTTCTTGAAGTTTCCTCTATCCTTGCCTTCTTTCGACGCTCGGCTAATGCCGTAAGCTGGCTCTGGATATTTCCTGCGACGCACCAAGAGGGAGAGAGAGAGAAAAAGGAGAAATACTGGGAAGGAGAGCCTAAAATAAGATCATATCCATTAAATTTCGGTAAATGCTTGCGTTTTAAGCGCCGCATACAATTATACAAAAATATACAAGCAATACAACACAATAATTTAGATTATTACCTTAAGATGTTATGCGGCTCTCTGTAGTGAATTTGTATTGTGGCAATATTAATCCGAATAAATCGTAGGAACTCAATGTCCTTTTCACCTTTACGTTCTCAAAACAAATCCCTTTAAAGGTCTAAATACATATACTATTCACCGTATAATAATATTCTTCTGTTGAGAACGAAGGTCTGACCACGTATCTAATAATTTTCACAAATAATCTAATACTGTTTATTACTTGTATATTATTGTGTAATCATGGTTACCGAAATCTATGCGATATTGTCTTATTTTAATAAAGTAGGCTGCTGTACATTAGCGTACCGTATTAAATTTGTTTAAAAATAAACAAATTTCTTTTAAAACGTTACATTCCCCCCTTTACTTCAAGAAAAATACTTTCCCTCAAGAAATATTTCCACTAAGCAATATCTTTTTTTTTTTGTTTTTTATTTACTATATTCTACTCTTTACCTAAACTAAGGTTAATAATAACTAACATTATTTAAAATTAACCGAAACTAAACCCTAACCAAAATCCTGTTCTTTTATTAATTTTTTTAAGTCTTTCGCATGCCATGTTCCTTTATGAACCCCAAATTTATCTTCTAATATAAACATCCATGGCGAAAGTTTTTCCTTAATGTAAAAAGGTCCAATAAATTTCGGTGCTAACTTTGCATTATAATGTTTACTAGCGTCCGAGAGAGAATAATTCTTACGTAATACTTCATCGCCTATTTCGTAAGTGTCTTCTCTTCTTCGTAAATCATATATTTTTTTATTTTTTTGAAAAGACTTGTTCAAACGTTCGCGAACTTTCTTGTACACCTTATTTAATACCTTTGCTCTTATTTCTGGTGTTCCAAGAACTTCTTCATCTGTCTCTTCATTGTCTTTCTGGTAGTATGCACCATTTAATATCTGTTCCCTGCTGAAATTTAGAAAATACGGTGTGTGTCCAGTTGTTTCGTGTACACTTGTACGGATCGCACAACCAATTTTATCTAATTCAGCATCCCATTTTCTTTGATCTTCGTCGATGTAACAAGATATCATGGTTTTTACTACTCTAATTATTCTTTCCGCTGGATCTGCTTGTGGATGGTAATACGGTGTAAAACGTATTCGTACATCATATTCTGCACACAGTTGCTTAACAAGATTATTAGCAAAATGTTTCCCGTTATCGCAAATTATTATTTGAGGAACACCAAATAACAAAAAAATTTCGCGTTCAAGTGTCTTCTTAACATTCTGTGCAGTAGCACTCCGCATAGCGAATAACCTAGTAAATTTTGTAAAACAATCTGCTACCGTTAAAATAAACGTATTCCCATTCGAGCTTCGCGGTAATGGTCCCACGAAATCCATGCAAATCATCTGCCATGGTTTAATTATTCTGGGATGACTCAACATTAGACCTTGTTTTGCTTTTGACTCTGGTTTACGAGTTTGACATGTCATACAATTTCTGACATATCTAGCAATATCTGGTTTCATTTTCGGCCAATAATATCGTTGACGTATTCGGTGAAAAGTTTTAAACACTCCAGCATGTCCTGCAGTTGGGACATCGTGAAACTGCTTAAAAATTTCCAGTCGCTTTTCTTTTGGTGGTATGATTTTCCATTCGTCCGTTTCGTCCGACAGTTCAGGGATCTTAGGTGTAACGTGTTTAAATATAATGCCGTTTTCTATTTTATACAATGGATACTTCTGCGGTGAATTTCTTATCTCCTCCATCAACTTCTTGTACCACTTGTCTATTACGACTACATTTTTTTGTATACAATCTACTTGTGGTACTGCTCGCGATAATGTGTCAGGAACTATATTTTCCTTCCCCTTTCTATGAACGATATTAAATTGGAATTGCTGCAAACGAACGGCCCACCTCGCTAAACGTCCTGTTGGGTCTTTTAGATTATTGAGCCACAACAATGAACTGTGGTCCGTAATGACCGTAAATTCAACCCCTTCTAAATATGGTCGTAATTTTTCAATGCTCCAAATGACAGCTAAACATTCCCTTTCGGTTGTACTAAAATTTCGTTCATTTCTAGTTAACGATTTACTGAGATAACAAATCACTTTTTCTTCTCCATCAATAATTTGGGTTAACACCGCCCCTATACCATAACCACTAGCATCACATTGTATCGTAAAAGGTTGTGTAAAATCCGGACAACTTAATATTGGTGCTGTAACCAAATACGATTTTACGGTTCGCAACACCTCCTCGCATTCTTCGGACCATCTGAAATTTGTATTTTTACGCAAAAGTTGGTTTAGTGGCGCAATAAGTGTTGAATAGTTTGGTAAAAATCTCCGATACCAAGATATCATCCCTAATATCCTACGTAATTCCTTTACCGACTTAGGACTCGGAATAATTCTTACCGCCTCAACTTTTTCAGGGTCAACCCGAAGACCGAATTTATCTACAATGTAGCCTAGATATTTAAGTTCAGGTTTGCAAAAATTACATTTGTCTTTACTTAGTGTTATGCCCGCCTCTTTTAAACGATTTAGAACCTTTGATAATACGGTTAGATGTTCCTCAAAAGTGTTACTAACTATAATAATATCGTCTAAATAGGCGAATGCGTTCGGATCTAATTCGGGACTAATTATTTTATCCATAAGTTTTTGCCACGACGCACCTCCAGAATGGAGTCCAAAAGGCATGCGACAAAAATGAAACAATCCACGTCCCGGAATAGTAAATGCCGTAAACTCTTTGCATTCTTTTTTGACTGGGATTTGCCAATAGGCCGATTTAACGTCTAGAGTAGTAAGATACACCGCGTTCTTTAATTTATCGAGAATGCTGTTTATCATTGGAAGAGGATAAGCACTAGGTTTAGAAACCTTATTAAGTTTGCGATAGTCCACACAAAAACGATAAGAATTATCTTTCTTCTTTACTAATAATATCGGTGACGACCACGCGCTATTCGACGGTTCTATTACTCCTAGTTTTAACATTTTATCTAACTCTTCGTCGATATGTTTTTGAACGTAGGGTGATACCGGGTAATACCTTTGTTTTATAGGGGGATGGTCACAAATGATCTCATGTTCTATCCACGACGTTTTACCGAGCTTATCTCCTATTCCATCAAAGTATTTCGTAGTTAGTTCTTCGAGTTTACTGCGTTGGTCCGATGTTAAATTATCGACATCTATTATTGCTGACTGATTACCATCAACAGTCATAACGTTTGTCGGTGTCGCAAATCTCCAATGGTTACTACATAGATTTGGGACGATTTCCATAACCCTCCAAAAATCAATACCACATATTAACGAATGACTTAATTTCGGGGCAATTATAACGTTAATTAATTTTTCCCTATTTTCCAATTTCATTGGTACGTAACAGGAACCAATACTATATATAATTTCCCCGTTTCCCACAGTACAATTAAATTTATTATTACATTCTAATTTAAATCCCATAGAATGTAATACACTCCAACCAACTTCGTTCATGAAGGTATGAGTCGCACCCGAATCTAACAAACCTAAAAATTGCTTTCCTAAAATATCAATTTCGACATAAGGTCTTTCATCGCCTCGGGCGTGATTCATAATAAATTCTAAAATACATTTAATCGGATTTTCCGTTTTAGGGGTACAAGACAATAACCGATTTTCTATTGCCTTGACGTCTCGTTTCCCTCCTTTGACGAACATGAAGGACAAGTATGGATAGTGAAACCTTTTTTATTACACTTGAAGCAATGTTTTTCGCGCGGTTTTGAACAATTATTAGCAAAATGCCCCGCTTCATGACAAATATAACATTTACGTACCGATTTCTTATTTGCCGGTTCGACTGAATGACAGCTACTGTTATAGCTAGATTTGCTACTATGAGCGTATGCTAAATCAGATTCCATCATCCGGTTCGGTGGTGGTGTATAATTTTTTATTAGCGTATTTCGATGCTCTAATTGCTTGCAGATTTTTCGCAATTCGTTTATATTTTTAGGTTCTACTAGACCTATTTGGGTTTGTAAATAAGGCAAAATATTTCGCGAAATTATCTTGAGTTTTGTTGACTCAGGTAATGGTATCGACATTCTATCAAATAAATTTAACATTACAGCAAAATACATCCCTACCGACTCATTTGCACCTTGTGTACGACGTTTTATTTCTTCGAATAATTTCTCGTCATAGTCTGGAGGTTGAAATTCGTCCTTTAAGGCATCTACAAGTTCCTCCCAGTTGTTTACAGATTTTCTTATGACTCGAAACCAACATTTCGCCTTTCCTTCGAACAAGTCTAGTGCCGATAAGAATAATTGTTGTCGCGTTACATTCCTAGCAACGCGCATTTCTTCAACGCTTTGCAAAAATGCGTTAAGTGATTGCTTGTCTTCACCATTATATTTTAATTTCCATTTATAAACTGGCACCGAGTATGAGTTTCGATTTGACATTGCTAAATTTTTCAAACTTTCGCGAGTATTATGCAAAGACTCATCGCTATCTGATGTTTCCGATTCGTCGTCACATAAGTTGATATCAATAGCTGATAAATCTACTGGGACTTGATCATAAATTTTGGTGCTGGACTTTCGAAAAGATTTTTGTTTTATATCTGCCAATGATGACAAGTTAACAATTTTGAGTAAAATATCGTTCTTTTCTTTTTGCAAATCATGTTCCGAATCCCCTATTTTTATCCTATTGATCCTACCTAACGCGTATTCTATTTTTGAACGAAATTTCTTGTGAACCGACGATTCCACATCTCCGTCCATTTCTGAATTCAAATTGTTAAGTTCGTCAACTGTTAATTTTAATGCTAAAATATCCTCCTTCGGTTCGTATGGATACATTGGCATTTTTATTTCCGTACCCTTCCGTTCGAGTTTTAATAAACCCCGTAATGCAACACGCATTTGCTCTACCGTTCCTACATCACGCAAACCTCGAATCGTTAATTCATAATCTAATTCGTTATGATTTAAACGATTTATTTCGTATCGAATCTGTTTATTTATTTTACCGGACATATTTACGGGAATACAAAATAATAGCCAACAAAATTATAAATTTACCTAATTTTCAACACTACAACAAAATAATTACTAGACGTCTATTTTCCAACTACGTTATCCTTATTATCCCAAATACTCACTAAAAATCACGTTGGGCGCCAGAAATGTGACCTATAAAACACCGGCTATAGGTTTATTTAGTCTTTTGTGGCTAGCCTTTAAACAGCCGAGACGGTCGTACGGTTCCAAAATTAGATGAAATTATAAAAAAAAATTAAGGGCGCCAACTGGTCTGAAATAAAATAATTGGGACCGACCAGTAGATCCCACGCACAGACTAGATTTTAACTAAGACTGACCAAATCAGTCCCACTAGGCGAAACCTAACCTAAAACGAGATATTTGGGACATAAGTCAATAACAACAACTGAATATAGTAAATATCAAAACAATAAAATTTATTATAATTGAAAATCGAAATGTAAATAAAATATATAGATACCAAAAATAAATTTAGAATAATAATATTATAAATTACAAACAAATAATAAAAATATTAATTAAAGGTAAATTTGGTTAAAGAGATTTTACCAGAATGCGCTGGATTACAAAGCTTTCTCGGGTTGGTCGACCAGCGCCACGATATTCCTATTCAGAGCACTGGGCAGAAATCATGGTTACCGAAATCTATGCGATATTGTCTTATTTTAATAAAGTAGGCTGCTGTACATTAGCGTACCGTATTAAATTTGTTTAAAAATAAACAAATTTCTTTTAAAACGTTACAATCTCTAGAGTTTCCGGTATAAAATATTGGACATGTACATACAATACAGATAAAATATAGTCGTAAATTTGAAATTCAATAAAATTTGTCCACGACACTGACCTGTACGGGATACCAATGAAATACAACATTATATTAAATTTTATTTTGAATTCAACAGTTGGGCTATGACAATTCTGAAAAAAATCAGCTGTGGCCACCACAGGACCGACCGCCATCATAAAGTACTAGTATAAAATACATTCTAGCAACAGAGTAGAAATAACTTGGCCTAATATTTTCTAACAGAGATATTATTTATCATGACCATGGAAACGTTGCATGTAAGTATGAAAAAATAGATACTTAAAAAAAAAAAATAATAATAAATCTAAAAAATAGATTTCGAAAATTTTTTCAATTTTATCAAAAAATATTTTAAATAAAAGTTGTTAGTTATTGCTTTTATAGCAACTTTTGTTGAATAATTTTTTTCGAAATATTTTTCTGTTATGAAATATTCGCAAAAATCTTAAAGTCGACACGAGTAAACTCCCATTTCTAGTCAACCGATTTTTACCATTTTTAAATTTAATAAAAAGTTTCCTTGATGGTCGCAGTCAGCATGTATTCCATGAAAATAATATGTCTTCTGCGGAAGGAGTGGAATTTGGTGTACCGCAAGGTTCCATTCTTGGTCCAGTCCTATTTCTAATTTATATAAACGACTTACCACACAATATAGATGCATCAACTTTCCTATTTGCTGATGACACAACAATTGTAAATAGCGACTATCCAAATGGAAACATTGAATTAAAAGCAAATTCTTCCCAGGAACAAGCGATGGACTGGTTTGTAGCAAATCATTTAACATTAAATGATAATAAAACTCAAAATTTAGTTTTCAGTTTAAACAGACATGTACAGAGTACTCTTGATTACAATCAGGACAGTGCATGTTTTCTGAGATTTAGATTAGACTCGCGACTGTCATGGAAAAATCATATTAATTATGTAGCAAGTAGATTAAATAGTTGTATTTCTATGTTAAGAAAATTGAAAAACTATGTATCTAGAGATACTTTAAAATCGGTGTACTATTCTCACTTTCAATCTATTCTAAACTACGGCATTATCTTGTGGGGTAATAGCTCTGATTGAAATAGATGTTTTAAATTACAAAAAGCAGCTGTACGCATAATTTGCGGAGTTGGCTATAGGACATCACTGCAAAAGTTTATTTATAAAATTAAATATAATGACATTCCCATATATATATATATATATATAAAAATATTTTAAACCGAATTTGCTCTGCACGTGTACACAGACAGACGGACGGACCGACAGACAGACAGACAGACCAACAAACATCATGCTAAAAATAGTCAAAACGTTATGTAGGGACCTCAATTCGTGGAGATATATCGAAATCTCGAAATGTCAAAATCGGTATGATCACAATACCTATATATATATATATATATATATAGAAACGGAGAATTTCTTTCTTCTCGTTGAAACAAAGTATATACGTTTGGAATAGTTGGGAAAAGAAGATATTGTGTCGATAGTAACCACAATTATTTCATTAAGGCCTATATTTCGTTAGCCATTCGCTAACTTTATTCAAGGTCTACAAACAAACATTAAACGCAGTTAGATTTATGTATACATAACCCTAGTTTTATGTTACTTACTGAAATACTTAAGTGAGACACATGGATGTAAAATAACTAGATGTTATGTAGAACTGAACCGAAAGAGAACAAAAAAACTTCATAGTTGTAAACTTTTAGAAATGAAACATATTTAAGAAACTAGCGAAAACCAAAAACTAAGTCACATTAAAGATGACGCCATTTTGTATGTAACAAGGTGGCGGAAGTTAGAAATCAAATCAAGTGTAGAGGGATAAGTACTTGACTATTTATGGGAAATTAATAACTGCGCAGGCGCAGCAGATTTCAATGTTAAATTTTGAAAAAGAAAAAAGAGAGGAATGAGCGGGAAACATATATTATATATAAATGAGAATATTATGAAAGAAAGGTTATTAAAGACCTGATAATTATGTATACTATCTCACCGATCACCACTAAATTCCATTCCCGAACTGAGAATTTTTTATATTTTTAAACGTAAGCAAAAAGGAATAGATCGAATGTAATTTCTCCGTGTCGGTTTTAGAATTCAGTGTATGTTCGTAATGATTAATGTAGCACATTTCTTTAAAGAATCTACTAGAATCATGGGAAAACCGATCCAAAATCTTAGGATTATCAAAATTTACCACATGTTTGGTACTATTAATGTGAGCGCCCAAAGTACATTTTTTGGGGTTAACCTCCGCGTCAGAACGGTGTTGGATAATCCTGTTTTTTAGTTTTTGTATCGTGCTTCCTATATATATTTTGTTACATTGGCATTCTAATTTATAAATACACTTTATAATGTCACAAGCACTAAAAAGTGTATTTATAAATTAGAATGCCAATGTAACAAAATATATATAGGAAGCACGATACAAAAACTAAAAAACAGGATTATCCAACACCGTTCTGACGCGGAGGTCAACCCCAAAAAATGTACTTTGGGCGCTCACATTAATAGTACCAAACATGTGGTAAATTTTGATAATCCTAAGATTTTGGATCGGTTTTCCCATGATTCTAGTAGATTCTTTAAAGAAATGTGCTACATTAATCATTACGAACATACACTGAATTCTAAAACCGACACGGAGAAATTACATTCGATCTATTCCTTTTTGCTTACGTTTAAAAATATAAAAAATTCTCAGTTCGGGAATGGAATTTAGTGGTGATCGGTGAGATAGTATACATAATTATCAGGTCTTTAATAACCTTTCTTTCATAATATTCTCATTTATATATAATATATGTTTCCCGCTCATTCCTCTCTTTTTTCTTTTTCAAAATTTAACATTGAAATCTGCTGCGCCTGCGCAGTTATTAATTTCCCATAAATAGTCAAGTACTTATCCCTCTACACTTGATTTGATTTCTAACTTCCGCCACCTTGTTACATACAAAATGGCGTCATCTTTAATGTGACTTAGTTTTTGGTTTTCGCTAGTTTCTTAAATATGTTTCATTTCTAAAAGTTTACAACTATGAAGTTTTTTTGTTCTCTTTCGGTTCAGTTCTACATAACATCTAGTTATTTTACATCCATGTGTCTCACTTAAGTATTTCAGTAAGTAACATAAAACTAGGGTTATGTATACATAAATCTAACTGCGTTTAATGTTTGTTTGTAGACCTTGAATAAAGTTAGCGAATGGCTAACGAAATATAGGCCTTAATGAAATAATTGTGGTTACTATCGACACAATATCTTCTTTTCCCAACTATTCCAAACGTATATATATATATATATATATAAGGGAGGTATATCGAAATCTCGAAATGTCAAAATCGGTATGATCACAATACCTATATATATATATATATATATATATATATATAAGGGAGGTATTGTGATCATACCGATTTTGACATTTCGAGATTTCGATATATCTCCACGAATTGAGGTCCCTACATAACGTTTTGACTATTTTTAGCATGATGTTTGTTGGTCTGTCTGTCTGTCTGTCGGTCCGTCCGTCTGTCCTGTGTACACGTGCAGAGCAAATTCGGTTTAACGGATTTTTATGAAACTTCATATTTAAGCTTTTGACATCAATGGCACGAGTTGATCA